>CM019064.1:391374-774818 GCA_009667805.1 Leptobrachium leishanense
AGAGCCCAGCGCAGAGCCCAGCGCCTGAGCGCAGAGCCCAGCGCCTGAGCCCAGCGCCTGAGCGCAGAGCCCAGCGCCTGAGCCCAGCGCCTGAGCGCCTGAGCCCAGCGCCTGAGCCAGCGCCTGAGCCAGCGCTGAGCCCAGCGCCTGAGCGCAGAGCCCAGCGCCTGAGCCCAGAGCCCAGCGCCAGCGCCCAGCGCCTGAGCCCAGCGCCTGAGCGCAGAGCCCAGCGCCTGAGCCCAGCGCCTGAGCGCAGAGCCCAGCGCCTGAGCCCAGCGCCTGAGCGCAGAGCCCAGCGCCTGAGCCCAGCACCTGAGCGCAGAGCCCAGCGCCTGAGCCCAGCACCTGAGCGCAGAGCCCAGCGCCTGAGCGCAGAGCCCAGCGCCTGAGCCCAGCGCCTGAGCCCAGCGCCTGAGCGCAGAGCCCAGCGCCTGAGCCCAGCGCCTGAGCGCAGAGCCCAGCGCCTGAGCCCAGCGCCTGAGCGCAGAGCCCAGCGCCTGAGCCCAGCGCCTGAGCGCAGAGCCCAGCGCCTGAGCCCAGCGCCTGAGCGCAGAGCCCAGCGCCTGAGCCCAGCGCCTGAGCCCAGCGCCTGAGCGCAGAGCCCAGCGCCTGAGCCCAGCGCCTGAGCCCAGCGCCTGAGCGCAGAGCCCAGCGCCTGAGCCCAGCGCCTGAGCGCAGAGCCCAGCGCCTGAGCCCAGCGCCTGAGCCCAGCGCCTGAGCCCAGCGCCAGAGCCCAGCGCCTGAGCCCAGCGCCCAGCGCCTGAGCCCAGCGCCTGAGCCCAGCGCCCAGCGCCTGAGCCCAGCGCCTGAGCGCAGAGCCCAGCGCCTGAGCCCAGCGCCTGAGCGCAGAGCCCAGCGCCTGAGCCCAGCGCCTGAGCGCAGCGCCCAGCGCCTGAGCCCAGCGCCTGAGCCCAGCGCCTGAGCGCAGAGCCCAGCGCCTGAGCCCAGCGCCTGAGCGCAGAGCCCAGCGCCTGAGCGCAGAGCCCAGCGCCTGAGCCCAGCGCCTGAGCGCAGAGCCCAGCGCCTGAGCCCAGCGCCTGAGCCCAGCGCCAGCGCCTGAGCGCAGAGCCAGCGCCTGAGCGCAGAGCCCAGCGCCTGAGCCCAGCGCCTGAGCGCAGAGCCCAGCGCCTGAGCCCAGCGCCTGAGCGCAGAGCCCAGCGCCTGAGCCCAGCGCCTGAGCGCAGAGCCCAGCGCCTGAGCCAGCGCCTGAGCGCAGAGCCCAGCGCCTGAGCCAGCGCCTGAGCCCAGCGCCTGAGCGCAGAGCCCAGCGCCTGAGCCCAGCGCCTGAGCGCAGAGCCCAGCGCCTGAGCCCAGCGCCTGAGCCCAGCGCCCTGAGCCCAGCGCCTGAGCGCAGAGCCCAGCGCCTGAGCCCAGCGCCTGAGCCCAGTGCCTGAGCGCAGAGCCCAGCGCCTGAGCCAGCGCCTGAGCCCAGCGCCTGAGCCCAGCGCAGAGCCCAGCGCCTGAGCCCAGCGCCTGAGCCCAGCGCCTGAGCCCAGCGCCTGAGCCCAGCGCCTGAGCCCAGCGCCTGAGCGCTGAGCCCAGCGCCTGAGCGCTGAGCCCAGCGCCTGAGCGCTGAGCCTGAGCGCTGAGCCCAGCGCCTGAGCGCTGAGCCCAGCGCCTGAGCGCTGAGCCCAGCGCCTGAGCGCTGAGCCTGAGCGCTGAGCCAGCGCCTGAGCGCTGAGCCCAGCGCCTGAGCGCTGAGCCCAGCGCCTGAGCCAGCGCCTGAGCCCAGCACCTGAGCGCTGAGCCCAGCGCCTGAGCCCAGCGCCTGAGCCCAGCGCCTGAGCCCAGCGCTGAGCGCAGAGCCCAGCGCCTGAGTGCCTGAGCCCAGCGCCTGAGCCCCAGCGCGCCTGAGCGCCTGAGCCCAGCGCCTGAGCGCAGAGCCCTGAGCCTAGCGGCTCTGAGCGCAGAGCCCAGCGCCTGAGCCCAGCGCCTGAGCGTAGAGCCCAGCGCCTGAGCCCAGCGCCTGAGCCCAGCGCCTGAGCCAAGCGCCTGAGCCCAGCGCCTGAGCCCAGCGCCTGAGCCCAGCGCCTGAGCCCAGCGCCTGAGCCCAGCGCCTGAGCGCTGAGCCCAGCGCCTGAGCCCAGCGCCTGAGCGCTGAGCCCAGCGCCTGAGCGCTGAGAGCTGAGCGCTGAGCCCAGCGCCTGAGCGCTGAGCCCAGCGCGCTGCTGAGCCCAGCGCCTGAGCCCAGCGCCTGAGCCCAGCGCCTGAGCGCTGAGCCCAGCGCCTGAGCCCAGCGCCTGAGCGCAGAGCCCAGCGCCTGAGTGCCTGAGCCCAGCGCCTGAGCCCAGCGCCTGAGCGCAGAGCCAGCGCCTGAGCCCAGCGCCTGAGCGCAGAGCCCAGCGCCTGAGCCCAGCGCCTGAGCGCAGAGCCCAGCGCCTGAGCCCAGCGCCTGAGCGCAGAGCCCAGCGCCTGAGCGCAGAGCCCAGCGCCTGAGCCCAGCGCCTGAGCGCAGAGCCCAGCGCCTGAGCCCAGCGCCTGAGCGCAGAGCCCAGCGCCTGAGCCCAGCGCCTGAGCGCAGAGCCCAGCGCCTGAGCCCAGCGCCTGAGCGCAGAGCCCAGCGCCTGAGCCCAGCGCCTGAGCCCAGCGCCTGAGCCCAGCGCCCAGCGCCTGAGCCCAGAGCCCAGCGCCTGAGCCCAGCGCCTGAGCGCAGAGCCCAGCGCCTGAGCGCAGAGCCCAGCGCCTGAGCCCAGCGCCTGAGCGCAGAGCCCAGCGCCTGAGCCCAGCGCCTGAGCCCAGCGCCTGAGCCCAGCGCCTGAGCCCAGCGCCCAGCGCCTGAGCCCAGAGCCCAGCGCCTGAGCCCAGCGCCTGAGCGCAGAGCCCAGCGCCTGAGCGCAGAGCCCAGCGCCTGAGCGCAGAGCCCAGCGCCTGAGCGCAGAGCCCAGCACCTGAGCCCAGCGCCTGAGCCCAGCGCCTGAGCCCAGCGCCTGAGCCCAGCGCCTGAGCCCAGCGCCTGAGCCCAGCGCCTGAGCGCAGAGCCCAGCGCCTGAGCCCAGCGCCTGAGCGCAGAGCCCAGCGCCTGAGCCCAGCGCCTGAGCGCAGAGCCCAGCGCCTGAGCCCAGCGCCTGAGCGCAGAGCCTGAGCCCAGCGCCTGAGCCCAGCGCCTGAGCCCAGCGCCTGAGCGCAGAGCCCAGCGCCTGAGCCCAGCGCCTGAGCGCAGAGCCCAGCGCCTGAGCCCAGCGCCTGAGCGCAGAGCCCAGCGCCTGAGCCAGCGCCTGAGCGCAGAGCCCAGCGCCTGAGCCCAGCGCCTGAGCGCAGAGCCCCGCCTGAGCCCAGCGCCTGAGCGCAGAGCCCAGCGCCTGAGCCCAGCGCCTGAGCCCAGCGCCTGAGCGCAGAGCCCAGCGCCTGAGCGCAGAGCCCAGCGCCTGAGCGCAGAGCCCAGCGCCTGAGCGCAGAGCCCAGCGCCTGAGCGCAGAGCCCAGCGCCTGAGCCCAGCGCCTGAGCCCAGCGCCCAGCGCCTGAGCCCAGAGCCCAGCGCCTGAGCGCAGAGCCCAGCGCCTGAGCGCAGAGCCCAGCACCTGAGCCCAGCGCCTGAGCGCAGAGCCAGCGCCTGAGCCCAGCGCCTGAGCCAGCGCCTGAGCCCAGCGCCTGAGCGCAGAGAGCCCAGCGCCTGAGCGCAGAGCCCAGCGCCTGAGCCCAGCGCCTGAGCGCAGAGCCCAGCGCCTGAGCCCAGCGCCTGAGCGCAGAGCCCAGCGCCTGAGCCCAGCGCCTGAGCGCAGAGCCCAGCGCCTGAGCCCAGCGCCTGAGCGCAGAGCCCAGCGCTGAGCCCAGCGCCTGAGCGCAGAGCCCAGCGCCAGAGCCCAGCGCCTGAGCCCAGCGCCTGAGCCAGCGCCTGAGCGCAGAGCCCAGCGCCTGAGCCCAGCGCCTGAGCGCAGAGCCCAGCGCCTGAGCCCAGCGCCTGAGCCCAGCGCCTGAGCCCAGCGCCTGAGCGCAGAGCCCAGCGCCTGAGCGCAGAGCCCAGCGCCTGAGCGCAGAGCCCAGCGCCTGAGCGCAGAGCCCAGCGCCTGAGCGCAGAGCCCAGCGCCTGAGCGCAGAGCCCAGCGCCTGAGCGCAGAGCCCAGCGCCTGAGCCCAGCGCCCGAGCGCAGAGCCCAGCGCCTGAGCGCAGAGCCCAGCGCCTGAGCCCAGCGCCCAGCGCCCGAGCGCAGAGCCCAGCGCCTGAGCGCAGAGCCCAGCGCCTGAGCCCAGCGCCTGAGCGCAGAGCCCAGCGCCTGAGCCCAGCGCCTGAGCGCAGAGCCCAGCGCCTGAGCCCAGCGCCTGAGCGCAGAGCCCAGCGCCTGAGCCCAGCGCCTGAGCGCAGAGCCCAGCGCCTGAGCCCAGCGCCTGAGCGCAGAGCCCAGCGCCAGAGCCCAGCGCCTGAGCCCAGCGCCTGAGCCCAGCGCCTGAGCGCAGAGCCCAGCGCCTGAGCCCAGCGCCTGAGCGCAGAGCCCAGCGCCTGAGCCCAGCGCCTGAGCCCAGCGCCTGAGCCCAGCGCCTGAGCGCAGAGCCCAGCGCCTGAGCGCAGAGCCCAGCGCCTGAGCGCAGAGCCCAGCGCCTGAGCGCAGAGCCCAGCGCCTGAGCGCAGAGCCCAGCGCCTGAGCGCAGAGCCCAGCGCCTGAGCGCAGAGCCCAGCGCCTGAGCCCAGCGCCCGAGCGCAGAGCCCAGCGCCTGAGCGCAGAGCCCAGCGCCTGAGCCAGCGCCCAGCGCCCGAGCGCAGAGCCCAGCGCCTGAGCGCAGAGCCCAGCGCCTGAGCCCAGCGCCTGAGCGCAGAGCCCAGCCTGAGCCCAGCGCCTGAGCGCAGAGCCCAGCGCCTGAGCCCAGCGCCTGAGCGCAGAGCCCAGCGCCTGAGCCCAGCGCCTGAGCGCAGAGCCCAGCGCCTGAGCCCAGCGCCTGAGCCCAGCGCCTGAGCCCAGCGCCTGAGCCCAGCGCCTGAGCCCAGCGCCTGAGCCCAGCGCCTGAGCCCAGCGCCTGAGCCCTGAGCCCAGCGCCTGAGCCCAGCGCCTGAGCGCAGAGCCCAGCGCCTGAGCGCAGAGCCCAGCGCCTGAGCGCAGAGCCTGAGCGCCTGAGCGCAGAGCCCAGCGCCTGAGCGCAGAGCCTGAGCGCCTGAGCCCAGCGCCTGAGCCCAGCGCCTGAGCGCAGAGCCCAGCGCCTGAGCTGAGCGACTGAGCCCAGCGCCTGAGCCCAGCGCCTGAGCGCAGAGCCCAGCGCCTGAGCGCAGAGCCCAGCGCCTGAGCGCAGAGCCCAGCGCCTGAGCCCAGAGCCTGAGCGCAGAGCCCAGCGCCTGAGCCCAGAGCCTGAGCGCAGAGCGCAGCGCCTGAGCCCCAGCGCCTGAGCGCAGAGCCCAGCGCCTGAGCGCAGCGCCTGAGCCCCAGCGCCTGAGCGCAGAGCCCAGCGCCTGAGCGCAGCGCCTGAGCCCCAGCGCCTGAGCGCAGAGCCCAGCGCCTGAGCGCAGAGCCCAGCGCCTGAGCCCTGCGCACAGCGCCTGAGCAGAGCCCAGCGCCTGAGCCCAGTACCTGAACACAGCCCAGCGCCGAGTGCAGAGCACAGAGCAGAGCGCCAAGCAGAGCACAATAGATGGCGCAGAGCACAATAAACGCCACAGAGCCAAGCACAGCACAATATACGGCACAAAGCACAGCACAATAAACGGCGCCGAGCACAGAACCAAGCACAACACAATAAACGGCGCAGAGCAGAGCACAGAGCCCAGCACAGAGCCGAGCAAAACAGAATAAACGCCACAGAGCCGAGCACAATAAACGCCACAGAGCCGAGCACAATAAACGCCACAGAGCCGAGCACAATAAACGCCACAGAGCCGAGCACAATAAACGCCACAGAGCCGAGCACAATAAACGCCACAGAGCCGAGCACAATAAATGCCACAGTGCCAAGCACAGCACAATAGACGCCACAGAGCCAAGCACAATAAACGGCACAGCGCCGAGCACAGCACAATATACGGCACAGAGCACAGCACAATATACGGCACAGAGCACAGCACAATAAACGGCACAGCCAATCACAGCACAATAAACGGCGCCGAGCACAGAACCAAGCACAACACAATAAACGGCGCAGAGCACAATAAAAAGCAGAGCACAATATACGGCACGGAGCAGAGCACAGAGCCGATGTGCAGAGCCCAGCACAGAGCCGAGCAAAACAGAATAAACGCCACAGAGCCAAGCACAATAAACGCCACAGAGCCGAGCACAGTACAATAGACGGCACAGAGCCGAGCACAACAGAATAAACGGCACAGAGCCGAGCACAACAGAATAAACGGCACAGAGCCGAGCACAGAGCCAAACACAGCACAATAAATGGCACCGAACCAAGCACAACGCACCACACTTATCAATAGACTGCCCTCTGGGCAGGCTTTACACCTAGTAAACTAATAAATGCACAGCAGTCCACAGACAGCCAAAGGCAAAATTACTGGAAATCCTAATGCCCCTAATAACATACAAAACAACAAATCACTGAATTCTGGCAGAGTTATCCCAGAACAATAACCCATTAGAAATTACTATCACGCAGCTCTGCACCAAATGAACAAGGAATACAGTATTGCAAATTGAAACAAATATAAATAAGCATCCAGTAAATAAACCTACAGATCCGTACAATGGGAAATCCACACCTATCCTTCCAATAAATAATGGAACTAGGAATATATATGTAGCAGACTTATGATAATAGAGTATGCATAACAGATTGATACAGCAAGTAATACTCATCCAGTCATTGGTTTTCATACGATGATGGTGATGGCAAAATGGAGCTAGCCGCGGCACTGTCTCTGCCGCTCCTTTCTCAAAAGAAAATTAGCTGCAATACACAAAAATGCCCCACCCACTCCCTTTTGTACCCCTCCTTCCCCCTTCCTCACGCTGCCTATCTCCCTATTGTATCCAATCATAAAGAGCCATGCTTAAACTCATAGAACAAAGGCACCCAAGCCTGATCCCATAGAACAAAGGAAACTCCCTCCCTTTCACTCTTGCGTAATTCAGGGATAATTCTTAAACCTCCCTCACTCCTAATTAGTCCTTCTCTTGAACTAAACCAGAGCCCGAACCTGCAAGTTAAAAAAAACGGGATCACTTTCAATATACAGAGCTGAGGGAGGAGGGGAGCAACTTCATGTCCTGCAGCCAGTGGGTGGAGCCAGCACTGAACCGCGTGAATAGCATGAGCGGCGCAGAGCAGCGTGAATAGTGTGAGCGGCGCAGAGCAGCGTGAATAGCGTGAGCGGTCCAGAGCAGCGTGAATAGCGTGAGCGGTCCAGAGCAGCGTGAATAGCGTGAGCGGCCCACAGCAGCGTGACTAGCGTGAGCGGCGCAGAGCAGCGTGAATAGTGTGAGCGGCGCAGGGCAGCGTGAATAGTGTGAGCGGCGCAGGGCAGCGTGAATAGTGTGAGCGGCGCAGAGAAGCGTGAATAGTGTGATCGGCGCAGATCAGCGTGAATAGTGTGAGTGGCGCAAGGCAGCGTGAATAGCGTGAGCGGCGCAGAGCAGCGTGAATAGTGTGAGCGGCGTGAATAGTGTGAGTGGCCCAGAGTAGCGTGAATAGCGTGAGCGGCTCAGAGCAGCGTGAATAGCGTGAGCGGCTCAGAGCAGCGTGAAAAGCGTGAGCGGCGCAGAGCAGCGTGAATAGTGTGAGCGGCGTGAATAGTGTGAGCGGCCCAGAGCAGCGTGAATAGCGTGAGCGGCGCAGAGCAGCGTGAATAGCGTGATCGGCGCAGAGCAGCGTGAATAGCGTGATCGGCGCAGAGCAGCGTGAATAGCGTGATCGGCGCAGAGCAGCGTGAATAGCGTGATCGGCGCAGAGCAGCGTGAATAGTGTGAGCGGCGCAGAGCAGCGTGAATAACGTGAGCGGCGCAGAGCAGCGTGAATAGTGTGAGCGGCGTGAATAGTGTGAGTGGCCCAGAGTAGCGTGAATAGCGTGAGCAGAGCAGCGAGAATAGCGTGAGCAGAGCAGCGTGAATAGCGTGAGCAGAGCAGCGTGAATAGCGTGAGCAGAGCAGCGTGAATAGCGTGAGCAGAGCAGCGTGCATAGCGTGAGCGGCGCAGGGCAGCGTGCATAGCGTGAGCGGCGCAGGGCAGCGTGAATAGGGTGAGCGATGCAGAGCAGCGTGAATAGCGTGAGCGGCGCAGAGCACACCCCGAGGATGAGAACTGGAGAGCATTTTAAAACCCTTTCATTAGAGGATGGTTGCTGGTTTAGGGAGGGAGGCAGCACATTTCATGCAGCGCACTGCTCAGTGTCTTACCTCGCTCTCCCACTGCTCCGCATGGAGGGGTGAGGTGATGAAGCAATAACCCATGTGGTGGGAGTTACAGCTCCTCATTGGACGGCTTCTTTTCAACAAGGAAATGAAATCCCACATGCTCCTCACAGTGACGGGGAGCGGCGTGTAAGCAGGGGGGGAGGGGGATAAATATCTGTAATAAACC
Source organism: Leptobrachium leishanense (assembly GCA_009667805.1). Lineage (NCBI taxonomy): Eukaryota > Metazoa > Chordata > Amphibia > Anura > Megophryidae > Leptobrachium > Leptobrachium leishanense. The sequence goes on from CM019064.1 coordinate 399,819, forward strand.
ACAAAATCTCCCATATTTAACCAGCAGATCCGATAAAGGGCGTCCCTCGTCAGGATGAAGTAGTGGACCTGGAGGGGGGGGGGGGTCATTATCCTTCTGGGGTTGATTTTCCACTATCCTCAAATAAAACAGATGTGTGTGTGTGTGTGTGTGTGTGTTTTATATATACACAATTTGTGCAACAATCTTTCAGATATTGAAGCGATAGAAACAATTGGCGTCTTACTCACATTCTCCGGTGTTTTAGACCAGACACTAGTGTAAGGGCCGCCGGTGACTTTAAGGAGCACCGGATCTCCCACCACTCTCAGCCGCCTCCTCCACTGGTTTAGGAGCTTCTCCTCTGCTTATCAAAATATATCCGAGACCAGGTATTGCGGTAAAATAGTAAAAGATTTATTGTAATAAGTTAATACAGTGTAACACGTTTCGCGGAATATGCTGGCGCTTTATAAATAATGAATAATAATAATAATAATATCGATGCTTCCTCAGTTGGTGTGAACACATCATGTCCCTCCTGGTGTCCTTTAAACCAGTGATTCTCAACCCGTGGACCCTCAGGACCCACAATTGTCCTTGGTCATTAAGTCGCGACCCAAAAATAATTGAATTTCTGGAACATTATAATTTATTCCACAAAACAACGTGTGCAATATTCTACACTGTTTGCACTTTTTAAACAATTTTGTAAACAAACAGGGATTCTTTCCAAAATGGACAGAGCAGTGATCACAGAACTAATGACAACAAAAACCCAATGAAATAAACTGTAATTGAAACATATGAAATTAATTAGAACTTAAGGGAGAACTGGGGAAGCTTCTTGCTCTTAATAAGTGTCTCAAAGTCTGGGGTGATGACAAAGCAACTCGAATTTAAATCACTACTGAATGAATAATAAAATATTATAACAAACTCCTCTGCTCCGCGCTCCCCCGCCGTCCGTCTCTGCTGCAGCCTGCCCTCCCTGAGCCTGCGCAATTTGTGTAGCTGAACGCTACGCTAATCGCATAAACTCAAGCTGACCAAGAGATTGAGAAGTCTGCAATGTCTGGCGCTGCCTACTTCCTGAACCTACGCTCTTCAGTGCCTCAGAGACACTGAAGAGCAATAGTATAGCTTGGACCAATGGGAAAGCACCATTGGTCCAAGCCAGTCAAAAAACACCTCCATGGGAGACTGGCCTATATAAATATACTTTGCTTCACTGAGATGTGCATTGTGCACAGTGGCTCCTGGTGTTGGGAGTACAGAGCGTCCCACCCCACACCTTCCCATTACAGATTCTTTCCCACCTTGCCATTACAGAGTATTTTACCTGATGCAGTGAGTCCCAGGTGGCACCTGGGAACATTCAGAGGTAGCCGCGCCGCCTGGGACCCGCTGCCGCAGGTAAGCTGCATCAGCGGGTCCCATCCATTAGAGAGGCCTGTGGGCACTTGCCCTGCGACCCAGTCCACCCCTGGTCGCGACCCACCTCTTGAGAAACACTGCTTTAAACTGTCCTCGTTCGATTAGTAAATGATTCTCCGGATTGAAACTGGCGTCGGTCTGGAGTCTGGCTTTCCAAGATGGCCGCCGCGGGTCCTTCCGCGCGTGACGTCACTTCCAGTTTCGTTTCTCTTGGTGTTCCACTCTAACATGGCCGGGCGTTTCATCTTGCGCTTCCACCATACTTTTCAATGTAACACCGCAGAGAACACAAGGGATGACGAGATCTTGAAGGTGGGGCGCGGCCGCTCTGGGGGGTCTAATCCTCTGGCTTGATTTTATCAGCTTTTGGGGTATATTTGGATCATTAACCCTTTGGTGTGATGGATCAGGGGCGTCTAAAGCCTTTTATGTCTAAGAGACAATAAATAAATCTTTACCTATGCGCTTTATTATTCCATATTTATTACACTGCAGGTGTTATTAACCCCTAACACACTGTCAGGATACAATGAATAATCCCCTTTCTGTGTCATTAATCATTTTTTCAATAAATAATCTCTGTCCTTATTCTAGAATCATTGCTAAATGTATCTTTAACCTCTCGTGTGCTGAATCCAGGTTAATCCATGAGACGTTCTGCTTATAGAGCGTTGTGCCCATGCTTTACAATACTCGTGTTTTGCCATATGGTGCCATTATCGGGTTATTCTTTGGGTTAACCCTTTATATGCTATTGCTATATAATACATGTGTTGTTTCTATAAGTGTTAATGAATGTGAGTTCTTTAATTCCACGTTACTCACACTTTGACCTGATTTTACGGCCACATAAAATGTTAAATCACAATAATTATCGCAGTTATCAAGAAAACACGACTAAAAACAAGCTATAGAGTGTGGGACCAATGGGAACTGCGTTCCCCCTGTAAACATAATGGAGGAACTGAGACTTGACCCCTGACCTGTACGCATCACCTGGCGCCTCCGCTCTCTGTGCTAACACATTACTGTATCGTTTCAGATTCCCCTGTGTTTCCTCGTGTTCTCATGCAGTGTGACGCGTCAAGGTAAGACACAAACCGCAAAAAAACTAAAACGCACAACAGTTACTGAAGCACTTTGTGGGGAATCTGACTTTCTAGGAGGTTTCATACCCAGGAAAAAAAAAAGAATCTGTAAAAATGGCATTTAGTGTTGAGTTTGGAGCCCCCGGGACGAAAACGAAATGGAGGAGGGGCCGGAGATTGGACCCATATAATTGTAGGGGGTTGTGCAATAATCCAGGGGGAAGAGAGTGAACGCAGGAAGGTGGGCAGAGGGTGGTAACACGTGGACCATGGGAACCACACAACATGTTTGTTACACATCATGGAGCTTTTCATTAAACAAAACATTTCTATGATCAAACCATGTAACGCGTATATAAATCCTATATATTAAACATACAGCATCGCCTGAATATAAATCCTATACATTAAACATATAGCATCACCTGAATATAAATCCTATACATTAAACATATAGCATCACCTGAATATAAATCCTATACATTAAACATATAGCATCACCTGAATATAAAACCTATACATTAAACATATAGCATCACCTGAATATAAATCCTATACATTAAACATACAGCATCACCTGAATATAATCCTATACATTAAACATATAGCATCACCTGAATATAAAACCTATACATTAAACATATAGCATCACCATGAATATAAAACCTATACATTAAACATATAGCATCACCTGAATATAAAACCTATACATTAAACATACAGCATCACCTGAATATAAAACCTATACATTAAACATACAGCATCACCTGAATATAAAACCTATACATTAAACATATAGCATCACCTGAATATAAATCCTATACATTAAACATATAGCATCACCTGAATATAAATCCTATACATTAAACATATAGCATCACCTGAATATAAATCCTATACATTAAACATATAGCATCACCATGAATATAAAACCTATACATTAAACATACAGCATCACCTGAATATAAAACCTATACATTAAACATATAGCATCACCTGAATATAAAACCTATACATTAAACATATAGCATCACCTGAATATAAAACCTATACATTAAACATACAGCATCACCTGAATATAAACCTATACATTAAACATAAGCATCACCTGAATATAAAACCTATACATTAAACATATAGCATCACCTGAATATAAACCTATACATTAAACATATAGCATCACCTGAATATAAACCTATACATTAAACATATAGCATCACCTGAATATAAAACCTATGCATTAAACATACAGCATCACCATGAATATAAAACCTATACATTAAACATATAGCATCATCTGAATATAAAACCTATACATTAAACATATAGCATCACCTGAATATAAAACCTATACATTAAACATATAGCATCACCTGAATATAAAACCTATACATTAAACATATAGCATCACCTGAATATAAAACCTATACATTAAACATACAGCATCACCTGAATATAAAACCTATACATTAAACATATAGCATCACCTGAATATAAACCTATACATTAAACATATAGCATCACCTGAATATAAAACCTATACATTAAACATATAGCATCACCTGAATATAAAACCTATACATTAAACATACAGCATCACCTGAATATAAAACCTATACATTAAACATATAGCATCACCTGAATATAAAACCTATACATTAAACATATAGCATCATCTGAATATGAAACCTATACATTAAACATATAGCATCACCTGAATATAAATCCTATACATTAAACATACAGCATCACCTGAATATAAAACCTATACATTAAACATACAGCATCACCTGAATATAAAACCTATACATTAAACATATAGCATCATCTGAATATGAAACCTATACATTAAACATATAGCATCATCTGAATATACAACCTATACATTAAACATATAGCATCACCTGAATATAAAACCTATACATTAAACATATAGCATCACCTGAATATAAAACCTATACATTAAACATACAGCATCACCTGAATATAAACCTATACATTAAACATATAGCATCACCTGAATATAAAACCTATACATTAAACATATAGCATCACCTGAATATAAACCTATACATTAAACATATAGCATCACCTGAATATAAACCTATACATTAAACATATAGCATCACCTGAATATAAAACCTATACATTAAACATACAGCATCACCTGAATATAAAACCTATACATTAAACATATAGCATCACCTGAATATAAAACCTATATATTAAACATATAGCATCACCTGAATATAAAACCTATACATTAAACATATAGCATCACCTGAATATAAAACCTATACATTAAACATACAGCATCACCTGAATATAAAACCTATACATTAAACATATAGCATCACCTGAATATAAAACCTATACATTAAACATATAGCATCATCTGAATATAAAACCTATACATTAAACATATAGCATCAACCTGAATATAAAACCTATACATTAAACAATATAGCATCACCTGAATATAAACCTATACATTAAACATATAGCATCACCTGAATATAAAACCTATACATTAAACATATAGCATCACCTGAATATAAACCTATACATTAAACATACAGCATCACCTGAATATAAAACCTATACATTAAACATATAGCATCACCTGAATATAAAACCTATACATTAAACATATAGCATCATCTGAATATAAAACCTATACATTAAACATATAGCATCACCTGAATATAAAACCTATACATTAAACATATAGCATCACCTGAATATAAAACCTATACATTAAACATATAGCATCATCATGAATATAAAACCTATACATTAAACATATAGCATCACCTGAATATAAAACCTATAGAAACCTGTGCAGTTTCAGATTTTTTACTCTTGTTTCCCATCAGATAATAATAGTATCCAGGTGAGCACCTTCCTGCACGGGACGGCCACGCTGCGTTGCTCTTTTGGTTTTATAAACGGGCCGGAGGGTCTCTTTGTCTCCTGGGTAAAGAAACAGCCCGACAAGGTGGTTCACAGTTATCATGATGGAGCAGACGACTTGACTGACCAGGACGTCCAGTTCCAGCATCGCACCAAGATGTCCATCAGCTTCTACAAGGGGAATGTGGACCTGACTCTGAATAACGTGGGCTTTGAGGATGAGGGAATTTATTCCTGTGGAGCATCCAATAAGATGGGACATGGAGAAGTTTATTTCAGGATCTATATTGACAGTAAGTTGAACCCTTTATATACACACATGTCCAGGTCTGGCCAATGCTCTATGCGTGGTGGCCCTGGTCAGACTCCTGGGGATTAGTAAAGGCTTTTCAGGTCTCCAACATAAATGAACCAAAACCAAGTAAAATCCTGGTCACTAATGTGTCTGAGACCCCCCCCTCCCCCCCTTCTAATATAAAGTACCCCTTTCCTTTATTATATCCCAACCAGGAGGGGGAGGAACATGGAGGCTCCATACAGTGACCACTAGCATCTGTTGACAGCGAGCAAGAGGTTCACGTATGTGTTTACTTATAGAACTCTGAGGATGAATGTAACTCCTACTGATTGTATCGGATCACAGTGCGACACACGTGCCATGTGCTACATCAGGACTGTATGACAGTGCAGCATAATCAGGGAATCTGAGTCTTCACCTCACAGTCGAGGCAGCAATGAGTGGGGTCAGGTAAAACAAAGGGCGACACTGAATTCCGCTCTTATGTAGAGATTCCGACACCGTAATTATTTATAATGTATTTCCCCAGGAAGGATACATTGAGATTTCTCTGGTTTCAGTTTGTCCTGGATTTAATAACCTTGAAATGTTACAGAAACACAAAGTAATAAAATGCAGGATATTAAAAACACAAATATACAGATTAACCCAGAAAATAAATATATTCACTGTGTTACATGTTTACAGGTGCATTCTGTATATAGTCACTGTGTTACATGTTTACAGGTGCATTCTGTATATAGTCACTATGTTACATGTTTACAGGTGCATTCTGTATATAGTCACTATGTTACATGTTTACAGGTGCATTCTGTATATAGTCACTGTGTTACATGTTTACAGGTGCATTCTGTATATAGTCACTATGTTACATGTTTACAGGTGCATTCTGTATATAGTCACTGTGTTACATGTTTACAGGTGCATTCTGTATATAGTCACTATGTTACATGTTTACAGGTGCATTCTGTATATAGTCACTGTGTTACATGTTTACAGGTGCATTCTGTATATAGTCACTATGTTACATGTTTACAGGTGCATTCTGTATATAGTCACTATGTTACATGTTTACAGGTGCATTCTGTATATAGTCACTGTGTTACATGTTTACAGGTGCATTCTGTATATAGTCACTGTGTTACATGTTTACAGGTGCATTCTGTATATAGTCACTGTGTTCATGGGCGTCCGCAGGATGGGGCAAGGGGGGGCACTCGCCCACCCCTGGAACCAGGGCTGCCTGTCTCCTCTGCTCAGACAGCTGTGTGTGCAGCCTGCTCGAGTGTTTGTTACTCATAGCAGGCTGCACAGGAGTGCCGGTCAGTGTGGGGGTGGTCTGTGTGGATCTTGTGATGTCACCTCCTCAGTCCGCCTCCAATCCACCACGTGCTCCTACTCACTTTAGACGCTGGGAGAGACTGCCTGGGCTGAGATGCAGGGGCTGCTGCTGCTGTGGCCATTGGAATGCTGGACACAGCAAAAAAAGGTGATTGTCAAATCTTTATTAAGCTTGATGCCCCCTGGTCTGAGGTCTAGTTTGTCTGCCTGGGAAGGAGGAACACCATGACTAATAGTAATCTGGTGGTGATGAGTTTACAATCTAAGAGGAGAGGGGACCCTGCCCCAGAGCTTACAATCTAAGAGGAGAGGGGACCCTGCTCCAGAGCTTACAATCTAAGAGGAGAGGGGACCCTGCTCCAGAGCTTACAATCTAAGAGGAGAGGGGACCCTGCTCCAGAGCTTGCAATCTAAGAGAGGGGACCCTGCCCCAGAGCTTACAATCTAAGAGGAGAGGGGCCCTGCCCAGAGCTTACAATCTAAGAGGAGAGGGGACCCTGCCCCAGAGCTTACAATCTAAGAGGAGAGGGGACCCTGCTCCAGAGTTTACAATCTAAGAGGAGAGGGGACCCTGCCCCAGAGCTTACAATCTAAGAGGAGAGAGGACCCTGCTCCAGAGTTTACAATCTAAGAGGAGAGGGGACCCTGCCCCAGAGCTTACAATCTAAGAGGAGAGGGGACCCTGCCCAGAGCTTACAATCTAAGAGGAGAGGGGACCCTGCCCCAGAGCTTACAATCTAAGAGGAGAGGGACCTGCTCCAGAGCTTACAATCTAAGAGGAGAGGGGACCCTGCCCCAGAGCTTACAATCTAAGAGGAGAGGGGACCCTGCTCCAGAGCTTACAATCTAAGAGGAGAGAGGACCCTGCCCCAGAGCTTACAATCTAAGAGGAGAGGGGACCCTGCTCCAGAGCTTACAATCTAAGAGGAGAGGGGACCCTGCCCCAGAGCTTACAATCTAAGAGGAGAGGGGACCCTGCCCCAGAGCTTACAATCTAAGAGGAGAGGGGACCCTGCCCAGAGCTTACAATCTAAGAGGAGAGGGGACCCTGCCCCAGAGCTTACAATCTAAGAGGAGAGGGGACCCTGCTCCAGAGTTTACAATCTAAGAGGAGAGGGGACCCTGCCCCAGAGCTTACAATCTAAGAGGAGAGAGGACCCTGCTCCAGAGTTTACAATCTAAGAGGAGAGGGGACCCTGCCCCAGAGCTTACAATCTAAGAGGAGAGGGGACCCTGCCCCAGAGCTTACAATCTAAGAGGAGAGGGGACCCTGCCCCAGAGCTTACAATCTAAGAGAGAGGGGACCCTGCTCCAGAGCTTACAATCTAAGAGGAGAGGGGACCCTGCTCCAGAGCTTACAATCTAAGAGGAGAGGGGACCCTGCTCCAGAGCTTACAATCTAAGAGGAGAGGGGACCCTGCCCCAGAGTTTACAATCTAAGAGGAGAGGGGACCCTGCCCCAGAGTTTACAATCTAAGAGGAGAGGGGACCCTGCCCCAGAGCTTACAATCTAAGAGGAGAGGGGACCCTGCTCCAGAGCTTACAATCTAAGAGGAGAGGGGACCCTGCCCCAGAGCTTACAATCTAAGAGGAGAGGGAGATACAGATTGTATATCTGTATATAGAGGCAGCTCTGTTACTGTGTATACAGAGCTGGCTTTGTGTATACAGAGACAGAGGGAGGGGATATATATATTATATTATATTATATATATTTGAAGGGGGGGTCATGGTTTGTGTATACAGAGATGGCCTAGAAAATGCAACACTCAGATCAGACACTTACACCTTTATTCTTCTATTCGTCTTGCATTATTTCACAGCCTTTGTATTACTACGCTTTATTTTATGACTGTCCCCTTCATGACATTGTCAAAAGGGCAGACTATGGATGCCATTAAAATTTTGCCCCCCCTTGAAAAAATTTCTGCGGACGCCCATGACTGTGTTACATGTTTACAGGTGCATTCTGTATATAGTCACTGTGTTACATGTTTACAGGTGCATTCTGTATATAGTCATTATGTTACATGTTTACAGGCGCATTCTGTATATAGTCACTGTGTTACATGTTTACAGGTGCATTCTGTATATAGTCACTGTGTTACATGTTTACAGGCGCATTCTGTATATAGTCACTGTTACATGTTTACAGGTGCATTCTGTATATAGTCACTGTGTTACAGGCGCATTCTGTATATAGTCACTGTGTTACAGGCGCATTCTGTATATAGTCACTGTGTTACATGTTTACAGGCGCATTCTGTATATAGTCACTGTGTTACATGGTTACAGGTGCATACTGTATATAGTCACTGATTTACATGTTTACAGGTGCATTCTGTATATAGTCACTGTGTTACATGTTTACAGGTGCATTGTGTATATTGTCACTGTTACATGTTTACAGGTGCATTCTGTATATAGTCACTGTGTTGCATGTTTACAGGCGCATTCTGTATATAGTCGCTGTGTTACATGTTTACAGGTGCATTCTGTATATAGTCGCTGTGTTACATGGTTACAGGTGCATTCTGTATATAGTCACTATGTTACATGTTTACAGGTGCATTCTGTATATAGTCACTGTGTTACATGTTTACAGGTGCATTCTGTATATAGTCGCTGTGTTACATGTTTACAGGCGCATTCTGTATATAGTCACTGTGTTACATGTTTACAGGTGCATTCTGTATATAGTCACTATGTTACATGTTTACAGGTGCATTCTGTATATAGTCACTGTGTTACATGTTTACAGGTGCATTCTGTATATAGTCACTGTGTTACATGGTTACAGGTGCATTCTGTATATAGTCACTATGTTACATGTTTACAGGCGCATTTTGTATATAGTCACTGTGTTACATGTTTACAGGTGCATTCTGTATATAGTCACTATGTTACATGTTTACAGGTGCATTCTGTATATAGTCACTGTGTTACATGTTTACAGCTGCATTTTGTATTGAGGTATGTTAGTAAGGAGCTCGAGTGACTTAAGACTGGGGGAAGATTTGATGGTGTCTGGGAGGTTATTCCATAACTGCGGTGCTTTGTAGGAAAATGAGGATCGAGCCACTTTCTTTTTGTATTGTGGTATTGCAAGTAAGGTGCTGGTCCTGGATCGGAGGTTATAGGATGAGGGAGCTGCTGGAGGAAGCAGTCTATTCAGGTAGGGTGGCAGCTTCCCAGAAAAGCTCTTAAACACCAGGCTGGAAAGGTGAAGGGTGCGTCTAGATTCCAGCGACGGCCAGTTTAGCTCTATTAACATGTCACAATGGTGGGTCATGTAGTTATATTGTAGCACATAGCGTCAGAATGAGTTATACAATGTAGTAAGTTTATGAAGGTGCGTTTGCGTAGCGGCTGCATACACTATGGGCCATATTACATAGTTGGTGCTAATTTAACCAGAGCTGTTGTAAACTTACCAGAGGCATTATAGCCTATGGAGCTGTTAACAACAGCTTTGGTTAAGTTAGCAACAGCTTTGTAATATGGCCCTACATCTCCATAATCAATAGCCGGCATAAGCATTTGCTGTACAATCTGCTTTCTTACCGCGGGGCTCAGGCAGGATTTGTTTCTGTACAGGGCACCTAGTTTGGGGTAAAGTTTAGATGAGAGTTTTTCAATGTGGAGCCAAAGGATAGATTAGGGTCCAACCACATACCTAGATATTTGAGAGCAGTGACTGTGGTCAGCGTGCCATTTGATTGTGTCTTGACACATACAAGGTTATTCAGGGTGCTGTGAAAACCAGGAGAATGACTGAAGAAGTGGAAATTCTAGGTCAAGATAGCCGTTTTGGGGCTAAATTACATTCTTCCCACTAAAACAGGGGCGCTAGGGAGAAAAAAACGCGCCCGCAGTTTTTCTCCTAGCGCCCCCGTTTTAGCGGGAGATTACAATGCAGGCGCTTAAAAAGCTGCCTTCATTGTTACCGGCGTTAGCCCCGGGATGCGTGTTGCAGCGCTAAGCGCCGCCGCGTGCATCCTCTCAATGGAGTCCATGCTGGTTACATGACCTGCCGGATTCCGCCATAGTGATCTGTAGGGAGAGACTGGGGGACTTTTTCGTAATCTATACCAGCAAAGCCTCAACTGTACACATGTATGCAGACGGCACCATAATCTATGTGTACAGTTGAGGCTTTGCTGGTATAGGTTACGGTAGCGTCTGCGTACATGTGTACAGTTGAGGCTTTGCTGGTATAGGTTACGGTGGCGTCTGCGTACATGTGTACAGTTGAGGCTTTGCTGGTATAGGTTACGGTGGTGTCTGCGTTCATGTGTTCAGTTGAGGCTTTGCTGGTATAGGTTACGGTGGCGTCTGCGTACATGTGTACAGTTGAGGCTTTGCAGACGTTGGTCAGATCATTGAATATCGTGAATAGCAGGGGGTCGAGTATTGAGTTTTGGGGTACCCCGCATGTGACTGGGAGGGGGAGGGAAGCGCTGCCAGAAATAGATAGTATGGCCGCGGGATGAACCTCCTCTCTCTGTCCTGGGATCACAAATGCTTGTCTGGGGATGATTCTGTGATTTCCTCTGGAAAGTCACGGTGGGAAGAAGAGCATCATCTCATTTACTGTCCAAGATCACATCCCTGCAGGTTGGGATTTATCCCACCCTTTCCTCCATACAGCCATATTGCTCAGGGTCTGTCCTCCTATAGATTTACAGTGAGAGTCTTGGAGATTAAAATCCACGTAAAGGAAGTGTCTGTGACTTGACTCGGCTGTGTTTGTGATTTCAGGGCGGTCCTGGTAGATCACCGGCTCTCCATGATACCTGGATTTCCCAGTAATTTCAGAGTATCGGGTTGTCTGTTGTCATTGTTGAGCGTGTAGACCCTCGGGTGTCCTGTACATTGTTTCCATTCATCCACATTTCATTCTGTGTCCTTCACAGGATTACACGGTGAGGATCCAGTAGTTTTGGTGGTGGATGGGAAAAAGCAGCTGAAATGTTCCTCTGTTGGTTTCTATGAGGACGCTGAAATCATTTGGCAAAACAAAGAGCTGGAAGATCTTTCTCGACCTGAAACCCCAACATCGCGGACCCTCCAGCCTGACGGGAGACTTCTGCTGGAATCAACGCTGGATATCGATGTTAAGCCAAATGTCCATTACTTCTGCCGTGTAAAGGAAGGGAGACTGAGACGTTCTACCCGCGCCGTGCTATCAGGTAACGTGCCGGTGACTTCCAACACTCAGAGATATTAGAGAAGTAATTATTCCAGGGGACACGGCCAATAAAACATGGCTTCATTACCATAAACTGCCAGGGCCCCAAACTATACACGTGTTGTCAATAACCGTTACAGATTGATACCTCCCAACCAATGTCCAGCGTTCTATAGAAAACGGGCGCGTTATCGAGCAGTATGTACATACATAGTCCTATATGTAATTTTGTGTATTCTACTCACATAACAATAATAATCTCCCAATGCAAGAAGAATCCACACTTACTCGTGGTGGAGCCACCCCTGGATCTTGGGTATGCACGCATCCACTAAACCTCCCAAAAGACGTTCCAAGGCAGGTGAGCTGGATAAAAATTCAGCATTTATTAAAATAAAATACCAGGACGCGTTTCGCCGGCGGACCGGCTTCCTCAGCCGGCAAAGTGAATCTAACATGATATAAAATCCTGCCCTCTTATATATCCCCCTTAATTACATACAATTAAACTACCAGGGGTTAATAATGTGTTCCAAGTCTCTCTTTCAGTCCGTTTCCCGTCTGGGTATGTTACAGATCCAGGCAATCATACCACTCATACGTGGCGCATGCGTTCCAGTGCTGGACCGCAGTAGTTCTTTGCTGTACGTCACATCACGCCGCTCACATGGACTCTTCACCCTCCGATCCAAAGCGTGGACATCAGTTCCCTGTCAATCGCTGCGGATTCTCTATGTGCATGCGTGGCAATGTCTCTCTTCATATTATGCCGATATCCAAATCTTTATGTATATACACCTTGGTACATAATAAGTTTTTCATGGTTTGATTGGTTTGATAATGGAAACATTATGGCACTGGAATCACATGGCCGTCTCGGGTAACATTCTGTGGGCCAGATCACAACCTAGCCGGTAACGGAGAGCCGGTAATGGGACAAAGGAGTGCGAGCCTTCTTCCATTTGTGGCTCAATTCCGGAAGAGACACCTTTCCCCTTCCAGTTCCGGCAGCACCGAGTGCTGCCGCAGGTTTTGGCTTTTGGGCCCATAAGACTCAATGGAGCCCAGTGCTACCCTACATGTGCTCTGCAAGACTTTGGTTGAGTAGGATCATGCAGGAGCTTTGGAAGGACACAGGGAATGATTTGGCCACAGGAAGTGGTGGTTCGTGCCGCCCCCTGCACCGCGGGGTCTCAGGTTAGTATGGGAGGTTTCAGTCCCTTTCATCTTGACGTGTGAAGTCATTCTGAAAGAGGGAATTTGTTTTTTTCTTCCAATATTGGCTCGACGGAGGAGGAGCTGCCTGGGAATCGCCCGGTCTTCTCCATCTAGCCGCTAATTTACAGTAAGACGCCGCATGGTCTGAGCTTGTGGCTTGGTTGTAATGTCGGGTGGAGCCGTTGGCATAAGGGTTTAGTGGTGATCTCTAGACATGTGCATTCGTTTTAGTACTAAAACTATTTAGTCCGAATTTTGGGATAATTTAGTTTTCGTATGACTCAAGAGAAACGAAACTGCTCAGTACAAAAAACGAAAGAAACTAAAATAAAATGTACTACATTTTAGTTTCAGTCCTTTTTGTGATATTACATTGATGAGTGAAGGAGACCAGCAATGAAGAGTGCAACATCGCAACATCCGAAGTTCTGCACCCTCCACATGCCAATGCAGTAGGATGTTCTATACAGAGAGGGGCATTAATTAATGCAGGAGGATGTTCTATACATTATACAGAGAGGGGTATTAATGCAGGAGGATGTTATATACATTATACAGAGAAAGGTATAAATTGAGGAGGATGTTCTATACAGAGAGGGACATTAATTAATTCAGGAGGATGTTCTATATATTATACAGAGAGGGGTATTAATTAATGCAGGTGGATGTTGTATACATTATACAGAGAGGGGTATTAATTAATGCAGGAGGATGTTCTAAACATTATACAGAGAGGAGCCTTTTTTTTTTTAGCCCTTTAAATCCAGTGGCTGTGAGCGCTGAGATCGGCTGCTTGTTAAATTATCTCTCAGTGCAATCAGGGTTATTCAGAGAACGTGAAAAGCAGGAGAATGACTGGAGAATGAAAAATTCTAGGTCAAAATAGCCAAACCAGAAAAATTCTCCCTTTCATCTCACTTTCCAAATTGGCTATTTTGACCTAGAATTTTTCATTCTCCAGTCATTCTCCTGCTTTTCACGCTCTCTGAATAACCGTGAATGTATCAGGCTCAGCTGTTTCAGTAACTGACTGTAACAGCGCTCAGAGTTTCAGTAAAACAAGGAAATAATATTGTTCTAACCTCTTATATATAAAAATATTATTTACTAGTTTTCCTGAAACTCTGAGCGCTGTGATGAGCAGCAGTCAGTTACTGTAACAGCTTTGCCTGACACGGGGCAGTATTACAATGTTGGTGCTAACTTAACCAGAGCTGTTGTAAACTGAAAACTAGACATGTGCATTCGTTTTAGTACTAAAACGATTTAGTCCGAATTTTGGGATAATTTAGTTTTCGTATGATTCAAGAGAAACGAAACTGCTCAGTACAAAAAAACAAAAGAAACTAAAATAAAATGCACTACATTTTAGTTTCAGTCCTTTTTGTGATATTACGTTGATGAGTAAAGGAGACCAGCAATGAAGAGCGCAACATCGCAACATTCGAAGTTCTGCACCCTCCACATGCCAATGCAGGAGGATGTTCTATACAGAGAGGGGCATTAATTAATGCAGGAGGATGTTCTATACATTATACAGAGAGGGGTATTAATGCAGGAGGATGTTATATACATTATACAGAGGAAGGTATAAATTGAGGAGGATGTTCTATACAGAGACGGACATTAATTAATTCAGGAGGATGTTCTATATATTATACAGAGAGGGGTATTAATTAATGCAGGTGGATGTTGTATATACATTATACAGAGAGAGGTATTAAGTAATGCAGGAGGATGTTCTAAACATTATACCGAGAAGAGACTTTTTTTAGCCCTTTAAATCCAGTGGCTGTGAGCGGTGAGATCGGCAGCTTGTTATATTATCTCTCAGTACAATGTATCAGGCTCAGCTGTTACATTAACTGACTGTAACAGCGCTCAGAGTTTCAGTAAAACAAGGAAATATTGTTCTAACCTCTTATATATAAAAATATTATTTACTAGTATTACTGAAACTCTGAGCGCTGTGATGAGCAGCAGTCAGTTACTGTAACAGCTTTGCCTGACACGGGGCAGTATTACAATGTTGGTGCTAACTTAACCAGAGCTGTTGTAAACTGAAAACCTCCATAGGCTCTAATGGCTCTGGGAAGTTTACAACAGCTCTGGATAAGTTAGCACCAGCTATGTAATATGGCCCACATTGTGCTGAGAGTGAGAGATACTGTAACAAGCAGCGATCTCAGCCCTCTGAGGAGCCACTACAATAGTAATTGTATCCATTGGTTTTCAGATGAATGAAATTAGTTTTCATACTAAAGAACTGAAAACGAATTTCTTTAGCAACTAAATAAATTGCATTTTAGGACTAATCCATTAGTTCAAAACGAAATTTTGTGCTGTGCACATGTCTACTGAAAACCTTTATAGACTATAATGGCTCTGGGAAGTTTACAACAGCTCTGGTTAACTATGTAATATGGCCCACATTGTGCTGAGAGTGAGTGATACTGTAACAAGCAGCGATCTCAGCCCTCTGAGGAGCCACTACAATAGTAATTGTATCCACTGGTTTTCGGATGAATGAAATTAGTTTTCATACTAAAGAACTGAAAACGAATTTCTTTAGTAACTAAATAAATTGCATTTTAGTACTAATCCATTAGTTCAAAACGAAATTTTGTGCTGTGCACATGTCTAGTGATCTCGCCCTTCGAGGCTGTAATGCCGAATGTTGTAACATTCCTCCGGGCAGTGACCCCCCCCCCCCCCAGGTGTTGTTGTTATCCTTTATTTATATAGCGCCACATATTCCGCAGCGCTTTACAAGATCAGTGTACAAGGTATTGATACATTGGAATACCACACCTGGATGACACGGCCTGATTCAGGGAAACCTGTTCCCAAGAGCTTACAATCTATGAGATCTACAAGTATTGTGTGAGGTTTGCACATCCATATCGTTAGGTATTTTGCTCAAGGACACTCGCTGGTGGCATCTTCTGAGTGGGATCGAGTCGTCTTTCCATGATTGTAGAGCAGCGACCTGGTGGTGAGGTTGAAACAAAATAGCAAAACAAGAGGACATAGTCTTAGATTAGAGGGGCAAAGGTTTAAAAGTAACATCAGGAAGCATTATTTTACTGAGAGGGTGGTGGATACATGGAACAGTCTTCCAGTAGAAGTGGTAGAGGCCAAAACAGTAATTGAATTTAAGCAGGCATGGGATAGGCATAAGGCTATCCTAAACAAAAGATAAATCCAGGTAAAGTATCCATGTAATTGGGCGACTAGATGGGCCGAAAGGTTCTTATCTGCCCACATTTTTCTATGTTTCTAACCCGCTTCTCGTAAAGTCGAGACTTGCTTCTCCACAGTTGTATTGGAGGGATGCGCTGAACGGGACCTTGAGCTGCTTCTCCACAGTTGAAGGGTAGAGACGTTACCACTGGACTCCAAAGCCGATATTATGTGGTGGCAAGTGTATACCATTAGGTGTCTCACCCAAGGACACTTACTGGAGAGGTGCTCTGGCCGGGATTTGTGTTTTACTCGGCCCCCATATCCATGGAGATAAGTCACCGTGCAGGTAATAGAATGTCCCTGTAATAGCTGTGGCATCAGGTTTCTCGGTGTCAGTGGCTGCCGGCGGTGGATCCCTCTGGACATGTAATTACCATTATTACCCCTGAGGCTCCTGTGTACGTGCGGCTCATCTGGCCGGAGCTGATGTTATTATCCTGTGCAGCTCGGCTCCTCGCGGGATCCTGCAGGTTATACGCTCTATTAAGTGATCTCTGTGCTCCGGGTTTATTAATAAAGCGCTATACAGGAGCACCGCGCGGAGACAGTGCGTGATACCATGTGACTCCACGGGACAATGAATGGAGCGTCCTCTAAGAACATGAAACATAAAGTGTTAAACCAAGAATATAAAGTGATAATAAGGAATAAATCACACACACGCGTGTATCACCGTATCTGTCATATGTTTACTGGAGTTTTACAGGGTTATTCAGAGAAAGGTGAAACTCAGGAGAATGACTGAAGGAGAAGTGAAACTTAATCTAGGTGAAAATAGCCAAACCAGAAAAAATCTCCCATTTATCTCACTTTCCAAATTGGCTATTTGCTCTAGATTGCTCTCTTCTCCTGCCAGTTCTCCTGGTTTTCACCTTTCTCTGAATAACCCTGTAAATGTGCGTCATTAATAGAATTTCTGCCATTTTTATTCGACACATTGTTTTATTTATAACATAACGTTACACTTTATAAAATACTGAACGTTCAGGATTATTATAATATTCAGAGGATATGATGTAATGTATGTGGGTATATTGTATACACTATTGTATGTTTTGTGTGTGCTGATATATTGTGTGTTTTGTGTAGTTATTGTCATGGGGTTGTGTCGGCTCACAGGTAAAGCTGTGTCTATCAGTTCGTTGTAATGACTCCGGGATCCCTCTTGTGTTTCAGACGGAGAACATTCAATAAACATGAGGAATGAATTCTGATCAATAAAGTGAATGAAGATTCCTATAAATCAAACTATAAGTTTTTCCTCAGTGTGCGCTCTTCACTTATAATTTCTATCAGCGGGATTTTATAGCTTTGGTCGAGTGATTAAACGGCCGGTAACGAGCGTCCTGGCTTTGTGGGTTGCAGTGAAATGTATTGTGACGGAACGTGATGTTATTGTCCGCCCGCGGGTGTGCTCCAATCTGCGTAGGCTTCCTTCCCCCTTTGTATTGTTTCCCCGGCCCGACTACCAAGACCGTGGCACTTGGCGTCTCGAGCGACCGGGTCTGACTTTGCAATCTTGGTGACCGGCGCAGCGAAGTGGACCTTGGTGTGAACCCAGCCCGACCACTGAGGAGTGTCCCTCAGCGTCCCGAGCAGCTGGCCACTGACCCGTACGTGGACCTTTACGGTCGTGATTCGGAACGGCTCACTTCTGCGAAGATTCGGATCTCCCGGCAATCGGATTGGCCGATGGTCGATCGTTCGGGACTGTTCAGATCACCCAGCGGTCGTTGTGCCTCTTCGCTACCCAACACTGACCTATTCGGATCTCCCGGTAACCAAGCTGGTAAACGGTCGACCGCGCGAAGTATTCGGATCGTCTCGCGGTCGATGTGGCCCTTCGCTGTACAGCACTGACCTGTTCAGGTCTCTCAGCAACGAAAAGCAGCTCAATTCATCTTGCAGCAATACTCGGATCGCACAGCGGTCGATGCGCCCGCGCGATACAAGGTGCGGATTCCTCAGATCTCCCGGTAGTTAACTGAATAGACTCAGCCGGCTGGAAGTATTCGGATCGCGCGGCAGCGGCACGCGACACGGCTTCGTTTCGTCCGGTGTGTTGAACCACGAGGGATGTCAGACACAGTTGGCAAACAGAGACACAAGACGCAGCTTCATGAACTCAAAACCAAAGACACTTTTATTTTTCACAACACCTGCATTTATAACTTTTACCACGAGCTCCACATCTGGGAAACCCCCTGCCCGCCCACACAGATCTCATTGGCCCACACGATTTCGGGGCGGTGCCGATTCAGGACAGGATGGTCTGAATCGGGCATTTTCCCTCCTGATGCACCCGATCAGAACACGAGGTGGTGGAAAATGGCGGCAACCACGGCAGACACGCAGTACACAACGTTTACACGATATATACACATCAACACTCTTATTCACAGGAATCACCCTCCAAAACCCTTAGAACTCGCAGGATTCGGTTGGTGTAACGGCACCCAAAAGTCTAGGGAGGAAAAATGTCCTGAAAACCAATCTCTGGCTGAGGATGCTGAGCCATTCCGTCACATTCCTCCCCCTCCCCAAAGTCCGACGAACCCGGTTGGACCCTAACGGGTCGTACCGGAAAGTCGGTGCTCTCAGGTCCATAGTCAGTTGGGAGAGGCCGAGCCACCAGGCTTCTCCAGTTGGCCCTGCGGCCGTACCAAGTGGGTGGAGGCCACGCGGGTTTGGGGTCACCCCCTCCGGCAAAAGGGTCCTGTGGCCGGGGAGGAGCACCCCCTGTGCCCCCTCCGGGACTATCTCGCACCCGGGGAAAACGGGTGCTAACTGCACGCGCCCCGAGTACCTGGGCCAGCCGCAGAGGGAAATCGTGGCTGCGCGGGGCCTCTGGGCCAAAGGGCTGTGGGAATGGGCAGAGCGGAGCAGGCTCTGCCCTGCGGCCAGCGCGTCAGCTGGGTGTGTGTCCCCTGGTGGGAGGAGGGTTTCCTCCATCCCAAGGACGTACCATGGCGGCCAGCAAAGCCGTCGGGGAGAATCAGGCTGCTCCTCAAGGCATACGGCCGCGAGTGGGCAGAGGCCAGCGGCGCTCTGTCCCGTTGGCAGCTCTGCTGCTGAGGGGGTAGATTCTGAAACAACTTTCGGAGGATCGGGTGAGGACAACCGCTGCGGGGTCACCGGCTCGGAAAACCCCTGTTGCTCCTCAGGACGGTCGGGAAATGGGCAGAGGCCCGCGGCGCTCTGCCCCGTTGCCAGCTCTTCTGCTGGGGGGTAGTATGCAACACTGACATCCAGGGGATCAGGGAACGATGGCTGCGGGATCGCCAGCACGGAGAAATCCTGCGGCTCCTCAGGGCAGACGGGGAGTGGGCAGAGGCCAGCGGCGCTCTGCCCCGTGGCCAGCTCTTCCATTGGGGGGTTGGATGCAGGCACAACTTGCGGGGGTCGGGGAAGAACAACGGCTGCGGGCCGAACAGCTGGGGTGAACCTGGCTGTTCCTCAGGGCATTCGGACAGTGGGCAGAGGCCAGCGGCGCTCTGCCCCGTTGCCAGCTCTTCTGCTGGGGGGTAGGATGCAACACTGACATCCAGGGGATCAGGGAACGATGGCTGCGGGATCGCCAGCACGGAGAAATCCTGCGGCTCCTCAGGGCAGACGGGGAGTGGGCAGAGGCCAGCGGCGCTCTGCCCCGTGGCCAGCTCTTCTGCTGGACCCGCGGACACGGCCGCCGTGTCTTCTGGCGGGCTTGGGAGGACCATTTCCTCCCGGGACCCCTCGGGCCCCTCACACGGCCCATCCTGGACACTTGGCACCTGCTGTGCCTCTTCCGACCGGGCCGGCTCCTCTACTGTCATCCCGATAGGGACCCATGGGAACATCTCGGGCTCCCAAAACTCGCAATTTCTTTCAGGGGGCAGCGCCTCATCCTGAAGTTCTTGGCGGACCTCGTCCCGCCACTCCAGTCCAGTGGGCTCCACCATGGACCCGAAATACTGGTCCAAGCTCTCTTGCAGTCTTCTCAGAAACTCGCCCTCCATGTCCTCGACGGGGAATGTGGCGTCCTCGGATGTAACTCCAGGCGGGCTGTAAGTCCCTATCCAAGGTCCGCTGGGCTGTGCGGGTTCCCCAATACAGGCTCCAGTCGAGCTGTAAGTCCCGTACGTGGTATCGCTGGGGGGTGCGGAATTCCAGGGTGAAGCTCCAGTCGAGCTGTACTCCTCATCCCAGGGGTCTATGGGATAAGGGTCAGGGGCAAAATGTTCAATCTTTGTCTCACGGAGCGCTGCCAATCGCAGCTCGTGCTGACGCTCCTTTTCTTGTTCTTCTTCCTGCTGGGTCTCCTGGATCGCCTTTGCTATCTCAGCCTCCGATGGGGCAGCTCCGAGCAGGGTGATCCGCTGCCGCGCCCTTCGGATGAAGGCACTTTCCGCTTCCTCTGCGAGGACAGGGGTGAGCACGGGTGTCGTCGCCCTGTCCTGATCCATCCTGGTCAGTTCTTTAATTATGGTTTTCTTCTTTTTGTTACCCGGCGTTCCTCCCCGGTCCTCCATCATGACACGCAGGGTGTCCCTGGTGTAGTGATCGTACACCAACATGTTGCGGGTCTTCTTGGGGGGGGGGGGTTGCAGAGAGCTATCCCACCGCTGCCACCAGTGTGACGGAACGTGATGTTATTGTCCGCCCGCGGGTGTGCTCCAATCTGCGTAGGCTTCCTTCCCCCTTTGTATTGTTTCCCCGGCCCGACTACCAAGACCGTGGCACTTGGCGTCTCGAGCGACCGGGTCTGACTTTGCAATCTTGGTGACCGGCGCAGCGAAGTGGACCTTGGTGTGAACCCAGCCCGACCACTGAGGAGTGTCCCTCAGCGTCCCGAGCAGCTGGCCACTGACCCGTACGTGGACCTTTACGGTCGTGATTCGGAACGGCTCACTTCTGCGAAGATTCGGATCTCCCGGCAATCGGATTGGCCGATGGTCGATCGTTCGGGACTGTTCAGATCACCCAGCGGTCGTTGTGCCTCTTCGCTACCCAACACTGACCTATTCGGATCTCCCGGTAACCAAGCTGGTAAACGGTCGACCGCGCGGAAGTATTCGGATCGTCTCGCGGTCGATGTGGCCCTTCGCTGTACAGCACTGACCTGTTCAGGTCTCTCAGCAACGAAAAGCAGCTCAATTCATCTTGCAGCAATACTCGGATCGCACAGCGGTCGATGCGCCCGCGCGATACAAGGTGCGGATTCCTCAGATCTCCCGGTAGTTAACTGAATAGACTCAGCCGGCTGGAAGTATTCGGATCGCGCGGCAGCGGCACGCGACACGGCTTCGTTTCGTCCGGTGTGTTGAACCACGAGGGATGTCAGACACAGTTGGCAAACAGAGACACAAGACGCAGCTTCATGAACTCAAAACCAAAGACACTTTTATTTTTCACAACACCTGCATTTATAACTTTTACCACGAGCTCCACATCTGGGAAACCCCCTGCCCGCCCACACAGATCTCATTGGCCCACACGATTTCGGGGCGGTGCCAATTCAGGACAGGATGGTCTGAATCGGCCATTTTCCCTCCTGATGCACCCGATCAGAACACGAGGTGGTGGAAAATGGCGGCAACCACGGCAGACACGCAGTACACAACGTTTACACGATATATACACATCAACACTCTTATTCACAGGAATCACCCTCCAAAACCCTTAGAACTCGCAGGATTCGGTTGGTGTAACGGCACCCAAAAGTCTAGGGAGGAAAAATGTCCTGAAAACCAATCTCTGGCTGAGGATGCTGAGCCATTCCGTCACATGTATAATCAGCGGCAATCGCTCAGATCAGCAGCAAGTGTCAATATAAGTGCTCCAAATACTGCTAGCATTAACCCTAAAACATGCAAAATCAGTAAACTAGCCCTAACCTTGACCCTAAAACAAGCAAAATCCGCAATCTGGCCCTGACCTTATCCTCTAACCTTAACCCTAAAACATGCAAAATCAGTAAACTGGCCCTGACCTTAACCTCTAGCCTTAACCCTAAAACAAGCAAAATCCGTAAACTGACCCTGACTTTAACCCTAAAACAAGCAAAATCCGCAAACTGGCCCTGACCTTAACCCTAAAACATGCAAAATCAGTAAACTGGCCCTGGCCTTAACCCTAAAACAAGCAAAATCAGTAAACTGACCCTGACCTTAACCCTAAAACAAGCAAAATCAGTAAACTGGCCCTGACCTTATCCTCTAGCCTTAACCCTAAAACATGCAAAATCAGTAAACTAGCCCTAACCTTAACCCTAAAACATGCAAAATCAGTAAACTGGCCCTAACCCTAATTCCTCTCCCTAGCTATGTTTAAAGACGCTGCATTTTGCGCTAAGCAGACCGCTCAGCTTCAGCTGATTGGAGCATCTTTGCTAAAAACACGCTGTATTCTGATGCGTTTTTAAACTTGTGTTGTCCCCATACGATACCTAAATAAACTCCCCGGAGGCGCCAAACCCAAACCCTGGCCGATTCTCCCCCCCCCCCTCTATAATCACTGGGCCATAACTTTATGAGAATGAAATCTCCTTTCTGGGTTTTGGGGTTTTCTTATTCTTTATGTTGACGAAGTTTGTAGGAGGTGATTACGGGGTTTCCGGGATTCAGAGGGTGACTGGGATCTGTGGCATCTCCCACACGCTCATTGAATTTAATGAGCTGAATAAACTATAAATAAGACCAAAAATATCACATAATGTCACCATAAAGACACATCTCAGGGGAAGGTGACGCCCTGTGCGAAAAGATATTTCATAGGTTTTAATTACAAAAAAAGGGACAATTTCCTCATTTATTATCTTTAAAATGAGCCACTCGCCATACCACACCACAGCATACATAACATAGAATAGCACACCACACCACACCATACCACAGCATATGTTGCACATATGCTGAAAGTATGGTCAATAATTCCAATGTGCGAAGGGAGCGGGCTGGGTGAAACCAGAAGTGTTTTTATTTAAACGTTTTCTGTAACACACAAAGCATGACTTCAGTTCTGGTAGGATTTTTACTTGAATATTTGTTCCTTATACATCAATACACCTTTAGATATATGCAGTAACATTCACCTATGCAGGACTAACATTCTTATAGAATATAATAAACAATTAAACATGTACAGATATATGATTACTCAATCTGCATTATAGTAGGCTAATGGTGCAATACAATCAATACAATATAACATGAGATCCTATAGTCATCACATTCCCTGTATGCTGGTGAGCTATGACACATCAACACAACCCACTGACATCTGTATACTGTCTTATCTAATTACCCAACAGTAGCAACAGTTTTTTCTAACTACAGGGATGTGAATTAAATCACTTTGCCATGTTTATAACCCTGGAAATGCTCCCCCTTACCTGCAACACACAAAGCCTGACTTCAGTTCTGGTAGGAGTGTACTTGAATACTTTGGTTCCTCCCAGGAACAAAAGCTCTGCTTTTTGGTTCCCCCCTGCTCAGGAAGCATCTTGGATAAACACGTGCTCCTCATTCAGGCTTTTCACTCTGCTGCCGTCTACTGGTGGTTTAATAGAAATGCCATTAGTTTACTTCATAATGTAACATTTATTAGTGTATGTTTATGGGGTACCTGGTTTATTTTAATGGATTACCTGATTTTGACATACCTTACACATACCATAGCACAGCATACCATACCATAACACAGCATACCATAGCACAGCATACCGTACTATACCATACCATAGCGGACTTACTTTATGAACCAAACATCAAGTGCTATGCAGGAAGCAAAGCAAAAGCAGCCAATCACAAAAAATATCAAATCATGGGATGCAATCTGCAAAAGAAAAAAAACCTAGGATAAAATCTCACAGCACCAAAATATACAAAAATTAATATCAGCCACTTACATGCGTGACCAGACATCAGCAGCACCCATCAAACGTTCTGGATCCTGCTGGAGAAAAGATCTGCCCTCCACATGTTCAGAGGACGCCCAATCATAAAACCAAAATGAGAAAATATAGCAAAATAAAAGATTTAAAACAGTCACGGATCCATATAGAAATAATTTTAATACATTAAAAATAAAGGTACAAAAAAATTGCATTTAAAACAAATTGAAAAAAGCATAGATGATTTTTTCTGCTCCTGAGGAAGTCGAGTAGGACGAAACGCGTCAAGCTTTCATTTCCATGCATACCCTCCTAATTGTATCATTAACCCTTGATTGGGAATTGTTGGGGGAGACTTATATGCTTTTTTCGATTTGTTTTAAATGGTTTTTTTTTGTATGTTTATTTTTAATGTATGTATTAAAATTATTTATATATGGATCCGTGACTGTTTAAATCTTTTTATTTTGTTGTATTTTCTCATTTTGTTTTTATGATTGAACATGTGGAGGGGAGATCTTTTCTCCAGCAGGATCCAGAACGTTTGATGGGTGCTGATTTCTGGTCACGTACGTCAGTGGCTCATATTATTATCACAAGCCCAGATTTATTAGTCATTGCTGACAGTGATCACAGCCTGGAAAACGTGAAATTCCCTATGATCCTCAGCTCGGTGACGGCTGCGATGCCCTCGCATTATACGGCCAGACGTCAGACTCCTGGGTTATAAGGAGGGGTTTAAAGCTGTGGGATGACGTCTGAGTGCGGCGCCAGCAATCAGCGCAGGTTTAGGATGTGTGAAATATCTTTATGTGGAAATAAAACTCAAAGGATGAAAAATAAAGAAATGAAATACCTGGTGCGTCCCTGCGGGTCCCGGAGATGCCGAGGTCACCTCACTGATAGCCTTTTTTTGTTGAGATTCCCAGACCGGAGGAAGCGTGCAGCGTCCTCGCCGAGGTAAGTCTGTACACTCAGGCTCACTGGGGCGCGTGCACTCAGCTTCTCTTCCAATGGAATGTATTTAGCTCTATCTTCACTGCGCGTTTTAGAATATGGCGATAAGGATGTGCAGTATTCTATATAAGTGGATGTATAGCTCTCTGGCCTCCGCGTTTCCTCTGATAAGTCTCCGCTCACATCACCGAGCATCGTGTGAGTGGACCTCACCGGCTCCTTGTATGAGCGGACCTCACCGGCACCATGTATGAGCGGACCTCACTGGCTCCATGTATGAGCGGACCTCACCGACTCCTTGTATGAGCGGACCTCACCGGCTCTTTGTATGAGCGGACCTCACCGGCTCCTTGTATGAGCGGACCTCACCGGCTCCATGTATGAGCGGACCTCACCGGCTCCTTGTATGAGCGGACCTCACCGGCTCCATGTACGAGCGGACCTCACTGGCTCCATGTACGAGCGGACCTCACTCGCTCCATGTATGAGCAAACCTCACCGGCTCCTTGTACGAGGGGACCTCACTGGCTCCATGTACGAGCGGACCTCACTGGCTCCATGTATGAGCGGACCTCACTGGCTCCATGTACGAGCGGACCTCACTGGCTCCATGTACGAGCGGACCTCACTGGCTCCATGTACGAGCGGACCTCACTGGCTCCATGAATGAGCGGACCTCACTGGCTCCATGAATGAGCGGACCTCACTGGCTCCATGTATGAGCGGACCTCCCTGGCTCCTTGTATGAGTGGACCTCCCTGGCTCCTTGTAGGAGTTGACCTCCCTGACAAAGGGCCAGGAACAGCCGTCAGGGAGACCTTTTAGTCTGATTCCCGCTGATGGGATGTGGTGATGATGGGACGCTTGGGGCTCCATTCAAATTCGGCCTGCTGCCCAAAACTGGGACTTTTTTCTGCCACTTCTAGGTTGTGGAGATTCAGATTTGGGCTCTATAAGAAAAGTATTGTCTTGTTGCAAATTTAGATTCCCAATAACAATTCAGATATCAACATTTTTCCAAAACAAAACATCAGATAGTGTTAAATCGAGCCCTTTGTGTGAAATCATGGTGTTTAGGGCCCTGTGTCCACACAAAGCGTTACCTCTTCTCCAGGCCAGAATGAGGACAAATAAACTGAGCAACATACAGAGCGGAACATATTGCGTGTGTGTTAAGCTCTGTTCTGATAAACCCACATATCGGGACGATACCTGACCCAGCCTAGTAGGCGGAGCTATGGCCAAGTGGGGGCTTGTAATTGGTTCAGCGTGACAGTAAATGGGGCTGTAGTGGCAGGTGATATAACAAAGCCTAATGGGAACAGAGGAGATCTGATTTGTAGCGGCATTTAATGTTACTTTTCATAGCACCGTGAGGTGGGGGAGGGGTGGTAAGCCACATGGGGTGTTTTCTTGTGGGGAGGGACAGAACTTGTAAAATCTGATCTCACTATTTGTTAATATAAAAATAAAATTTCTCTTTATCATCAAAGCAATTTATCTCGAGCCACACGTTTGGAGTTTTGTGTTATTTAGACAAAGGCAGCGGAAATCACCACAAATGACAATACGTGAAAATCGCTGTACCTGAGTCTGGGATAAATGACCGAAGCGTGGGCGGACCCTGCACCCGCCATATTCACATAAACCTGGAAATGGGCAAAATGTATGAAAAGTGCAGCGAGTGAACATGTCTAATGCCGGGAAACCTGTGTCCTGTACAGGGAGCAGAGAGAGCGAGGAGAGCTGTATAACCACATCAATATACACCATGATGTATCTATATATAGTGTGCTGTGAGCTTTATACACGGAATCTCTGCAATAAACTGTGAGCTGTGTATCGCTATGTGTTACTTAAACACACAATCTAATAAAGGTGAAATGATACCCAGGTGTATGTTTGTGTATCTTTATGTCGCCGGGTGGGTCGCGTGTAATGACTGCTGATCAGATGGAATTGTCTAAAAGATATAAGAGGTTATTCAGACCCTCTCGTTTCCTGCACTTCGGGGAATCAAACAGGGTAATTCAAAGAGAATCAAAAAGTCACCGCACGTTCGGTGACTTTTCGTTCTCTTCAATTCGGGGCAATTTGGCGATCCCGTTTCGGTGACCCTGCGGTGTATTCAGCAAGCACCACAGGGCCGCCGAAATGCAGGGAAAAGCTGCTGCAAACCTGCCGAAAACGAACCGCAAAACACAGCGAATGCACGCCGAAAACCAGCAAAAACATCTGGATTAACCCGACGAAAACGCCGGAAAAACCCGAGCAGGAGACGATCACACGCAGTGAAGCCGCTGGAAAAAGCCGAGACCGTACACAAATGGAGTGAATAAATTAGAAAAACAGTTTGTATGAATGTTTGATAATTGAAACGCTGTTTGCAAAGAAACTACTGAGCGAAAATGTCTGAAATTTACATATAAAATCCAATGAATGAGAATAAAAAGGTGTTACAGAAAAAAGAAGTAAAGTTAAAAAAAATCTGAATTTTTTCTAAAAAATTCCAGAAAAACGCTTAAAATATCCTAAAAAAATCTATAAATAAAGAGACTCTTTACTGCAGAATTTTATAATGAACGGTTTATTAGATATTGAATTAAAACAGGAATATTTTTAACATTGAAGCCTATGGGATTCTCCTGAATTAACTTGCCGAATGAATCCACTGAATGGCAGGGCATTAGGGGAACCTTTCACTGCTGGTTTGTGTTCTCTGAATAGACGAAGCATTGCTTCTCTATGGGGATTTCACTGCCCTCGAACAGGCACCGAACAGGCACCGTATGTGCAGGCAATTCGCCAGGATTTGGAGAATTGCCTGCTCTCTGGATAACCGAATGGCCAGTAAAGGTAACCTTTCTCCAGCCATTCAGATCTCTTTAAGGGTAATTCAAAGTTCCCTACCCTGCAGTGTATTCAGCATTCACCGCATGGTCCACGAAGTGCAGGGAAAACGCGACGAACACCCACAGAAACCGCGAACACGCCGGAAAAAGGCGATCATAGTGCAGAGCAGCCACCGGAAAAAGCCGACACCGCAGAAGAACGGGTAAAAAAAACAAAACATACAGGGTTATTCAAAGAGAATCGAAAAGTCACCGGACGTTCGGTGACTTTTTGTTCTCTTCAATTCGGCTTGATTAGGTGATCCCATTTCGGCGACCCTGCGGTGTACTCAGCAAGCACCACAGAGCCGCCAAAATGCAGGGAAAAGTCGCCGAAAACCCGCCGAAAACTCACCGCAAAACCCGGCGAATGCACACCGAAACCCACAAAAACATCTGAATTAACCCCCGCTGAACATGCCAGAGAAATCCGAGCAGCCGCCGATCACAGCGCAGAGCAGTCGCCTGAAAAACCCGACACCACAGACGAATGGAGTGGGGGGAAAAAACGTTCCCTTGAATGTTTGAAAAGTGAAACGCTATTGGCAAATAAACCACTAAATATAAATGTGTGAAATTTACATATAAAATCCAATGAATGATAATAAAAAGGGCTGTTACAGGAGAAAGAAAAAACGATGATATTGAATTGAAACGGGAATATTTTTAACATTGAAGTCTATGGGATTCTCCTGAATAAACCTGTCGAATGAAACCACTGAACAGCAGGGCAATTCGGCAGCTTTTCCCTGCTGGTTTGTGTTCTCTGAATAGACGAAGCAGTGCTTTTCATGGGGATTCACTGCCCTTGAACAGGCGCCGAACAGGCACCGTATGTGCAGACAATTCGCCAGGATTTCTGAATAGTCGAATGGCCAGGAAAGGTAACTGTACCCTGAATTTCACTGTTTCGTTACATTTCGGCCACAATTCCAGTCTCTTTGAATAACCCTGAAACAGTTTGTATGAATGTTTGAAAAGTGAAACGCTGTTTGCAAAAAAACTACCGAATGAAAATATCTGAAATTTACATATAAAATCCAATGAATGATAATAAAAAGGGCTGTTACAGAAAAAAGAAAAAACAAAAAGAGGAAAAAACATGTTGCCGAAAAATGCCTAAAAGATCCTAAAAAAAATCTAAATAAATAGACTTTTTGCTGCAGATTAAAATAATAAACGCTTTATTAGATATTGAATTAAAACGGGAATATTTTTATCATTTAAACCTATGGGATTCTCCTGAATAAACCTGTCGAATGAAACCACTGAACATCAGGGCAATTCACTGACATTTCTCTGCTGTTCAATGTGAATAGATTAACCATTGCTTCTCTATGGGGGATTTCACTACCGCCGAACAGCACCGTATTTCACTGCTGCCGAACAGGTAATTCGCAAAAATTTGGCAAACTGCCTGCTCTCTGAATAGCCGAATGGCCCCGAAATGTCAGCGCTCGCTGAATTTCAGTGTCCAGTTACATTTCGGACCTCTGAATAACCCCTATAGTAGGGATGCACCGGCCGAAAATGGTGTTTTCGGTTTCGGCCGAAATAGAAATTCAGCTGAAAAAAACGGCTGAAAATTTCCATTTCCCGGCCGAGCCGGGGGCTCGTCTGAGCCTGGAGGTCGGCCGAGCAGCCTGCGACAGCCGGAAGACTGTCACCGCTGGAGCTCAGGACCAAAGAAAGTAGGAGGATGTAGGTGAGTATGGTGCAACCAAACAGCCATGTGAACCTGGAGGCCCGGCCGAGCAAGCTTGCTCAGCTCTCCTTCGGGATCAGGCGAGTCCCCTGCCTCCAGGCCCAGGTTCTCATGTCTGAGTTTCGGTATCGGTTTTCGGCCGAACCAATCTCGAATTTTCAGTATCGGCCGGAATTTTTCGTTTCGGTGCATCTCTATAAAGTTTTACTGAATATATCAAAGTAACGCAATGGAAGCTTCGCAGGAGACCACGACAGATCCGAAGAATGCCCGGGGCTAATTCCTGTAGAAACGATAAGACAGGAAAACTTTGTTTATGTTGGATTTAAAACACAGCCGTGACCCAAATCACCTCAGAAGAGTCACATGACGGGGATTTAAATCCTCCTTAAACATTGTGACAAACACCTGCAAATGAGCAGAGTGTGTAAATCCCATTTAATGTGCTGCCCCCCCCCCTCCAGCTACATGGTTTGCACAGTGGTCTAAGGGGTGACTGCGGGGTGAGGGCGGAGGTGATGCCTGCCTCCTATAATGTACTGTCAGTGACTGCGGGGTGAGGGCGGAGGTGATGCCTGCCTCCTATAATGCGCTGTCAGTGACTGCGGGGTGAGGGCGGAGGTGATGCCGGCCTCATATAATGTACTGTCAGTGACTGCGGGGTGAGGGCGGAGGTGATGCCTGCCTCCTATAATGTACTGTCAGTGACTGCGGGCGGAGGTGATGCCTGCCTCCTATAATGTACTGTCAGTGACTGCGGGCGGAGGTGATGCCTGCCTCCTATAATGTACTGTCAGTGACTGCGGGCGGAGGTGATGCCTGCCTCATATAATACACTGTCAGTGACTGTGGGGTGAGAGCGGAGGTGATGCCTGCCTCATATAATGCGCTGTCAGTGACTGTGGGGTGAGAGCGGAGGTGATGCCTGCCTCATATAATGCGCTGTCAGTGACTGCGGGGTGAGAGCGGAGGTGATGCCTGCCTCATATAATGCGCTGTCAGTGACTGCGGGGTGAGAGCGGAGGTGATGCCTGCCTCATATAATGCGCTGTCAGTGACTGCGGGGTTGAGGACGGAGGTGATGCCTGCCTCATATAATGCACTGTTAGTGACTGCGGGGTGAGGGCGGAGGTGATGTCTGCCTCATATAAGCCATGTCAGTGACTGCGGGGTGAGGGCGGAGGTGATGCCTGCCTCATATAAGCACTGTCAGTGACTGTGGGGTGAGAGCGGAGGTGATGCCTGCCTCATATAATGCGCTGTCAGTGACAGCGGGGTGAGAGCGGAGGTGATGCCTGCCTCATATAAGCACTGTCAGTGACTGCGGGGTGAGGGCGGAGGTGAGGCCTGCCTCATATAATGCACTGTCAGTGACTGCAGGGTGAGGGCGGAGGTGATGCCTGCCTCATATAAGCACTGTCAGTGACTGCGGGGTGAGGCCGGAGGTGATGCCTGCCTCATATAAGCACTGTCAGTGACTGCGGGGTGAGGGCGGAGGTGAGGCCTGCCTCATAATACACTGTCAGTGACTGCGGGGTGAGGGCGGAGGTGATGCCTGCCTCATATAATGCGCTGTCAGTGACTGCGGGGTGAGGGCGGAGGTGATGCCTGCCTCATATAATGCGCTGTCAGTGACTGCGGGGTGAGGGCGGAGGTGATGCCTGCCTCATATAATGCGCTGTCAGTGACTGCGGGGTGAGGGCGGAGGTGATGCCTGCCTCATATAATTCGCTGTCAGTGACTGCGGGGTGAGGGCGGAGGTGATGCCTGCCTCATATAATGCACTGTCAGTGACTGCGGGGTGAGGGCGGAGGTGATGCCTGCCTCATATAATGCGCTGTCAGTGACTGCGGGGTGAGGGCGGAGGTGATGCCTGCCTCATATAATGCGCTGTCAGTGACTGCGGGGTGAGGGCGGAGGTGATGCCTGCCTCATATAATTCGCTGTCAGTGACTGCGGGTGAGGGCGGAGGTGATGCCTGCCTCATATAATGCACTGTCAGTGACTGCGGGGTGAGGGTGGAGGTGATGCCTGCCTCATATAATGCGCTGTCAGTGACTGCGGGGTGAGGGCCGAGGTGATGCCTGCCTCATATAATGCGCTGTCAGTGACTGCGGGGTGAGGGCGGAGGTGATGCCTGCCTCATATAATGCACTGTCAGTGACTGCGGGGTGAGGGTGGAGGTGATGCCTGCCTCATATAATGCGCTGTCAGTGACTGCGGGGTGAGGGCGGAGGTGATGCCTGCCTCATATAATGCGCTGTCAGTGACTGCGGGGTGAGGGCGGAGGTGATGCCGGCTCATATAATTCGCTGTCAGTGACTGCGGGGTGAGGGCGGAGGTGATGCCTGCCTCATATAATGCTCTGTCAGTGACTGCGGGGTGAGGGCGGAGGTGATGCCGCCTCATATAATGCGCTGTCAGTGACTGCGGGGTGAGGGCGGAGGTGATGCCTGCCTCCTATAATGCACTGTCAGTGACTGCGGGGTGAGGGCGGAGGTGATGCCTGCCTCATATAATGCACTGTCAGTGACTGCGGGGTGAGGGCGGAGGTGATGCCTGCCTCATATAATGCGCTGTCAGTGACTGCGGGGTGAGGGCGGAGGTGATGCCTGCCTCATATAATGCACTGTCAGTGACTGCGGGGTGAGGGCGGAGGTGATGCCTGCCTCATATAATGCGCTGTCAGTGACTGCGGGGTGAGGGCGGAGGTGATGCCTGCCTCATATAATGCACTGTCAGTGACTGCGGTGTCGGATATAATCTCTGCACGTGAATACAACACGTTTATATATATTGGACTTATCAGCCAAGCCTCCAATATGTCTATATTGGACTTACTGGACCTACCTCGGCAGTTGCCTCCAATATATCAGGGATTATTATTTCATAAGAAACTTATACGAGACACAAATATCAATCGTCTATATTTCTTAGAAATTATCCTGAATTCTTTTAATTGTCTGTGTTTTGCTTTAAAAAATACAATAATCAATATTCGGATAAAAATATATATATATTTATTACGTATACAAAACAGTTTCAAATCTCATATCATAAACAACAATTTATAAACCACAATCCATCAGCATATAAAAACTAGCTTCACAATATATGTATCTCCGGTTAGTAACTGCATATATGATTAATATAATTTACCTGGAAGAAAGAAAATTTAACTTAAAGCATAGGAAGGGTTATTTTACGGTGAGAACAATAAAGCTGTGGAATTCTCTGCCTGTTGAGGTGGTTGGGTCAGAGTCTGTACACACTTTTAAAAAACGACTGGATGACTTCCTGCAGACACAGAATATTAAGGGTTATAATATTTAATATGTGGGTAAAAGCTTCTTGATCCAAGGAGAAATCTGACGCCATCTGGGGTCAAGAAGGAATTTTTTCCCAGTATGTTGCATATTGGCAAGCATTTCAGACTGGGTTTTTTGCCTTCTTTTGGATCAACAGCAGTAGGTTATGTGGGAGAGGCTGAACCCGATGGACGCATGTCTTTTTTCAGCCTATATAACTATGTAACTATGTAACCTTATCAGTTAGTAACTAATACACAAATGGTTAATAAACATTTCTGCTTAATACAAAATGCATTTCCCAGCAAACAATGTTTAACCAGCCAGCTCTTATAGATATATATATATATCTCTATGCTACATGAATCAACAAAAGATGGGCTAATTTAATGATAAGTAATAAAAACTTATTTAGTGAATCCTCCCCTAATCTTGAGAAATAAACTTCTAATCTTTTGCTTTTTATTTTGTAGTTATATAATTCCTTGCTTATTAATTTTAATCACAGTAATTTCCAAATTCAATATATATATTGGTATCAATCTTACAACATTCTTTTAGGAATAAATCCTTATATCCAC
This sequence comes from Leptobrachium leishanense, assembly GCA_009667805.1. Classification (NCBI taxonomy): domain Eukaryota; kingdom Metazoa; phylum Chordata; class Amphibia; order Anura; family Megophryidae; genus Leptobrachium; species Leptobrachium leishanense. The sequence goes on from CM019064.1 coordinate 433,842, forward strand.
TTCTTCATATCCTTATCTGCAGAATAAAGATATTTAGAATTTGGATTTAACCGTATCCGAGAAGTCTCAGTCTACGTTGCAAGAATCTCTAGAAATATATATTTACATTAATTCCTTATTTCATACATTACCTGTCCAATCTGGATTTTGATAAGTCTGCCTTGGAATTCCTGATGTAGTAATTTTTGGAATGTATGAAGATTATCGATCAGATAATCAATGCATGTGAGTTAGAGATTTGGTGAGAGTCAGAAATTTAGTGAGAATCTTGAGTGCCTCATGTCTTGGGATCTGCATGCATCGTAGTGTGAGTCTGAGTGTTGGAATCTTGGACTCTCAGAGTGTCATGTCTAATGCATTGCAGTGTGAGTCTCTGAATACTGGAATCTCCGACTTCTCAGAGTGTCATGTGTAATGGACGTCTGAATGCATTGCAGTGTGAGTCTGACTGCTGGAATCTCCGACAGACTTGCAAAAACCTTTGCCGCTTATTATAGCCAATTTGACGTCACGGTTAATTAATGGTAATATGAATCATTATTTTTACTATCCTCTAGAGGGCAGTATTGCACTTCTTAAATTAATTCCACCATTTCTTTTTAATTCTTATCTCGGGTCAAAAAGGTCAGACTGACTTAACAAAGACCTTCTCTTCTCCCAAGTAGACTGTGTCTGTCATCTCCCTTTTGAAAATTACTTGGAGTCTTATCCGCTAAATTCTTTTCTGGTTAATCTATTCTTTAGTAATTTTTATTATTTACCAATTATATACTATATTTTGGAGTATATTTCCTACTGTAAATATAATAAAATATACCTTGATTATAAACATATATTTTGTGAATATAAATCTATATTAGAGAAATTTTAACTCTTTTTCCTATACCCAAAAGACAAAATATCTTTTGTTTTAGAAACTTAAGACAGACCAATAAATTTAATTATGACACGTCTTAGCATTATCTCACAAAAACATTCATTCTAGGTTCCTTCATGTCTGGCACTTCTTAAAAAAATATAAAAGACTTCACCCAGGAATGAACTCTGTAAAAAAAAATCTCGTTCATTTCTAAACCTAGAGAAATTTTGAAAGAAAAACTGTCTTTAAAAATAAAATGGCTACAGGCATCCATTTTAAATCCTTTCCTCTCTAATATACCCGACAGCGGGGTGAGGGCGGAGGTGATGCCTGCCTCATATAATGCGCTGTCAGTGACTGCGGGGTGAGGGCGGAGGTGATGCCTGCCTCATATAATGCGCTGTCAGTGACTGCGGGGTGAGGGCGGAGGTGATGCCTGCCTCATATAATGAGCTGTCAGTGACTGCGGGGTGAGGGCGGAGGTGATGCCTGCCTCATATAATGAGCTGTCAGTGACTGCGGGGTGAGGGCGGAGGTGATGCCTGCCTCATATAATGCGCTGTCAGTGACTGCGGGGGAGGGCGGAGGTGATGCCTGCCTCATATAAGCACTGTCAGTGACTGCGGGGTGAGGGCGGAGGGGATGCCTGCCTCATATAATGCGCTGTCAGTGACTGCGGGGTGAGGGCGGAGGTGATGCCTGCCTCATATAATGCACTGTCAGTGACTGCGGGGTGAGGGCGGAGGTGATGCCTGCCTCATATAATGCGCTGTCAGTGACTGCGGTGTGAGGGCGGAGGTGATGCCTGCCTCATATAATGCGCTGTCAGTGACTGGGGGTGAGAGCGGAGGTGATGCCTGCCTCATATAATGCGCTGTCAGTGACTGCGGGGTGAGGGCGGAGGTGATGCCTGCCTCATATAATGCGCTGTCAGTGACTGCGGGGTGAGAGCGGAGGTGATGCCTGCCTCATATAATGTGCTGTCAGTGACTGCGGGGTGAGGGCGGAGGTGATGCCTGCCTCATATAATGCACTGTCAGTGACTGCGGGGTGAGGGCGGAGGTGATGCCTGCCTCATATAATGCACTGTCAGTGACTGCGGGGTGAGGGCGGAGGTGATGCCTGCCTCATATAATGCGCTGTCAGTGACTGCGGGGTGAGGGCGGAGGTGATGCCTGCCTCATATAATGCGCTGTCAGTGACTGCGGGGTGAGAGCGGAGGTGATGCCTGCCTCATATAATGGCCTCACAGTGCCGCTCCCATCTGCTTCCACTTCAATAACTGCTCTCTTGGTCGGAACGTCCCGACCAGCCTCCAGGCTTGCTTTGGTATCCGCTGCCAGGCCTCACACACAGCAGGCTCCGCAGTTTCCGTCTCCTCAGACGCGTGTCTCCTCATGCTCACTCAACAAGATCCGGCATTCACACGTTTTATTGGTCAAAACAAGTCACGTGTGCCTCGTTCTTCAATTGGCTGCGTAAGTCACATGCAAGGCCCGTGCGTTAGCTTGGTATCCCGGGGCACAGTTAACAGTCTCCATGACGTCAGAAAACATAGTCCTGCAGTAAAAGTACCAAAAATATACAAGGGGCTACACCGGCTTAATGGATGAAGAAATAATGAAGAAGCCGCCACACCTGGTCATGAAACAGCTTTTGATTAAATTGGCCAATTACTTTTGGTCTTTTGATAAAGGGGTGTAATTCCTAAACCCTTCCTCCAGTTTGCATGTAAATCCCCTCAAATTAACCCGGAGAGTGTGACCTTTCACCCCAAATCCATTACAGCACTATAACTTGAATGGTTTTGGTAAATACCTGAAAAAAACAATTGTGTCTGTCTCCAAATATATATGGACCTAACTGTATATGGATTGTAGCAAAAATACATAAGAAATCCTATATTATGACTTAATGGGAAAACCTATTGATCACCTGAATACCAGCTTTATAGTGTGTAGGGAACTCTGTACACTCTGCAAAAATAGCAGACGACCGCGTTCCCACGAGTTCCCCCTCGACTTGACTCTGAATACACCCTGCCTGCATCTGAATAATAATAATAATCTTCTGAATCTGAGCATCAGAATAATAATAATAATAATAATAATAAATTATTATCCAGATTCTCAGATTCAGGAGCCGAACTTCATCATGTGAGTACTGGTCAAATACAGAAGTAGCTAGTCTAAAGCATCCACGCCTCATAGCTTTGCTTAGGGAAGCAGAATAGTAAAAAGACATTAGTTTTGTCCAGCAGAGAGCACAGAATGGCTGTTATGTGACCAGGAAGTAACTCAGAACATGGCACTGAGCAAAGGGGGTGGAAACTAGCTGGATACAGCAAAGCTAAGGAAACCCAGCAGGGACAAAATAGCTATGAAAACATAACTGTAAGCAGCAAAAGGCAGATTCAACACATAACATTAAAAATATACAATAAATCCTAAATCATGGGGCATGACATAATAATAATAATAATAATCTCCTGAATCTGAGCATCTGAATAATAATAATCTCCTGAATCTGAGCATCTGAATAATAATTTATTATTAATTAATAATAATAAATTATTATTCAGATGCTCAGACTCAGGATATTAATAATAATGATAATAATAATTAATAATCAAATTTGGAGAATCTGAATAATAATTTATTATTATTATTAATTAATAATAAATTTATTTTCAGATGCTCAGATTCAGGAGATTATTATTATTATCTCCCGAATCTGAGCATCTGAATAATATTTTATTATTAATTAATAATAATAAATCATTATTCAGATGCTAGGATACATGAGATTATTATTATTAAAATGCTCAGATTCAGGATATTATAATTATTATTAATAATACTCTGAATTTGTGCGCCTGAATCATAATAATAATAAATTATTATTCAGATGCTCAGATTCAGGATATTATTATTATTATTATTATTATTAATCTGAATCTGAGCATCTGAATAATAATAATCTCCTGAATCTGAGCATCTGAATAATAATAATAATCTCCTGAATAATTTATTATTATTATTATTATTAATAAATTATTAATCATATGCTCAGATTCAGGAGATTATTATTATCTCCTGAATCTGAGCATCTGTATAATAATAATAATCTCCCGAATCTGAGCATCTGTATAATAATAATCACCTGAATCTGAGCATCTGAATAATAATAATAGAGTACAGGAAGAGCGGGATCGTGTCTATTCCCCAATGGGGTGACTGCAACCACGAATGTATCCAGCCCAGCAACATGTATAAAACATAACAAGAAAAAAGGTGTCATCTCCGCTTATTTCTATAACACTGTGTGAAACAAAACACAATTAGAGGCTTTTGTTTACTCAAATGGCCATTTGAGTGTAAGCTCACCTGCCGAACGTCAAGGCATAAATAATAACAGCAAAAAACAAGGCATTAATAAGAATAATCTCGTGAATCTGAGCTTCTGTTTAATAATAATCTCCTGAATCTGAGAATCTGTATAATAATAATAGTAATCTCCTGAATCTGTGCATCTGTATAATAATAATAATCTCCCAAATCTGAGCATCTGTATAATGATAATAATAATCTCCTGAATCTGAGCATCTGTATAATAATAATAATCTCCCAAATCTGACCATCTGTATAATAATAATAATAGTCTCCTGAATCTGAGCATCTGTATAATAATAATAATAATAATAATAATCTCCTGAATCTGAGCATCTGTATAATAATAATAATAATAATAATCTCCTGAATCTGAGCATCTGTATAATAATAATAATCTCCCAAATCTGAGCATCTGTATAATAATAATAATAGTCTCCTGAATCTGAGCATCTGTATAATAATAATCTCCTGAATCTGAGCATAATAATAATCTCCTGAATCTGAGCATCTGTATAATAATAATAATCTCCTGAATCTGAGCATCTGTATAATAATAATAATAATAATAATCTCCTGAATCTGAGCATCTGTATATTAATAATAGTAATAATAATCTCCTGAATCTGAGCATCTGTATAATAATAATAATAATAATAATAATAATAAAATAATCTCCTGAATCTGAGCATCTGAGTATAATTAATAAAATAATCTCCTGAATCTGAGAATCTGTATAATAATAATAATCTCCTGAATCTGAGAATCTGTATAATAATAATAATAATAATTCCTGAATCTGAGCATCTGTATAATAATAATAATAATAATAATAATAATAATAATCTCCTGAATCTGAGCATCTGTATAATAATAATAATAATCTCCTGAATCTGAGCATCTAAATAATAATAATCTCCTGAATCTGAGAATCTGTATAATAATAATAATAATAATTCCTGAATCTGAGCATCTGTATAATAATAATAATAGTTATAATAATCTCCTGAATCTGAGCATCTGAATTATAATAATCTCCTGAATCTGAGCATCTGTATAATAATAATAATAATAATATCCTGAATCCGAGAATCTGTATAATAATAATAATCTCCCGAATCTGAGCATCCGTATAATAATATAATAATAGTAATAATAATCTCCTGAATCTGAGCATCTGTATCATAATAATAATCTCTTGAATCTGAGCATAATAATAATTCTCCTGAATCTGAGCATCTGAATAATAATAATCTCCCGAATCTGAGCATATGTATAATAATAATAATTCTCCTGAATCTGAGCATCTGAATAATAATAATCTCCCGAATCTGAGCATCTGTATTATAATAATAATAATCTCCCGAATCTGAGCATCTGTATAATAATAATAATCTCCTGAAACTGAGTATCTGTGTAATAATAATAATAATCTCTTGAATCTGTATAATAATAATCTCCCGGATCTGAGCATCTGTATAATAATAATAATAATTCTCCTGAATCTGAGCATCTGAATAATAATAATCTCCTGAATCTGAGCATCTGTATAATAATAATAATAAGAAGAAGAATCTCCTGAATCTGAGAATCTGTATAATAATAATAATCTCCCAAATCTGAGCATCTGTATAATAATAATAATAATAATAATAATAATAATCTCCTGAATCTGAATAATAATCTCCCGAATCTGAGTATCTGTATAATAATAATAATCTCCTGAATCTGAGCATCTGTATAATAATAATAATAATAATAATAATCTGAATCTGAGAATCTCTATAATAATAATAATCTCCCGAATCTGAGCATCTGTATAATAATAATAACAATAATAGTAATAATAATCTCCTGAATCTGAGCATCTGAATTATAATAATCTCCTGAATCTGAGCATCTGTATAATAATAATAATCAATTGAATCTGAGCATAATAATAATTCTCCTGAATCTGAGCATCTGAATAATAATAATCTCCCGAATCTGAGCATCTGTATAATAATAATCTCCTGAATCTGAGCATCTGAATAATAATAATCTCCCGAATCTGAGCATCTGTATAATAATAATAATAATAATCTCCTGAATCTGAGCATCTGTATAATAATAATAATAATCTCCTGAATCTGAGCATCTGTATAATAATAATAATAATAATAATAATCTCCCGAATCTGAGCATCTGTATAATAATAATAATAATAATAATCTCCTGAATCTGAGCATCTGTATAATAATAATAATAATAATAATCTCCTGAATCTGAGAATCTGTATAATAATAATAATAATAATCTCCCGAATCTGAGAATCTGTATAATAATAATAATCTCCCGAATCTGAGCATCTGTATAATAATAATAATAATAATAATAATAATCTCCTGAATCTGAGAATCTGTATAATAATAATAATAAACTCCCGAATAGCCAATTTGGAAAGTGAGATGAAAGGGAGAATTTTTCTGGTTTGGCTATTTTGACCTAGAATTTTTCATTCTCCAGTCATTCCCCTTCTTTTCACGCTCTCTGAATAACCCTGATAATCTCCTGAATCTGAGCATCTGTCAAATAATAATCTCCCGAATCTGAGCATCCTTTTCAGATGAAATTTTGGGATGAAACAACATATTTTTTTAACAGAAATAAAATTCCACTCTTTGTGCAATGCTAGCTCTAACACAAACAGTAACCATAAACCCTAACCTTAAACCCTAACAGTAACTCAAGCCTAATCCTAACCCAAACACTAACCATAAACCCTAACCATAAACCCTAACAGTAACTCAAGCCTAATCCTAATTAGGGATGAGCCGAACACCGCCCGAGTTCGGTTCGGGCCCGAACCCGAACTTTTCATATGTTCGGGTCCGAACCCGAACCCGAACTCGAACTCCATGCAAGTCAATGGGACTGAAAATTCGGTTTTTAGAGTGCCCTCCAAGAGGGCATATATGCTAGATATTTGCCATAAAAGGTGTATGGGGGTCCGGGTAGTGCCCTGGGGGACAGGAAACAAGGACAAAAAGTTTTTAAAAAAACATTTTTAAAAGGACAGTGAGTTTTCCATGAAATAAGGGTTAAAAATAAAAACAAAAAATTCCTTCAAATATTGTGCCTAGGAGGTCCCCATAACCTGCCCGTGAAGTGGCGGATTTCTAGGATGTATAGAAACACTTAAAAAACAAAAAATGACGTTTCAAATGACGGTAAATGCTTTTCCCTTTAATCTATCCATAAACAACTGCTTGGGGCGGCAGTCTGTATGAAAAGAGGAGACATTTTCGGACACGGCATTTTTTGGCGGTGAAAAGCAGGAGAATGGAAAATTCTAGACCAAATAGCCGATTTGAAAAGTGAAATAAATGGGAGAATTTTTCTGGTTCGGCTGTTTTGACCTAGAATTTTCTCTTCAGTCATTCTCCTGAGTTTCACCGCTCTCTGAATAACCCTGTGAATGTTTAATCCCGAGGTGAAAAATAACATTGCTTTAGATGTTAAAAGCGGGCAATGAGGAAATTTTGTATTTTTTCTCACAGCAGTTAAATGCAGCATATTAGGAAGTTTTAGGAGGGAAATTACTCACTCAGAACAGAAGCAGACACCCCACACCTTCATTCTACATAAAATGTATCAAATTGATTAGAACAGACTAAAACATCTGTTGTTGTTATGCCGTTTGAAAAAAAAAAGGTCATTTAGATGTGAGAATCTTTGCACCTAGACATTAGTTTTTAATCCAATATCTAATAAACCGTTGCTTATAATATTCTGCAGTAAAGAGTCTCTTTATTTCTAGATTTTTTAGTATTTTTTAAGCATTTTTTATACTTTTTTCAAAATTTCTTTTTTTTTCCGAACTCGAACCGACACACCCAAAAAGTTTGAAGTTCGCGAACTTTCGACCTGCCAAAGTTCGGGCCGAACACCGAACTGTCCGAACCCGAACAGCTCATCCCTAATCCTAACCCAAACAGTAACCATAAACCCTAACAGTAACCATAAACCCTAACCATAAACCCTAACAGTAACCCAACCCTAGAAGTAGTCGTAACATTTTTAGGGTTTATAGGGTTTGGGGGGGCTAAAGAAGTGAATTTAAAGGTTGGGGGTATATAGACGGAGATTCAGGAACTGAAAAAAAATGACAGAAATTGTTCAGATTTGTCCAAAATTTCATATCGATCCAAATCAATAAATTCAGAAAATGCCAAAACCGAAAAATTGTGGATTCTAAAAACTTGGCAACAAACAAAATTTTTGGGCTGTGCGCATGTTTTTAGAAATACAGTCGCTTTGCATTCTAGGTAGTTGTGTATCAGTCTTTGTATAACACTCTCGGTTTATCTCCCTGTGTGTAATATGAAGATACAGTATAGAGTGCAGTGTGTGACAGCCGAGCTGCCCGAGTCATCACACACCTGTGACACAGGTAAACGCAGCGCGTGGAAGGCTGTGACTGGCTGCCGGTGTAATACAGGGTCCCCTGGGCCCGGATTCTCTGCACATACACAGGGAACGCGTGTCATTATGCGCAGATGTGGTGTAGGTGAGCTCTGTGCTGCGCGACGCTCAGGAGAGTTAACCCTTTCAGGTAAAAACAAAATATCGGGGGGGGGGGGTTCTAGGTTAAGGTATTAAAGTGGAGCTGTCACCATGGAAACGGGAGATTCTGGCTAGAGATCGCTTCACTTTTACCAAAAATGTGATTATACCGGTGTGACCCGTGTAACGTGTGTAAATAATGTGACGTCCCTGAACTGTGTATAACATAATGCGCAATACAGGGGGGATTAGATTACAGGGAGTATAATGCAGGGGCTAACGATGCCTGAACGGCATGAAAAAACTCAGCATGGGGCAGCCACATACATAAACCTCTACCTGTGAGCCACGGCAGGAGAGGAATATATGTATTGTATGTAACAGGTGTACTCAGCGCTTTACAGATTACATTACAGTAGAGGGAGGTGCAGTAAGTGCAGTAGTTATACAGTGTATATTTATATAGCAGTAACAGGTGTACTCAGCGCTTTACAGGTTACATACAGTAGAGGGAGGTGCAGTAGTTACACAGTATATATATAGCAGTAACAGGTGTACTCAGCGCTTTACAGGTTACGTTACAGTAGAGGGAGGTGCAGTAAGTGCAGTAGTTATTCAGTGTATATTTATATAGCAGTAACAGGTGTACTCAGCACTTTACAGGTTACATTACAGTAGAGGGAGGTGCAGTAAGTGCAGTAGTTATACAGTGTATATTTATATAGCAGTAACAGGTGTACTCAGCGCTTACAGGTCACATTACAGTAGAGGAAGTAGTAATGCAGTAGTTATACAGTGTATATATATAGCAGTAACAGGTGTACTCAGCGCTTTAGGTTACGTACAGTAGAGGAGGTTCAGTAAGTGCAGTAGTTATACAGTGTATGTATATATAATATAGCAGTAACAGGTGTACTCAGCGCTTTACAGGTTACATTACAGTAGGGAGGTGCAGTAAGTGCAGTAGTTATACAGTGTATATTTATAAGCAGTAACAGGTGTACTCAGCACTTTACAGGTTACATTACAGTAGAGGGAGGTGCAGTAGTGCAGTAGTTATACAGTGTATATATTATATAGCAGTAACAGGTGTACTCAGCGCTTTACAGGTCACATTACAGTAAGAGGGAAGTGCAGTAAATGCGCAGTAGTTATACAGTGTATATTATATATAGCAGTAACAGGTGTACTCGCACTTTACAGGTTACATTACAGTAGAGGGAGGTGCAGAATGCAGTAGTTATACAGTATATATATAGCAGTAACAGGTGTACTCAGCGCTTTACAGGTTACATTACAGTAGAGGGAGGTGCAGTAAGTGCAGTAGTTATACAGTGTATATTTATATAGCAGTAACAGGTGTACTCAGCGCTTTACAGGTTACGTTACAGTAGAGGGAGGTTCAGTAAGTGCAGTAGTTATACAGTGTATGTATATATATATAGCAGTAACAGGTGTACTCAGCGCTTTACAGGTTACATTACAGTAGAGGGAGGTGCAGTAAGTGCAGTAGTTATACAGTGTATATTTATATAGCAGTAACAGGTCTACTCAGCGCTTTACAGGTTACGTTACAGTAGAGGGAGGTTCAGTAAGTGCAGTAGTTATACAGTGTATGTATATATATATAGCAGTAACAGGTGTACTCAGTGCTTTACGGGTTACATTACAATAGAGGGAGGTGCAGTAAGTGCAGTAGTTATACAGTGTATATATTTATATAGCAGTAACAGGTGTACTCAGCGCTTTACAGGTTACATTACAGTAGAGGGAGGTGCAGTAAATGCAGTAGTTATACAGTGTATGTATATATATATAGCAGTAACAGGTGTACTCAGCGCTTTACAGGTTACATTACAGTAGAGGGAGGTGCAGTAAATGCAGTAGTTATACAGTGTATATATAGCAGTTACATGTGTACTCACCGCTTTACAGGTTACATTACAGTAGAGGGAGGTGCAGTAAGTGCAGTAGTTATACAGTGTATATTTATATAGCAGTAAAAGGTGTACTCAGCACTTTACAGGTTACATTACAGTAGAGAAAGGTGCAGTAAGTGCAGTAGTTATACAGTATATATATAGCAGTAACAGGTGTACTCACCGCTTTACAGGTTACATTACAGTAGAGGGAGGTGCAGTAAGTGCAGTAGTTATACAGTGTATATTTATATAGCAGTAAAAGGTGTACTCAGCACTTTACAGGTTACATTACAGTAGAGGGAGGTGCAGTAAGTGCAGTAGTTATACAGTATATATATAGCAGTAACAGGTGTACTCAGCGCTTTACAGGTTACGTTACAGTAGAGGGAGGTGCAGTAAGTGCAGTAGTTATACAGTGTATATATATAGCAGTAACAGGTGTACTCAGCGCTTTACAGGTTACGTTACAGTAGAGGGAGGTGCAGTAAGTGCAGTAGTTATACAGTATATATATAGCAGTAACAGGTGTACTCAGCGCTTTACAGGTTACGTTACAGTAGAGGGAGGTGCAGTAAGTGCAGTAGTTATACAGTATATATATAGCAGTAACAGGTGTACTCCGCAATTTACAGGTTACATTACAGTAGAGGGAGGTGCAGTAAGTGCAGTAGTTATACAGTGTATATATATATATAGCAGTAACAGGTGTACTCAGCGCTTTACAGGTTACGTTACAGTATAGGGAGGTTCAGTAAGTGCAGCAGTTATACAGTGTATATATATATATATATATAGCAGTAACAGGTGTACTCAGCGCTTTACAGTTTACGTTACAGTAGAGGGAGGTGCAGTAAGTGCAGTAGTTATACAGTGTATATTTATATAGCAGTAACAGGTGTACTCAATGCTTTACAGGTTACGTTACAGTAGAGGGAGGTGCAGTAAGTGCAGTAGTTATACAGTGTGTATTTATATAGCAGTAGCAGGTGTACTCCGCACTTTACAGGTTACATTACAGTAGAGGGAGGTGCAGTAAGTGCAGTAGTTATACAGTGTATATATATATATAGCAGTAACAGGTGTACTCAGCACTTTACAGATTACATTACAGTAGAGGGAGGTGCAGTAAATGCAGTAGTTATACAGTATATATATAGCAGTAACAGGTGTACTCAGCACTTTACAGGTTACGTTACAGTAGAGGGAGGTGCAGTAAGTGCAGTAGTTATACAGTGTATATATATAGCAGTAACAGGTGTACTCCACACTTTACAGGTTACATTACAGTAGAGGGAGGTGCAGTAAGTGCAGTAGTTATACAGTGTATATATATATATATATATATATATATAGCAGTAACAGGTGTACTCAGCGCTTTACCGGTTACGTTAATGTATAGGGAGGTTCAGTAAGTGCAGCAGTTATACAGTGTATATGTATATAGCAGTAACAGGTGTACTCAGCGCTTTACAGTTTACGTTACAGTAGAGGGAGGTGCAGTAAGTGCAGTAGTTATACAGTGTATATATATATAGCAGTAACAGGTGTACTCAGCGCTTTACAGGTTACGTTACAGTAGAGGGAGGTTCAGTAAGTGCAGTAGTTATACAGTGTATGTATATATATATAGCAGTAACAGGGTACTCAGCATTTACAAGGTTACATTACAGTAGAGGGAGGTGCAGTAAGTGCAGTAGTTATACAGTGTATATATATATATAGCAGTAACAGGTGTACTCAGCACTTTACAGGTTACATTACAGTAGAGGGAGGTGCAGTAAATGCAGTAGTTATACAGTATATATATAGCAGTAACAGGTGTACTCAGCGCTTTACAGGTTACATTACAGTAGAGGGAGGTGCAGTAAGTGCAGTAGTTATACAGGGTATATATATATATATAGCAGTAACAGGTGTACTCAGGGCTTTACCGGTTACGTTACAGTATAGGGAGGTTCAGTAAGTGCAGCAGTTATACAGGGTATATATATATATATAGCAGTAACAGGTGTACTCAGGGCTTTACCGGTTACGTTACAGTATAGGGAGGTTCAGTAAGTGCAGCAGTTATACAGTGTATATGTATATAGCAGTAACAGGTGTACTCAGCGCTTTACAGTTTACGTTACAGTAGAGGGAGGTGCAGTAAGTGCAGTAGTTATACAGTGTATATACAGTCAGGTGCAGAAATATTGGGACATGGACACAATTCTAACATCTTTGGCTCTATACACCACCACAATGGAGTTGGAATGAAACAAACACAATGTGCTTTAACTGCAGACTGTCAGCTTTAATTTGAGGGTATGTACATCCAACTCAGGTGAACGGTGTAGGACTTACAGCAGTTTGCAGATGTGCCCCACTTGTTAAGGGACCAAAAGTAATGGGACAATTGGCTTCTCAGCTGTTCCATGGCCAGGTGTGTGATATTCCCTCATTAACCCAATTACAATGTGCAGATAAAAGGCCCAGAGTTCATTTCAAGTGAGCTATTTGCATTTGGAATCTGTTGCTGTCAACTCTCAAGATGAGATCCAAAGAGCTGTCACTATCCGTGAAGCAAGCCATCATTAGGCTGAAGAAACAAAACAAACCCATCAGAGAGATAGCAAGAACATTAGGTGTGGTCAAAACAACTGTTTGGAACATTCTCAAAAAGAAGGAACGCACCGGTGAGCTCAGCAACACCAAAAGACCCGGGAGACCACGGAAAACAACTGTGGTGGATGACCGAAGAATTCTTTCCCTGCTGAAGAAAACACCCTTCACAACAGTTGGCCAGATCAAGAACACTCTCCAGGAGGTAGGTGTATGTGTGTCAAAGTCAACAATCAAGAGAAGACTTCACCAGAGTGAATACAGAGAGTTCACCACAAGATGTAAACCATTAGTGAGCCTCAAAAACAGGAAGGCCAGATTAGAGTTTGCCGAACAACACCTAACAAAGCCTTCACAGTTCTGGAACAAGATCCTATGGACAGATGAGACCAAGATCAACTTGTACCAGAGTGATGGGAAGAGAAGAGTATGGAGAAGGAAAGGAACTGCTCATGGTCCTAAGCATACCACCTCATCAGTGAAGCATGGTGGTGGTAGTGTCATGGCGTGGGCATGTATGGCGGCCAATGGAACTGGTTCTCTTGTATTTATGATGATGTGACGCTGACAAAAGCAGCAGGATGAATTCTGAAGTGTTTGGGGCAATATTGTCTGCTCACATTCAGCCAAATGCTGCAGAACTCATTGGACGGCGCTTCACAGTGCAGATGGACAATGACCCAAAGCATACTGCAAAAGCAAGCAAAGAGTTTTTGAAGGGACAGAAGTGGAATGTTATGCAATGGCCAAGTCAATCACCTGACCTGAATCCCATTGAGCATGCATTTCACTTGCTGAAGACAAAACTGAAGGGAAAATGCCCCAAGAACAAGCAGGAACTGAAGACAGTTGCAGTAGAAGCCTGGCAGAGCATCACCAGGGATGAACCCAGCGTCTGGTGATGTCTATGCGTTCCAGACTTCAGGCTGTGATTGACTGCAAAGGATTTGTAACCAAGTATTAAGAAGGGAAAGTTTGATTTATGATTATTATTCTGTCCCATTACTTTTGGTCCCTTAACAAGGGGCACATCTGCAAACTGCTGTAAGTCCTACACCGTTCACCTGAGCTGGATGTTCATACCCTCAAATTAAAGCTGACAGTCTGCAGTTAAAGCACATTGTGTTTGTTTCATTCCAACTCCATTGTGGTGGTGTATAGAGCCAAAGATGTTACAATTGTGTCCATGTCCCAATATTTCTGCACCTGTCTGTATATATAGCAGTAACAGGTGTACTCAGCGCTTTACAGGTTACATTACAGTAGAGGGAGGTGCAGTAGTTATACAGTGTATATTTATATAGCAGTAACAATAAATCCCATGCAATGCGATAGTGAATAAATCCAATGCGACGCGATACTGAATAAATCCCATGTGATGCTGAATAAATCCAATGCGATACTGAATAAATCCCATGCCATGCGATACTGAATAAATCCCATGCGATACTGAATAAATCCAATGCGATACTGAATAAATCCCATGCCATGCGATACTGAATAAATCCCATGCGATACTGAATAAATCCCATGCGATACTGAATAAATCCCATGCCATGCGATACTGAATAAATCCCATGCGATACTGAATAAATCCAATGCGATACTGAATAAATCCCATGCCATGCGATACTGAATAAATCCCATGCGATACTGAATAAATCCCATGCGATACTGAATAAATCCCATGCCATGCGATACTGAATAAATCCCATGCCATGTGATACTGAATAAATCCCATGCCATACTGAATAAATCCCATGTGATGCTGAATAAATCCCATGCGATGCTGAATAAATCCCATGCCATACTGAATAAATCCCATGCGATGCTGAATAAATCCCATGCCATGCGATACTGAATAAATCCCATGCGATGCCATACTGAATAAATCCAATGCGATACTGAATAAATCCCATGCCATGCAATACTGAATAAATCCCTTGCCATACTGAATAAATCCCATGCCATACTGAATAAATCCCATGCCATACTGAATAAATCCCATGCCATGCGATACTGAATAAATCCAATGCCATACTGAATAAATCCCATGCCATGCGATACTGAATAAATCCCATGCCATGCGATACTGAATAAATCCCATGCGATGCCATACTGAATAAATCCAATGCGATACTGAATAAATCCCATGCCATGCAATACTGAATAAATCCCTTGCCATACTGAATAAATCCCATGCCATACTGAATAAATCCCATGCAATACTGAATAAATCCCATGCCATACTGAATAAATCCCATGCCATGCGATACTGAATAAATCCCATGCCATACTGAATAAATCCCATGCCATGCGATACTGAATAAATCCCATGCCATGCGATACTGAATAAATCCCATGCGATGCCATACTGAATAAATCCAATGCGATACTGAATAAATCCCATGCCATGCAATACTGAATAAATCCCATGCCATACTGAATAAATCCCATGCCATACTGAATAAATCCCATGCCATGCGATACTGAATAAATCCAATGCCATACTGAATAAATCCCATGCCATACTGAATAAATCCCATACCATGCCATACTGAATAAATCCCATGCCATACTGAATAAATCCCATGCCATGCGATACTGAATAAATCCCATGCCATACTGAATAAATCCCATGCCATACTGAATAAATCCCATGCCATACTGAATAAATCCCATGCCATGCGATACTGAATAAATCCAATGCGATACTGAATAAATCCCATGCGATGCGATACTGAATAAATCCCATGCGATGCGATACTGAATAAATCCCATGCCATACTGAATAAATCCCATGCCATGCGATACTGAATAAATCCCATGCCATGCGATACTGAATAAATCCCATGCCATGCGATACTGAATAAATCCCATGCCATACTGAATAAATCCCATGCCATGCGATACTGAATAAATCCCATGCCATGCGATACTGAATAAATCCAATGCGATACTGAATAAATCCCATGCAACGCGATACTGAATAAATCCCTTGCCATGCGATACTGAATAAATCCCATGCGATGCCATACTGAATAAATCCCATGCGATACTGAATAAATCCAATGCGATACTGAATAAATCCAATGCGATACTGAATAAATCCAATGCGATACTGAATAAATCCAATGCGATACTGAATAAATCCAATGCGATGCTGAATAAATCCAATGCGATACTGAATAAATCCAATGCGATACTGAATAAATCCAATGCGATACTGAATAAATCCAATGCGATACTGAATAAATCCAATGCGATACTGAATAAATCCAATGCGATGCGATACTGAATAATTCTGAAGGAATCCGAGCTGAGCTGATGTACTAACACGTAATAAATAGGGATGAGCTGTTCGGCTCGGATGGTTCGGAGTTCGCATCGAACATAGCCTGTTCGATTGTTCGCGAACTCCGAACATTTCCTGGTGTTCGCCGCATGTTCGCCCACAATGCACCACAATGGACCACAATGCATTTTCCCACTGGCCTGAAGCTCATAATTGGCTACAGCCTTGCACCTGACCACAGGTCTGGTGCAAGACAGGTTCAACACTATGCCAATCTCGGCTCAGAGTCCTGATTGGGCAAATTTTTCCCAATCATGGGCTCACAGAGCTAAGTCCCGCAGCACACTATATAACGTTTCCACACAGCGCTTCTGCACACATTTGAGAGGAGATTTCAGAGGAGATTGTTGTTCTGTGTTCTTACTGCCGGTCTGCCACGCTACTGGGGGGTCTCATTTCTACCAAATATCTGGGAATTGAGGTGATCTGTGTCTTGTCACTGCCAGCAAGTATTTTGGGGTCACTAATTTCTACAAAACATTTGGGAATTGAGGTGATCTGTGTCTTGTCACACAGCCAGTGCCACGAAGTATTTTGGGGGTCACTAATTTCTACAAAATATTTAGGAATTGTTATAATCCATGTGTTCTCACTGGCTGCCACCCATCAGGGGGTCTCACTGATTTATAGGAGGTTTCTGAGACTTGTAATCTGTGTCTTCTCACTGCCACCATCAGGGGGTCACACTGATTTATAGGAGGTTTCTGAGACTTGTAATCTGTGGCTTCTCACTGCCACCCATCAGGGGGGTCACACTGATTTATAGGAGGTTTCTGAGATTTGTAATCTGTGGCTTCTCACTGCCACCCATCAGGGGGTCCCACATACTTCTAGCAGATTTATGCGAATTCTAATTTGTGTCTTCTCACTGCTACCCATCAAGGGGTCACACTGATTTATAGGAGGTTTCTGAGACTTGTTATCTGTGGCGTCTCACTGCCACCCATCAGGGGGTCACACTGATTTATAGGAGGTTTCTGAGATTTGTAATCTGTGGCTTCTCACTGCCACCCATCAGGGGGTCACACTGATTTATAGGAGGGAATTGTAATCTGTGTCTTGTCACTGGCTATATAGAAAACGCAGGGAATTCGGCAGAAAGGATGTCCAGAGTGATGTCCGAACCGATCCAAGCTAATCGCCAATGCCGGAAACGCCAGTAACGCCAGTAACCGGTTTTTTTAGCAAATAAAACAGGATGATGGGAATTTAAATATATAAAAGAATTTATTGGAAAAAAACAAATGACGCCCAACGCGTTTCGTCTGAAAGACTTTCTCAAGGACAGTAGTAATGCAGTATATCAAAAATAAAATAATATATATTATTTTATTTTTAATATACTGCATTACTACTGCCCTTGAGGAAGTCTTTCAGACGAAACGCGTTGGGCGTCATTTGTTTTATTCCAATAAATTCTTTTATATATTTAAATTCCCATCACCTGTTTTATTTGCTAAAAACCGGTTACTGGTGTTTCCGGCATTGGCGATTAGCTTGGATCGGTTCGGACATCACTCTGGACATCCTTTCTGCCGAATTCCCTGCGTTTTCTATATAGGGTTTGTGTGGAGCTGTGGACCATCTCCTGGGAAGTGTATCGGCATTCTTCAAAGATAAGTACTACTGTGCCTCTCCTATCACCAATTGTTTGTTTGTGTCTTGTCACTGGCTGCCAGCTTTCAGGGTGTCTCACTGAGTTATACCAGAGTTCTGTAAATCTTTAATCTTTATACCAGAGTTGAATCAGAGTTCTGTATATATTTAATCTATATATCACTCACCATGTCTGAAAGAACAAAAAGGACAGGCAGACGCTCCCAGCCACAGATAAGAGGGAAAGCAGCCCCTGTGTCGGGAGACTGTGCCTCTGGTCGTGGTAGACGTGGTGCATTCTCTGCAGGGGCACGCTTGTCCTTTCTAACTGGTGCTGGCCGTCTTCTTAAGCAGCAGCAACATACAGAGGATTTGGTGGATTGGCTAACCAGGCCATCCTCATCCTCCGAGTCCTCTGCCAGCCAGGCTTGTAGTGCTTTACAGTCCACCTCAGCTGCCAAAGCATCTAATGCAGCCTCCATGTCCACAGCTACTCCTACCGTAGCCTCGCTATCACACACGGAGGAGTCAGCTGAATTGTTTGACTACAATGACAGTGACATGCTGCTTAAAGATGCGCAGCAAGTACAATGCTCTGATTCAATCTCTGAGGTTGAGGAAGGGAGTATAATCAACCTAGAGGAAGCGAGTGCCAGTGATGACACACAAATAACTGGCACTCATGTTGCCCCAGCAGCTGCAGCATACTGCCAAGTTGGCTCCAGTGACGAGGAGATAGGGGGTGATGATGACAATGATGATGAGGTCACTGACTCCACCTGGGTGCCTGATCGAACAGAGGAGTCAAGTGAGGAGGAGGAGGAGGCACAACAAACACGAGGCACAACATCCTCTATGACCAACCGTAGCACTAGCCAGTCCAAGGCATCAGATGTCAGAGCTGCTCAGGTGCAGAGCGCTGTTGTCTCAAAGCACACATCCAGGAACTCTGCTGCCTGGGAGTTCTTTAATAAATGTGTAGTAGACCCCACCGTTGCTATTTGTAATCTATGTCAGATGAGGCTCAAGCGTGGAAAAGACACTGGATGCTTGGGTACCACGTGCTTGAGGCGACATATGACCACCTGCCCAACATCCCGTTAGCGCAAAACTTTGCATAGGTCCTCCTCCTCCTCATCTGTCTCTACCCCCACTGTATGTCCTGCCATGTCATTGCCTACAACCTCCACTGACAGGGATGATGCTACAGTAATGGATGTACCAGCTCCTTCCTCACAATGTGACAGCATCCCATCAGCTGAAGATTTACACAGTCAGATTACGTTGCCCGAGCTGCTGCAGCGTAAGAAAAAATATAGTCCCAACCATCCCCAAGCACAGTGTCTAAATGCCAGTTTAGCAAAATTACTCGCATTGCAGCTGCTGCCTTTCCAGCTGGTGGACTCTGCTCCCTTCCATGAATTTGCTGAATGTGCTGTACCACAGTGGCAGGTTCCAAAACGCCATTACTTTTCACGCAAGGCCATTCCAGCACTATACCAGCACGTGGAAGACAATGTTATCGAGTCATTGGGAAAGGCAATCAGCAGCAAGGTGCATGTGACTTTAGACACGTGGTCCAGCAAGCATGGACAGGGTCATTACATTTCCTTCACGGCACACTGGGTAACTCTGAGGGATCCAAGACGGGGCTCTGTGCTGGAGCTTGTTCATCCAGCACACCTCCAGAAAGCTGCTTGTATGAGGTCTGTCTGCTCCACCACCACCACCACCTCTCCCTCTCCCTCTCCTTCTGTGTCTCTGGCGAAGTGGCAGTTAAACCGACGCCTGACAGGGTCTACGCAATGACTCAAGCAAAAAGAAGCCATCCTATGCTTGAGCTGGTTTGTTTAGGGGACAGGAGCCACACCGGGCCAGAAATTCTGTCAGCTCTGCAGGGCCAGGTGCAGAGATGGTTAACACCACGCCAGCTTCAGCTGGGAATGATCATCTGTGATAATGGCAGCAACCTTCTCTCCGCCATACGCAAGGGTAAATTGACGCATGTACCATGCCTAGCACACGTCCTAAATCTAGTGGTACAGCGTTTCCTAACCAAGTACCCAGGGCTGGCAGAGCTTCTCAGCCAGGCCAGAAAAGTCTGCAGCCACTTCAGACGGTCATTCCCAGCAAGCGTTCGCCTGGCAGAAATTCAAAGAGAATTACACCTTCCCACAAACCGTCTGATCTGTGACATGCCCACCAGGTGGAACTCAACATTAGCAATGCTGCAGCATCTGCACAAGCAGCAGAGGGCCATTAACGAGTACCTGTGTGAGTATGGCACAAGGACAGGTTCAGGTCAACTTGTTTCCCGCCCCCCGCAGTGGCTGATGATCAAGGATGCATGCACTGTACTGTTACTATTTGAGGAGGCAACGAGGATGGTGAGCAGGGACAGTGCATGCATCAGTGACACAATTCCTTTAGTGTTCCTGCTGGAGCACACTCTGCGGGGAATTATAGATGTGGCTCTAGAGGCAGAGCAGCGGGAAGAAGAGGAGGCCTTCCCTAGCTCTGAAGGCCCCAGTCTTTCCACTGACAGCATTCCAGCGGGTCCTACTCAGATCAGACAGGAGGAGGATGAGGAATATTTAACTAGTGGGGGAATTGAAGGTGGGGATTCCTCAATGGAGGGTTTTGTGTGCCCAGAAACACAAGGGCTAGTGCGTGGCTGGGAGGAGGAAGTGCACGATGGGGTCATCCTCATTTACCAGGAAGACTCGGAAGCTAATGCCACCTCCAACCTATGCTGCATGGGCTCCCTTATAATGCAAAGCCTGCTAAAGGACCCCAGGATTCGTGCTGTCAAGGAAAGTGATCATTACTGGTTGGCAACGCTTCTTGATCCACGATACAAGGGTAAAGTTGCAGAGCTGATCCTGCCCACACAGAGGGAGCACAGGATGAAAAAACTTGAGGACGCTCTAAAGCGACACTTGTGTAACACCTTTCCAGGCACTGGTAGGTTACCAAGTGATGACACACGTGCTTCTGAGGCTGCGGATGATCAGAGGAATAGTGGTGAAGGCCAGGGCCGCTTGACTGATGCATTTTTAAATTTTTTTAGTCCACGATGCCCAGGGACGTCAAATGTAGGCACCCATTGCCAGCGTCTTCACCATATGGTGCAGGACTACCTAGGGGCAAGGGCAGACCTGGATACCTTTCCAGCAGATGATCCACTGGGTTACTGGGTGTTGAGATTGGATCACTGGCCACAATTTAGCCAATATGCTATGCAGCTATTAGGTTGCCCTTCATCTAGCGTGCTTTCTGAAAGGACGTTCAGTGCCGCTGGAGGTTTTGTCACAGACAAAAGAGTGCGTCTGTTAACCGACTCTGTAGACCGGCTGACATTTATAAAAATTAATCAGTCCTGGATCTGCAGCTATCAATCCCCTGATGCTGAAGTAACGGAATAGATCGGGGATGTCTTCTGCATTCACAAAACCTCCAGCACTGAACTCTTCCACAATATCACAAAAGGGTTACGGTGTGAAGGCACTTGCTGCCATGAAAGTCACAATATTTGGCTGCACTGACGCCTGTGCCAGATTTATATCATTTAAATTTTTTGAACCGCAGGGTCCAACCCTGCACTCTTCCACAATACAACAGAGGGGTTACTGTATTATGCTTTTTGCACCGCTGAATAGGGGAGAGTCTCCCCTTTTCAGCGGTGTATAACATTAACCATTTCGCTGCCGGATCGCATTTTAGCGCGAACTGGCGCCAAAACGCGATTCGAACCTGGAGAGGGACTGACATCTTGGATGTCAGCCTAGCCTCCAGGTCCCCCCCCACCCACTGACATGTCAGTGGATGTCAGTGGGCCAGTTAACCATCTAGCTGCCATGTAGAGATAAGGGGATCCTAAGGGATACTTTATCTCCCGATCAATGGCAGCTAGATGGTCATGTTTGACATCATTTGAAAGGCCTGATCATGGCCTTTCCAATGATACCAAACATGACCAGGTTTGGTTTGAAAAAAAAATATATATATATATAATAATAAAAAATTTAATAAAATAAAAAAAATTGGTTTTTTTTTTACATTTTTTTTGGCTGGGGGGGGTTTAATTAAATAGGACCTAGGCTGTCATCTCAAAATAATTAGCACAAAATGGTCAGAATGAGCGCAGCGCACATAGGTGAACTGGCTCAGCAGTGAAAGGGTTAAAAGGCAAAAACATGTAAAAATTGGGTATTTCTATTCTCGGGATAAAATTTTGTAACTATTTAGCCGGGGTGTTTATTGGTGGTTGTAGCTTTTGGGGATTAAATTACGAAAAAGTGTGTTTTTACCATTGTTTTCATCATATTTCATTTTTTTTTTATAGTAAATTATTGGATATGATGGAAATAATGGTATTTCTAGAAAGTCCATTTAATGGCGGGAAAAAGGGTGTATAATATGTGTGGGTTGAATAAACGAGTAAGAGGAAAATTTGACCTAAACCCTAACAGCGCACAAACGTAAAAACAGCAGCGGTCACTAAAGGACGGTATTGTGTAAAACCGCCCGGTCACTAAGGGGTTAATATAGGACCACATGGTCCACCCCTGCATTCTTCCACAATACTACAGAGGGGTTACTGTATGAATGCACTTGCTGGCCTGGCACCAAAAGCACAATATCTGGGTGCACTGACGCCTTAAACAGATGCATATCTTTTTAATATAGGAACGCAAGGTTCACCCCTGCACTCTTCCACAATACCACAGAGGGGTTACTGTATGATAGTACTTGCTGGCCTGGCATTAAAGGCACAATATCTGGGTGCACTGACTCCCATTCCCAGATTCATATCTTTTTAATATAGGACCACATGGTCCACCCCTGCACTCTTCCACAATAACACAGAGGGGTTACTGTATGATAGTCCTTGCATGCCTGGCACTAAAGGCACAATATCTGGGTGCACTGCCACTGACGCCTGTATCAGATTCATATCCTCAGAGGGGTTACGGTGTGACGGCACTGTTGCCGACGCTAAAGGCCCAATTTTAAAGCACCTATTGTTACTTTCATCCAAAGCCTGAATAAGTTTCACAATAATTTAGCCAAAAAATCACTAAACTTTTTCTACGTATCCGAAAATGTCTCCTCTTTTCATGCAGACTGCCGCCCCAAGCAGTTGTTTATGGATAGATTAAAGGAAAAGCATTTACCGTCTTTTGAAACGTAATTTTTTTGTTTTTAAATGTTTCTATACATCCTAGAAATCTGCCACTTCACGAGCAGGTTATGGGGACCTCCAAGCCACGATATTTGAAGGAATTTTTCGTTTTTATTTTTAACCCTTATTTCATGGAAAACTCACTGTCTCTTTAAAAACTTTTTTTTTAAACTTTTTGTCTTTGTTTCCTGTCCCCCAGGGCACTACCCGGACCCCCATACACCTTTTATGGCAAATATCTAGCATATATGTCCTCTTGGAGGGGACTCTAAAAATCGAATTTTCAGCCCCATTGACTTGCATTGAGTTTGAGTTCGAGTTCGACTTCGGATTCGAACATTTGGAAAGTTCAGGTTCGAATCTGAACCGAACTCGGGGGTGTTCGGCTCATCCCTAGTAATAAACACATGATATTTTGCAGGCGACGTGTCCGTCCTGTCTCTTCACTGGAAATGGCTCTGCTTCTCATCCTGCTCTCCGTCACTTTGATCCTGTACTGCGCAGGTGAGTGAGACACATCCAGCTCCACGTCACGGATCTCCCATCATTCTCATCTGCCAGACCACTTGATACTTTGTTATCTCAAATGTTTCAGGGTAGACTATACTCAGGGCCAACAATTTATCAAGGCCTGTAACAGATGTCCGTACCCCAACTAGATCCCATCTGTTAGATGCCGCTTCCTTGCCAGACCCCCGTGCTTTCCCCAGCAGGCTTTTCTGTCTTCCTCCAGTCCTTGAACGAAACTTAAAGACGGGTACACATAAAGAGCCTTGCTAGCATCCCACAGAAATAAGACAAAGCATATATATGGCAGTTTTCAACTGCGAAGAACAACTGAACACCTTTTATTGAGTTGAATATATACAGTTCCAGGTGGACCTAGAGATGAATGGAAAATTACACCGTGGCGCCCCCCCCTAGCCTCAAGTGAACTAGACAAGTCCAGACATG
Source organism: Leptobrachium leishanense (assembly GCA_009667805.1). NCBI lineage: Eukaryota > Metazoa > Chordata > Amphibia > Anura > Megophryidae > Leptobrachium > Leptobrachium leishanense. The sequence continues at coordinate 458,248 of CM019064.1, forward strand.
AAACAATATGGTGTCATATAATCGCAGCCTGATATCGAAATCTGTCACAGAGTAAACACATTCTAGAAAGGGGGAGTTGAGTTTGGCTACAGTGACCACAAAGTTAAATATATAAACCATAGTAACAGTAATCAGATAATGGGGCAGTGTTTGCCCGACAAGGCAGAACAATAAAAGACCAATCAATCATGCAACATATAATAACACATTCCAGAGGGGATTCTGGAAAAGACTATGATAACCCAAACAGTAATGCCATCAGCAGATAGCAACAGATACACATAGACAATACCATCATTTATGCATAACACAGATTACACAAAAACCCTGCTCCCTACAAGCACATAATGACTCCAACATAAGAGAGGGCAGGGAAATGATATAGAACATCAAGCCTGCACCTCCCATATACATTTCTAGACTCATGTACCCCAATATCAATCTCGCACACACTCCTATCCCACACAGCCATCTCCGCGCTCACTCCTATCCCACACAGCCATCTCCGCGCTCACTCCTATCCCACACAGCCATCTCCGCGCTCACTCCTATTCCACACAGCCATCTCCGCGCTCACTCCTATCACACACAGCCATCTCTGCGCTCACTCCTATCCCACAAAGCCATCTCCACGCTCACTCCTATCCCACAAAGCCATCTCCGCGCTCACTCCTATCCCACACAGCCATCTCCGCGCTCACTCCTATCCCACAAAGCAATCTCCGCGCTCACTCCTATCACACACAGCCATCTCCGCGCTCACTCCTATCCCACACAGCCATCTCCGCGCTCACTCCTATCCCACACAGTTATCTCCACGCTCACTCCTATCCCACAAAGCCATCTCCACGCTCACTCCTATCCCACAAAGCCATCTCCGCGCTCACTCCTATCCCACAAAGCCATCTCCGCGCTCACTCCTATCCCACAAAGCCATCTCCGTGCTCACTCCTATCCCACACAGCCATCTCCGCGCTCACTCCTATCTCACAAAGCCATCTCCGCGCTCACTCCTATCCCACAAAGCCATCTCCGTGCTCACTCCTATCCCACACAGCCATCTCCGCGCTCACTCCTATCCCACAAAGCCATCTCCGCGCTCACTCCTATCCCACAAAGCCATTTCCGCGCTCACTCCTATCCCACAGCCATCTCCGCGCTCACTCCTATCCCACACAGCCATCTCCGCGCTCACTCCTATCCCACAAAGCCATCTCCGCGCTCACTCCTATCCCACACAGCCATCTCCGCGCTCACTCCTATCCCACACAGCCATCTCCGCGCTCACTCCTATCCCACACAGCCATCTCCGCGCTCACTCCTATCCCACACAGCCATCTCCGCGCTCACTCCTATCCCACACAGCCATCTCCGCGCTCACTCCTATCCCACACAGCCATCTCTGCGCTCACTCCTATCCCACAAAGCCATCTCCGTGCTCACTCCTATCCCACAAAGCCATCTCCGCGCTCACTCCTATCCCACAAAGCCATCTCCGCGCTCACTCCTATCCCACACAGCCATCTCCGCGCTCACTCCTATCCCACAAAGCCATCTCCGCGCTCACTCCTATCCCACACAGCCATCTCCGCGCTCACTCCTATCCCACACAGCCATCTCCGCGCTCACTCCTATCCCACACAGCCATCTCCGCGCTCACTCCTATCCCACAAAGCCATCTCCACGCTCACTCCTATCCCACAAAGCCATCTCCGCGCTCACTCCTATCCCACACAGCCATCTCCGCGCTCACTCCTATCCCACAAAGCCATCTCTGCGCTCACTCCTATCCCAAAAGGCCATCTTCGCGCTCACTCCTATCCCACACAGCCATCTCCGCGCTCACTCCTATCCCACAAAGCCATCTCTGCGCTCACTCCTATCCCAAAAGGCCATCTTCGCGCTCACTCCTATCCCACACAGCCATCTCCGCACTCACTCCTATCCCACACAGCCATCTCCGCGCTCACTCCTATCCCAGACAGCCATCTCCACACACTCTTATTCCACACAACCATCCCCGCAGACTCTCCTATGCCACACAGACATTCTTTGCCAGCAGCTCGAGTTGTAATACTTATGAGCCACCATGGAGATAGATGTGAGTATAGGAGAAGCTAATGTACAGTAACATGACGCTACATCCAAAATGTAATAGGACGAGTTAAAATTGAGCAAAGCACTCGAGCCGCTACGCCGTATGTTACGCTTTGCATACTGGTTATGATCTGGCTCCTTGATGTTCCATCACGCACAACGCATGAGTAGTAAAAGTTGATGGTATCAGCGCCTCCCTCAGGGACCGGTGAGCGAAGTCCTGAACCCTTGGAGAAAATTATGAAAAATCCACCAGCATGTGAGCAGCGAGTTATACGGAAGGGATTATTCTCCCCTGGTGACAGCAGAAAGAATAAGATAAACAGATTCCAGGTCACACGTCAACCAATCACCAGCCAGCAACTACCTGGGCAATCAGGACCACCGGGGAAAAAGGTCCATCGTGGAGGTCCTGCAGCCACGACCGTATGACTGAGATTAAGAATTGAGTTCAGAATGTTACAGTTTGTCCTGATCTTGGTGTGTGGGGGGGGGTGAGGGTATGAGCCCACTATGCAGCTGATACACGAGCGGAGACACATAAATAAGGGGCAACGGTGATTTATTGGTATCACAGGTAAACAGTAGCACGACTGAAGATATGGAAGGATGGTGAGGGACAAGACAGGAAAAGGGCTGACTACAGGGAGCAGCAATATACAGACACAGGGAGGAAGAAACCAGGACTTACGGGAGACACAGAACAGCAGACTGGCAGGACAGGAAGAGGGCTGAGTACTTGGAGGGTCAAGGCATGAGACTAGGGATGCAGGGGCACTTGTAGATTGGAGTTACAGGGCAGGAACATGGTGGGTAGCAAGACAACAGCGGTAGGCAGAAAGCATAGTCAATATCCGTAGCAAAGGGTCGTTACACAGGGGCATCCAAACACCAAGGTAGGAGCACAGGAAGGTAGGAGCACAGGTAGGTAGGGAGCACAGGAAGGTAGGAAGCACAGGAAGGTAGGAGCACAGGAAGGTAGGGAGCACAGGAAGGTAGGAGCACAGGTAGGTAGGAGCACAGGTAGGTAGGGAGCACAGGAAGGTAGGGAGCACAGGAAGGTAGGGAGCACAGGTAGGTAGGGAGCACAGGTAGGTAGGAGCACAGGAAGGTAGGGAGCACAGGAAGGTAGGAGCACAGGTAGGTAGGAGCACAGGTAGGTAGGGAGCACAGGAAGGTAGGGAGCACAGGTAGGTAGGGAGCACAGGTAGGTAGGGAGCACAGGAAGGTAGGAGCACAGGTGGGTAGGAGCACAGGTAGGTAGGGAGCACAGGAAGGTAGGAGCACAGGTAGGTAGGAGCACAGGTAGGTAGGGAGCACAGGTAGGTAGGAGCACAGGTAGGTAGGAGCACAGGTAGGCAGGGAGCACAGGTAGGCAGGGAGCACAGGTAGGTAGGGAGCACAGGTAGGTAGGGAGCACAGGAAGGTAGGAGCACAGGTGGGTAGGAGCACAGGTAGGTAGGGAGCACAGGTAGGTAGGAGCACAGGTAGGTAGGGAGCACAGGAAGGTAGGAGCACAGGTGGGTAGGAGCACAGGTAGGTAGGGAGCACAGGTAGGTAGGAGCACAGGTAGGTAGGAGCACAGGTAGGCAGGGAGCACAGGTAGGCAGGGAGCACAGGTAGGCAGGGAGCACAGGAAGGTAGGAGCACAGGTGGGTAGGAGCACAGGTAGGTAGGGAGCACAGGTAGGTAGGAGCACAGGTAGGCAGGGAGCACAGGTAGGCAGGGAGCTGGCTTCAAGAGAACTTCCAAGTAAGACAAATGCAGAAGCAATGCACCTAGGGAGCTCCACCCTTATCAAGGGATGGACATGGCTCATTAGAAGGAGCACCTTCATCTGCAGCAGGGAGCCAGAACTGACCAGAGAGAAAAGCGGCATTGCAGGAAAGGTGTTGCTATGGTGGCCTTTCTGCGGCAGCATAAGCCATGACACAGGTTATGTAGATGTTGCCGTGTTCACTGTGATTTGTCTCTGATTATCCTTCTCTTCATCCCAGAATGTGACTATGTGATTCCGCCCGCTCAATATGAGGAAGTCTTCGTTCCACGCTTTGCTAATGCCACCCTGGAATGCGAGTTCTCCTTCATCGACGGCACAGATGAGCTGGGCTTTACCTGGCTGCGAGAGGACATCATTGAGGAGATAGAGGTGGACGACATCTACGCCTATATACAGCAGCGGTTTGAGTACAAGGACCCAGAGAAAGTGATCAGTTTCCATGGAAACCGCTTGGAGCCAGAGGAGCAGAGTTACAATTACCAGGAACGGGTCAAGGTGGACGTGTCCGAGATCGCTGGAGGAGACCTCTCGCTACACATTTACAACGTGGATTATCAGGATGAAGCCTTGTACACATGCAAAGCCTTCAGCCCCCACGGCAAGGGGGAAATCAAACGCAAACTCATGATACAAGGTAAGGGAAAGGTGGTACCTTGTGTTACCAGGGGAACCAGAAGGAAATAAGTCTCTTCCTTTTTGGGGTCTCCATGTGGACTTTTATATCCCTGTATCTTATGGTAGGGTAAGACCCCTCCTGATAAGTCAGAGGATATTTCTGTTTCTTTCTGTAGAGGAAGAGGAGCCTCCAGTTGAGTTTGACACCATCGACAACACCACCATTGCACGGTGTGTGTCCTCTGGTTGGTACAAAGTCCCCATTGTAAAGTGGCTGAACCGGCGTGAGGAGGACATCACTGACAACTCCACACTGCTGGTCCTGGAAGAGAAAGAAAGCGGGAGCCATCGCGTTTCCTCAACACTCAGAGGAGTGAAAAGTCATGAAATCTATCGCTGCTTCATACGGGACGCCAAGAAGGCTCGCCGAGCCCGGACCATTCACAGGAAACTGAGTAAGAGCTCCGTGTGAATTCTATGTGATGCCTGGAGGACCCCAATACATCATTTATTAGGGATTTAAAGATCCACAGGCCTCTATTCTTTGAGAGCTGTTAGTGTGTGCGATTTTTCCATTGCAGCCTGACTTAAAAGTAATATAACCTGCTTTTTATGTGTCATTGTATTTGTTATACCTTAAACACGATGCATAGAAACAGGACTCCCTGGGGTTAGAAATAGGGGTTAGGTTTCTATTTGTGCTTCTTTTAGGATTAACCCTAATCCTAAACCATAACTTTCAGCTTCACTTATGCTTCATTTTAGAAAACAGATTCTGACCCTTTTTTGACGTGTGCAGACTCTGCGCCGCAGAGCACACTATAGGATTAGCATTAGGCTTGTGCACCGATTTTTTTTTTCAGTTCGATTCGATTTTTCGGATTTTCAAACTTTTCGATTCGGCTCGTTTCGACCGATTTCTGTTTCGATTCGGTTCAGCTCGACTCGTTTTTCGTGTACATTTTTTCTTCGGAATATCGACCATTTTTCGTATTTTCGTGTCACTTAGCTCGTTTTTTGTATCGACTTTTCGTGATTTCGGAAATTTTCATTTTTCGGAATTGTAGATGTTTCCGGAATATCGACCATTTTTCGTATTTTCGTGTCACTTAGCTTGTTTTTTTGTATCGACTTTTTGTGATTTCGGAAATTTTCGTTTTTTCGGAACGTCTGTTCTCCACGTTTCAAAGTAATAAATTTCGATTTGACACATTTCAAGTCCATTCGAAAATTCCGAAAATATTTCGTTTCGGCTCGGAAAACTTTTTGGATCTGCCGTTTTCGGATCTAAAAATTTTCGGAAAAAATCAGCCGCATCCAAAAACACGAATCGGGAAATTTCGTGAAAATTCCGAAATTCCGAAACCCGAAACGCACATCCCTAATTAGCATTAAATATAAGGATATGGGTTAAAAATTAGGGTTAGATATTACATTAAGGTTACTCTTTGCGCGTTTTATAGGGTTAGGTTTAACCCTAACATTCTGCTCAATTTTTTCCTTCATTTTTAGGCAACAGATTCTGCCCTTTGTTTTGATGCGAGTGCAGTTTACCTTAGGGTTAGACATTAGGGTTAGGGATACAAATTAGGGTTTGGTTAGAAATAAGGGTTTGTTTTCTATTTGTGCTTCTTTAAAGATTACAATTAGGGTTGGGGTTAAATCTTATCCTAAACCATAACCATAGATAAATGCAAAGTTATGCACTTTGGAGTGAAGAACACACAAGTAATTTATACCCTAAATGGTACGGCGTTAGGGAAATCCAAGCAGGAGAAGGATTTGGGAATAATCATAGACTTCAAACTAAGTAACAAAGTGCAATGTCAAACAGCAGCCGCCAAGGCCAGCAAAGTACTGGCATGCATTAAAAGGGGAGTTCACTCACGGGATGAAAACATAATTTTGCCTCTGTATAAATCAATGGTCAGGCCGCACCTTGAATATGCCGTGTGATTTTGGGCACCTGTCTTAAAAAAAGATATTATAGCGCTAGAAAAAGTGCAGAGACGGGCAACTAAATTAATAAGGGGAATGGAAGGGTTAAGTTATGAGGAAAGACTAACAAGCTTAAACCTGTTTAGTTTAGAGAAACGGCGCCTTAGAGGGGATCTGATAACCTTATATAAATATATACGGGGCCATTATCAACCATTGTCTGATAACCTATTCATTAACAGGACTATACATAGGACAAGGGGTCATCCATTTAGACTGGAAGAAAGAAAATTTAGCTTAAAGCATAGGAAGGGTTATTTTACGGTGAGAACAATAAAGCTGTGGAATTCTCTGCCTGTTGAGGTGGTTGGGTCAGAGTCTGTACAGACTTTTAAAAAACGACTGGATGACTTCCTGCAGACACAGAATATTAAGGGTTATAATATTTAATATGTGGGTAAAAGCTTCTTGATCCAAGGAGAAATCTGACGCCATTCTGGGGTCAAGAAGGAATTTTTTCCCAGTATGTTGCATATTGGCGAGCATTTCAGACTGGGTTTTTTGCCTTCTTTTGGATCAACAGCAGTAGGTTATGTGGGAGAGGCTGAACCCGATGGACACATGTCTTTTTTCAGCCTATATAACTATATAACATTCTGCTTCACTTTTGATTCATTTTACACAACAGATTCTGCCCCTTTTTTGACGCGCGCAGAGCACACTTTAGCATTAAAAATAATGGTATTGGTTACAAATCAGGGTCAGATATTACATTTAGATTGCTCTGTGTGCTTCTTACAGGGTTAGGTTTAACCCTAACATTCTGCACAAATTTTCCTTCATTTTTAGGCAACAGAATCTGCCCTTTGTTTTGATGCGAGTGCAGTTTACCATAGGGTTAGACATTAGGGTTAGGGATAGAAATTAGGGTTTTGGTAAAAAATAAGGATTAAGTTTCTATTTGTGCCTCTTTGAGGATTACATTTTGGGTTGGGGTTAAACCTTATCCTAAACCATAACATTCTGCTTCACTTTTGCTTCATTTTAGACAACAGATTCTGCCCCCTTTTTGACGTGTGCAGAGCACACTTTAGGATTAGCATTAAAAATTATGGTATGGGTTACAAATTAGGGTTAGGGTTGGATATTCCATTTAAATTGGTCTTTGAGCTTCTTTTAGGGTTAGACAGAAATAAATAATGTTTTTGTATTTTTAACACAGTGCTGTTTGTTTCTCTTGCAGAAAAAGGGGTGCTGAGAGAATACGGGGAGTTCTGACTATCTAACGAATCCAGCACTTTGCCGGAAGACGGAATATCCTAAGGGTCCTACAAGCGACTCATCTATCAGTCTAGTAAATTCCTGCGTTTGGCAAGTGACGCGGTCAACTCATCCCAGTGGCTTCTTAGAGCAGTGACAGGCCGTGCTACGTAGTATTTTAGGGACGTGGTAAAGACTAGACATGTGCATTCGTTTTGCAAAAATTCAGAATGAAACCCATTAATTCCTATTCAGAATAACGAATCGATACGATAGGAATTCGAAACGAAATAGTATATAATGAATTTATTTCGTTTTACACTGTTGCATCATCATAAAAGTAAAATTTTAATTTTTTTTTGTGTTCCGGAATTCTAATCGATATCAACTATTGAATTGATCTTAAATTAAAATACATACAAAACAAGTAATACAGTCAGCAAATAACTTTATGAAACAAATTAATTTCGTTTCACAAGCACCTGTCCCTGTTATATTGACTCAAATACTAAATCTGTGAGACAGCTTAATTTAACCCTGGCCAGTGGCGTCACTTGGGTTGGTGTCACCCGGTGCGGTAAGGCTAGGGTCAGACGAACGCATTTTCGCGTTGTCTGTGAAAAAGTGCGTTCGAAGGAATGGACGTATTTTTTCACGGAGTACGCGATACCGGTCATACTATGCGCATTTTTCGTCCGTGATTTTGTACGGATCATCAATAAAACACTTTGTGCATCTGGACGTTATATAGGCTGGACATTAGTAGCGTCTGACATCTCCAAATCACGCACACACGCCGCTAGCGGACGCAGCGCACTCTGTACAACCGTACTAGCGGTTTTACGTTCTCGAAAAAATGCGTTCATTTTCCACTTGCGTTGCGCAGCCGGACTTTCGTGCGACCGTACTTCGTATATTGGCTGTCATTGCCCGTCATCTGCTGCTAGTGCGGCCGTGATTAAGTGCGCCAGAACGCGCGTTCGCACTGCCTCAGTCTGACCCTAGCCTGACTCATGGTGCCACACCCCCCCTGAGTTTTGCAGTCTCTTTTTTTTAACTACTCTTACTCATAAATCAGTACTCCCATATAACACTGAATGCTCATAATACACGGCACACATTACTCTGAGGTTTATTGCTGTAGAGCTCTCTCATACATTCGCAAACAAATTTTGGCGAACTGCCAGCAAGTACTGTGCCTGTTCGAAGGCAGTAAAATTCCCCATAGAGAAGTAATGGTTAATCTATTCTGTTCAGAGACACCGAACAGCAGAGAAATATCCTGATGTTCAGTGTTTTCATTCAGCAGGTTTATTCAGGTGAATCCCATAGGTTTCAATGTTAAAAATATTCCCGTTTTAATTCAATATCTAATAAACCGTCATTCCTTTAATCTGTAGTAAAAAGTCTCTTTATTTATAGATAATTTTTTTTGTACCTTTTTTTTTAGGCATTTTTTTTTAAAAAAATTCCATTCTTTTTTTCCTAATAGCGTTTTTTCATTTTTCTGTAACAGACCTTTTTATTATCATTCAGAAGATCTTATACGTAAATTCCAGACATTTTCATTCAGTAGTTTTTTTTAAAACAGCGGGTGACGGGTTTGCGGCGGCATTCGGTGGCCGATTCCCTGCACTGCAGCGAATTCACCGGGGAAATTTGATTCCCCAAAGTGCGCGGACCACTGAAATGTTTGCGTCATTTTGTTGCTCTGTGAATATCCCCTTTAGTGGTGTTTTTTTTGCTTCCCCCTGGAAAGTGCCAGTCTAGGCTTTGCCTACCCAGGACATACTTGAAAATGAGAGAAGTCTGAATGTATCCTTCCTGGCAAAATATTTTTGTGCAAGAATTTTTTTTTTAGTGTGTCACCCTAGGGGGTGGTGTCACTCAGTGCGGGCTGCAACCCCCGCCACCCTTGTGACAACCCTGACCCTTGCTTGTCTTTTAACAGCAAAATTTGATTAATTGGGGTTTTATTTAGTGATCCAAAATTCAAATTGATATCAACTATCGAATTGATCTTAACTCACAATACAAGTAATAGTCAGCAAAAGACTTTATGAAACAAATTAATTTCATTTCACTGTTTAATTTGACTCAAATACAAAATCTGTGACACAGCTTAATATTTAACTACAGATTGTCTTTTAACAGCAAAATTAGTTTAATTGGGGTTTTATTTAGTGATCCGAAATTCTAATTGATATGTGAAATATGAATCGATTCGAAATTTCAAATTGATACGAAATTTTGAATCAAAATGAAATTAGTTCCGAAATTCCGAAAACATAATTATTTAAAAAAAAACAAATGAACCTAAATGAAATACATTTTTCAGCCATTGCTCGAGTCGGACGCATTTGGAGACCAGTTGGCTCTTTTTCCATTCAGCTGTTCTTGTCACTTTCATGCAAAATGGCCATTAATTATTGTTTTACAGTAAAGTCCTTCCCAATAATAAAGTCATTCAACCTACTAAAGCAATCGACACCAAGCTTTCCATACCATTGGTCGAAAGGCACATCAATCACTGCTAAACAACCAGGTACCTGCCTACCCCCTGATCCCATTGGTTAATAGGCTCATTTCTAGCCACACAAGCATAGTTTAAACGGCACCCTCTCTCTTTCCTCCGTAAGCACTCCTGACGAGCCATTCCTGGCGAAACGCGCGTCGGGTGCAGCAGCAGGCCAGGACTCTCCACCTACAAACCGTATAATTCTTTTGTTTATGGGAACCCTGCCATACCCTTGTGGTTTATGATGAAATAATTGGTAAACCATTACGGAAAAACTGGGCTAATTTAGCTGAATATTGTGGATAAAGCATATCCCTCATCCTGTTGCTTCTTGTGGTGTTTCTGCAGCGTATATACCATGTTTTATTGACAATTCAACCCCTTTTGGTAGTTACCATCAATTGAGGTGACTCTTGAAAGTCACTTATTGATTGGGTTTTCAATCTTCACCAAATGCTGCAAGACAACCACCAACTGTTGAAGAAATTAAGTATCTGGCGCCCCCTAGTGAATAAAACTGAACCGTGCGGCTTTTACGTTATGTACCATTAAAGTCCATCATACATTTAAATCGCAGTTCAACAGTCAGCAGCAAATTAGTCACACACAGATGGTTCACCTCCAACCACCAAATAGTAAATAGCATAAAAAATTGTGGTGACAATCTGCGCTTCCCTCTTTGGTAACAAATGTTCTCAAGTGGGAGATCTTCTTATTTAATAGCAGAATCACTTTTTTTATGCAGTCATCAACCCTCGGAATAAAAGGGGAAAAATAGAAAACATACACAGGGTTATCCAAAGAGATTCGAATTGCTTGAGAAAGGTAACCGAACGCTGAAAATCAGCCTTCGGTTACCTTTCCTGCCCATTCGGCTATCCAGAGAGCAGGCAATTCGCCAAATCCTGGCGAATTGCCTGAACATACGGTGCCTGTTCGGTCCCTGTTCGAGGGCAGAGAAATCCCCATGAAAAAGCACTGCTTCGGCTATTCAGAGAACACAAACCAGCAGTGAAAGGTTCCCCTAATGCCCTGCCATTCGGTGGTTTCATTCGGCAAATTAATTCAGGAGAATCCCATAGACTTCAATGTTAAAAATATTCCCATTTTAATTCAATATCTAATAAACCGTTCATTATAAAATTCTGCAGCAAAAAGTCTCTTTATTTATAGATTTTTTAGGATACTTTAAGCATTTTTCTGAATTTTTTAAAAAAAAATTAAAAGTCCGATTTTTTTTTTTATTTTTTTTCAGTTTACTTATTTTTTTTGTAACAGCCCTCTTTATTATCATTCCCTGGACCTCCTGTGAAAATTTCAGACATTTTCGCTCAGTAGTTTCTTTGCAAACAGCGTTTCATTTTCCCAGATTCATACAAATGGTTTTTCTAATTTATTCACTGCCTCCTCTACGTCACAGCTGATTCGGCTCCTTTTCGGCTCCTTTTCGGCTCCTGTTCGGCTTTTTCGAAGGTTAATCCAGATGTTTTTGCTTGTTTTCAGCGTGCATTCGGTTAGTTTTCGTCAGGTTTGCGGCAGCTTTTCCCTGCAATTCGGGGACCCTGTGCTGTTTGCTGAATACACCGCAGGGTCACCGAAATGCAATCGGCAAAAGGAACCGAATTGAAGAGAACGAAAAGTCACCGAACGTGCGGTGACTTTTCGAATCTCTTTGGATAACCCTGACAGGGTTATCCAAAGAGATTCGAAAAGTCACCGCACGTTCGGTGACTTTTCGTTCTCTTCAATTCGGTTCCTTTTGCCGATTGCATTTCGGTGACCCTGCGGTGTATTCAGCAAAGAGCACAGGGTCCCCGAATTGCAGGGAAAAGCTGCCGAAAACCTGACGAAAACTAACCGAATGCACGCTGAAAACAAGCAAAAACATCTGGATTAACCTTCGAAGAGGAGCCGAACAGGAGCCGAAAAGGAGCCGAATCACACAGAGCCGAAGCAGCTGTGACGTAGAGGAGGCAGTGAATAAATTAGAAAAACCATTTGTATGAATCTGGGAAAAAGAAACGCTGTTTGCAAAGAAACTACTGAGCGAAAATGTCTGAAATTTTCACAGGAGGTCCAGGGAATGATAATAAAGAGGGCTGTTACAAAAAAAATAAGCAAACTGAAAAAAAATCAAAAAAAAAATCGGACTTTTAATTTTTTTTTTAAAAATTCAGAAAAATGCTTAAAGTATCCTAAAAAATCTATAAATAAAGAGACTTTTTGCTGCAGAATTTTATAATGAACGGTTTATTAGATATTGAATTAAAACGGGAATATTTTTAACATTGAAGTCTATGGGATTCTCCTGAATAAATTTGCCGAATTAAACCACCGAATGGCAGGACATTAGGGGAACCTTTCACTGCTGGTTTGTGTTCTCTGAATAGCCGAAGCAGTGCTTTTTGATGGGGATTTCACTGCCCTCGAACAGGGACCGAACAGGCACCGTATGTGCAGGCAATTCGACAGGATTTGGCGAATTGCCTGCTCTCTGGATAGCCGAATGGCCAGGAAAGGTAACCGAACCCTGATTTTCAGCGTTCGGTTACCTTTCTCAAGCAATTCGAATCTCTTTGGATAACCCTGATAGTGTGATCTGTATAACTCATCTGAGCCCCCCAAAAAGAGTGTGCAATAGTTCAACTCACATGTGGAGGTGTCATAAATCAGACACTGGATATGCTGCACCACCGATATTTTAAGGAGATATCGGACTCCCCTTTTTCACCTCCGTTTGACGATATTCCTCCAAGGAAAAATAAGGTTGCAGGATCTTCGATGAAAGTTTTAAAAATTTGTTTATTACTTAAAACAATTAAAACAATTGGTTAAAATAAACGCCAATACGCGTTTCGCGATCAAATCGCTTCATCAGTCGGCAAAAAAAATGAATTCATTCACCACCAACTGTTGTTTTTATCAGGTTTTTTGTTATTGAGCACTTTACACTTCATTGTTTACTTATGTCTTCAATATTGCTTATTTATGTTCAAGATTGTCAATCATTTTTAAATTCTTCATTAAAAGTTAAATTTTATATTGGTCTCTGGGAGACACCAGTATTCTGATTTCATCAGAATAATTGTATTCCACTACCTCTCCAGGGGGAAACCCTTTTGTCTCTCATGATCTTTCCAATCTTATATAACACTATTCTTTCCTGGTACAATATAGTTACGCCTTTCCTTTATGGTAGTTACATTCACATTTTTCAGCCATGCACATCCCTAGTAAAGACTGTGAGCAATGTCACCTCAAAGAATATTTATTAAACTTTATTATAAGTAGTATATCTAGACATTTTACAGTAAAATCACATTATAAAAGCTGTGAATCTGCTATTTATTCACTAAATAATTAACCCACACTTACCGTATCATATGGATATTTTATGCATCGTGCCGTGTGTTTAGATCGTTTAACCCGCACTTACCGTATCATACAGATATTTTATGCGTCGTGCATTTAGATCCGTTTAATCCGCATTTACCGTATCATACAGATATTTTATGCATCGTGCCGTATGTTTAGATCGTTTAACCTGCTCTTAATGTATCATTGGATATTTTATGCGTCGTGCGTTTAGATCCGTTTAACCCGCACTTACCGTATCATACAGATATTTTATGCATCGTGCCGTACGTTTAGATCCGTTTAATCCGCACTTACCTTATCATACGGATATTTTATGCATCACGCCGTGTGTTTAGATCCATTTAACCCGCACTTACCGTATCATACAGATATTTTATGTATCGCGCGTTTAGATCCGTTTAACCCGCACTTACCGTATCATACAGATATTTTATGCATCGTGCCGTGCGTTTAGATCCATTTAACCCGCACTTACCGTATCATACAGATATTTTATGTATCGCGCTGTACTTTAGATCCATTTAACCCGCACTTACCGTATCATACGGATATTTTATACATCGTGCGTTTAGATCTGTTTAACCCGCACTTACCGTATCATACAGATATTTTATGCATCGTGCCGTGCGTTTAGATCCGTTTAACCCGCACTTATCGTATCATACGGATATTTTATGTATCAGGCTGTACTTTAGATCCATTTAACCCGCACTTACCGTATCATACGGATATTTTATGTATCGCGCTGTACTTTAGATCTGTTTAACCCGCACTTACCGTATCATACGGATATTTTATGTATCAGGCTGTACTTTAGATCCGTTTAACCCGCACTTACCGTATCATACGGATATTTTATACATTGTGCGTTTAGATCCGTTTAACCCGCACTTACCGTATCATACGAATATTTATTTTATGCATCGTGCTGTATTTTAGATCCATTCAACCCGCACTTACCGTATCATACGGATATTTTATGCATCGTGCTGTGCGTTTAGATCCGTTTAACCCGCACTTACCGTATCATACGGATATTTTATGCATCGTGCCGTGTGTTTAGATGCATGAATCATACTCTCCATTATTGCATGTATTCCTCACCATTTGAAGTCGCCTATTCTGACTCTGATCGTCGTAATAGCGATTTATCCTTTGCTGAGACCTCTATGCCGGCCTCTATAAGCAGATACAATCACTGAGGACAATCCCTATCAGAAGCTGAACTCACCAAATACCTTGTGCATCCACAAAGCTGTTTTATTTGGACATCAGATTATATCAGATCACAAGTGGCAGCAGATGAATGAGTTGTGGTATTTATGTGGTCAAAAGATGATACTGTTCATAGCATGGAATGGAGAGACATGTGCAACCTGTTAACTGCAGCCATAAAAAACAGGAAACTCCTGAGCAAGAAAGGCGGAGCATTACTCACACAAGAGGAAATGTGTCATAAACTGGGGCAAAGGGATCATAGGGAAAAACATCTGCAATACTAAAATGGCCACTAGGTGGCAGCATATAAACTACCCATAAGAAATGGTTAAAGGCAATAATTATAAATTCTCATTAACATGAATATAACTGTAACAGCACATCGCCCTTTCTTTGCGCCTCCAGGCTTCCTTCCTTAACACTGTGACATGTAAAAGCCTCCATGTCTGTAACTCTTTCCACTGAATAAAACAGCTACAACATAACCTTAACCCGTCACTTCCTTAAAATAAATACATTGATGCAGAAATTAATTCACGAAGCACCGGCACGAGGGAAAACACATCATTTCTCCCCTGAGACCTTCACACCTGGCGAGCTGAAGCACAGCGTGATGGAGATGCTGCCACCTGGTGTCCTAGTCATAGGTCGCCACCTGCAGGACAACTGGGGGAAAGACGACTGAAACATCAAGCCACTATTTAAATAAAATGATTATTCCTGATCATCTACAAAAAGGCTGAAAACCACAAACGCTTTACTGAAACTCACTGTAGTTTCTTCAAACAACCAGCGTTATTCTGCAATAGAAGCCGACAGGCGGCGTATACTAAAAAAAAATGTTGTGTGGTTATTTTTTTATATTTCCATAACATTTTATAACTGTAGCATTGTTATTTTTTTTTTTATACTCTTATATATATTTTTTTTTACAATAGTTAAGGTAGTTCTTTTTTTAACCTTTAAAAAAATAATTATTCCGATATCGGGTGCTTTAAATTTCCACCTTGTTTTCCCTTGTGCAAAGTACGTCTCTCGCCTTTGCTGTCGTCTATTGCAGAATAGCGGTGATAGCATTATTGCTTGAAAGAAAATTATGGTGAATGTCTGTGACGTGGGTCTTTTTGAACTTTGGGTACAGGGGCCTAGACATGGATTTGGGAGGTGCAGGTGTCATGTTCTATATTCTTTTCCTGCCCTCTCTTATATATAAGTCACCCTGTGCCTACAATTCTAGGTGCAGGGTGTTTGTGTTTTCTGTGCTTCACATGAATACTGTTATTGTCTATGTTTATCTGTTACTGTTTTATAAGAGAATTAATGTGTGGGTCACTGTAGCCTTTTCCAAATCTGGAATATGTTTACATCTGTTAAAGGTTGGAGTGGTCTTTGTCTGTGAAACAAGTGCTTGGCAAACACTGTCCCACTATCTGATACTGTATAATCTGAATCCCCTGTTTATCCTCAAAATCTAATATTGTCCTTGTGATAGAGCTCGGTGCCCCAACAGGGTCACATCTGCCAATTAGGCTTGTGCACCGATTTTTTTTTCGGTTCGATTCGGTTCGATTTTTTTGATTTTTAAACTTTTCGATTCGGCTCGTTTCGACCGATTTCTGTTTCGATTCTCTTCGGCTCGATTTGGTTTTCGTGTACATTTTTTTTCGGAATATCGACCGTTTTTCGTATTTTCGTCTCACTTTGCTCGTTTTTGTATCGACTTTTCGTAATTTCGGAAATTTTTGTTTTTCGGAATTGTACATGTTTTCGGAATATCGACCGTTTTTCGTATTTTCGTGTCACTTTGTTCGTTTTTTGTATCACCTTTTCGTAATTTCGGAAATTTTCTTTTTTTCGGAACGCCTGTTCTCCTCGTTTCAAAGCAATAAATTTCGATTTGACACATTTCAAGTCCATTCGAAAATTCCGAAAATATTTCGTTTCGGCTCGGAAAACTTTTCGGATCTGCCATTTTCGGATCTAAAAATTTTCGGAATTTCGGCCGCATCCGAAAACACGAATCGCGAAATTTCGTGAAAATTCCGAAATTCCGAAACCCGAAACGCACATCCCTACTGCCAATGCCGCTTCCTGGTAGCACTAGGCATCTGCCTGGGGTGCATTATGGTCTAATGAGTGGCATCCCATGAAATGGAGGGGGAATGGGATAGAAAGGGGCAGGGGGGTAAAGAAAAAGGAGCATGAGTGGGGATAATACATTAAAGGAGCATGGGGGGCTGCATGTAGCTTGACTTGTCTAGGGCGCAAAATAGTCTGTCACCGGCCCTGGTCCATTGAGGTGTTAAGTTTCCAACATGTCTGGCTAGGTTTACACCAAGAGTGGAATAGCCCCCCCGGGGGGGTGGGTAAGGTTTCTGACCCCTGGCCTATTTGTATCTCTGCACACCTGTTTTATTATCCCTTTATTTTAAGATAAGTGTGTTTAAGGCATGACTCAGCCGCGGCGCCGATTTCTTGGTATTCACTCGCAGCACACACTGTGTATTAGCTGCAGCCGACACCGTCATCAGTGACCACGAACCCCACATGAAAGGCGCTGGTCTCGTCACGGCCGCTGCAGTCAGAATGAAGAATCGATACTGCCGTTTCCTCCTCGCGCTGCTGTTAAACATATTTCCTGCACACAATGCTGTGTTTTTATGAACCTCTGCCCAAACCGCAGCATTGATAGTAAAATACCATGATCTCTGCGCGTGGCAGTAAATCCCAGCATATCATAAAAACCGGGATCATTGGTTCCATCCTGAGCAGCCGAACAACGTGCAATCCCGTTCCGTCCAGCAAAGACTATGGGGGATATTCAGAGAGATCCGAAATGTAACCAGACACTAGACATGTGCACAGCACAAAATTTCGTTTTGAACTAATGGATTAGTCCTAAAATGCACTTTATTTAGTTACTAAAGAAATTCGTTTTCAGTTCTTTAGTATGAAAACTAATTTCATTCATCTGAAAACCAGTGGATACAATTACTAGTGTAGTGGCTCCTCAGAGGGCTGAGATCGCTGCTGGTTACAGTATCTCTCACTCTCAGCACAATGTGGGCCATATTACATAGTTGGTGCTAACTTAACCAGAGCTGTTGTAAACTTCCCAGAGCCATTATAGCCTATGGAGGTTTTCAGTTTACAACAGCTCTGGTTAAGTTAGCACCAACATTGTAATACTGCCCCATGTCAGGCAAAGCTGTTACAGTAACTGACTGCTGCTCATCACAGCGCTCAGAGTTTCAGTAAAACTAGTAAATAATATTTTTATATATAAGAGGTTAGAACAATATTATTTCCTTGTTTTACTGAAACTCTGAGCGCTGTTACAGTCAGTTACTGTAACAACTGAGCCTGATACATTGTACTGAGAGATAATATAACAAGCAGCCGATCTCAGTGCTCACAGCCACTGGATATAAAGGGCTGAAAAAAAAGGATCCTCTCTGTATAATGTTTAGAACCTCCTCCTGCATTAATTAATACCCCTCTCTGTATAATGTATACAACATCCACCTGCATTAATTAATACCCCTCTCTGTATAATATATAGAACATCCTCCTGAATTAATTAATTAATGTCCCTCTCTATATAGAACATCCTCCTCAATTTATACCTTTCTCTGTATAATGTATATAACATCCTCCTGCATTAATACCCCTCTCTGTATAATGTATAGAACATCCTCCTGCATTAATTAATGCCCCTCTCTGTATAGAACATCCTATTGCATTGGCATGTGGAGGGTGCAGAACTTCGGATGTTGCGCTTTTCATTGCTGGTCTCCTTCACTCAATGTAATATCACAAAAAGGACTGAAACTAAAATGTAGTGCATTTTATTTTAGTTTCTTTCGTTTTTTGTACTGAGCAGTTTCGTTTCTCTTGAGTCATACTAAAACTAAATTATCCCAAAATTCTGACTAAATCGTTTTAGTACTAAAACGAATGCACATGTCTACCAGACACTGGATTTCAGTGTACGGTGAGATTTCGGGGCCATTCGGCTATTCAGAGAGCAGGCAATTTGCCATATTTTGGCGAATTGCCTGCACTTACGGTGCCTGTTCAAGGGCAGTGAAATCCCCATAGAGAAGCAAGACTTCAATGTTAAAAATATTCCCCTTTTAATTCAATATCTAATAAAACGTTTATTTTATTTTGCAGCAAAAAGTCTATATATAGATTTTTTATGCAATTTTTGGGATTTTTTTGTCAAACTTTTTTTTTTTTTTTTTTTTTTTAAATCGTTTTCTCATTTTCCTGTATCAGCCCTTTTTATTATCATTCATTGGATTTTATATGTAAATTCCAGACATTTCGTTCAGTAGTTTTTTTTTGCAAACAGTGTTTCAATTTTCACACTTTCAAGCGTACTGGTTTTGTTTTTTTCCATCCCGTTCGTCTGCGTGTTGGCTTTTTTCGGCGGCTGCTCTGCTCTGTGATCACCGGCTGCTCGGATTTTTCTGCCGTGTTCAGCTTGGTTTTTGCGGCGGTTTCTGCGGGTTTTCAGTGAGAGTTCGTTGAGTGTTCGTTGAGTGTTCGTTGAGAGTTCGTTGAGTGTTCGTTGAGTGTTCGTTGAGTGTTCGGCGAGTGTTTGGCGACTGTTCGGCGAGTGTTCTGCGGGTTTGCGGCGAGTTTTCCCTGCACTACGGGGGCCCTGCGGTGCTTGCTGAATACACTGCAGGGTCGCGAACTAGAATCACCCCGACGAACAAAAGGTCATCGAACATGCGGTGACTTTTCGAATCTCTCTCTGAATAACCCTGAAAATGTATCCGGGTATCAGCAACATCCCAAAAAACACTGCAATGTCAGATGAAACATCACGGAATCTTGCGCTCCCATCCAGCAAAGGCAAAATGTGTCTAGGTATCTGCAACATCCCGAAAACCTGAAAAGGGAAGTAGAATATTCTTTTATTGGAAATGGGTCGTTATATGGGAATCAGGGACGGGGAGTAACATGAAATAACAGATTACATAAGGGGTTATTCACAGAGCACCGAGATGTCGGCGACGTTTCGTTGCTCTCTCGTTCCTTCGGGGAACTAAGTTTCCTCACCCTGCGGTGAAATCAGCATTCATCACAAGGTGCCCGGAGTGCAGGGAAGGGATTCAAAATTCTGCTGCAAAACTGCCGAAAACCTGCCGAAAACCTGCCGTAAAATGCATCCGATACGATCCGAGGTATCGGATCACTTGAACCGTTGCGAAAAAACACACCGAACATGTCCAGAGAAGGCCGACGATCCTGCACACCGACCAGCCACCGGAAAAAGCAAACAAGCCGACGAATGGGTAAAAAATAAAATAAAAAGGAGTGAAAGTGTCAAAATTTAAACCTCTGAGGGGAGATCCGGTACTCCCTATAATATTACCGGCTGCTGCTACATCTGGTGTCTGATTTGTGACATCACCAAAAGTGAGTTTAAACCCATTTATTTAATTTCACATATTTCCTTTACTGGTTACACTATCAGGGTTGATTCAAAGAGATCCGAATTGTGGCCGAAAGGTAATCGAACAGTGAAATTCAGCGTTCGGTTACCTTTCCTGACCATTCGGCTATACAGAGAGCAGACAGTTCCCAAATCCTGGCGAATTGCCTGCACATACGGTGCCTGTTCGGTGCCTGTTCGAGGGCAGTGAATCCCCATAGAGAAGCAATGCTTCGTCTATTCAGAGAACACAAACCAGCAGTGAAAGGTTCCCCTAATGCCCTGCCATTCGGTGGTTTCATACGGCAGATTTATTCAGGCGAATTCCATAGGCTTCAATGTTAAAAATATTCCCATTTTAATTCAATCAGGGTTATTCAGAGAGCGGTGAAAAGCAGGAGAATGACTGGAGAATGAAAAATTCTAGGTCAAAATAGCCAAACCAGAAAAAGTCTCCCTTTCATCTCACTTTCCAAATCGGCTATTTTGACCTAGAATTTTTCATTCTCCAGTCATTCTCCTGCTTTTCACCGCTCTCTGAATAACCCTGATTATCTAATAAACCGTTGATTAGAATATTCTGCAGCAAAATGTCTCTTTATAGATTTTTTTGGATCTTTTAGGCATTTTTCGGGATTTTTTGGGGAAATTTTTTTTCTGTTTTTTTCCTAAAATCGTTTTCTCTTTTTTCTGTAACAGCTTTTTATTCTCATTCATTGGATTTTAGATGTAAATTTCAGACATTTTCGGTCCGTAGTTTCTTTACAAACAGCGTTTCACTTTTCAAACATTCAAGCAAACTGTTTTGTTTCTTTTCACTCCATTTGTCTGCGGTGTTGGGTTTTTCCGGCGGCTGCTCTGCCCTGTGATCGGCGGCTGCTCGGGTTTCTCCAGCGTGTTCGGCGGGGTTAATCCAGATGTTTTTGCGGTTTTCAATGGGCGTTCGCGATGAGTGTTCGGCGGGTTTTGCGGTGAGTTTTCGGCGGGTTTGCGGCGACTTTTCCCTGCACTACGAAGGCCCTGTGGTGCTTGCTGAATACACCGCAGGGTCGCCGAAATGGGATCGACGAATCTCACCGAATTGAAGAGAAAGAAAAGTCACCGAACGAACGTGCAGTGACTTTTCGATTCTCTTTGAATAACCCTGTATGTTGCATTTGAGACACGAATACGACTGAAAGCATGATTTAAAAAGGATAAGAAATCACATTCTGTAATTCTTCATCTGAAGGAAGCGCAGTTATCACCACATTATCTCCAAAAAATGTAAAAGCTGTTTTCAAAAAATATGTAGTGAATGAAAATGTCTGGAATTTACATATAAAGATCCTATGAATGATAATAAAAAGGTCTGATACAGAAAAAAGAAAAAGAGAAAAAACCCTATTAAATAAAAAAGAACTTTCTGGGAAAAATCTCCAAAAAATGCCTAAATGATTCTAAAAAATAAATAAATAAAGAGACTTTTTGCTGCAGATTAAGTTAATAAACGGTTTATTGAATAAAAACTGGACTATTTTTATCATTGAAACCTCTGGGATTCGCCTGATTAAACCTGTCGAATGAAACCACTGAACATCAGGGCATTTCACTGACATTTCTCTGCTGTTCGGTGTCTGTGAATAGAAAAACCATTACTTATCTATGGGAAATTTCACTGCCGCCGAACAGGGACCGTACTTGCTGGTAATTCGCCAAAATTTGGCGAACTGCTTGCTCTCTGAATAGTCGAATGGCCACGAAATGTCACCGTATGGGGAAACTCGCTGTTCGGTGTCATTTCGGGGCCAGATTGGCTCTCACTGAATAACCCCTATTGTCTACATGAGGGAGATGCAGAAACCTGATCAGTTACATTAGCCAAGATTAGCAAACACACAACATCAGATCAATCTAACAATAAGTCTACATTATATCACTAATACAAACCAACTCCTAAAAGACATACAGGGTTATCCAAAGAGATTCGAAAAGTCACCGCACGTTCGGTGACTTTTCGTTCTCTTCAATTCGGTTCCTTTTGCCGATCCCATTTCGGTGACCCTGCGGTGTATTCAGCAAACAGCACAGGGTCCCCGAATTGCAGGGAAAAGCTGCCGCAAACCTGACGAAAACTAACCGAATGCACGCTGTAAACAAGCAAAAACATCTGGATTAACCTTCGAAAAAGCCGAACAGGAGCCAAACATGAGCCGAATCACACAGAGCCGAAGCAGCTGTGACGTAGAGGAGGCAGTGAATAAATTAGAAAAACCATTTGTATGAATCTGGGAAAATGAAACGCTGTTTGCAAAGAAACTACTGAGCGAAAATGTCTGAAATTTTCACAGGAGGTCCAGGGAATGATAATAAAGAGGCTGTTACAAAAAAAATAAGTAAACTGAAAAAAAAAAAAAAAAAATCGGACTTTTAATTTTTTTTTAAAAAGTTCAGAAAAATGCTTAAAGTATCCTAAAAAATCTATAAATAAAGAGACTTTTTGCTGCAGAATTTTATAATGAACGGTTTATTAGATATTGAATTAAAACGGGAATATTTTTAACATTGAAGTCTATGGGATTCTCCTGAATAAACCTGCCGAATGAAACCACCGAATGGCAGGGCATTAGGGGAACCTTTCACTGCTGGTTTGTGTTCTCTGAATAGCCGAAGCATTGCTTCTCTATGGGGATTTCACTGCCCTCGAACAGGCACCGAACAGGCACCGTATGTGCCGGCATTTCACCAGGATTTGGCGAATTGCCTGCTCTCTGGATAGCCGAATGGCCAGGAAAGGTAACCGAACGCTGATTTTCAGCGTTTGGTTACCTTTCTCAAGCAATTCGAATCTCTTTGGATAACCCTGAAAGAGTTTCAACTCTACTGCGCCACAGCATCTGTTTGTGACATGTAAGAGTGTATGCCTGCATGGTTAATTTATTAACATTTCCAGCAGGGGTAATTAGAATCAGTGAGCCTCATTGTCCTTTTGAACTGGGAAAGATGTATGGATGCATGACTTAACCCCTTCACTGCTGAGACATTTCACCGCTGTGCGCTGAGCTCATTTTTACCGCTTTTGCTCATCATGTTTAAATGCGATTTGAAGCCACGTTTTATTAAATGACCCTGAAATAATTTTTTTTTCCGGCAGACTCAGCAGATTCATAATATATCATTATTATATGTATACGTCATGTCCTGTCTGTATGTTATAACAAAAAATGCAATAAAATTAGAATTTCTAATCATCTGCAGCCTGTAAAGTGTTTTTTTTCCCCCACATTTTATAATCCGAGACTTTGCGGTTATGTTTTCTATGGGTGCGCTTGTACAAAAATTAGAAATGGGGACTCATTATATTTTTTGGGGGGAATTACGTGATTTTTAGCAAATGCACCCCATAGAAAAAAATCATTAGTGCAGCATCATTGTTCACATTATAATTTAAATGGGAAAAATAACACTGCATTAATAAAAGCAACTTTTTTTAGAAAAAAAAATATATATTTTTTACTTTGAACATGGTCATGTTTGGTATCATTCGAAAGGCCAAGCTCAGACCTTTATAATAACACCCTCCTTGACCCCCTAGCTGTTTTGGAGATATCGGGGTTCAAAGGAACCCCCTATCTCCACCATTTTTCCTTGGGAAATCCCCAGGCAGCTAGGGGTTCCCTGGCTATCTGACATAATCGCGCTATGTGCGACACGTCAGGAGGTGAGGGGTAACCCGAAAGGTCGAGCCGCCATCCAAGATGGCGACCCCCACCGGAGCTAGATCGCATTCTGGCACGTAAGGGGTTAAAAAACAAACACAGCTTTAAAGGGCAGACACAGCCCTTCAAAGCGGTGCCTGTTTTTTTTTGTAAACCCTCCCAATCAAGAGGGAGAGGGATCCAAAAGGATCCCCCCTCCGTTTCAGGCTATCTCCCGGTATTGCCGGGGTCGCCTGGAAATGACATCATAGCGCATGGTGCGATGACGTCAGACGTCTGGGGCGTTTTCAAATCCAGCATCTGACTTTGCTGAAGTCAGAACGCCGCGGGACCCTGGACGGAGAGGTGAGTATCTCCGTGGGGGCTCCCGCAAGCGGAGGACGTGTGTGGAGCGTACCCCGCATATTGCGGGTGTCAATTAGGATGTTCCCTACACGTCCTCCGCAGTGAAGGGGCTAAAGATCTGACAGAAGCCTTTTGGTTACCCAAGAAAAAAGGAATCATCCTTTTGAACTAAGGAAGTGGTAAAGTCTTGTTCTGAGATCACAGGAAGAGAATTTACACCTTCCAAGCCGGGCTGGAGCCTACAGTAGTGGGGGGGGGGATAATTAAATTAAATAAAGTCTCAACCAGCTCTTTGTTAGGGGCTGTATCATAAAAAATGTAAGGAGCTTGCCTGGAAGTTGAACTGTGACATGGGAGGTCCAGGAGCAGCTCGGGACACTCCTCTGTGTCCCTGCAATCTGAGCACCAGAAGGATTGTATAAATATAAGCTGCCCACTCTGCCAAGTGCTTACTTTCTGGGGTCACTACAAGTGAGGGTAACTGCCGTGCTTTCAAACCCAGCCCCTGGGGACAGCTTCCTCTAGTGTGTAAGCACTGCAGATAGGGTTTCTGTATTTATTCAGATTATTTCTCTGCTTGTGAGGGTAAATAATCTTGTAATATCTTTTTATATTTTAAATGCACTGTGACCAATTTTTCTCGTCCTAATAAATATATTCCTTTATTAAGCTCTGCCTTTTGCCGGATATAAGAATCACATTACTTGAAGAAACATTTGTTATAATAGTCTTGAGTTTCGGGACGATCTACTAAATTGAATTTGGTGAGGTAGGTCTACTAAACCGTTTTTGTGGGTTTAACTGAACAGGGCGTTTCAGGTCACTCCCGTTCATATTAGGCAGAGACCTGTGGTGGCAGTAGTTAATGAAGGGAAGTGGGTAGCGATAAGGGGGCAAGTTAGTCATTATTTTGGGTTTAGAGCAGACAAATAGTGATTTTTAACCCTATTCCCACTTTGCCAAGTCGCGTGCCCTGCTGGAGTGAAGCAAGTACGTGACAAAGGGTGCCTAGAAGGTGAGGGCACAAAGGTTGAGGTTGCTTCGTTACAAATAACATCCCAAAAAATGCTGCAATGTCAGTCGAAACAATATGAAATCCGGTGGTTCCCATCCAGCAAAGGCTCACATGTCTGCTGATCAGAGGGAGGCATGGGTATAGATTCACACGTCTCCCTATCACAGACATTGTGCTCACAGCAAGAAGTCATTCATCCCCATGGACCTTCTTGCCCCCACCCTCATCCTCTCCATGTTTCCCTACATGTGACTGAGACCAAAGGTGCGGGTGAGCTGAACAGAGCAGTGCTGAGCATACACGCCACACAGGAACCCCCAACACTGACATCAGTATGCTTAGCATAATGGGAGAGGTGGTCAGCATGTCCTGTGTGTGGGGGGTTAGGAGGGTCTGTGTGTGTGTGCGCATGTGTGTAGGGGTAAATCTATAGCAGAGGGGGGTCAGTAGGATCTATCAGGGGGTCTGCAGACAAAGGCCACTTTTGGTTGAAACGTTGCCCGTGCCTCCAGTGCTCATACAATAAAATCTGCCTGTATGCCGCTGTTGGCGTGGCCGGATTTCCTTCTTTCTGAAATGAATCACCAGTGAAATTGGTCAAATCTAATCAGGATTTCCATGGAGCTCCCATACGCGAGGCAGAAAGATTCATTGAAAATGTGAGTGGGTGCAGGGTGCCTTTCCACCTCACTTTTGTGTCTTTGTCATTGTCAGTGTCTGGCAGTGTATCCTGTGTGTGTGAATGTGGCAGTGTATCCTGTGTGTGTGAATGTGGCAGTGTATCCTGTGTGTGTGAATGTGGCAGTGTATCCTGTGTGTGTGAATGTGGCAGTGTATCCTGTGTGTGTGTGAATGTGGCAGTGTATCCTGTGTGTGTGTGAATGTGGCAGTGTATCCTGTGTGTGTGTGAATGTGGCAGTGTATCCTGTGTGTGTGTGAATGTGGCAGTGTATCTGTGTGTGTGTGTCAGTGTATCCGGGGTGTGTCAGTGTATCCTGTGTGTGTGTGTCAGTGTATCCTGTGTGTGTCAGTGTATCCTGTGTGTGTGTGTCAGTGTATCCTGTGTGTGTGTGTCAGTGTATCCTGTGTGTGTCAGTGTATCCTGTGTGTGTGTCAGTGTATCCTGTGTGTGTCAGTGTATCCTGTGTGTGTGTCAGTGTATCCTGTGTGTGTCAGTGTATCCTGGGTGTGTCAGTGTATCCTGTGTGTGTGTCAGTGTATCCTGTGTGTGTGTGTGTCAGTGTATCCTGTGTGTGTGTGTCAGTGTATCCTGTGTGTGTCAGTGTATCCTGTGTGTGTGTCAGTGTATCCTGTGTGTGTCAGTGTATCCTTTGTGTGTCAGTGTAAACCTGTGTGTGTGTCAGTGTATCCTGTGTGTGTCAGTGTATCCTGTGTATGTGTGTCAGTGTATCCTGTGTGTGTCAGTGTATTCTGTGTGTGTGTGTCAGTGTATCCTGTGTGTGTCAGTGTATCCTGTGTGTGTGTCAGTGTATCCTGTGTGTGGCAGTGTATCCTTTGTGTGTCAGTGTAAACCTGTGTGTGTGTCAGTGTATCCTGTGTGTGTCAGTGTATCCTGTGTATGTGTGTCAGTGTATCCTGTGTGTGTCAGTGTATTCTGTGTGTGTGTGTCAGTGTATCCTGTGTGTGTCAGTGTATCCTGTGTGTGTGTCAGTGTATCCTGTGTGTGGCAGTGTATCCTTTGTGTGTCAGTGTAAACCTGTGTGTGTGTGTCAGTGTATCCTGTGTATGTGTGTCAGTGTATCCTGTGTGTGTGTCAGTGTATCCTGTGTATGTGTGTCAGTGTATCCTGTGTGTGTGTGTGTCAGTGTATCCTGTGTATGTGTGTCAGTGTATCCTGTGTGTGTGTGTCAGTGTATCCTGTGTGTGTCAGTGTATCCTGTGTGTGTGCGCCGGTGTCTTTTTCAGTGCTATTGAGTTAATGGTTCTGTCCTCCTCTAGTCTTCAATCATTCTATATATTTAACACAGTATGTGAACAAGCCAGGCAACGTTTCCGAGCAGCGCAGGGACCTTCCTCAAGCCATGTCGGTGCTGGATGGAAACGTTCCTCCTTTACACAGGACTCAGAGCCTCCAGCCGGGATAAGAGTCCGACGCATGGGCGTCCGCAGAAATTTTTACAGGGGGGGCAAAATTTTAATGGCATCCAGATTCTGCCCTTTTGACGATGTCATGAAGGGGACAGTCATAAAATAAAGCGTATTAATACAAAGGCTGCGAAACATGATGCAAGTCTAATAGAAGAATAAAGGTGTAAGTGTCTGATCTGAGTGTTGCACTTTCTAGTCTGTTAACACCATTCATAAATAATTTAATAAATGAAAACCATTTTGCCCCCTCTCCTTACCTTTAGTGCAGAGAGGGGGCTACACTTGTAATGGGGGCCAGAGCGTCTCTGCTCCTTGCTGTGCTCTGCCTGGTGGGCCGGGGCGCTTGTCCGTCTGTTACATAGTTACAAAGTGTGGTATGAGCCTATCACAGAATACACACAGCAATAAAATGCACCCCTAAGTAAATTGCACCCCCTGCCCCGACACACTACTGCCTGTGCTCCTCTAAGACACTGCACTGCAAGACACAAATACACTGAGAACAGCAATCTCTGAAAAGCTGCGTCTTTGTTCGAGAGAATGACTAATCTAGGAACGAAGGAGGTTTAAGAATTATCTCTGTATTATGCAAGAGGGAAAGAAAGGAGGTTTCCTGGTTATATGGGATCAGGCTTTGTTCTATGAGCTGAAGCATGGCTCTTTGTGATTGGGTACAATGGGAAGAGAAACAATGGAAGGGAGGATATAATATGGCTGGGCGGGGGACATTGTGGTATTGCAATAGTGGGGGGAGGATCTGCAGGGTACGGGGTGAGTTGTGGTTTCATACGGCCAGGCTCAGGTGCCTTCCTGGTTTGCAGATCCTCTCGGCCTGCTATCTGCCATAAAAATACACTGAGCAGACGTGTGGTCATCCTGCTTAGCCACGTGGGGCGCTATTTCTGGGCAATGCTTGTGGTGCATTGCAGTTGCCAGTGTTATCTGGCTGCCAGTGTTATCTGGTGTAGCGAATTTGGCATACGAGGATCGATAATAATAATTCTGCCTTAGAGGCAAAGAATTTGGCCTTAAGTAATAAAAGATGTGACCTTTCCAAAATGCCAATACTTTGTTGTGTTTTCATTTACGGGAAAGGGAGGGGATGGGGGCAAGTAGGGGGGGCCTGGGGGGGGTTAGTAGAAGGTAACTTACATGGGGAAAAAGTGTAAGAAGAGGATAAGAGTATAATTCTTAGTTCGAGAGAATGACTAATCTAGGAACGAAGGAGGTTTAAGAATTATCTCTGTATTATGCAAGAGGGAAAGAAAGGAGGTTTCCTGGTTATATGGGATCAGGCTTTGTTCTAGGAGCTGTAGCATGGCTCTTTGTGATTGGGTACAATGGGAAGAGAAACAATGGAAGGGAGGATATAAAAGGCTGGACGGGGGACATTGTGGTATTGCAATGATTTTTCTTTTACTCCCACCCAACCCACCCTGTTTCGTTTTCTCTTTCATAGATGCTGTTTCGCTACAACGTCGGAAAGGTCACGCAGCAGAAGCACCATGGATAGGGGCAATGGAGCGGTGATTCCACCACTCATGCAAGACCGCCCGTGGTTTCCCATATGGAAATATGCCATGTTACATGAACCCGGTTCGTGGTTTATACGGCCATGTCTGGGGGATTGTCTAAATATGGACATGGTTAGTCTACCTATTCTATCACACTATATACACCATGTGACATGAAGCCAGCCTGTGGTTTTTGAACGGCCAGGGTTGGGGGATTGTTCTTTGATTAAAAGCATGATTTAGAGCAATTATTATCGATCAGATAAGTATCCCACGAGGCTTGAAGCCAGTTGGTGTTTTTTTACGGCCACAACTGCGTGGATTGCGCTTGCATTGGGTACTTTACCATGTGGCATGAAGCCAGCTGGTGGTTTGAACGGCCACAGCTGGGGGATTGCGCTTAAGATGGACATGGTTTAGGTTAGGGATGAGCGGTGAAATAGGCGGCTTGGCACGTGGAGGGCGATAGTGGGGGGAGGATCTGCAGGGTACGGGGTGAGTTGTGGTTTCATATGGCCAGGCTCAGGTGCCTTCCTGGTTTGCAGATCCTCTCGGCCTGCTATCTGCCATAAAAATACACTGAGCAGACGTGTGGTCATCCTGCTTAGCCACGTGGGGCGCTATTTCTGGGCAATGCTTGTGGTGCATTGCAGTTGCCAGTGTTATCTGGCTGCCAGTGTTATCTGGTGTAGCGTATTTGGCATACGAGGATCGATAATAATAATTCTGCCTTAGAGGCAAAGAATTTGGCCTTAAGTAATAAAAGATGTGACCTTTTCAAAATGCCAATACTTTGTTGTGTTTTCATTTACGGGAAAGGGAGGGGGTGGGGCAAGTAGGGGGGGGCATGGGGGGGGGTTAGTAGAAGGTAACTTGCATGGGGAAAAAGTGTAAGAAGAGGATAAGAGTAGAATTCTTAAACACCGGCTCAGTCACACCGACAGACAGCTATTGGCGTAGTGCACCCCCCCCCAGGTCACGTAGGCCACCATAGTGAATGGCCCCCCTGGAAAAAATAAAGCTGTGATGATGTGGGATTACCCAAAGAAACACTGTACACACAGACACACCAAATGTAGGCCCTTCAGGGTTGGATAATGGATTGTTTTTTTGTTGTTGAGGATTTCAGAGTTTTATTCAGCTTTTATAACATGGATTTTGTTTCTATTCTTTGCTCATGGAATCGTTTGTATTAACAGCTTAATGCAACTAAAGGCATCGGGCCCAGAAATGTACATGTAGCGCTCACTCCCGGAGGAGCCGCTGAAAATGAACCACGGGTCAGTCTCCCCGCACTAGGGAATAAATATACTCCAGCACCGTTGTGAGTTTTTATAATTTAAATAGTTTACTAAAATAGTAAGCAGACGTTGAGACACGGTATTCACAGGTATATCACAGTACTTTCGTATCACGGTAAAAACGCGTAGCGGGAAAGAAACGAAACATGAGGCTTCGTATTTCGGAAAAATAATATATTCGCAACCGAACAGAATAGAATGCAATTGCACGAAAATCGGGAAAAGGACACGTAGCGGAACCAAGAATACAATCTCTTCGTATTTCGATAAACGCGCAGCGGAAAAAGAGAAAATATATTCGGAACGTATCTTTAACCCCTGTTCCGAGTTGTAAACAGAATGAGTCCTGCACAGGTTAAGTCCCGGAATGTAAAGGGTGTGTATGTGTATGTGTATGGTACCCGGGTACTGTTCAACTGGCCAGTGAATTTACTTTAAGGAATGTCTTTGACTAGTCAAGTTGGGGCCCTGTGGACTTTAAAAAGAAAACAGCAGCGTGTTCTTTATTTACAAACGGCCTTGGAGGCCTCTCACCCATCCACCGGTTGCTTTAGGCTCCGCTGACCCAGGACGTCTCTCCGCTCGATATTGACTGGGAATACTTGCGGCCGGATCCGTTGTCTGACTTTCCGTAGCTTGTCCACGACTTGTCCAGCTCACCGCCTGCTCTCCGTATCCGATCAACTCGCGGCAACTCCTTACTCGAGGTCTTCGGTTTCCTTGATCTGCAGCAATCTCTGGAACTTGGAGGTCTCCTTCTCCTTAGGCTGGATGACCCGATCAAAGAACTGACAGGCCTCACTCGCGCTCTGGCCTCGGCCCTCTAGCGATGTCTTGCACTGCGTCTGCTCTCTCTCGTTCCCTGGCGCGCCCTGGCGCGTTCTCCACGAGGTTTAAGATGTAAGCGTCCAGTGTCCCACCCACTTCCTGTCCCTTTGCAAAGCACGCCGGGAAATGTAGTCCCAATGTCCAGTGTCTCTAATCGCGATTGTCTCCATCTTGTGGCCAAAAATAGGTACTGCCTCAGCAAGATTTTAACACAGCGCTACATACACATAGCGAGACGCTACTACTCTATATATTGCTGACGGAGCACTGTGCACACACTGCGCACACACTGCGCACACACTGCGCACACACGAACAGCAGGTCAACAGGAGGAGCCTAACCATTCCACGTAGCATAGAAACACCAACAGAATACAGTGGAGGGACGTGCACGAGGCGCGTTCAGTTGCTCAGCAGCTGCAAGTGCTAAGTTAGCAACTTGGCACTGAACGCTATGATGTGGCTCAGCGCTCAGCGCTGCTAACATAGCACTTGCAGCCAAGTCGAGAGGTGCTGCGGGGTTAGCTGAGTGTGACGTGGGAAAGATGGCCGCCTCCAGGGAGCAAATAATCCAATATGGAAAAGTTCAGTTTGAGGTTTTGTTGGATTAAAACACTAAATCTTTATTGGAACATGGTAAACATTAACACTAAAGTCAAGTGGTAATAAAATGGACAAAAGTGGATATTGCAGAAACAGCACCTTTCATTAAGCAATCCTCTGCTCTTTCACTTCCATATTCACAGCCAAAGCATTCAGTGAGACGGCTGCAGCAAACTGAACTGCTGCAATGAAACAATTCAGCAGCTGCTGAGGAACTGAACGCGCCTCTGATTACTGACTGCACACTCAGTCATCACCACCAATTAATCCATCCAGTCAGATTCTCAGATTCATATGATTAAATATATAAATGAATGCTGCCACATACCGTGTGAATGTCTGTGATGACTTTGCCTGATGTGATGGGCAGCAGGTCACTCAGTGGAGAGCCTGAGGTCACTCACTAGCAGGCTGGAGGACTGTCCTGTCCTCCTGGACTCCTGGGCTGGATCATGCCTGGGCTGGCTGGATCAGATGCTGCCTGGAGCTGGAGGGGAGGCCGCAGCCCAGACGTTCGACCGGAGCTGCCTGGACGTCGGAGGCCGCAGGGCTGCTTGCCTCTGCCTGGATGCAGGAGGCAAGCCGGGAGCCGGGCCGGGATGGATGCTGGAGGCTGGAGCCGCTCAGCCGCTGCCTGGATCATATAATGTCGGACACACAGTCGCATCGGACTAGAGGCCGCAGCTGCCACCTGCCCCCAGGATGAGGGAGGCCGCAGGGAGCCTCAGCCTGCCCAGCCCGGATGCTGCCTGGAGGGGAGAGTGAGAGTGGACCGCAGGGGCTGGACGACTGACACCCAGAGGCCGCAGGGGCTGGAAGTTGAACCTGGCTGGCTGGGCTTTAAGATGCTGCCTCACCTGCCTGGCCGCCTGCTGCAGGCTCTCAGAGTCAGGCAGGCTGGATGCCTGGTGTGGTGCTGCCTGCGCGGTGAGGGGGACGAGCGACTCGAGCGAGGGGATGGGGAAGAAGAGTGGCAGGATTTCCAGCACGCGCCGGCGCATTAATCCCGATTCCTTCGGCACAGTCACTCTCACTCTGACTCCTGTCCTGGCCTGACAGCGAGTCCGCGCCCACACACATGCGGTCTCATGCGGAGGGAGCATTTCGCGCATGCGTCGCGGCCACCGACGCACGCTGCCTGCTTTAAAAACAAATAGTGCAGGCTGAGGCAGGCCACGTGCGGCGTGCAGCGTCGTGAATTTAAGGAAAATTTAAGGATTTGCTAATTGCTTCCCGCGGCTCCAGGGGGGGCACGTGCCCCCCTTTGCCCCAACCTGTGGACGCCCATGGTCCAACGACACTTACTCCCTGATCATAAGCGATCATTCAATGTTTTTATGGCTAAAAAATTATGCATTACTCATTTTATTCAGAGCTTCATGAGATTCATAGAATCGCAGCCTGTGGTGTCACCACGTTATGTGGTTTCCTGAAAGGTGGAACAAAAAAAATAATATGAAAAGTGTCGCACGTAGAACGAGGCTCCGACATTACACGGAAAATGACAGGAGAGCGAGCCGTGCACAGAGAAAGAAGCTTCAAACCTGCGGAATTATAAAGCTGTATTAACCAAAATCAATAATATAGGTTAATTTGGGTGAATTTAACCAAATACAGTGTGTTTTGGGATCAAATGAAATAAAAGAAAAGTGCTTTACAAGATTCTATATTTTCAGAAAAGGTCAGTATCGATCAGGACATCTTTACTCATAGAGAAACTTTAAATGGGAAAGACCCGTCCGTGCACTTCTGCTCGACCCGATTCCAATTAGGACAAATCATCGGTAATTTGGCAATTCACATCAATCTGAGTTGCCGATGTCTGAAATGAGTCACATTCCAAATAAAAAGAAATTTGAGTGGTCATGAGTCGATTCGAATTTAATCGAAATTCAATTAAAATTGTGTTTATTCAGATTAATTCAGAATTTTACATTTAATTAAAAAAACAGCTTGAACCCTAACCTTAACTGTAACCCTACCAGTAAACCTAACCCTGACACAAAAACATGCAGAAACTGTAACTCTAACCTAACAAAAATAACAAACTGCAACCCAAACTCTAACAGTAACCCTAATACAAAACAAACAGAAACTGTAACCCTATCCTTAACTGTCACCCAAACAGTAACCCTAACCCTGACGCAAAAACATGCAGAAACTGTAACTCTAACCTAACAAAAAATAACAAACTGTAACTCTAACTGTAACCCTAACCTTAATACTGTAACGTTGGGGGCTTCCAGCTTCTCCGGTGTGCTTGGGGGCAGCATGTCTGATGCTGCTGGCTGACCAACACCCAGTTTAAATAGAGACAGGCAGGGAGGTGGCTGCATGAGGCGCGGCTCGAGAGGGGGGCGCGGTCTGGTGAAGGTCTTTAAAAACCCACAGTTCCTTCTGAGCAGTGCCAGATCGTGGTTATCCATACCTGAGCTCCTTGTACCTGATTTCTCTTGTGATTTAACCTGTTATTGACCTCTGCTTGTTTAGTGACTATTCTGCCTTCCGTTGCCCTAGACTATTTTCTTGTACTACGCTACTGCACTGATATCGACCCGGCTATTGCATTTGACTATTCTATTCTCTGTATTCCTGACTCTGGCTCGTCTGACTAACCCCGTGTTGCTGACCTGGTTTTGTATTACTACATTGTCTTTTGCTTAACCCTTTCTGTCTAGCTAGTTTACCTGGCCAATTCTAAGGACCAGACAGTTAGGGATTCTTCTACGGCTACTCTGTTGGTAGCTTTTTGGCTCTGTGGAGTGTTGGGCTTTAAGGGCTGCGTGGTGGGATCCGGGAACCGTGACATTACGATCTGGCCAAAATGGATCCCGCAGACTTAACACAACATTTGAGTAACTTTGTATCCAGACAGGACGAGCAGGACCATAGGATGGATCAGTTTGCTCTCGCCTTACAAACTATCCTGACTCGTACGGCTCACCTGGAACCAGCTGGGGTTGCACCTCTGCCTGCTATACCTGTGTCCCCTGTCGTTCAGACATCCCAGGTACACATTTTGTTTGGGATTTTTGGTCCATGTGGATATTCATTTTAAATTAAATCCACAAATGTTTATCACTGACATAGCCAAAGTGGGGTTCATTATTAACCATCTGTCTGGCACAGCGTTGACATGGGCGAATCCTTTATGGGAGGCAGAGAAACCTATCGTACGGAACTATAAAGAATTCATAGCCGAGTTAAAACGTACATTTACAGGGTTATCCAAAGAGATTCGAATTGCTTGAGAAAGGTAACCGAACGCTGAAAATCAGGGTTCGGTTACATTTCCTGGCCATTCGGCTATCCAGAGAGCAGGCAATTCGCCAAATCCTGTCGAATTGCCTGCACATACGGTGCCTGTTCGGTCCCTGTTCGAGGGCAGTGAATCCCCATAGAGAAGCACTGCTTCGGCTATTCAGAGAACACAAACCAGCAGTGAAAGGTTCCCCTAATGTCCTGCCATTCGGTGGTTTAATTCGGCAAACGTGCGGTGACTTTTCGAATCTCTTTGGATAACCCTGTTAATCCTACCAGAAAGGCCAAGGTAGCTGGCAAATCCTTGTTCCGCATACGTCAAGGGAACAGGACTGTGTCTGATTATGCCATAAAATTTAAAACGTTGGTTTCTGACGTTAACTGGACAGATGAGACTCTGGTTCTGGCTTTTATGGAGGGGTTATCAGAGTCATTGATGCATGAGTTGGCTCCTCGTAAATTACCTGAGGTATTGAGTGAACTCATTGATTATTGTATAGATCTGGATGATCAGATAAGGGACAGAAGAACTCCAAGAGAGAAACCTAAGAGACCGTTACCAAGGTTGGCTCCTGTCTTTCAGGCACCACCCAGAGAGTTATCTCCTCCCTCTAAGCCTATGCAACTAGGCCATACTAGGCTTACAGACGAAGAGAGAACAAGGCGTCTTCGTGAGGGATTGTGCCTGTATTGTGATTTAAAAGGACATTTACGACTTCAATGTCCCACTCGCCCTAGAATGCATGATAAGTCGGAAAACTACCGCACCTAAGGCAGCTGAGGAGACAGGCCTTGGGTGTGACGTGCATGTCTCCTGTCAAAGACACTAAACTTTTGTTACCAGTATCCGTGGCTTGGAAGACCAAGACCACGCATACTACCGCTTTTGTTGATTCTGGGGCTGCTGGTAATTTTATCGATGTTGACTACGCTTCTTCCATTTCTCTCCCTCTGGTTGTAAGAGAGACACCCTTAGCCGTCGAAGCCATAGACGGTAGGCCGTTAACCTGCCCCAGGATTACTCACGATACGGTTACAGTGGTTCTTACCACTGGTCTCTTACATAAAGAAAAGATCATATTTCAGGTTATCCGTTCACCTTCCAATCCTGTTGTGCTTGGTTTCCCTTGGTTGGTGGAACATAATCCTGGTATTGATTGGGCTAAGGGAGAGATACTATCTTGGAGTCCTACTTGTTTTGGGACTTGTTTAATACCCATTCAACATATTGGTGCCCTGAACACACCTACAGCTCCCCCATTGTATACAGAGGTTCCTGACCAGTATGCCGACCTCAGAGCTGTATTTGATAAAAGAGAGGCAGAGAAACTACCTCCACATAGACCGTATGATTGCGCCATAGATATTCATCCAGGTACCATGCCTCCTCGAGGCAAAGTATATCCTCTATCCATAAAAGAGAACCAAATCATGGAGGAGTACATAAAAGAGAATTTGGAGAGAGGTTTTATGAGACGTTCCTCTTCTCCAGCAGGGGCTGGGTTCTTTTTTGTGTCTAAAAAAGAAGGAGATTTACGCCCGTGTATTGATTATAGGGGGCTTAACAAGATCACCATAAAGAATGTGTACCCTATCCCTCTTATATCAGAACTGTTCGACAGGTTAAGGGGATCAGCAGTATATACAAAACTCGATTTGAGAGGGGCTTACAACCTGATACGTATAAAAGATGGGCATGAGTGGAAAAATGCATTTAACACCAGGAGTGGGCATTACGAATATCTGGTCATGCCTTTCGGTCTTTGTAATGCTCCAGCTGTATTCCAAGATTTTATTAATGATGTGCTCAGAGATTTCTTGCAATCATTTGTTATCGTATACCTAGATGATATACTGATTTACTCTCCCGATCTGAAAACCCACCATGAACATGTCAGACAGGTATTAGCAAAATTACTAGACAATGGTCTTTATTGCAAACTGGAGAAGTGTTTATTCGACATTACTACTGTAACAGTAATTAATAAGGGGAATGGAAGGGTTAAGTTATGAGGCAAGACTAACAAGCTTAAACCTGTTTAGTTTAGAGAAACGGCGCCTTAGAGGGGATCTGATAACCTTATATAAATATATACGGGGCCATTATCAACCATTGTCTGATAACCTATTCATTAACAGGACTATACATAGGACAAGGGGTCATCCATTTAGACTGGAAGAAAGAAAATTTAGCTTAAAGCATAGGAAGGGCTATTTTACGGTGAGAACAATAAAGCTTTGGAATTCTCTGCCTGTTGAGGTGGTTGGGTCAGAGTCTGTACAGACTTTTAAAAAACGACTGGATGACTTCCTGCAGACACAGAATATTAAGGGTTATAATATTTAATATGTGGGTAAAAGCTTCTTGATCCAAGGAGAATCTGACGCCATTCTGGGGTCAAGAAGGAATTTTTTCCCAGTATGTTGCATATTGGCGAGCATTTCAGACTGGGTTTTTTGCCTTCTTTTGGATCAACAGCAGTAGGTTATGTGGGAGAGGCTGAACCCGATGGACGCATGTCTTTTTTCAGCCTATATAACTATGTAACTATGTAACTATGTAACATTTCTTGGGTACATTATCACTCCAGAAGGTTTTGAGATGGATCCTTCCAAACTCATGGCCATCTCAGAATGGCCTCTCCCTCAAGGCCTCAAAGCCATACAGAGGTTTCTGGGGTTTTCCAACTATTATAGGAGATTTATCAAGAATTATTCCACTGTAGCCTCTACTATCATTAATTTCACACGTAAAGGTCTGAAGAATCAGGTCTGGTCTTCACAATCCAAACAGGCATTCGATGCTCTTAAGCAGGCTTTCACTTCTGCTCCCGTGTTATGGCATCCTGATCCCAGGATTCCATTTGTCCTTGAGGTTGATGCTTCCGAGATAGGCATTGGGGCTGTCCTATCTCAAAGAGAGTCTCCAGGGAAGCCTCTACATCCGTGTGGGTTCTTTTCAAGAAAATTATCACCAGCAGAACGCAATTATGATATCGATAACAGAGAATTGCTTGCTATTGTGTCTGCCCTGTCAGAGTGGAGACATTTGTTGGAGGGTACTCTTGACCCTTTGTTGATAATCACTGATCATAAGAACCTTACGTGAATCAAATACACAAGACCACAATCCTATAGTTCCTCCTGAACGTATTGTGGCTTCCACGGTCTTGTCAGTTTCCTCGCCTTTCCTGGAACGCCTCCAAGCAGCTCAAATGGGGGCTCCACCTGACAAGCCTCCAGATATGTTGTTTGTGCCTGAAAAGGAAAGACAAGAATTACTCATAATGTTTCATGATTCTAAACCAGCAGGTCATCCTGGTATTACTAAGACTCTTACCAGTATCTCCAGACAGTTCTGGTGGCCCACCTTGCGACAGGACGTACTGTACGTCTGTTTGTTTTGGCTTCTCAAGTCTGTGCAAGAAGCAAAACCAGTAAAACCTTGCCTGTCGGTCTATTGCAGCCTTTACCCACGCCTAAGAGGCCTTGGTCTCATCTATCTATGGATTTTATTGTGGACTTGCCGAAGTCCAAGGGTCATACTGTGGTTCTGACAGTTGTAGACCGCTTCTCCAAAATGGCTCATTTTGTTCCTTTACCTAAGCTTCCTACAGCCAAAGAACTGGCGGTCGTCTTTGCTAGAGAGATTGTAGGAATACATGGGGTTCCGTCTGAAATAGTCTCTGACAGAGGAGCTCAGTTCGTCTCTCGTTTCTGGAGGGATTTCTGTGCGGAGATGGGGGTGCGATTGGCCTTCTCTTCAGCATACCATCCACAAACCAATGGGGCAGCAGAGAGGGGAAATCAGGGTCTCGAGCAGTACATACGTTGGTTTATCACACAACAACAAGACAATTGGTCGGAGTTGTTGCCCTGGGCTGAGTATGCACGTAATAACGCTGTTAATGAGACCACTGGCCACTCTCCTTTTTCTGCCATCTATGTTTTTTTCCCTCCGGCTCTACCGCTTCAGTTTGCTAAACAGGCCATCCCGGCTCTCGATGACCATCTCACTCAACTGCAAGAGATTTGGAGACAGATTCGCGAAAACATGGAGCGTAATGTTGCTGTCCAGAAACGCAAGGCTGACAGGCATAGGTTACAAGCTCCCTCCTATAACGTGGGGGATAGAGTTTGGTTGTCCACTAGGAACGTGAAGTTGTGGGTGCCTTCTATGAAAATGGCACCTCGGTTTATAGGTCCATACAAGATCATGTGTTTACCCTGTGGCTTATGCTCTTGCTCTTCCTAAACATCTTCGCTTGCACAACGTCTTCCACACCTCCCTACTGAAGCCTTTGTTGTGTAACAGATACACGCGGGTCGTTCCTCCTCCTCTACCTGTTCAGGTTGATGGAGAGACGGAGTATGAGGTTAGGAAAGTTCTGGATTCTAGGCTGTTCAGGGGTGCTCTGCAGTACTTGGTTGATTGGGTTGGTTATGGTCCAGAGGACTGGTCCTGGATTCCGGCTTCCGACATGTCTGCCTCTAGGTTGTTCAGGGCGTTCCATGCTTCGCACCCCGATCGCCCTGGTGGTCGTCCTGCTACTTGTCCTGTTGGTCGTCAGGTGGCCTCCCGTGGAGAGGGGGTACTGTAACATTGGGGGCATCCAGCCTCTCCGGTGTGCTTGGGGGCAGCATGTCTGATGCTGCTCACTGACCAACACCCAGTTTAAATAGAGACAGGCAGGGAGGTGGCTGCATGAGGCGCGGCTTGAGAGGGGGGCGCGGTCTGGTGAAGGTCTTTAAAAACCCACAGTTCCTTCTCAGCAGTGCCAGATCGTGGTTATCCATACCTGAGCTCCTTGTACCTGATTTCTCTTGTGATTTAACCTGTTATTGACCTCTGCTTGTTTAGTGACTATTCTGCCTTCCGTTGCCCTAGACTATTTTCTTGTACTACGCTACTGCACTGATATCGACCCGGCTATTGCATTTGACTATTCTATTCTCTGTATTCCTGACTCTGGCTCGTCTGACTACCCCCGTGTTGCTGACCTGGTTTTGTATTACTACATTGTCTTTGATTAACCCTTTCTGTCTAGCTAGTCTACTTATACCTGGCCAATTTTTAAGGACCAGACAGTTAGGGATTGTTCTACGGCTACTCTGTTGGTAGCTTTTTGGCTCTGTGGAGTGTTGGGCTTTAAGGGCTGCGTGGTGGGATCCGGGAACCGTGACAAATACAAAGACAAGCAGAAACTGCAACCCTAACTCTAACCCTAACCCTAATACAAACAGAAACTGTAACCCTATCCTTAACTGTCACCCAAACAGTAACCTAGCCCTTATAAAAAAATATGCAGAAACTACAGCTCTAACCCTGATAAAAATAACAAACTGTAACCCGAACTCTAACAGTAACCATAACTGTAACCCTATCTCTAATACAAAAACAAGCAGAAATTGTAACCCTAACCATAACTGTAACCCTAACTCTAACCCTAACCTTAATACAGTAAGTGTCCTTGGGAAAGACACCTAACGGTACACACTCGCCACCCAGGACATACTTGAAAATGAGAGGAATCTCAATGTATCCTTCCCGGTAAAATCCTTTCTCAAAAAAATAATAATACAAAAACAAGCAGAAACTGTAACTCTTACGATAACGGTTACTCTAATCAAAATACAAGGAGAAATTTTAACCATAACAGTAACCCGAACCCTAACAGTAACCGTAACCAAAATAAAAGCAAGAACTGTAACCCTAACAGTAACCATATTTAAAAAAACGGTAACCCTAACCATAGCTGTAACAATAATCCTTACCATGAAACAAGCAGAAAATATAACCCTACCCCTAACTGTAACCCTATCCCTAACTTGTTACCCTAAACATGAATGTAACATTAACCAAAAAACAAGCAGAAACTGTAACCCTAACTGTAACTCTGTCCAAAATACAAACAGACAATTTATTACGGCAACCTGTTCACCCACGGTAAACATGTGCGTTTCATTTTGTTCCGAATCAAAATTTGGACGAAATGTACTGTTTCACTATACGGAAGTGCTTCCAAAAAATGAATCGGCTCCATCCGAAATGTCTGAAGCGGTCCAAAAAGGAATCGATCGGTCCGAAACGGTCTGAAAAACGAATGGATTCGGACAGAAACAAAACGGAAGGAAAACGAAACGGTATAAAACAAATTGACTTTGCTTTTACAGATCAATTCGTTATAACATTTCACTTACACACAATTCCTCATGAACAAGTAGTGGTTAGTTAATCTTTTCACAGACACCGAACAGCAATGAAATGTCCTGATTTTCGATGGTTCGTTCGACAGGTTTAAACAAGCGAATGCCATAGGTTTCAACGTAAAAAATATTCCCGGTTTTTATTCAATATTTATTCAACCGTTGAGGTTTATTCTTTGCGTTGGTAGCAAAACGTCTCTTTATTTATATATATTTTAGGATTTTTTAGACATTTTTCAGGATATGAAAATACCAGCCGGTACCAAAATAAAATACAGCCGGTACTACAATAAAAATACCAGCCGTACAAAATAATCTATTCAGGGAATGCCAGACACCGCCAAAATGTGAGTGACATGCCCTGATTTTCAGTGGTTCAGTTCCACAGGTTGGACAGCTCCATAGTGCCGTTCGGTGCAGTTTTAGGGGCAGTGAAATTCCCCATAGAGAAGTAATGGTTAATCTATTCAGAGAAATATCATGAAATGCCCTGATTTTTGGTGGTTCAGGTCGACAGGTGAATCGCATAGGTTTCAATGTAAAAAATAATCCCCATTTTTATTAAATATTTATTAAAATATTTATTATTTTCACTTGCAGCAAAAAGTCTCTATATTTATTTATTACCAGCCGGTACCAAAATAAATACCAGCCGGTACTACAATAAAAATACCAGCAGGTACCAAAATAAAATACCAGCCGGTACTACAATAAAAATACCAGCCGGTTCCATAATTAAATAGCATCCACTACTACAATAATATACCGGCCGGTACCAAAATAAAATACCAGCTAGTACCAAAATA
This sequence comes from Leptobrachium leishanense, assembly GCA_009667805.1. Taxonomy (NCBI): domain Eukaryota; kingdom Metazoa; phylum Chordata; class Amphibia; order Anura; family Megophryidae; genus Leptobrachium; species Leptobrachium leishanense. The sequence continues at coordinate 500,187 of CM019064.1, forward strand.
AAAATACCAGCCGGTACTGCAATAATATACCAGCCGGTACCAAGATAAAATACCAGCCAGTACTACAATAAAAATACCAGCCATACTCTCCTGTGGTCGCAGTGTTTCTCCTCCAGGTCTGATCTTTCTATACGACTTTCTTAATGTTATTAATTGTTGCTCATCATTTGCTGGTAACAACTTAACAACTATTTGAACTTGAAAATCGTATGTTCTGGCCACGAGACGAGCCCTGGTCCTCACTCTTGCTTTAGCTGTGGTCACTTCGCAGCCGTGGTTGAGTTAATGTTGGTGATGGAAGGCGTCACTCGCATTAATTATAAACTTAAAGGAAATAACTGATAAAATGCAGTGAAATTAATTTGATTGCAACGTGTCGGCAGGTAAGAGTCACTCCTCCCACATGCAAAGCGAAACGTGTCAATCTTCTACTGATTCATCATCATCAACTAAAAACCACACATTTTCCATCCTGGACCCTGATTGTCGAGTAGGGGCTTCAGACACGATGCGTCAGGTCTTCTTCCTCTAAACTCTCTCTGTCGCAACAATTTCTGTAAATGACTGCGGGAAGAACAGACACACAACCTCACCTCATATGATACAGCACAGGGCCGTCAATGGACAATCCCACCGCTCACACCATCTGAACTGTCCATGAACCTTCTCCTGGTCCTACACCAGAGGATCTGGGTGAGGAATGAGGGATGACGCGTGAAGACATCGCCTGGGGATATGGATTCCTATGTTAAATAAGTGACTGACGGGAAATGTGAGGCTCATCGATGTGCGGCAGGTGAGGCTCAGCGATGTGCGGCAGGTGAGGCTCAGCGATGTGCGGCAGGTGAGGCTCAGCGATGTGCGGCAGGTGAGGCTCAGCGATGTGCGGCAGGTGAGGCTCAGCGATGTGTGGCAGGTGAGGCTCAGCGATGTGGGGCAGGTGAGGCGCAGCAATGTTTGGCGGGTGAAGCGCAGCAATGTGGGGGAAGGTGAGGCTCAGTGATGTGCAGCAGGTGAGGTGCAGCGATGTGCGGCAGGTGAGGTGCAGCGATGTGCGGCAGGTGAGGCTCAGCAATGTGCGGCAGGTGAGGTGCAGCGATGTGGGGCAGGTGAGGCGCAGCAATGTTTGGCGGAATGAAGCGCAGCAATGTGGGGGAAGGTGAGGCTCTTTGATGTGCAGCAGGTGAGGTGCAGCGATGTGCGGCAGGTGAGGTGCAGCGATGTGCGGCAGGTGAGGTGCAGCGATGTGCGCTAGGTACAGCGGGTGAGGTACAGGTGAGGTAGGCAGGTGAGGTGCAGCGATACTTTACGCCGTGATTGTGTCTGATCACACCGTGCTTTCATTGTGTGCCGCTTTTCTGATTAACCATTAATTCTCCAGGACATGACGGATTATTGGATGTTCTTTGGATGATTTCGCTCGGTTCTGAAGGACGGGCATACTGGTGGTTTGTGTCGATTGGTGTAGATGGTTGATGATTATGGTGCCTGTTTACAGAGAGCTGCTGATGTGCTGGCGGATAGCCGGTGTCCTAATCAAGAAAGAGCTCGATTTAACCCCTTCAGCAGATATTTAAATAAATAAATATATATCTTGCTGCTATTCAGGCTATTTTTTTATATATAAATATCGCCTGATTCAATCGGACTGAAAACCCAAAAACGATGCCGGTCCAAATACTGAGTAAAAGCTGTCTGTAAAACCCCCATAAAAGCCGATTTCGGCATCAGACAGATTTGTGCGTTAAGTATGACATCACCAGTTTTAAAAATCCAATGTGTAAAAATATGTTTCAGGCTGATATTTCCTGTGTCTTTGCAACGGAAATCCATGTATCAACGTCTTTCAATGCGTGAAGTTTTTTTAGTATATCAGATTCACTGAAATTGTCGTATCGAATCGTTTGCATTAAATACGCAAGAGCCCAAACCTGAGCCGAATTTTATCAGGAATCGAAACGCCCTCATTCGAATCTCCCGAATTGAGAAATGGGCGAATTGCATCAGAAAAAAGCAGCTGATTCCTGCGTTTGGGCTGAAATTAAACAAGCCCGTGTCGCAGCTCGCAATGTGAAGCTTCTCCAGGAATTCCCAGAAGCAAACGACTGCCTGAGCAGCTCTGGTAACACCATGAAAGGTTTTATCTCTTGGTCCCCATTGTGTGTCCATGGGAGAGCTGCCGGACGGATATTCTCAGGGACAAGCACTGTAACCGTTGTGTTACACACAGACGGACACAGGAGGCTGCGCCTGCTTGGAGAGCTGCTCTTACATTTCACCTCTTCTGGTGCATATCTGAACTTTTTGGATTTTCTTACTTGGTTCTTGTTAAACAATTAAAGGGACAACCGATGCACTGTGACCACTTCATGTAAATGTCACGTAAAAAAATCACACAAACAAAGATAAAATAATTATTTTTTCTTAAATGTATTTTTCGTTGCAAAGCGATGGCATTATCCATTTGTTACGTATAAAATGAGCAATACCACTGCTGCTACTCACCTTCTCATTTCCCACGCTGGGAGCAAGTTCAGTGTTTTATACAGAGTTACAGTATTCATAACACAATGTGGCAAAACACAAACAAAAAAGATTTTTTTTTTTCAGTTCTAACAAATTTTTCTCAAACAAATGCTGTGACAGGTTCCCGCTGCTAATTTGTTTTAACAAGAGCACCACATAGAATATATAAACACAACGATGATAAAATGTGAAAAAGATAACTTTACACCCTGTAAATGATTGAAATCTAAATGAATTTTTTTTTTTTTTTTTACATTTTTTGTTATAATATTCAGACAGGACATGATGTATACATATAATAATGATATATTATGAATCTGCCGAGTCTGCCGGAAGAAACGATATCTAATATGTCTGGGTCGTATAAAAAAACATGACTTCGAATCGCGCTAAACATGATGATAACAAAACGATCAAAATGAGCTCAGCACAAAGAGGGGAAATGGCTCAGCAGTGAAGGGGTTAATACGAGGGTAAAATCAGCTTGATCCAAGGAAATCTGACGCAGTTTGGGGTCAAGAAGGAATGTTTCCCAGTGTGTTGCATATTGGTGAGCATTTCAGACTGGGTTTTTGTTTCTTTTGGATCAACAGCAGTAGGTGATGTGTGAGAGGCTGAACCCGATGGACGCACGGCTTTTTTCAGCCTATGTAACCATGTAACTATGTAACTATGTGACCTATAAGACGTATGTATGGATATTTTATTTTCTATACTCCTGGTTTTGTCACAGTAAGGTCCGGCATTTCTGGAATGCTTTATTCTTGTTTACACACAGCATAAAAATTATAAATATATCTAAACCACGGTGGTTAGGTGTTTACTGAGGCCATCGCACAATCCGATGCAGATAAAAGCGAAACAAACTGTGACAAACCACAATGCGCTGGAGGAATGAGTCCGTCACAAATAAAACCCACACAAAATAACTGCTGTGAAACTGTCAAGAAAAAGTAAAACTAAAGTCCATAAAAGTATTTATATATTCACCCATATGTTGATTTATTTATAGCCCTGAGTGTTTGTGACGGCCAAAGTGTGTTCAGGGAAACAAAACCACAAATACAGATGTAAAGCGAGGCATCACTAGCTACATTTCCTCTAAAGCAACTTCTGGTAAAGACACAACAAAGGAGACGATGCCACATGCAAAACAGCCTCTTCCACCCAAAAGGGCAGCCGGAACGGACAAGCCAAGGAAGCCGCCTCTGCACGAGAGATACAGCCAGCCCTGATGATCATTATGTGGGCCTCGTCAGGAGGGAACAGCTGTTACCTCTCTCGAGCCGGGAGTCCTCGTCTGGATTACCCTCCAAACTGGAAAACAAAAGACAGTTTTATAAGAGTCTGAGAATGGGCAGTGGCCCTCGTCTTTTCAGTTCTTCCCTTTTGGGTGGAAGCGGCGGATTTGCAGGGTGTTATAATATACAGATGTGGTGTCTCTGTATCTGCTATGCCGGCATTTTGCCCATATTAGGATATTTGCTTCTGTAGCGGATCCCTGCTACCCTGCCCGGGTAGATCCACCGTCAGCGCCGAACTGGTCTGGGGGTGTAGAGTCAGGGGTAGCGGGCGGTAGGGATTCAGCGGTGATTCAGCGTTCCTTTCCACGGTCCTTGCAGCGTCGTGGTTCCCCAAGCCCTGTTATCCCCAATTACTGGCCGAGGCAAGAGTAAAGGTTCAAACAGGAATGAGTTTATTTTAACATGGAGAATACAAGGGTATTTATGAGGAATGAAACCATTGTTCTCCCCTGGCCCGCCCCCAGACCCATGGAGTGAATTCTGCACAGGGGCTAGCCACAGCCCAGGTTCTGATTGGTTGGTTCCAAGACCATTGCAGGCTCCTCTCAGGTCCTCTCAGTCTTCACTTGGGTCCACTGGTTGTATGCAGATGAAGTCTTGACCTCACAGTGACCACATACAGTGATTTACATAACCCATTGTAAAGGGAATCAGATAGTGGGTGGCTGAGACAATGTGACTCCCCAGCCTTTCAGAACTGGTAAACAGATAACAGATATCCAAAGAGAAAGTACGTTTGTATAATCCACAAATTACTCAAACCTATTGTATATTCTATACAAAGGAAAGCATTTGACACTAGTGGCAGGTAGTGTCTTTAAAAAACACATTTAACTAAAGAAATATAAGTCTATTTAAAACTAAAAATGAGCAATTGACAAAACATTTAAAACCACACAATATAACTGAGCATAAACTAGCAGGATGGTGCAGGGGAAAAACATGATTAATTAGAAGTCTAGCAACAGTTTTACATTAAATCTACCAAAGGAAATTAGTTTCTATAAATAAAGGGTAAATGAAATATAACAAAATAAGAATGAAATTAAACTAAATAAATCCTGTGGCGGCCGTTCCGTCACAGCTTCTAATAGCCTTTAATCTGTTCAATAGCAAAAACTGGACACTTTTCAAGATGTTTTTCTGCCATTTTTCAGGAGATTAAAATTTGGGCTTCCAATTCCAGATAAAAATTCAGCTCAGTTCTCGAGAGAATGTCGGGTTTGGCCTGAATGTAGGATGTGGGGTTTGGCCTTGGGTGGTGGAGTTTGGCCCAGATTCTCAGGTTTGGCCTAAGATGTTGAGTCTGGTCTGGGATGTGGGGTTTGGCCAGGGATGTTGGGTTTAGTGGCGTGATCTTGGGTTTGACCAGAATGTGGAGTTTGGCATTGGATGTGGGGTTTGGCATTGGATGTGGAGTTTGGTCTGGGATGTGGGGTTTGGCAAGGGATGTTGGGTTTGGTGGCTTGATCTTGGGTTTGACTGGAATGTGGAGTTTGGCATCGGATGTGAAGTTTGGTCTGGGATGTGGAGTTTGTCTGGGGATGTCAGTTTTGGCCCAGCATGTCATATTTTGCCTGAGATGTTGGGTTTGGGTCCAGGATGTCAGGTCTGGCCCTGGCTGTCGGGTCTAGTACAGGCTGTCCTGTGGTCGTTTTCTGATGGTCCTGTAATGATGTTATGTTTAGCTTGGAATTTTTCATTTTGGCCTAGGAAATGGGGGTTCTGGTCTTGGATGGCAGATTTGGCCCGGGATATTGAGTTTGGCCTGGGATTTGGGCTATGGCCCAGGATGTCGGTTTGGTTCTGGATGTCGGGTCTGGCCCAGGATGTCCTGTGGTCGTTTTCTGATGGTCCTGTAATGATGTTATGTTTAGCTTGGAATTTTTCATTTTGGCCTAGGAAATGGGGTTCTGGTCTTGGATGGCAGATTTGGCCCGGGATATTGAGTTTGGCCTGGGATTTGGGCTATGGCCCAGGATGTCGGTTTGGTTCTGGATGTCAGGTCTGGCCCAGGATGTCCCGTGGTCGTTTTCTGATGGTCCTGTAATGAATGTTGGAGATGTGTCGACATTCATGCACGTTACACAGGGCCCGAGTGTTGCTTTGGCTTCAGGACACTGAGAAGTTAAGTTTCTCGTGGTTTGTTATGTGTTCGAGCCGTAGCATTGCTCATACTATTCCTGTACATTGTGTTTTTTTATCTTGTGTAAATCAGTTGTGGTTTGGCCAAACCTTTCAGTTTAACTTTTGTTTTTGAACCACGACTCTGACCACACACTCGTCCGTCAGATTGACCCCCAGAACTTGTTGCCGGCTTATAAAATGGCAGCTTTCTGAGCCGCGGATCTTGGTGAATATCTTCCCATAGATCCATTCTGGAGCCCAGTGACACAGTGAATCTAGGTCGCTGCATTGCCGCAGAGGAGCAGGAGGTAAAAAGTGTGCAATAAACTTTATTGCTATAGGACATCCAGAAAGCGAACAGACACACTGCTGGAAGTTGTCAGAGGGACGTCAGAGGTTGATAATGTGAATCATTTATTCACGACATATAAATGTTCAGGCTCAATACTTCATGGTTGGTACACAGAAAATGGTCTGTTATGGTGAAAAAATCATTCCTACAATCAACCTCTAAATGATACAATTATTTTAATGGATTTTCCAGGTGTTAATACTTTTATTTAACCAACTTAACACTTTCATTACCAAAAACTGGTATTATTCAATTCTGTCCACCTTTTTAATTCAAGATTAGTGTGCTCCCTGGGTGAAAAAGGAAATCTTCAGAGCTCACTCTTGTCCTCCTGTCTTACTGCAAGGAGCTGCCCCAACCCTCACTGTAACAAAATGCTCAAAAAACTTTACTGCAACATTCCAGCAGCCAGGGGTGTGTCAGAATACAGGGAGATCTGTGGGGTCAATTGCTGCCGTACAGGGATAAGATTCAGTTTGTTATAATGAGTGTAAATCCCTGTAAAGTACAGATACAAGGTGTTGCTGTAATTGTCACACACACAGGGCCGTAGGAAGGGCGAGGCGAGTGAGGCACGTGCCTGGGCACAGCTGTGAAAGGGCGCAGCCAAGTCCTGCGGGAACGATTGCCGGCGGCCGCATGCTTCCTGCTAGAATGGCCGCTGACAGGAAGTGCAGCCGCTCGCCTGCCGCGATCTCGCGAGATCGCGGCAGGCTGTTTCATCGATCCCAGGCAAGCGGCTGCACTTCCTGTCAGCGGCCGTTCTAGCAGGAAGCACGCGGCGCCGGCAATCGTTCCCGCAGGACTTGGCTGCGCCCTTTCACAGCTGTCCACGCGGCAGTGAGAGGTGAGCTGGGGGCACTATCCATGAGACCTGGGGGCAATATCCATGAGACCTGGGGCCAATATCTATGAGACCTGGGGCATTATCCATGAGACCTGGGGGCACTATCCATGAGACCTGGGGGCAATATCCATGAGACCTGGGGGCAATATCTATGAGACCTGGGGCATTATCCATGAGACCTGGGGCACTATCCATGAGACCTGGGGCAATATCCATGAGACCTGGGGGCACTATCTATGAGACCTGGGGGCATATCCATGAGACCTGGGGGCACTATACATGAGACCTGGGGGCAATATCCATGAGACCTGGGGGCAATATTCATGAGACCTGGGGGCATATCCATGAGACCTGGGGGCAATATCCATGAGACCTGGGGGCACTATCTATGAGACCTGGGGGCATATCCATGAGACCTGGGGGCACTATACATGAGACCTGGGGCATTATCCATGAGACCTGGGGGCATATCCATGAGAGCTGGGGGCACTATCCATGAAACCTGGGGGCAATATCCATGAGACCTGGGGTCAATATCCATGAGACCTGGGGGCACTATCTATGAGACCTTGGGGCAATATCCATGAGACCTGAGGGCATATCCATGAGACCTGGGGGCAATATCCATGAGACCTGGGGGCATATCCATGAGACCTGGGGCATTATCCATGAGACCTGGGGCATATCCATGAGAGCTGGGTATTATCCATGAGACCTGGGGCATATCCATGAGACCTGTGGCATTATCCATGAGACCTGGGGCATATCCATGAACCTAGGGCATTATCCACGAGACCTGGGGCATTATCCATGAGACCTGGGGCATATCCATGAGACCTGGGGCATATCCATGAGACCTGGGGCATTATCCATGAGAGCTGGGGCATTATCCATGAGAGCTGGGGCATTATCCATGAGAGCTGGGGCATATATCATAAACCTGGGGCATATCCATGAGACCTGGGGCATTATCATGAGAGCTGGGGCATTATCCATGAGACCTGGGGCATTATCCATGAGACCTGGGGGCATATCCATGAGAGCTGGGGCATATCCATGAGACCTGGGGCACTATCTATAAGACCTTGGGGAAATATCTATGAGACCTGGGGCATAATCCATGAGACCTGAGGGCACTATCTATGAGACCTTGGGGCAATATCCATGAGACCTGAGGGCATATCCATGAGACCTGGGGGCAATATCCATGAGACCTGGGGGCACTATCCATGAGACCTGGGGGCACTATCTATGAGACCTTGGGGCAATATCCATGAGACCTGAGGGCATATCCATGAGACCTGGGGCAATATCCAGGAGACCTGGGGGCATATCCATGAGACCTGGCATTATCCATGAGACGGGGGCATATCCATGAGACCTGGGGCATTATCCACGAGACCTGGGGCATATCCACGAGACCTGGGGCATATCCATGAGAGCCTGGGCATTACCCATGAGAGCTGGGGCATATCCATGAGACTGGGCATATCCATGAGACCTGGGGCATTATCCATGAGAGCTGGGGCATTATCCATGAGACCTGGGCATATCCATGAGACCTGGGGCATTATCCATGAGAGATGGGGCATTATCCATGAGACCTGGGGCATTATCCATGAACCTGGGGCAATATCTATGAGACCTGGGGCATTACATGAGACCTGGCGGCACTATCCATGAGACTGGGGGCAATATCCATGAGACCTGGGGCACTATCTATGAGACCTGGGGGGCATATCCATGAGACCTGGGGCACTATACATGAGACCTGGGGCAATATCCATGAGACCTGGGCGGCAATATCCATGAGACCTGGGGCATATCATGAGACCTGGGGCAATATCCATGAGACCTGGGGCATTATCCATGAGACCTGGGGCACTATCTATGAGACCTGGGGGCATATCCATGAGACCTGGGGGCACTATACATGAGACCTGGGGGCAATATCCATGAGACCTGGGGGCAATATCCATGAGACCTGGGGGCATATCCATGAGACCTGGGGGCAATATCCATGAGACCTGGGGATTATCCATGAGACCTGGGGCACTATCCATTGAGACCTGGGGCAATATCCATGAGACCTGGGGCACTATCTATGAGACCTGGGGGCAATATCCATGAGACCTGAGGGCATATCCATGAGACCTGGGGGCAATATCCATGAGACCTGGGGCACTATCCATGAGACCTGGGGGCACTATCTATGAGACCTGGGGCAATATCCATGAGACCTGAGGCATATCCATGAACCTGGGGCAAATCCAAGAGACCTGGGGGCATATCCATGAGACCTGGGGCATTATCCATGAGACCGGGGCATATCCATGAGACCTGGCGGCATTACCACGAGACCTGGGGCATATCCACGAGACCTGGGGCATATCCATGAGAGCTGGGCATACCCATGAGAGCTGGGGCATATCCATGAGACCTGGGGCAATATCCATGAGAGCTGGGGCATTATCCATGAGAGGGGCATTATCCATGAGACCTGGGGCATATCCATGAGAGCTGGGGCATTATCCATGAGAGCTGGGGCATATCCATGAGACCTGGGGCATTATCCATGAGACCTGGGGGCAATACTATGAGACCTGGGGCATTATCCATGAGACTGGGGGCACTATCCATGAGACGGGGGCAATATCCATGAGAACCTGGGGCACTATCTATGAGACCTGGGGGGCCATATCCATGAGACCTGGGGCACTATACATGAGACCTGGGGCAATATCCATGAGACCTGGGGCAATATCCATGAGACCTGGGGCACTATCTATGAGACCTGGGGGGCATATCCATGAGACCTGGGGCACTATACATGAGACCTGGGGGCATTATCCATGAGACCTGGGGGCATATCCATGAGAGCTGGGGGCACTATCCATGAAACCTGGGGGCAATATCCATGAGACCTGGGGTCAATATCCATGAGACCTGGGGCACTATCTATGAGACCTGCAATAATCCATGAGACCTGAGGGCATATCCATGAGACCTGGGGGCAATATCCATGAGACCTGGGGCATATCCATGAGACCTGGGGGCATTATCCATGAGACCTGGGGCATATCCATGAGAGCTGGGGCATTATCCATGAGACCTGGGGCATATCCATGAGACCTGGGGGCAATATCCAGGAGACCTGGGGGCATATCCATGAGACCTGGGGCATTATCCATGAGACCTGGGGCATATCCATGAGACCTGGGGCATTATCCACGAGACCTGGGGCATATCCACGAGACCTGGGGCATATCCATGAGAGCTGGGGCATTACCCATGAGAGCTGGGGCATATCCATGAGACCTGGGGCATATCCATGAGACCTGGGGCATTATCCATGAGAGCTGGGGCATTATCCATGAGACCTGGGGCATATCCATGAGAGCTGGGGCATTACCCATGAGAGCTGGGGCATATCCATGAGACCTGGGGCATATCCATGAGACCTGGGGCATTATCCATGAGAGCTGGGGCATTATCCATGAGACCTGGGGCATATCCATGAGAGCTGGGGCATTATCCATGAGAGCTGGGGCATTATCCATGAGACCTGGGGCATTATCCATGAGACCTGGGGGCAATATCTATGAGACCTGGGGCATTATCCATGAGACCTGGGGGCACTATCCATGAGACCTGGGGGCAATATCCATGAGACCTGGGGGCACTATCTATGAGACCTGGGGGGCATATCCATGAGACCTGGGGGCACTATACATGAGACCTGGGGGCAATATCCATGAGACCTGGGGCAATATCCATGAGACCTGGGGCATATCCATGAGACCTGGGGGCAATATCCATGAGACCTGGGGCACTATCTATGAGACCCGGGGGGCATATCCATGAGACCTGGGGGCACTATACATGAGACCTGGGGGCATTATCCATGAGACCTGGGGGCATATCCATGAGAGCTGGGGGCACTATCCATGAAACCTGGGGGCAATATCCATGAGACCTGGGGTCAATATCCATGAGACCTGGGGCACTATCTATGAGACCTTGGGCAATATCCATGAGACCTGAGGGCATATCCATGAGACCTGGGGGCAATATCCATGAGACCTGGGGGCATATCCATGAGACCTGGGGCATTATCCATGAGACCTGGGGCATATCCATGAGAGCTGGCGCATTATCCATGAGAGCTGGGGCATATCCATGAGACCTGGGGCATTATCCACGAGACCTGGGGCATTATCCATGAGACCTGGGGCATATCCATGAGAGCTGGGGCATTACCCATGAGAGCTGGGGCATATCCATGAGACCTGGGGCATATCCATGAGACCTGGGGCATTATCCATGAGAGCTGGGGCATTATCCATGAGACCTGAGGGCATATCCATGAGACCTGGGTGTAATATCCATTAGACCTGGGGGCACTATCCATGAGACCTGGGGGCACTATCTATGAGACCTTGGGGCAATATCCATGAGACCTGAGGGCACTATCCATGAGACCTGGGGGCAATATCCATGAGACTTGGGGGCATATCCATGAGACCTGGGGCATTATCCATGAGACCTGGGGCATATCCATGAGACCTGGGGCATTATCCACGAGACCTGGGGCATATCCACGAGACCTGGGGCATATCCATGAGAGCTGGGGCATTACCCATGAGAGCTGGGGCATATCCATGAGACCTGGGGCATATCCATGAGACCTGGGGCATTATCCATGAGAGCTGGGGCATTATCCATGAGACCTGGGGCATATCCATGAGACCTGGGGCATTATCCATGAGAGCTGGGGCATTATCCATGAGACCTGGGGCATTATCCATGAGAGCTGGGGCATTATCCATGAGACCTGGGGCATTATCCATGAGAGCTGGGGCATTATCCATGAGACCTGGGGCATATCCATGAGACCTGGGGCATTATCCATGAGATCTGGGGCATTATCCATGAGACCTGGGGGCATTATCCATGAGACCTGGGGGCATATCCATGAGAGCTGGGGGCACTATCCATGAAACCTGTGGGCACTATCTATGAGACCTGGGGTCAATATCCATGAGACCTGGGGGCACTATCCATGAGACCTTGGGGCAATATCCATGAGACCTGAGGGCATATCCATGAGAACTGGGGGCAATATCCATGAGACCTGGGGGCACTATCCATGAGACCTGGGGGCACTATCTATGATACCTTGGGGCAATATCCATGAGACCTGGGGCATTATCCATGAGACCTGGGGCATTATCCATGAGACCTGGGGGCACTATCTATGAGACCTTGGGGCAATATCCATGAGACCTGAGGGCATATCCATGAGACCTGGGGGCAATATCCATGAGACCTTGGGGGCACTATCTATGAGACCTGGGGGCACTATCTATGAGACCTTGGGGCAATATCCATGAGACCTGGGGCATTATCCATGAGACCTGGGGCATTATCCATGAGACCTGGGGCATATCCATGAGACCTGGGGCATTATCCACGAGACCTGGGGCATATCCATGAGAGCTGGGGCATTACCCATGAGAGCTGGGGCATATCCATGAGACCTGGGGCATATCCATGAGACCTGGGGCATTATCCATGAGAGCTGGGGCATTATCCATGAGACCTGGGGCATATTCATGAGACCTGGGGCATTATCCATGAGAGCTGGGGCATTATCCATGAGACCTGGGGCATTATCCACGAGACCTGGGGCATTATCCATGAGACCTGGGGCATTATCCATGAGACCTGGGGCATTATCCATGAGACCTGGGGGGCATGTCCATGAGAGCTGCGGCATATCCATGAGAGCTGGGTGGCATATCCATGAGCTGGGCCATATCCATGTGAACTGGGGCAATATATACCCATATGAGCTGGGGTCAATAATATCCATGTGAACTGGGGAAAATAGTCTGGGGGCTCAGTGCTGTGTATATTATTCTGGGGGGGTGTATATTATGCTATATGTTCTTTTGCTATACGTATATGTATTTGTACATGTACTGTGTGTGCACTATATATGTAGGGCCCCATCACCTCCTTACCGCTAGCATTCACACATGTGAGCATTGGTGCTGGGTTAAATGAGGTTACTGCATGCTGCCCATATCACATCCTATCACAGGACCCTCATATTACAATCCCAACGCTAACAGGTTAATAAATCCAGGAGATTGTGCTTTTCAGCACGAGGTCACTGTACTTTGCGCTCCCTATACTTAACATGGGGAGCGCAAAGTCCTAACGCTAATTACCATCCCGCCATAGCTACAAAAGTTACCCACAGCTCGACGCTGGCACTAAGTGACGCCGCTTCTGCAGAATCAGTCAGCACCAGCTGGAACACCCCCCCCCCAAAAATCACATGCTTGCCTCTCATCCCACAGTGCACAGGGAGGTCCGATCCACTGCTTCTGGTCGCGGGGAGCATCCAGGAGCTTAGCACTGCGCCACTGGTCAGGGACTCTGATTTTTAAAATTATGTGGAGGGGCACAATTTTCTGTTTTTGCCTCGGGTGCAAAAGGAGCTCGCTACGGCTCTGCACACACAGGCATTATTCAGCACATACAGATACAAGGTGTTGCTGTAATTGCCACACACAGGCATTATGCAGCACATACAGATACAAGGTGTTGCTGTAATTGCCATACACAGGCATTATGCAGCACATACAGATACAGGGTGTTGCTGTAATTGCCACACACAGGCATTATGCAGCACATACAGATACAAGGTGTTGCTGTAATTGCCATACACAGGCATTATGCAGCACATACAGATACAAGGTGTCGCTGTAATTGCCACACACAGGCATTATGCGGCACATACAGATACAAGGTGTCGCTGTAATTGCCATACACAGGCATTATGCAGCACATACAGATACAAGGTGTCACTGTAATTGCCATACACAGGCATTATGCAGCACATACAGATACAAGGTGTCACTGTAATTGCCACACACAGGCATTATGCGGCACATACAGATACAAGGTGTTGCTGTAATTGCCACACAGGCATTATCTGGCACATACAGATACAAGGTGTTGCTGTAATTGCCACACACAGGCATTGTGCAGCACATACAGATACAAGGTGTTGCTGTAATTGCCATACACAGGCATTATGCAGCACATACAGATGCAAGGTGTTGCTGGAATTGCCACATACAGGCATTATGCAGCACATACAGATACAAGGTGTCGCTGTAATTGCCATACACAGGCATTATGCAGCACATACAGATACAGGGTGTTGCTGTAATTGCCATACACAGGCATTATGCGGCACATACAGATACAAGGTGTTGCTGTAATTGCCACACAGGCATTATGCGGCACATACAGATACAAGGTGTTGCTGTAATTGCCATACACAGGCATTATGCGGCACATACAGATACAAGGTGTTGCTGTAATTGCCACAAACAGGCATTGTGCAGCACATACAGATACAAGGTGTTGCTGTAATTGCCATACACAGGCATTATGCAGCACATACAGATGCAAGGTGTTGCTGGAATTGCCACACACAGGCATTATGCAGCACATACAGATACAAGGTGTTGCTCTAATTGCCACACACAGGTATTATGCGGCACATACAGATACAAGGTGTTGCTGTAATTGCCATACACAGGCATTATGCGGCACATACAGATACAAGGTGTTGCTGTAATTGCCACACACAGGCATTGTGCAGCACATACAGATACAAGGTGTTGCTATAATTGCCATACACAGGCATTATGCAGCACATACAGATACAAGGTGTTGCTGTAATTGCCATACACAGGCATTATGCAGCACATACAGATACAAGGTGTTACTGTAATTGCCATACACAGGTATTATGCGGCACATACAGATACAAGGTGTTGCTGTAATTGCCATACACAGGCATTATGCGGCACATATAGATACAAGGTGTTGCTGTAATTGCCACACACAGGCATTATGCAGCACATACAGATACAAGGTGTTACTGTAATTGCCACACACAGGCATTATGCGGCACATACAGATATTGCATTGCTAATAATCTCATACTGATGATCACTACAAATCCACATAAGCAGGAGATCTCACTATTTTATTATTTGTCTGCAGCACACTTACCGCATCTGCCTGTATGCTTATAATGCAGACCCGGTGTAAGCAGGAGATCTCACCATTTTATTAGCTGTCTGCAGCACATTTACTGCATCTGCCCGTATACTGATAATGCAGACCCCGTGTAAGCAGGGGGTCTCACCATTTTATTATCTGTCTGCAGCACATTTACTGCATCTGTCCGTATGCTGATAATGCAGACCCCGTGTAAGCAGGAGATCTCACCATTTTATTATCTGTCTGCAGCACATTTACTGCATCTGTCCGTATACTGATAATGCAGACCCCGTGTAAGCAGGGGATCTCACCATTTTATTATCTGTTTGCAGCACATTTACTGCATCTGCCCGTATACTGATAATGCAGACCCCGTGTAAGCAGGGGGTCTCACCATTTTATTATCTGTCTGCAGCACATTTACTGCATCTGCCTGTATGGTGATAATGCAGACCCCGTGTAAGCAGGAGATCTCTCCGTTTTATTATCTGGCTGCAGAACATTTACAGCTACAAGTCCGCCTCAGACTGTGTTTTTTTGCCTTCTTTTGGATCAACAGCAGTAGGTGATGTGTGAGAGGCTGAACCCGATGGACGCATGATTTTTTTCAGCCTATGTAACTACTTCTTCAATGCCAACAGATTCCGTAGTGCTTTACAATGGGGAAGCACAAACAGGTGACCTACATGACACAAGAGGAAAGACAACCGTGCCCGTAGGATAACTGTCAAGGTTATGAAGAGTTTAGTCACAAGGACAATGGAGTCACTACCAGCACATTTAGAATTAAACCTGCAGGTCGATTTCACAAAAAAGCAAAAGTAATTTGTGGCAAATATATCGCAGCTTCATTAGCTAGTTTATACCACTTGTGCTGGTTTCAAATTTCAGCCATACAGTAACATATAACTTTTATTAGATAATTCTAAATCATGAATAATAACAGACAATTGGATTCCATGCGTGAATAAGTCAATCAGTCTAATGTTGGTTATTCCTGCATCAATAAGGAGTATCTTAACGTCGTTGGGGTATAGAATCAACTGTTTGCTGCTTAGAAATATGTCCTTAAATAAATGGATACAATGTCAGCAATTACAGGATTAGCTAGAACCCCCAGCGATGTGCAGACCGTCACAATGGGTGTTAATGGGCTAAAAGGGGAAAATATATAACACTTCGAGAATAATAGCTATTGCAACACAGTAATTGTGTATAGCCCTTAGGTAGAGGTAGATCTATGGAGAAAGCATTGCAACACTATAATCCAGGGCTGGCAAAACCACACCCTCCTGTGGTTAGATCTCTTCAATCCTTCAATAGGGATTCCAGAACTAATAAATACATGCTAGAACTTCACTTGAACTGCTTGATGAGCATAAAAGGAAGAAAGAAAACAGGATCTCACCATAAATGAACCTTAATAGGTTTTGGTCCTGTTTATGACATGTTATAACATAGTTAGATGTAAATACAAAAAGACAGAGGATACAGCAGTCTAGAACTCCCACATTGAAAGCCTTGTATATCACCCTCCTAGACCATGGAGAGGATCAATCAACCACTCAAATTTGAGTTAAAGGTGGTGCCAATAAATCTAACCCTAAGTCTGATAAGATTTCTGTGCTGACCCTATAGAATCACAAATCAACATATACAGTTGGGCAAAGATGCTATAACATAGCCCCAATGGCTAAAAGATCGTTACCAGTCATATTGAATCGCCAACATCAACATAGTCTGATTGCCAAGTGACTGCTAAAAACAATGTGCCATCACCAATAACAAACGCTGACACGCGCTTCGCCACTAACAAAGAGCGGCTTTGACCAGAGCGTGGACTTTCGTTTTTCGTGTAACTGTCAGGGTTATACAACACTTTAACCAAGTGCTCAGGGAGACATCACGGGAGCTTACAATCTAAGGCTGGGGTCAGACGAGCGCAGTGTTAACGTCCTTGTCGCCGCACATAAATACGTCCGTGATAGCATACAATTGTGTTAAATGAAGCCCCACACACGAAGTACGTCCGCACAGAAGTGCAGGGGCTGACGGACGCTGCAAACGGACGCAGGTTAGGCAAGAACGTAATACTGCTAGAACAGACGTGCAGAGTGCGCCACATCCACAACGTCCGCATAGCTTTGTGTGTGAGTGATGCAACAAGGTCAGACGGACTGCATTTATACGTCCAGCATTTTTGACGGACAGAATGTTTTTTCATTTTAATTTATTTTCCCTGCTACATCAGTCAAAAAATACGTCAGTGAAAAAAATGGACTGTGTGGCCACTACCTTGTCGTCAGTCAGAAAGTACGTCCGTACTGCACGGACGCACAGTCCGTACAAAACGCGCTCATCTGACCCTAGCCTAAGGGATTGTATGGGATTGCATGGGAAGAAGCAGAAGTAGGGGCTTATTGGGAGTAATTATAGAGAGAAGTGGAGACAGCTGGAGAGGAGATCTGAAATTAGGGACTGGCCCTGGGTGGGCGGGTGGATGGGGAGGGAGAGTTGGGGCAGCAGAGGGAGAGAGCTGGAAGTCAGTTACTGACACAAAGGTAATTTCTGCCTGTATGCTGATAATGCAGACCCCGTGTGACATTGTGCCAGATAAGGGACGCCATCTAGAGTTTACAACCTTTCACCCCAGTGATATTTCTGTAAAGTATAAACCAATACATGAAAATTATTATTATTGTAGTGAAATAGCTAATCTTACTCCTTTTTTATGGCATTCAGCTCCTGCCTGCTCGTGGGAAATATTAACAGCTTGGCTGCTAAGGAAGCGCTCAGCGCGTCCAGCCAAGTGGTTCTACTGTGCTATGGACACGCTGAGCGCTTCCTAGCACAGGAGGCAACAATCAGCCAGGATTCCGGCCGATTGCTGCACCCCCCTGGTGCGGGCTGACATATTGATGTCAGCCCAGCACTCCGGGAACCCAGCGGGGACAATAGATGTCAACGTGCTAGCGCAATGACATCTATTACAGATGCCCCCCCCCCACGAGTGCAGGGAAGGTCCTTTGGACCTCTCTCCCTCTCGATCGACTGGGGGCAGCAGTGAAAGTCAGGCACCGTTTGGAAGGGCACAGCCTGCCCTTCCAAACAGTGGCTGGTTTTAACCCCTTGGGGGCCGGATCACGATTCAAGGCCGAAAAGCACCAGATCTTGATCCTCTCCCTCAGCTGGCTGACATCTTGGATGTCGGCCAAGCTTACGGGAACTCCGCCTGACGACTGGCGTCATCGTGCATAGCGCAATGACGTCAGTTTTGGAGTTAACCCCTAGCTGCCGCCAATGGGGGCGATAGAGGGTTTATTGGAACCCCCTATCTCCCGATCCTTGGCAGCTAGGGGTTAATGTTTGGTATCGTTGGATCTGCCAGAGCATGGCCTTTCCAACGATATCAAACATGGCCATCGTAAAATTTAAGAAATAAAAATAAAAATAAAAAAATATAAAAAAATAAATAAATAATAAAAGAATAAACTGTTTTTTTTTGTTTTGTTTTGTTTTGTTAATGCAACAAAAAAATATAATGACCAGCGAACAGACCAGAAGGATCAGTCACTGTTTATCTGGGAGCGGCAAAACCAATGTCAAAATTGCCTTTATTGGATCTTGCCATTGGTTTTGCCGCTCCCAGATAAACAGTGACTGATCCTTCTGGTCTGTTCGCTGGTCATTATATTTTTTTGTTGCATTCATTCTTACAGGTTTAGTCCTGCTCAGGGAGTGTTGTCTCAGGGAAACATCTCTTGAGAGAAGTGATTGTCGACCATTCTTTGGTACTTTGGTTTTTTGTTTTGTTTTTTGTTTTGTTAATGCAGCAATATTGTTACCATTTCAGTTATAATGTGAACAATGATGCTGCACTAAAGAATTTTGTATGGGGTGCTTATGTTAAAAATAGTGTAATTTTCCCCCCAAAAAAATGTAACGAGACCCCATTTCAAATTTTTTTAACAAGCGCACCCCATAGAATATATAACCGCAAACGCTCGCATGATAAAATGTGAAAAAAAAAGTGAAAATTCAATTTTTATTGCATTTTTTGTTATAATATTCAGACAGGACATAACGTATACATATAATAATGACATATTATGAATCTGCCGAGTCTGCCGGAAAGAACGATATATAATATGTCTGGGTCATATAATAAAATATGGCTACAAAACACGTTTAAACATGAGTGAAACAGGTAAAAATGACCTCAGCACAGAGGCGTGAAATGGCTCAGCAGCGAAAGGGTTAATGTATGTGCTGTATATACGCGCAGATATTATTACGTATTCCTAACGAGTTCATTAAACAGAAGTTCAGAACTGAACCTCATATCCTTTAAAATCTTATAAAAACACAGCACTTCTATTTATCATATTTTATAGCTTTTATATTCATCGATTGGTCATTTAAATTATATTTGTGTTTTTTTTTAGGATCGTGAAACAAGGCCTGATATGAAGGTGTGAGTCAGCGGGATTATGTGCGTGCCGCTATGAGGTGGGTCTGCAGGTAATAGCACATATCAGGTTTTTCACGAATTGTGGTGTTGGTTCGGTGATGACGTACTTGGCTCATTAAATGAAGTGAAATTATATTAATGGGGTCAGTTTTCTCATTATTGCAGGGGTCCAGGTCACATGTTCTTATCTGTCTCGGGGCAGTATTTTGGGGTGATATTATTTCCTTTTGCGGTGAGTTGTGTCTCCTAAAGGGGAAATGTGACTTTGTAATAATAATATTCTATACATTATGTAACTGAATTGTTAGATACGTCTTCACAGTCGATCACACCGCAATATATATAAAACACAATAAAAGCAAGGGATGTGAGAGGCCACGAGCAACTGTACAGCATCCTACAGCCATTAAACTATGTCACAGCCCCCAGAGAGACCCGTTTTATGACCCCCTCATTCACCACCAGAAGTCATGCCGCGTGGCCGGGTGATTTTGCTGATACAATGCATACATTGAATACATACCTTCTTGAGGATGATGTTTTATCTGCACAATGACAGGTAGACGTCACATAGGGAGCAGCGACTTTTGGACATGCAGGTGTACTTATGGCAGAAGATTGGGAGAGTGGGGTCTCAGACTCATCTGGTGAGTTGGGTCTCATGGTTCTCATTAAGAAAGTGAGTTAAGTGATGATAGGAGGCCCCATAGATCTGACTGAGGCTATGAATAGGGTCATGACATTGTCATTGAGTGAGTTGAGCTGCTTTGGGGTTTTCTATTGATGCAGTTAGGTTGGTTAGACAGTGCCAAGCTGGTCCTAGACAGACAGTGAGATGCATCATGAATTGGTTGACATTCGTCCTGTTAAAACCATTATTTTTTTGCCATATTTCCTGTTAAACCCATAACTTGGTTGGCATTTCTCCTGGTAAGGCTATAACCTGGTTGGCATTTTTCCTATGAAGACTGTGATTTGATTGGCATGTTTACTGTTAAGGCTATGAGTTGATTGGCATGTTTCCTGTTAAGGCTATGAGTTGATTGGCATGTTTCCTGTTAAGGTCATGATATGGTTGTCATATGTCCTGTAAGGCCCAGATTTCCTGGTAAGGCCATGAGCCGATTGGCATATTCCCTGTTAAGACTTTTATTTGGTTGGAGTTTTTATCTGTTAGGGTCATGAGTCGGTTGGCATATTTCCTGTAAGGGCCTTGAGTCAGTTGGCATGTTACGTACTAAGGTTATGAGTCAGTTGGCATATTTCCTGTAAGGTTATGAGTCAGTTGGCATATTACCTACTAAAGTTATGAGTCAGTTGGCATATTACCTACTAAAGTTATGAGTCAGTTGGCATATTACCTACTAAGGTTATGAGTTTGTGGGCATATTACCTACTAAGGTTATGAGTCGGTTGGCATATTTCCTGTAAGGTTATGAGTCAGTTGGTATATTACCTACTAAAGTTATGAGTCAGTTGGCATATTACCTACTGAGGTTATGAGTCAGTTGGCATATTACCTACTAAGATTATGAGTTGGTTGGCATATTACCTACTAAGGTTATGAGTCAGATGGCATATTACCTACTAAGGTTATGAGTTGGTTGGCATATTACATACTAAGGTTATGAGTCGGTTGGCATATTACCTACTGAGGTTATGAGTTGGTTGGCATATTACCTACTAAGGTTATGAGTCAGTTGGCATATTACCTACTGAGGTTATGAGTTGGTTGGCATATTACCTACTAAGGTTATGAGTCGGTTGGCATATTTCCTGTAAGGTTATGAGTCAGATGGCATATTACCTACTAAGGTTATGAGTCAGTTGGCATATTACCTACTAAGGTTATGAGTCAGTTGGCATATTACCTACTGAGGTTATGAGTCAGTTGGCATATTACCTACTAAGATTATGAGTTGGTTGGCATATTACCTACTAAGGTTATGATTCTTGCTATGCATATACCTAACTAAGGTTTATTGGAGTCAGTTGCGCATATTTACCTACTGAGGTTATGAGTTGGTTGGCATATTTACCTATAAGGTTTATGAGTCGGTTGGCATATTTCCTGTAAGGTTTGAGTCAGTTGGCATATTACCTACTAAGGTTTGAGTCAGTTGGCATATTTTTTCCTGGTTAAGGGTTTGAGTCAGTTGGCATATTACCTACTAAAGTTATGAGTCAGTTGGCATATTACCTACTAAGGTTATGAGTTTGTTGGCATATTACCTACTAAGGTTATGAGTCGGTTGGCATATTACCTACTGAGGTTATGAGTCAGTTGGCATATTACCTACTAAGGTTATGAGTTGGTTGGCATATTACCTACTAAGGTTATGAGTCAGTTGGCATATTACCTACTGAGGTTATGAGTCAGTTGGCATATTACCTACTAAGGTTATGAGTCAGTTGGCATATTACCTACTAAGGTTATGAGTCAGTTGGCATATTACCTACTGAGGTTATGAGTCAGTTGGCATTTTACCTACTAAGGTTATGAGTCAGTTGGCATATTACCTACTGAGGTTATGAGTCAGTTGGCATTTTACCTACTAAGGTTATGAGT
The DNA here is from genome assembly GCA_009667805.1 of Leptobrachium leishanense. Classification (NCBI taxonomy): domain Eukaryota; kingdom Metazoa; phylum Chordata; class Amphibia; order Anura; family Megophryidae; genus Leptobrachium; species Leptobrachium leishanense. The sequence continues at coordinate 522,474 of CM019064.1, forward strand.
CGGTTGGCATATTACCTGTTAAGGCCATGAGTTGGATCAAGCCTTCAATGAGGAAAACACATAACCTGTTGCATTTCTGTCTTGATTACTGGATTAAAAAGTGATTGTATCTTCTGCTAAACATCATGTAAACACAATCTCTCTCTTAACACCTGAATATATTACATTGAGCTGTATGCATCATCAGGGTGTGTGCGGCACCATCACATCTATAGGTAACATTTACCCATGCGCCACATTACATGATTTATACAGATTGGGCTGGCAGGCATCAGATGCTCAATTTATGCCCAGACCGTATAAATCTGCTGCCTGGTGTCACACGGCTCGGCCAGAGCCGTAGCGAGCTCCTTTTGCACCTGAGGCAAAAACAGAAAATTGTGCCCCCCCACATAATTTTAAAAATCAGAGTCCCCGACCAGTGGCGCAGTGCTAAGCCCCTGGATGCTCCCCGCTACCAGAAGCAGTGGATCGGACCACCCTTTGTACCCTACATATATAGTGCACACTTAGTACATGTACAAATACAGTACACACAGAATACATGCATGTATAGCAAAAGAACATATAGCATAATATACACCCCCCCAGAATAATATACACAGCACTGAGCCCCCAGACTATTTTCCCCAGTTCACATGGATATTATTGATCCCAGCTCATATGGGTATATATTGCCCCAGTTCACATGAATATGCCCCAGCTCATGGATATTGCCCCAGCTCTCATGGATATTGTCCCAGCTCTCATGGATAATGCCCCAGCCCATGGATATTGTCCCAGCTCTCATGGATAATGCCCCAGCTCTCATGGATAATGCCCCAGCTCTCATGGATATGCCCCAGGTCTGATGGATATTGCTCTCATGGATAATGCTCCAGGTCTCATGGCTATGCCCCAGGTCTCATGGATAATGCCCCAGCACTCATGGACAATGCCCCAGCTCTCATGGATAATGCCCCCAGCTCTCATGGATATATGCCCCAGGTCTCATGGATAATGCCCCAGCTCTCATGGATAATGCCCCAGCTCTCATGGATATATGCCCCAGCTCTCATGGATAATGCCCCAGCTCTCATGGATAATGCACCAGCTCTCACGGATATGTACCCCAGCTCTCATGGATATTGCCCCAGCTCTCATGGATAATGCCCCAGCTATCATGGATATTGCCCCAGCTCTCGTGGATATTGCCCCAGGTCTCATGGATATATGCCCCAGGTCTCATGGATAATGCCCCAGCTCTCATGGATAATGCACCAGCTCTCATGGATATGTGCCCCTGCTCTCATGGATATTGCCCCAGCTCTCATGGATAATGCCCCCAGCTCTCATGGATAATGCCCCAGCTCTCATGGATATGTGCCCCAGCTCTCATGGATATTGCCCCAGCTCTCATGGATAATGCCCAGCTCTCATGGATAATGCCCCCAGCTCTCATGGATATATGCCCCAGGTCTCATGGATAATGACCCAGCTCTCATGGATAATGCCCCAGCTCTCATGGATAATGCCCCAGCTCTCATGGATATATGCCCCAGCTCTCATGGATAATGCCCCAGCTATCATGGATATTGCCCCAGCTCTCGTGGATATTGCCCCAGGTCTCATGGATAATGCCCCAGCTCTCGTGTATATTGTCCCAGCTCTCATGGATAATGCCCCAGTGCTCATGGACAATGCCCCCAGGTCTCATGGACAAATCCCCCCAGGTCTCATGGATAATGCCCCCAGCTCTCATGAATAATGCCCCCAGGTCTCATGGATATGCCCCAGCTCTCATGGATAATGCCCCCAGCTCTCATGGATAATGCCCCAACTCTCATGGATAATGACCCAGCTCTCATGGATAATGCCACAGCTCTCATGGATATATGCCCCAGCTCTCATGGATAATGCCCCAGCTATCATGGATATTGCCCCAGCTCTCGTGGATATTGCCCCAGGTCTCATGGATAATGCCCCAGCTCTCATGGATATTGTCCCAGCTCTCATGGATAATGCCCCAGCGCTCATGGACAATGCCCCCAGGTCTCATGGACAATGTCCCCAGGTCTCATGGACAATGCCCCCAGGTCTCATGAATAATGCCCCCAGGTCTCATGGATATGCCCCAGCTCTCATGGATATTGCCCCAGCTCTCATGGATATTGCCCCAGCTCTCATGGACAATGCCCCCAGGTCTCATGGATATGCCCCAGCTCTCATGGATATGCCTCAACTCTCATGGATATGCCCCAGCCAGCTCTCATGGATAATGCCCCAGCCAGCTCTCATAGATATGCCCAGCCAGCTCTCATGGAGTGCCCCCAGGTCTCATGGATATTGCCCCCATGTCTCATGGATATTGCCCCCATGTCTCATGGATATCGCCCCCCAGGTCTCAAGGATATCGCCCCCCAGGTCTCCTGCATATTGCCCCAGCTCACCTCTCCTTGCCGGCGGATGCTTGCTTCCTGCTTGAACGGGCGCTGACAGGAAGTGCAGCCGCTCGCACTTCCTGTCAGCGGCCGTTCAAGCAGGAAGCAAGCGGCCGCCGGCAATCATTTCGGGCTGGGCGCTTCACAGCTGTGAAGGGGCGCAGCCATGGCTCGAGACCTGCTGGAAAGCTGCGGGAACGCAGGTTCCCGCAACCTGCATTCCCGCAGTGTTCCCGCAGCGTTCCCGCAGGACTCGAGCCATGGCTGCGCCCCTTCACAGCTGTGCCTGAGGCAGGCACCTCACTCGCCCTTCCTACGGCCCTGGGCTCGGCTGATCACCATTAATCAGAGCTCTTCATGTCGTAGCTTGGTGGTCTCACACATCTCCCAGCCCCGACATACTGGTGCAGCTCATGCAAATACTTTAATCCTTAATCTATGATATGTGCTAAAACCACTGGCTGCAAAATGGGTCAGTAAGTGGCAGGTTTGTATATTTTTGATCTTGCAGGCCTGTTCTTCATTGGTTATCTGTTCTATTACTTCTAAAACCAAAATTCCATGACACGCTCTGTGGTTTTTCAGTAGGTGGGGTCCGGCTACCTCCAGGACGTTGATATTGAGAGCCCCATTTACATTTGCAGCATTGGTTCCATGATGTCTCTATCAATACTGTGTCTCTGCCTTCTCACAGGTAGGTAGGGTCCACGCGCTGCTCCAAATCACCCCTCCATTTGATCAGGTATTTCCAGGGTGGGGAAAGGGTTAATACATCAATGTGATGTTAGTATATTGTAGCAGAATACTGTCAGAATGGGTCAGGCAGTGTGTTATGATATATCTGTATGAAGAATGGTGACATTGTGTGATGACAATGTAACTACTGATACAAAGATAATATTATGTGATAAGCCCCGGCAGTGTATAATTATAACAGGACAGAAATAAATCATTGATATGTCCCTCTCTGACATTTTATATTATTATGTGATGAGCCCCGGCAGTGTATAATAATAACAGAACAGAAATAAATCATTGATATGTCCATCTCTGACATTTTTATATCATTATGTGATGAGCCCCAGCAGTGTATAATAATAACAGGACATAAATAAATCATTGATATGTCCATCTCTGACATTTTATATTATTATGTGATGAGCCCCGGCAGTGTATAATAATAACCAGGACATAAATAAATCATCGATATGTCCATCTCTGACATTTTTATATTATTATGTGATGAGCTCCGGCAGTGTATAATAATAACAGGACAGAAATAAATCATTGATATGTCCATCTCTGACATTTTATATTATTATGTGATGAGCCCCGGCAGTGTATAATAATAACCAGGACATAAATAAATCATCGATATGTCCATCTCTGACATTTTTATATTATTATGTGATGAGCCCCGGCAGTGTATAATAATAACAGAACAGAAATAAATCATTGATATGTCCATCTCTGACATTTAATATTATGTGAAGTGATGACCGGCAGTGTATAATAATAACAGGACATAAATAAATCATTGATATTTCCCTCTCTGACATTTTTATATTATTATGTGATGAGCCCCGGCAGTGTATAATAATAACAGAACAGAAATAAATCATCAATATGTCCCTCTCTGACATTATATATTATTATGTGATGAGCCCCGGCAGTGTATAATAATAACAGGACATAAATAAATCATTGATATTTCCCTCTCTGACATTTTTATATTATTATGTGATGAGCCCCGGCAGTGTATAATAATAACAGAACAGAAATAAATCATCGATATGTCCCTCTCTGACATTATATATTATTATGTGATGAGCCCCGGCAGTGTATAATAATAACAGGACATAAATAAATCATCGATATGTCCCTCTCTGACATTTTATATTATTATGTGCAGAGCTCTGGCAGTGTATAATAATAACATGACATAAATAAATTATCGATATGTCCCTCTCTGACATTTTTATATTATTATGTGATGAGCCCCGGCAGTGCATAATAATAACAGGACAGAAATAAATCATCGATATGTCCATCTCAGTCATTTTTATATTATTATGTGCTGAGCTCCGGCAGTGTATAATAATAACAGGACAGAAATAAATCATCAATATGTCCAGCTCTGACATTTTATATTATTATGTGATGAGCTCCGGCAGTGTATAATAATAACAGGACAGAAATAAATCATAGATATGTCCCTTTCTGACATTTTTATATTATTATGTGCTGAGCCCCGGCAGTGTATAATAATAACAGGACAGAAATAAATCATCAATATGTCTCTCTGACATTTTATATTATTACGTGTTGAGCCCCGGCAGTGTATAATAATAACAGGACAGAAATAAATCATCGATATGTCCATCTCTGACATTTCTATATTATTATGTGCTGAGCCCTGGCAGTGTATAATAATAACAGGACAGAAATAAATCATCGATATGTCCATATCTGATATTTTTATATTATTATGTGCTGAGCTCCGGGCAGTGTATAATAATAACATGACAGAAATAAATCATCAAAATGTCCATCTCTGACATTTTATATTTCTATGCGATGAGCCCCGACAGTGTATAATAATAACAGGACTGAAATAAAACATTGATATGTCCATCTCTGACATTTTTATATTATCATGTGATGAGCCCTGGCAGTGTAAAATAATAACAGGACAGAAATAAATCATAGATATGTCCATCTCTGACATATTTATATTGTTATGTGATGAGCCCCGGCAGTGTATAATAATAACAGGACAGAAATAAATCATTGATATGTCCATCTCTGACTTTTTTATATTATCATGTGATGAGCCCCAGTAGTATAGAATAATTACAGGACAGAAATAAATCATTGATATGTCCAGCTCTGTCATTTTTATATTATTATGTGATGAGCTCCGGCAGTGTATAATAATAGCAGGACAGAAATAAATCATCAATATGTCCATCTCTGACATTTTTATATTATTATGTGATGAGCATCGGCAGTATATAATAATAACAGTACAGAATTAAATCAATGATATGTCCCTCTCTTACATTTTTATATTATTATGTGATGAGCCCCGGCAGTGTATAATAATAATAGGATAGAAATAAATCATCAATATGTCCATCTGACATTTTTATATTATTATGTGCTGAGCTCCGGCAGAGTATAATAATAACAAGACAGAAATAAATCATCGATATGTCCCTCTACGACATTTTTATGTTATTATGTGATGAGCCCCAGCAGTGTATAATTATAGCAAGGACAGAAATAAATCATGAATATGTCCATCTCTGACATTTTTATATTAATATGTGATGAGCCCCCGGCAGTGTATAATAATAACAGGACAGAAATAAATCATTGATATGTCCATGTCTGACATTTTTATATTATTACGTGATGAGCTCTGGAAGTGTATAATAATAACAGGAAATAAATAAATCATCGATATGTCTATCTCTGAAAATTTATATTATTATGTGATGAGCCCTTGCAGTGTATAATAATAACAGGACAGGAATAATTCATCGATATGTCAATCTCTGACATTTTTATATTATTATGTGAGAGCCCCGGCAGTGTATAATAATAACAGGACAGAAATAAATCATCGATATGTCCCTCTCTGACATTTTTAAATTATTATGTGATGAGCCCCGGCAATGTATAATAATAACAGGAAAGAAATAAATCATCGATATGTCCCTCTCTGCCATTTTTATATTAATATGTAATGAGCCCCGGCAGTGTATAATAATAACAGGACAGAAATAAATCATCGATATGTCCCTCTCTGACATTTTTTTTTTATTATTAGATGAGCTCCGGCAATGTGTAATAATAACAGGAAAGAAATAAATCATCGATCTGTCCATCTCTGACATTTTTTTATTATTATGTGATGAGCCCCGACAATGTATAATAATAACAGGACAGAAATAAATCATCGATATGTCCATCTCTGACATTTTATATTAATATGTAATGAGCCCCGGCAGTGTATAATAATAACAGGACAGAAATAAATCATCGATATGTCCCTCTCTGCCATTTTTATATTATTATGTGCTGAGCCCTGGCAGTGTATAATAATAACAGGACAGAAATAAATCATTGATATGTCCATCTCTGACATTTTTTTATTATTATGTGATGAGCCCCGGCAATGTATAATAATAACAGGACAGAAATAAATCATTGATATGTCCATCTCTGACATTTTATATTATTATGTGATGAGCCCCGGCAGTGTATAATAATAACAGGACAGAAATAAATCATCGCTATGTCCCTCTCTGACATTTTTATATTATTATGTGATGAGTAGGGATGAGCTGTTCGGTTCGATCGGTACGGAGTTCGATTCGAACATCGCCTGTTCGCATGTTCGCAAACTACAAACATTTCCTGGTGTTCGCCTCATGTTCGCCCACAATGCACCACAATGGACCACAATGCACTTTTCCACTGTCCTGAAGCTTGTAATTGGCTCCAGCCTTGCACCTGACCACAGGTCAGGTGCAAGACACGTTCAAGTCTATGCCAATCACGGCTCAGAGTCCTGATTGGGCAAATTTTGCCAAATCATGGCCTCACAGAGTTTAGTCCCACAGCACACTATATAAGGCTTCACACAGCGCTTCTGCACATGTTTGAGAGGCGATTTGAGAGGAGATTGTTCTTGTGTTAGTGTGTGTTCTCACTATCAGTCTGCCACCAGCTACTGGGGGGGTCTCATTTCTTCCAAATATTTGGGAATTGTTCTAATCTTTGTGTTCTCACTCCCAGCAACTATTTTGGGGGGGTCAGTCATTTCTACAAAATATTTGGGAATTGAGGTAATCTGAGGTAATCTGTGTTTTGTCTCTGCCACCAGCAACTATTTTGGGGGGTCAGTAATTTCTACAAAATATTTGGGAATTGTTATAATCCGGATATTCTCACTGCCACCCAGAATGTTGGGGGGGTTAGTAATTTCTACAAAATATTTGGGAATTGAGGTAATCTGAGGTAATCTGCGTCTTGTCACTGCCACCCATCAGGGGGTCTCACTGATTTATAGGAGGTTTCTGGGAATTGTAATCTGTGTCTTCTCACTGCCAGCTATCAGGGGGTCCCACATACTTCTAGCACATTTTTGAGAATTGTAATCTGTGCCTTGTCACTGTTGCCAGCTATCAGGGTGTCCTATCTGGGGGTCTCACTGACTTGTAGGTGGTTTCTGGGAATTGTAATTTGTGTCTTGTTACTGGCACCCAACCAGGGGTCTCACTGATTTATAGGAGGTTTCTGGGAATTCTAATCTGTGTCTTGTCACTGGCTGCCAGCTATCAGGGTGTCTCACTGAGTTATACCAGAGTTCTGGAAATATTTAATCTTTATACCATAGTTGAATCAAAGTTCTGTATATATTTAATCTATATATCACTCACCATGTCAGAAAGACCAAAAAGAACAGGCAGACGCTCCCAGACACAGATAAGCGGGCAAGCAGCCTCTGTGTCGGGAGGCTGTGCCTCTGGTCATGGTGGACGTGGTGCATCCTCTGCAGGGGCACGCTTGTCCTTTCTAACTGGTGCTGGCCGTCTTAAGCAGCAGCAACATACAGAGGATTTGGTGGAATGGCTAACCAGGCCATCCTCATCCTCCGAGTTCTCTGCCAGCCAGGCTTGTAGTGCTTTACAGTCCACCTCAGCTGCCAAAACATCTAATGCAGCCTCCGTGTCCACAGCTACTCCTGCCGTAGCCTTACTATCACACACGGAGGAGTCAGCTGAATTGTTTGACTACAATGAGAGTGACATGCTGCTTGAGGATGCGCAGCAAGTACAGTGCTCTGATTCAATCTCTGAGGTTGAGGAAAGGGAGTATAATCAACCTAGAGGAAGGGGGTGCCAGTGATGACACACAAATAACTGGTACTCATGTTGTCCCAGCAGCTGCAGCATACTGCCAAGTTGGCTCCAGTGACGAGGAGATAGGGGGTGATGACAATGATGATGAGGTCACTGACTCCACCTGGGTGCCTGATCGAATAGATGAGTCAAGTGAGGAGGAGGAGGCATAACAAACAAGAGGCACAACATCTTTTATGACCAACCGTAGCACTAGCCACCAGTCCAAGGCATCAGATGTCAGAGCTGCTCCGGTGCAGAGCGCTGTTGTCTCAAAGCACACATCCAGGAACTCTGCTGTCTGGGAGTTCATTAAGAAATGTGCAGCAGAACGCACCGTTGCTATTTGTAATCTATGTCAGATGATGATCAAGCATGGGAAAGACACCGGACGCTTGGGTACCATGTGCTTGAGGCGACATATGACCACCTGCCACTTCTCCCGTTGGCGCAAAACTTTGCGTATGTCCTCCTCCTCATCTGTCTCTACCCCCACTGTATGTCCTGCCATGTCATTGCCTACAACCTCCACTAACAGGGATGATGCTACAGTAATGGATGTACCAGCTCCTTCCTCACAATGTGACAGCATCCCATCAGCTTAAGATTTACGCAGTCAGATTACGTTGCCCCAGCTGCTGCAGTGTAAGAAAAAATATAGTCCCAACCATCCCCAAGCACAGCATCTAAATGCCAGCTTAGCAAAATTACTCGCATTGCAGCTGCTGCCTTTCCAGCTGGTGGACTCTGCTCCCTTCCATGAATTTGCTGAATGTGCTGTACCACAGGGGCAGGTTCCAAAACACCCTTTCTTTTCACGGAAGGCCATTCCAGCACTATACCAGCACGTGGAAGACAATGTTATTGAGTCATTGGGAAAGGCAGTCAGCAGCAAGGTGCATGTGACTTTAGACACGTGGTCCAGCAAGCATGGAAAGGGTCGTTACGTTTCCTTCACGGCACACTGGGTAACTCTGCTTGCAGCTGGGAGGGATCCAGGACGGGGCTCTGTGCTGGAGCTTGTTCATCCACCACGCCTCCAGAAAGCTGTTTGTATGAGGTCTGTCTGCTCCACCACCTCTTCCTCCTCCTCCTCCTCTGTCTCTGGCGAAGTGGCAGTTAAACTGACGCGTGGCAGGGGCTACACAATGGCTCAAGCAAAAAGATGCCATACTGTGCTTGAGCTGGTTTGTTTAGGGGACAGGAGCCACACCGGGCCAGAAATTCTGTCAGCTCTGCAGGGGCAGGTGCAGAGATGGTTAGCACCACGCCAGTTTCAGCTGGGAATGGTCGTCTGTGATAATGGCAGCAACCTTATCTCCGCCCTACACCTGGGTAAGTTGATGCATGCACCATGCCTAGCACACGTCCTAAATCTGGTGGTACAGCGTTTCCTAACCAGGTACCCAGGGAAGGCAGAGCTTCTCAGCCAGGCCAGAAAAGTCTGCAGCCACGTCAGATGGTCATTCCCAGCAAGTGTTCGCCTGGCAGAAATTCAAAGAGAATTCCACCTTCCCACAAACCACCAGGTTGAACTCGACATTAGCAATGCTGCAGCGTCTGCACAAGCAGCAGAGGCCATCAATGAGTACCTGTGTGAGTATGGCACAAGGTCAGGTTCAGGTCAACTTGTTCCCCCCCCGCAGTGGCAATTTCAAAAGTTCGAGTTCGAGCTCGAACACGGACCGAACTCAATGCAAGTCAATGGGACTCGAAAGTTCAAATTTTAGAGTGCCTTTCAAGAGGGCATATATGCAAGATATTTACCATAAAAGGTGTATGGGGGTTCGGGTAGTGCCCTGGGGGACAGGAAACAAGGAAAAAAAGTTTGAAAAAAACATTTTTAAAGGAACAGTGAGTTTTCCATGAAATAAAGGTTAAGAATAAAAATGAAAAATTCCTTCAAATATCGTGCCTAGGAGGTCCCCATAACCTGCTTGTAAAGCGGCAAGTTTATAGGATGTATAGAAACATTTAAAAACAAATAAATCGCATTTCAAATGACGGTAAATAGTTTTCCTTTAATCTATTCGTAAACAACTGCTTGGGGCGGCAGTCTGTATGAAAAGAGGAGACATTTTAGGATACGCGGAACAAGTTTAATGATTTTTTTGGCTAAATCATGGTGAAACTTATGCAGGCTTTGGATGGAAGTAACAATAGGTGCTTTAAAATTGGGCTTTTAGTGTCGGCAACAGTGCAATCACACCGTAACCCCTCTGCGGTATTGTGGAAGAGTGCATGATATAAATCTGGTAATATAGGCGTCAGTGGCAGTGCACCCAAATATTTTGCCTTTGGTGGCAGCAAGTGCCCTGATAGCTGTCTGTCACTTACTGAGAAGACATACTTTCCACCACCAATTCCCAGATATCTGCCCCCCCCCAATAGCTGTCACTGGCAGTGAGAAGACACACTGACAGAACAATCTCCTCTCACTCCTGCAGAAACACACGTGCTGGCTGGGCTGGCAGTGTATAATAATAACAGGACAGATATAAATCATTGATATGTCCATCTCTGACATTTTTATATTATTATGTGCTGAGCCCTGGCAGTGTATAATAATAACAGGACAGAAATAAATCATCAATATGTCCCTTTCTGACATTTTATGTTATTATGTGATGAGCCCCAGCAGTGTATAATAATAACAGGACAGAAATAAATCATAGATATGTCCCTTTCTGACATTTTATGTTATTATGTGCTGAGTAGGGATGAGCCGAACACCCCCGTGTTCAGTTTGCATTCGAACAATTTCAAAAGTTCGAGTTCGAGCTCGAACACGAACCGAACTGAATGCAAGTCAATGGGACTCGAAAGTTCGAATTTTAGAGTGCCCTCCAAGAGGGCATATATGCTAGATATTTACCATAAAAGGTGTATGGGGGTCCGGGTAGTGCCCTGGGGGACAAGAGACAAGGAAACAAGGAAAAAAAAGTTTAAAAAAAAATGTTTTTAAAGGAACACTGAGTTTTCCATGAACTAAGGGTTAAAAATAAAAACTAAAAATTCCTTCAAATATTGTGCCTAGGAGGTTGTCACGTTCCCACGTTCCAACCCTGTCTCCCTGCCCTCTGTATTCCTTATGTCTGTGTTTCCCTGTGCTGCTTTCCCTGACATGCAGCTCAGGGGTTAAGTTTATTGCTCGTTGAGCTTCTGCTGGTGATATGGGCTGATTACTCCCCTATTTAAAGCCATGGGCCCATATCACCATGCTCTTGCATCCTGGTTCACTTCAGCTACAGATTTGTTCCTGAGAGCTCCCTGTTATTCTATCCTAGTTCTTTCTCAGTGTTTCCTCCTTGACTGCTTAAGCCTGAGGCCTTCCCAACCCATACCCCAATAACCCTTCCCAACCCATACCCCAATAACCTGAATAAACACAAACACGTATATGTCAGTTGGAATGTGCATGGGCCACAGCTTTATTAATCCATATATATATATAACCATGTATATATAACCATCCCTTGCAGTGCTTACTCAAACTGCCCTATCGCTCCATGCAATAGGCATTACCAAACCATTGAGCTCGTCCCCGCAAGCGAGGTCCGTCTCCCCCAAGGCCTCACCCGATGGTGGCTAAAACCTCCATTAAGCACTGCTGTCCAGGGAAACCGCCAACCTTCAGCTGTGACACGACTTGACGAAATCCAAGGGTGGGTGGGCGGGTCTCACCTTGATGCACTTCTCACGTTGGCAGGAACAGAGGAAGAACCCTGCACCCATCACCAGCATATATAGTCCAGTTAAGCAACACTGTTGCAACCACTCCACCAATAACACCGTAGCTTTTCCTTGACTGACAGGCCCATGCTTCCAACCGACCCCCCCCTTCCCCTCCCTGAGGGGCCCCAGGGATTCTAAACCCTTCCAGATCTTCCCTTAACCTACAGGCCCAGGCCATCAGTCATGTCCCCTTCCTGAAGGTCCAGGGGGTTCTTGACTGCTTAAGCCTGAGGCCTTCCCAACCCATACCCCAATAACCCTTCCCAACCCATACCCCAATAACCTGAATAAACACAAACACGTATATGTCAGTTGGAATGTGCATGGGCCACAGCTTTATTAATCCATATATATATAACCATGTATATATAACCATCCCTTGCAGTGCTTACTCAAACTGCCCTATCGCTCCATGCAATAGGCATTACCAAACCATTGAGCTCGTCCCCGCAAGCGAGGTCCGTCTCCCCCAAGGCCTCACCCGATGGTGGCTAAAACCTCCATTAAGCACTGCTGTCCAGGGAAACCGCCAACGCCAGGGGCCGCCTCAGCGTCCGCCCCTGCGCCCCCCGCAGACAGCGCCTCCTCTATGCCCGACTGCAGACCCTCCAGGAAAATATCCAACCCAATATCCGTGAGATGGACCCCATCCCCTCTAATGACATTCCTATTGTCCCCCTCCAGCCCCGTATGTCTAACTGACACTCCACCCAGATCACCCACAAACCTCGATATCTCCCCGTTAACCCGCTTCCGAGCCTTGTCCAGAGCCCTGGGAGCCGCAAATTCCTCCCAACTGGGGCGAGAGACTATCTCTGAAAACACCAGTGATAAACCCCGAAAAATGGTGAAACAACTGGCTAAGTCACGTTTCATCCTCCTAACCAAGTCTACCGATCGGACCACCCCAAGATCGTTTCCCCCTGCATGTACCACTAACCCACATCCCTAGCCGCTTGTCTAGCCAACACCTGCATTGTCCAGCCACCTGGGCCAATGCAAACCCTTGCTGCCAATCCACCGAATCGTAGCCAAGTCCAATCGTAGCCAAGTCCAATCGAAGCCAAGTCCTGTGGAAAACTCAGGTTCCAGCCAAGCGGCCGTTGTGCAGCCGCTTGGCCACCCAGTGTATAAACGAGTGTCCGATGATCCAAACATCATGTACCACGAACACCACATCCCTAGACGCTTGTCTAGCCAACACCCTGCGTTGTCCAGCCACCTGGGCCCAACGCAAACCCCTGCTGCCAATCCACCGAAACGTAGCCAAGTCCAATCGTAGCCAAGTCCTTTGGAAAACTCAGGTTCCAGCCAAGCGGCCGTTGTGCAGCCCGCTTGCCACCCAGTGTATAAACGAGTGTCCGATGATCCAAACCATGTACCACTAACACCACATCCCTAGCCGCTTGTCTAGTCCACACCCTGCGTTGTCCAGCCACCTGGGCCAACGCAAACCCTTGCAGCCAATCCACCGAAACGTAGCCAAGTCCAATCATAGCCAAGTCCTTTGGAAAACTCAGGTTCCTGCCAAGCGGCCGTTGTGCAGCCCGCTTGGCCACCCAGTGTATATACGAGTGTCCGATGATCCAAACAGTCGTCGGGGATGAACCTGTAATTATAAGAGGTTAGGGCGCACATAGGAATGACAACAATCTGATCGCCATCTACCCACACGCCTAATCATGTCGTCTGACGCACCCGCCTCCACCGCCATTGTCGCTGCGCCTATCCGAAAAGAATGCGGCGCGAACTGCTTCGGGCCGTGCCCCAAAGATGCAATACAACGCTTAAATCAGGTCGACATACGCAAACAATACAACCCTGCGCTTCGGGAATCGCTCGCACCCGATAGCACAAGAAGCCAAGAAACCCTGTAGCCCTTCCAAAAGTGGGAGGAAGCGTTTTTCTTCAACTTCTCCTTCTTTTCCATGAACCGGTCAGGCCGTTTGGGACGGTCCACCGTCTCCCTATCCCCAGAAAGTAGTGTAAGCACATCCACATATTCGTTCTCCAAACCCTCTCCCGTAACCTGCAGTGACCCGCAACCCATTGGGGACAACTCGCCGGACCCATAAGAGATGCCCGCACCCCAACGGGAGACACCTCCCCAGCACCCACCGCTGAGACCCCAATTAACTTGCAGGCCCAGTCATTCCCCCTGACCGAAACCAAAACTGCGCCAACCTCGGAAATCCCCTGCTGACCCGACCTGTGCCAAAACCGGCGCGGGCGCTGCCCCAGATGTGCACGCAGACGCGGGAACCCCAACCGCAGCAGAGCTAGGCGCAAGAACCGCCGCCGGTACCGCGCTCCCCGAAACGACGTGTCCCGCCACACTCAGCGAAGACTTCCCCTTAGCCGCGTCCTCCGACCCATCCTGCCAGCGTCTAAGAGCAGCAACCAGGGCTTCTAGCAACCCCGTCGTTACACCACCAGCACCACCCGACGCATTACCCCCCGAAAGGCCGAGCGATCCAAACGCTGCACCCCCAAAATCCGACTCCCGTGCAGCCAGCAAGGGGATCCTCCCGGAGCCCCAGAATCACAGCCAAAGGTGATCCCAGCGATGGTCGCCCAGGAATAGCACCTCCACTGGTAACCGGCACCCTTCACCGACCTCCATCTCCTGCCACCAAGACCACCAAGACACTCCTCGGCTGAGAGCGTTGAGAATGTCCATTACGAATTGAAATACTCCATCCGATATCCCCTGCACCAGTACCGGTACGTCCCCAGCCACCGGGCTCCCTGCAACTGCTGCCGACACGATCCTCCTCCGATGTCCAGCCGCACGATGGGCGCCGCCATGTTGCGGGCGGGCCGAACGCGCCGCCCGAGACGCTGCATGCCTGCAACGAGTGGGAGGGAGCCTGGAGGCAGCCGCTGCCACTCTCGGCACTCTCCCCCGGCCGCCGGAAGTGAAGGACCTCCACGCGGGCTCCTCGAGAGCGACCTCCGTCGGCCATCTTACCTGGTCTGGGGGGGGGTGGTTCCTTCCAAACCCCCCTTAAGTCCTTCCATCCCAGTCCCCTCGACCAACTCCTCCAGACTCCTCACGTAAAGACAGGGAAGAAAAACAGGCACCTGCACCATGTTCACCCTCCTCCGCACACTCAAACGCAGATCCCTGGGTGGCGTGTCCATGACGACCGCCCTTCACCCGATTGGGAACCGGCTGCATCCACTTCCTTCTATTGATATTAAACCGGGCTCCCCTATGCCCCGGGGGGGGGGGGCACTCGGGAGGGGCATTCTACCAATTTAGGCCAGACAGGGCCCTGGGAATGGCAAATCCGCAAGGACCCCACCTGGAACCAAATAACCCTTAAGGACCAAGAGAAAGTGGCTCGAATCACATCCACCCACAGAGCACCGCACCCACGGAACAACCCTCCAGACACCACCAAACCTCCCCAGTCCAAAGCCACTCCAGAGCCCCCACCAGCACCCCCAACCAGCATGCACCTGCCAACATGCCACCCAATGACCATATCCGAATGCAATTGCAAACATTATCCAATGACCGTATACTGACTGCACCTGCAACCATGCCACACCGTGACCACACCGACTGGACTTGCGAACATGCAACACAGTGGCCCCACACAGAATGCGCCTGTAACGTGCAACACAGTGACCATACCTGGAATGCACATGCAAACATGCAACAGTGACCCCACACAGATTGCACACGCAAACCTGCAACACCGTGACCTCACCCGAAATGCACACGCAAACCTGCAACACCGTGGCCACATACAGAAAGAGCCTGCACACATACAACAGTGACCATACACTGAATGCATCTGCCAGTATGCAACATCGTGACCACGCACAGCACGCACGCGCAAAAGTCAACACAGTGACCATACCCGGAATGCACCCGCAAGCCTGCAACACAGTGGCCACACACAGAATGAGCCTGCAAACATGCAACACCGTGACCATACCCGGAATGCACATGCAACATAGTGACCACACACAGAATGCACACGCAAACATGCAACACCGTGACCACACCCGGAATGCACACGCAACCTGCAACACAGTGGCCATACAGCATGAGCCTGCAAACATGCAACACAGCGACCATACACTGAATGCATCTGCAAACATGCAACGCCGTGACCACGCCCAGAACTTTTAAAACTCTCGGTTCCTAAGGGGTTAATGGGGTATTATGCTGCAGTAACCCTTATTGAAACCGCTAGTAAAATAAGCATTTTAGCAATTGAAACTGTTTACTACAATTATGTATTCAAACGTTTCCCGCACCTTATCTCCCTGGTTCACACGAAGGGATAAGAGTTTTCTCTCTCTCCAGTGCCGGACCTCAGGGTACCGGACCCCAGGGTGCAGGAGCTCAGGACCTCAGGGTGCAGGACCCCAGGGTGCAGGAGCTCAGGGTACCGGACCCCAGGGTGCAGGAGCTCAGGACCTCAGGGTGCAGGACCCCATGGTGCAGGAGCTCAGGGCCTCAAGTTACAGGACCTCAGGGTGCACTCGCTAAAGGACACTGAAATTTCATTCAATGCACTGAATTGTGAAGCATTTGTTCGCCGGCACCTGCCGGGTAAAGCACAGAACAGGAGATGCAGAGGAACCATTCCCATGTGATCCCATTGCAGCCCGAATAATGAGCGGGAACATGGAGACACAGGCAGCAGCACTAGCAGATATCAGACGGGTCTGTATGGCAACAGCCAGCCTTAGGGACCAGCCGCATGTATTAGATTGTAAGCTCTTGAGCAGGTCCTCCTCCTCCCGCTCCGCATATGCAAGGTGTAAGCCGCCCTGTCATTGCTTCACCCATTGTACAGCGCTACAGAACCCGTCGGCGCTCCTTAGACCAATAATTGTATCGTGTGTGTACACCTTACGCATATATACTTAAAATATATTGTGTTGAATAACCCCCAGGGTTTTCTTTGTAAGAGCCACCACGTTATTTGATCATTTGTGCCCCAGATCATTTTTTATTTATTTATTTATTTATTTATTTTTTTGATTACTAAACCTTCAATGCTGTGCAACTACTTATCCCACAGCGCTGCTATCTGGCTGCCTGAGCATTGTGGGATCTGCAGCCACAACACATGCAGGTCCTTAGAACAAAAACAGAAAATCAACAAAACCAATTGAATAAAAACCATCTGCCTTTCTCTTTAACCAAATCTAGTCACACACAGACAGACACACAGACACACACACACACACAGACAGACACACAGACACACCCTACACCTGCTTCTTGCTGGGGAGTGGGAATCCAGCAGCTCTGCCCCCTATAACAGCAGCACATGGCACAGTCTGCACTTCCTGTCACCCTCTCCCCTTACACACACAGAGGAAGCTCCCGGTCATGTGATCACACAGAGTGCTCCCTCAAGTGTTCCAGCAGACATGTAGATGCCCCCCCCCCAGCCACCAAACTTTCCCTCCCCTTTCTCTTTCACCAGAAACACCTGAAAAACATGATCTCACCTTGATGCACTTCTCACGTTGGCAGGAACAGAGGAAGAACCCTGCACCCATCACCAGCATATATAGTCCAGGCAAGCAACACTGTTGCAACCACTCCACCAATAACACCGTAGCTTTTCCTTGACTGACAGGCCCATGCTTCCAACCGACCCCCCCCCTTCCCCCTCCCTGAGGGGCCCCAGGGATTCTAAACCCTTCCAGATCTTCCCTTAACCTACAGGCCCAGGCCATCAGTCATGTCCCCCTTCCTGAAGGTCCAGGGGGTTCTTACCTGAGTTCTAGGTTTCTGATTGACTTCTTGGTATTGACCCTCTGGCCTGGCTGACGGATTTTCTCGGGTGCTGTATCCCTGCTTTTCTCCCTTCTAATGATCAAGCTGTTCTAGAAAGCAGGGTACGTGGTCCGCTTTCCCCTGAGGAAATGAATAGAAGGCGAACTGACAACTCTGTTTCTATTGTGCCAGTTCATTGCATTTTATATCATGGTGCCCACTCAAGCCAGTGCGCGCTGAGGCTGGCAAGATGCCAGTGCGCGCTGAGGCTGGCAAGATGCCAGTGCGCGCTGAGGCTGGCAAGATGCCCGCTGTGCCCACGACCCACAGTCGGGTCACCAAAGCCAGGTCCCATTATAAATCCAAAGTAATCAGGCCCCTTGTACCGTCCAGGTTTAGGAGAGCCCTTCCTAGGGCAACCAGACCTGTGGAGGGGGCAACTGATGTTAATGACCTTGCTGAATATTCTGACCATGGGTCAGATGGTGCCAGGCCCCCTACTGGGTCAGATGGCATCAGACCCTGCCATGTATCCAAGGTCAGACCCCCTTTACCGTCCAGGCCTAGGAGAGCCCTTCCAGGGGTAACCAGGTCTGTGGAGGGGGTAACTGACATCTCAGACCCAGTCGAGTATTCCCCTTTTGATCCCGAGGTACAAATGGACTCCTTCTCGGCCAGGGAGTCAAAGGATGAAGCCATGGAGGTTATTCCCATTAATGCCTCTCGTATGTGGCCTCGCCAAACGGCCAGACACCCTAAGGGTGGTCCAGGGTGTAAGATTGTTACAGGCTGTATTACCTGCGGTGCTGTACGCTTATCTGCATCACCCACCGCACTCATAGTGCCAGGTAGCAAGGCCATAATTATGGGGTCTGGCGATGGGGTCACAGCCAAGGAGTTTGGTGGGAGAACTGCTATCATGTTGCCTTTGTCTGACAGTGAAGTTGTCACGCCCGTGGCTGGCAAGCTTCCAGTCAAGCCAGTCCCAAGCTGTGTGCCAGCGGTGCCAGTCCCAAGCTGTGTGCCAGCGAAGCCAGTCCCAAGCTGTGTGCCAGCGGTGCCAGTCCCAAGCTGTGTGCTAGCGGTGCCAGTCCCAAGCTGTGTGTCAGCGGTGCCAGTCCCAAGCTGTGTGTCAGCGGTGCCAGTCCCAAGCTGTGTGCCAGCGGTGCCAGTCCCAAGCTGTGTGCCAGTACCAAGCTGTGTGTCAGCGGTGCCAGAAACCCAGTCAAGCTGTGTGTCAGCGGTGCCAGTCCCAAGCTGTGTGCCAGCGGTGCCAGTCCCAAGCTGTGTGCCAGTGGTGCCAGTCCCAAGCTGTGTGCCAGTACCAAGCTGTGTGTCAGCGGTTCCAGAAACCCAGTCAAGCTGTGTGTCAGCGGTTCCAGAAACCCAGTCAAGCTGTGTGCCAGCGGTGCCAGTCCCAAGCTGTGTGCCAGTACCAAGCTGTGTGTCAGCAGTGCCAGAAACCCAGTTAAGCTGTGTGCCAGTCCCAAGCTGTGTGCCAGTTCCAAGCTGTGTGTCAGCGGTTCCAGAAACCCAGTCAAGCTGTGTGTCACCGGTTCCAGAAACCCAGTCAAGCTGTGTGTCAGCGGTTCCAGAAACCCAGTCAAGCTGTGTGTCAGCGGTTCCAGAAACCCAGTCAAGCTGTGTGTCAGCGGTTCCAGAAACCCAGTCAAGCTGTGTGTCAGCAGTGCCAGAGTTACATTGCAATACCACTGTACTCATGCTCCACAGAGAGTCCGAGGTTTCCAAACCTCATGGTAAGGCACAGGTAGGCGAGCCTACTCCCACTGTTGCCGTGTCGTGTGGGGTGGTCACCAGTTTTAGATCTCGTTCAAGGAGAAGACGGGAAAAGGTGTCTAACCCTAGTCCCACTGATTCTATGTCCAGTCTAACTGATGCCAAGATCCCCCTACCCCGTCATGTCCCTGAGGGCTATGTGCAGTCGCCCCTTGGACTGGTGTTCAGGAAGGACCACTGGGTTGCCATTCAAAGGAACCCTCATAGACGGGGCGTCTTGTGGAGGAGGATGACGACTCTGAGTGGGACCTCAAAGGACTTTGGTGACTGGTGTTCGTGATCTGGTTTCCTGATTCTGTCTGTCATGTTTGTTGTTTTAGGTGCCCTGAGGTCACCTTTTTTGGAGGGGGCTACTGTCACGTTCCCACGTTCCAACCCTGTCTCCCTGCCCTCTGTATTCCTTATGTCTGTGTTTCCCTGTGCTGCTTTCCCTGACATGCAGCTCAGGGGTTAAGTTTATTGCTCGTTGAGCTTCTGCTGGTGATATGGGCTGATTACTCCCCTATATAAAACCATGGGCCCATATCACCATGCTCTTGCATCCTGGTTCACTTCAGCTACAGATTTGTTCCTGAGAGCTCCCTGTTATTCTATCCTAGTTCTTTCTCAGTGTTTCTCCCTTGTCTGAGTTCTAGGTTTCTGATTGACTTCCTGGTATTGACTAGCCTTCGGTATTAGCCGTGCAGAGGTCCCCAGTGTCTACTGTGGTTTATTTCCTTATCCTGATTGTTGTGTCACGCATCTCTGCATATAGCGGCTTTTCCTTTTACCTGGGCCCTACTTGGCGCATGCCAGGTACCGCCATAGTGGCTGAGCGTGACAGAGGTCCCCATAACCTGCCCATAAAGTGGATTTGTAGGATGTATAGAAACATTTAAAAACAAAAAAAATGACATTTCAAATGACGGTAAATGGTTTTCCTTTAATCTTTTCATAAACAACTGCTTTGGGCAGCAGCCTGTATGAAAAGAGGAGACATTTTAGGACACGCAGAACAAGTTTAGTGATTTTTTTGGCTAAATTATGGTGAAACTTATGCAGGCTTTGGATGAAAGTAACAATAGGTGCTTTAAAATTGGGCCTTTAGTGTCGGCTACAGTGCCGTCACACCGTAACCCCTCTGTGGTATTGTGGAAGAGTGCAGGGTTGGACCCTGCGGTCCAATATTAAAATGATATAAATCTGGTAATATAGGTGTCAGTGCACCCAAATATTTTGCCTTTGGTGGCAGCAAGTGCCTTCACACCGTAACCCTTTTGTGGTATTGTGTAAGAGTTCAGTGGTGGAGGTTTTGTGAATGCAGAAGAAATCCCCGATCTATTCCGTTACGTCAGCATCAGGGGATTGATAGCTGCTGATCCAGGACTGATTAATTTTTATAAATGTCAGCCGGTCTACAGAGTCAGTGGACAGACGCACTATTTTATACCAAAGACCAAAGTGGTAGGCGCCAGCAATCAGTGGTTTCCCCAAACCAAGGTGCAAATATTACAAGAAATATACGTGTCTGGCGGCGCGATAACAATCGCTATGGATAGTCTGGAGGCTCTCTAATGGTAAAACGTCCATATATACATGCGAAGACAAACAAGAAATATAATGGTGCAGTACATAATGAACAGAGTAAGATATATTAGGAATGATAGGTGTATCTGTGTTGGGCGCTGCCTGCATCTAAATATAACACACTGATTGAGTGTAATAAAAATAGGAAATAAACAAAATTGCGGTGGTTATAGGGTATTACTCCTTAAGTGCAGTAGTACTGATCGTATAGGAAATCAGACTTGAAAAGCAAATAAATTTATATTTTACAATATTCTACTGCCATCTAGTGGTTAAATTCAGTACTACGGCAAAACAGGTTTCAAAGGTTGAACAAGGATTCCTCAGTGTTCTACTGCCATCTAGTGGCTCAGTCCGATATTGCAGTCAATGTTGAAAAGAATAAATCGCTGGTCCTCTCTCCTTTCGTTATGCTGGTCTTTTCCTCATAGGAATAAACACAGAGAGAGGGTATACATAGCGCAAAAATGTATCAGAGATTGCGATGATAAAAATAAGGACGGTTGATCAACTCACGTGGTCCAGAGCCTATTGGGGGTGTCAGGCTCAGACTTTCTTGCTGTGCCAGTCCATTGAGGTGATTGGATCCCTTCCTTTTTTGTCCCTTCTGTACTGCTGTAAAAGGATTTTTCCTGTGGTCCCTGGGTCCTCTGGGCTGGTGGTCCAATGGTAGATGTGGGGCTACCGGTGGTCTACCTCCCTGTCCTCCAGAGTAAACACAGGATGCAGAGTATAGGGGTAAAAGGGGATTTATTCATAAAATCAATAATACAGTGTAAATAACAAAATAAAAGGGGTGGTGGGGTAATCCAGGACGCGTTTCGGCTTCTAGGCCTCTTCTGCTGGATGATTTCCCACTCGTTGCAGTCCTTCTTTTATATTAAATGTGGTGATGGATGGACAACTTTCGTTTTCGATTTTGTGTGCCGATTTGCGCGCATGCGCCCGGGCCTCCGTCGGATTGGGCCAGTCACGTGGGAGCATTTGTCCAATCGTAATAGATCTTTTTCCTGGATCGTGGGAGGTGTTTGTGTACATTCTCCGCTCACAGCGGGTGGTTGGATCGTTCCATAGAGGGGAAAAGGCACCGTCTGCAGCTGGTTTCACGTCAAATATTACTTCATGTGAAAACATATAGGCAAATGCTGCAAAATTAAGCTAAAGAAAAGGGGGGGTTCTAAAACGGGGAGTTACATACCTCCACATAATGATGGAAATTATACATTTGAATTGTGCATAAATTATATAATACATCTTGAGTATATGCAATGTACTTGAAAGGGATGCTCAAGTCATATGATGGAAAATACATACATTCGAGGTGTGCATAATTAGTATATTACATCTAGAATCTATGGGGGAGGTTCATGCTTGAAAAGGATGCTTAAGTCATAAACATGATACAGGCTATCCCTGCAGTCTCACAGATGTATCTGTATAGGCTTCTCATGTCCCTATAAATTGTGTGTGTATTTTATTCCTACATAATGATATAATTCTGTATGATGTATCAAAATGGAGGTGTATTCTATCGATCCTTGATAATTTAAAAGTATTAGTGTATCCCTATTGATATGTATTCTGCAAGCATCACAGGAATGGCCACGGTCCAGTGATGATGGAGATAGCTGCTTTGTCACCAGACCCAGTGACCATACAGAAAACAACTCGAGTGAGCATAAAAGACCAGGACACAAGTTCTGTCTTGGGTGTTTCTTATTACTCTGGGGCAAAATTACAAACATTCAGTAGTTTTGTCAAAAATAGGAGTGTCACAAATTCATGGATTAAAAACCAATAAAGAATCAATACGTCAGTAATATAAGAAACATGTTTTTTCTACTTTGGGCAGTACCTAGACTTACACAAACATTTCCTGTCCTTGCCTAATAGGCACGACTAAATTGACGTCACAGCTATATCCTGTTCTAGAAATAAGAATGTTCCATAGGATATATGAACAATAACCATGTGTATCCCTCCCTTCCTCTCGGCCAGCCAGCCTCTCTTAGTTTCAAGAGGAAGTGGAGTTGAATAGAAAATTTGCACTCCTTAATAAACAGGAAGCCAAGAGAAAAAACAGACTCAGCATTACCTCATGAACACATTAGGCATTTGCTGAGCAGTCAATCAGGCCCTATATATTTATATAGCTATCAAATATTACTAGAATATAGAAATATGTATACAGTGAATTAGCTACCATATTTCAAAATTCCTTTCAATCCGTCTTTTGATCACAAATCATGTGATCATTAGACATGTGCACAGCACAAAATTTCGTTTTCAACTAATGGATTAGTACTAAAATGCAATTTATTTAGTTGCTTAAGAAATTTGTTTTCAGTTCTTTAGTATGAAAACTAATTTCATTCATCCGAAAACCAGTGGATACAATTATTATTGTAGTGGCTCCTCAGAGTGCTGAGATCGCTGCTTGTTACAGTATCTCTCAGCACAATGTGTCAGGCAATGCTGTTACAGTAACTGACTGCTGCTCATCACAGCGCTCAGTGTTTCAGTAAAACTAGTAAATAATATTTTTATCTATAAGAGGTTATAACAATATTATTTCCTTGTTTTACTGAAACTGAGCGCTGTTACAGTCAGTTACTGTAACAACTGAGCCTGATACATTGTACTGAGAGATAATATAACAAGCAGCTGACCTCAGTGCTCACAGCCACTGGATTTAAAGGGTTAAAAAAAGACTCCTCTCTGTATAATGTATAGAACATCCTCCTGCATTAATTAATACCCCTATCTGTATAATGTATACAACATCCACCTGCATTAATTAATACCCCTCTCTGTATAATGTATAGAACATCCTCCTGAATTAATGTCCGTCTATGTATAGAACAATCCTCCTCAATTTATACATTTCTCTGTATAATATATATAACACCCTCCTGCATTAATACCCCTCTCTGTATAATGTATAGAACATCCTCCTGCGTTAATTAATGCCCCTCTCTGTATAGAACATCCTACTCAGTAGGACCTACTGCATTGGCATGTGGAGGGTGCAGAACTTTGGAATGCAATGCTTATCCAGCACAGGAGAGGGAACTTTTACTTAAACTTTGCATCTCTGTGGGGGAGAGAGACAGGAATATAAAAGCAGGGGAGAGGGCAAATATTAGCATAAATCGGTCTGAAAGCTCAGAGAAGAGATGTCTGGTGCAAATTTATTTTTTATAATAAAGCACTTTAAATCCAGGGAAACGTTCAAATAAATCACACTGACAGCTCATAATAACAGAGTAACTGAGTTGGATAGTAAATGTATCAGACGTAAAAAAAACCTTTATAACAAGCAGCACTGGGAGAGGAGAGGGACTTTATATAAAATGTGTATTATAGATGAGGAAAGGGGATAGTGCTCCTGGATAATATAAAATGTATCAGACCTAAGCCCCTATTATGCAGAGCGGGAGGGGAGATAACACACGTTTTATAAAGTCCCTCTCTTCTCCCAGCGCTGCTTGTTATAAAGGGGTTTTTTACTATCCAGCCCTCCTCTGTCATTAGCTTTCAGTGTGATTTATTTGAATGTTTTCCTTCTCCAACTGCTTTTATCATCTTAAGTAAAGGTTTCCTCTCCTGTGCTGGCTGTCTGTGCTGTGAGTGAGTATTCTGGAGCTCTATCACTGTCAGATTTTCGGGTAGGGGTCGGGAAGGATTACGCATACAAACCTTTTCTGTAGCTTTGCGATGTTGCACTCTTCATTGCTGGTTTCCTTCAATCCATGTAATATTACAAAAAGGACAAACTAAAATGTAGTGCATTTTATTTTGGTTTCTTTCGTTTTTTGTACTGAGCAGTTTCGTATCTCTTGAGTAATACGAAAACTAAATTATCCCAAAATTCGGACTAAATCGTTTTAGTACTAAAACAAATGCACATGTCTAGTGATCATTAATTAAAAAAGAAAACTAAACTAAACTAGTGAACCTATTACAAGTGGGGTTACATTGTCATCATATTATACATATAAATCATTCCAATACGTAGAAATAAAAAAAAGAAAAAGAGAGATTAGTAATTACTCATAAGAGGGGAACGTTGAAGAGGAATCAAAGTAGGCGGGGTGGAAGTATAGGATAGGCTGGCATCATAGGTGAGTTAGAAACGCAACATTTCTCAAGGCACAGCATCAACAATTTGTAAAAAATGGCAATAACAAGAATAATCATAACGAGATACATTAAACCATGTAAAATAGTTGAACCTAGGCTACCAAAAATAGAACTAAAGCCAAAGGTCCAATCAAATCCATCTAAGGGACTTGATACTTTCCTGAGTTGGGTTTGAATTTCCTCAATATCATGTATATCTTGAGAAACTTCACCTGAAATGTCATCAATGTGAAAACAACAATGGGTCAAATTAAGAAGACCACATACACCACCCTCCTTCATTAACAAATAATCAAGGGCCATACGATTCTGAATTACTGCATCTCTAATCTGACGTTGCTCAGCAGAAAGAACTGCTAGCGCATGTGTAGTGTGATTAAACATGTCATCAACTAAGTCTACAAAAAGGTTCATTTTAGAATACAAACGAGCAACACCATATGCGGGAAGCAAGATTCCACCAAATCGCTGTGCCTCAGAGGTTTTGACAGATATGGAGGAGCGACAAGAGCGATGTACAGTGTTATGTAGGTCAATGCGCATACCAGACGGAACATAAGGGTGAATAGTATGAGATGGACCAATAAGACCCAAAACACATTCACCAACATAAGTTCTAGGTATTACCAAATATGCCCATTTACCACATAACCAGTAAAAAGGGGGGTTAAGGGGCAAGGTAGCATAAGCATCAATATAATATGTTGCAACCATTATCATACTAGAGTATGTGCCATCTTCCACTTGCAAGGTCCAATCTTTTGGACTCTTGGAATCATGTAAGTTAAGTTTCCCAAAAGATGCTACATTCCACACAGTATTTTTAAACAAAACATGGGTAGCATTAATTTGGGATGCGTTAATACATCCAAACATGAAATCAGCAGAGTTGGCGTTGCCAACACTTACAGGGAAAGTTTTATCCATCCATTGCCATAAACTTACACATTTATCTGGTATACCTGGGTTAGAACAAAGGGGGTAGGACACTAACTTAGAATGCCAAGGGGTGCTGAACCAGGAAGAAGAACTATTACCATAAAGAAAGGAAACACGAAAAGTGGCTTGTAGATTCATCTCAGAATTATTAGGGACATACATATGATCCATTATAACCTGGCAAGGAGGTTCCTTTCTGTTAGGTTCTGGTGAAGGCATTCTACCAGTAATGTTAAATCTCATTCGTATCACTGCAGTACCACGATGTTCCTGTAAGAGGGGAGCACGTATAAAAGTGGCACCTGGATTGTTAGTAGTTTTAGAGAAAGTAGGCAGTGTAAACAAATCATCATCAAAAAGACTAAGATTCAAAGCAACTCCTTCATACGGTATACCATATTTAGAACTAGTCGGTTTGGCCATACATATCCAGCAGGACTTGTTGAAACCTGAAAGTTCATATATAGTCTGAGCAGCATATGCATAGTTATTAGGTCGATGCAAGTCTCTTTTCAAACGCATATTAAGAACTGGGGGACGAGCAAAGGAGATATTGTGGGGACCTACAATATCTTTCCAAAAACATCTGTGATAGTAACATGAACTACCAGTAAGTATGATGAAATAAATCATAATGATTAAAAGCGAACCAACAAAAAATAAAACAGTTCTTGGAAAAAGAGCAAAACATCTCGGTAGTAGTTCTAGCAATAGACACTGCAAGTGTAAAATCAGAGTAAATACAATATGTATTACTTTGTGAAAAAGGAAAGTTCATCAAAAAATAAACAGTTCGTGTAAATGAGGAAAAAAAGGTACTACTCTTCAGGTTGAATAGGACAGTTAACCCCTTAATGACCCCTGACGTACCCTGTACGTCCTGTCCTCGGGTCTCCCTTAGACCCGCGGACGTACAGGGTACGTCAGCGGCGCCAAATCCCCCTCCCGCCCGATACTCACCTCCCTCGTCGGATCCCACGGCGATCTGGCAGGGAGGAAGCCTGCCCATGTGATTTACATGGGCAGGCGAGGCTGATGACGTCGCCACGCTGCGTGGTGACGTCATCAGAAGGTGCCCCCATGTAATTCAATGGAGGGGAGGGGGGGCTCCTTCGGAGCCCTCTATCTCCCCAACCATTAAAGCTAGCAAAATGCTTTTTGCACCGCTGAAAAGGGGAGAGTCTCCCCTTTTCAGCGGTGTATAGCATTAACCGTTTCGCCGCCGGATCGCATTTTAGCGCGAATGGCGCCAAAACGCGATTCGAACCTGGAGGGGGGCTGACATCTTGGATGTCAGCCTAGCCTCCAGGTCCCCCCACCCACTGACAACCTCACCATATGTGTGAGGATGTCAGTGGGCCAGTTAACCATTAGCTGCCATGTAGAGATAAGGGTATCCTAAGGATCCCTTTATCTCCCGATCCATGGCAGTTAGATGGTCATATTTGACATCATTTGAAAGGCCTGATCATGGCCTTTGAAATGATACCAAACATGACCAGGTTTGGTTTAAAAACAAAATTATAAAAAAATAAATAAAAAAAAAAAATAATAATAAAAAAATTAAATAAAATAAAAAAATGTTTGTTTTTTTAAAAAAAAAATTTTTGTCTGGGGGGGTTTAATTAAATAGGACCTAGGCTGACATCTCAAAATAATTAGCACAAAATGGTCAGAATGAGCGCAGCGCACATAGGTGAACTGGCTCAGCAGTGAAAGGGTTAAAAGGTAAAAACATGTAAAAATTGGGTATTTCTATTCTCGGGATAAAATTTGAAAACTATTTAGCCGGGGTCTTTATTGGTGGTTATAGCTTTAGGGGATTAAATTACGAAAAAGTGTGTTTTTACCATTTTTTTCATCATATTTCATATTTTTTTTATATTAAATTATTGGATATGATGGAAATAATGGTATTTCTAGAAAGTCCATTTAATGGCGGGAAAAAGGGTGTATAATATGTGTGGGTTGAATAAACGAGTAAGAGGAAAATTTGACCTAAACCCTAGTAGCGCAGAAATGTAAAAACAGCAGCGGTCACTAAAGGACGGATTTGTGTAAAACCGCCCGGTCACTAAGGGGTTAATAGGCATAAAAAATAAATTGGGGGAAAACGATTCTTCAGCTGGGAAACCAGCCAACAGGTTAGCAGGGGCTTACAACTGCTGTGGCCCACACTCCAGATTCATCAGCGGGATACGTCACAGGAGGAGGTCATATAGAAGCAGGGGTCAGCGATTCCACGTCTGGGGTTGAGGTCACAGGTGGATCAGGAATGAAGTCATCAGGGATGAATGGCGCTTTCTTTATCCTTGATGCATGGATCCAGGAAGGTGATTCATCAGTCAGCACGGCGGTTCTGGTCACAGCAAGGACGGTAGTCGGCTCTCCATATGGTAGATCAATGGTTTTGAGACGATGCAGGGCCTTCACGAGCACTCGATCTCCTGGAACAAAACAGTGAGTAGGATCTGTGGAGAGAGGCGGAAAAGAGCAGGAGACCGTTCTATGGAAATCATGCAATGTTTTAAGCAATTGAGTAACATATGCTTCTCTAAATTCATCCAGATCACCTGGTAACATTACCAGGGGACCTTGCTTAGGAATCCATGGGGTAGGAAAGGGTCTTCCCATGAGAACTTCAAAGGGGGAGAGGCCAGTGACAGAATGGGTGGTCATTCTTATTTCTGCAAGAATGGCTGGAAGGTAATCCGGCCAGTTCTTGAAGGTACCCTCAGTAGCTTTTCTAAGTTTATTTTTGATATTTCTATTTTGCCGTTCCACGATTCCGGAACTTTCCGCATGGTATGGGCAATGAAACTTCCATTGAATGGCCATTAATTTTACCAATTCCTGTGTGATCTTGGAGGTACAGGCAGGACCATTATCTGAATCAATAGATATGGGGCATCCATATCTGGGTATTAATTCTTTACAAAGAATTTTGGCAACAGTTCTGGCATTTTCTCTTGCAGTAGGGAAGGCTTCAGGCCATCTAGAAAACTTGTCAACTATTACCAGAAGGTATTTCAGGTTACCTTTTGAAGTGGGCAACTGGGCATGTGTGTAAAATCAATTTGGAGTTCCTGGAATGGACCATTAGCTGGCGGTAGATGTTGAGTTTTAATTTTTGGGCCCTGTGTATTATTTCTGGCACATATAAGGCAACGAGAAAGTTGGGAATTAATCATAGCCTTAAGATTACAAACAGAAAAATGCTTAGCCATTTCGCTGTATGTGAGTTTGGGAGATCTGTGGCCAGGACCGTGAAAAGAAAAAATAAAGATTGGCGCTGCTGCAGCAGGTAGGCCCACTCTCCCTCCTTTCTCATAAATTCTAACATCAGGCGGAATTTCTCGAGACTTCACAAGGCCTTCTGAGGCCCAATGATAAACATCAGCTTCAGTAGCACCTGCCTGGAGTTCTTTAAGCATCCATTTCTGGGGCAGCAGAAAAGGAGAAAGGTAGCAGGTGACAATTGGAGGGTGAGGAACAAGAGAAATGGTAGGAGATGAAAGAGCAGCAGCTTTAGACTTAGCGTCAGCAAAGTGATTTCCACGAGAAACAAAAGAGTCAACAGGATCATGACCTTTGCATTTAACAACAGCAAGACGAGAAGGCAATAGAATAGCAGACAGGAGATCAGAAATCAGATCAGAATGAGAAATAGGACGTCCATCAGCCGTAGTAAAACCACGGCGATGCCATAGTGCACCAAAATCATGCACAACACCAAATGCATAACGAGAGTCAGTATAAATGGTGACAGGGAGATCTTTAAAAAGTTTACATGCAGCTGTTAAAGCAAAGAGTTCCGCAGCTTGCGAAGAATTTGAAGGAATGGAAGCAGATTCATGCACAATGTCAGGCAATTCAACCACAGCTTAACCAGTCAGATACTGTGAATCAGAAGGACGAGAACAGGAGCCATCAACAAAGATATGATGAATATCAGGACCTTCTAGAGGAGTGTCAGAAAGATCAGATCTAGGAGAGGTCGTTAGTTGAATGAGCGGAAGACAATCATGTAATTCACGAGGCTCCTCTTGGTCTTTGCGTAGACGCAGGAGAGCGTTTGGAACAACAGAAGGACCAGAAGTGACAGAAGAGTATTTGACAGACAAATTGGTGGTAGAAGTTAGTACAGTTTCATAACCAGACAAACGTTGGGAAGAAATGTGCTGGGTAGAAAGGTTACGAAGTACATGCAAGACATTGTGTTGTGTATGGAGAATCGTGTCAGTACCTAGGGTTAAGGACTGAACTGTTTCCACAGCCATGGCACAGGCAGCCAAGGAGCGGAGACAATTTGGCATTCCCTGAACAACAGGTGGCATGACTTTTGACAAAAATGCAGTTGGACGCAGCGCCCCCCCCCCGTGGACCTGTGCAAGAACAGCCGCCATTGTGCGCCCATCCTCCCTACAGTAGAGGTGAAAAGGCAGTTTATAGTTCAGTAGCCCCAGTGCTGGTGCAGTAGCCAACAGTTCCTTTAACGTATCAAAGGCAGACACCATGTCCGGAGATCAAACAATTTGGTCCGGAGCTGTGCGCGCAGCAGACGCACGAAGAACAGAGTCATAATAGGAACAGTCTGGTATCCAGTGACGACAAAAATTCACCATCCCTAGATAGGACAACATGTCTGTTTTGGAGGCAGGACGCTTGAGCTGGAGCAGGCTCTGAATGCGGGACGGTGAGAGGACACGAGATCCCTGAGTGAGAACGAAACCCAAATATTCAACAGAGGTGGAGCAAAATTGCATCTTTTTTCTGGACACCTTGTGACCTTCTGAGTGTAGATGGTTGAGGAGAGCAACAGAGTCAGTGTGACATGCAGCTTGACTGGGGCTGCAAAGGAGGAGGTCATCCACATACTGTAGTAAGGTGGAGCCTTCCGGCGGACTGTAACTCAACAGAGTCTCACGCAGTGCACGTGCAAAGGTAGCAGGACTGTCAATAAATCCCATAGGTGATAGTGACCAACAAAACTGACTACCTTCAAATGTAAAGGCCAAAATGTGTTGTGTATCTGAATGTACTGGGACAGAAAAAAAGGCATTTTTTTTAGGTCTATGACTGTAAAATGTGTGGAGTCTGGGGGTATGGAAGTGAGACGGGTTGGGAGGTCAGGTACAATTGGAGAAATAGGAATTATGATTTCATTGAGAGATCTGAAATCCTGAGTAAAGCGATATCCATCTCCTTTAGGTACAAGATTTACAGGAGTGTTGTACGAACTTACAATGGGACGCAGAATGCCAGTAGCAAGGAAGCGGTGAATGAATTCCCGTATTCCTTCAACTTTAGCAGGTGACAGATTATATTGCTTGTGATAGACAGTTGCAGATTCTTTTAATTTTGCCAAATATGGTGTGCATGAGATAGAACCCACATCATATTCATCAATTGCCCATACATCCGGATGTACACACAATTCGAGATCAGGTGCTGAAAGGAAAGCACAGTGAAGAGGAGAGAAGGAATGGGAGGAAGAGCTAGGTGGAGAGAGGGGAGGGGCTGTTGGGGGATGAAGTGTGTTGGTAGCAGCTTCAATAGAAAAGAATGGAGAATCCACATGTAAAGATCCAGATGGCATGCAGATAATAGACACAGCAAGCAAAGAAAGCAAATCTCTGCCTAACAAATGAACAGGACAGGTAGGGAGAACATGAAAAGAATGAAACACAGAGGCAGGAGAAGAATTTGAAGAAATAGCAATGGGTGGGGTGACAAACGTTTCTGTTAGGACTCCATTAATCCCCAAAGATGGCATCTCAGCAGGTTTAATTGACCACAAACACCACTCTATTGTAAGCGTCGAATTTGTAGCACCCGTATCCACAAGGAATGGGGTTTTATGATCCTCCAAATTAAGGATCACTAGGGGCAAATGGTCAACTGTTTCTGAAACCTGAACACATGAGATGGAGCATGCCTCTGGGCCACATCATGCATTTGATTGGTTTTGCCAATCAATCTTATAACGAGGTGGATCACAGGCATTGTTAGAGGTAACAGCATTGCTTGTTGGAGATCTTGGCTGGGGGTTCATAGCAGTATTGCCAATGTTCCTGGGATTATGAGGGCATTCATTACGCCAGTGATTTGGATCACCACAAATGAAACAAGTACCTGGGGTACGTGTGGGTGTTGAGGACGATAATAAGTCCGTTTAGGGCGAGGACCATTATTACCTGGGGAACCTGAAGGACTGTTAAAAACAGCTAACATATATTTAGAATGCTGCAGGTCAAAGCAATCAGCAGAATCTTTAACAAGGAGCCTATTATTAAGATCAATAGGTACCACTGTTGGCCAGTTATCAATCACCTGTTTAGCAATTCTCTGGGTATCATCTCTGAGATTACCCATGAGAGTTTGAGTGTAGAGGAGACCCATATCTCCATCTAATGTCATGCCGGCATCCTCCTTCCAGTTCTTATGGAACCGGTGGACGAATTCGGTGACAGATTCTTTGGCATTTTGTTTGCATGCAATGGCTGCGACCATAGAACGTCGAGCTCCATAATTACGAGTCCATTCATCACAAACTTCTGTCCACATATCATCAATCTGCACCGATGTTTGTAAAGGCAAATTTTGGGGTGTAATAGGGGCACCTATTAGAGGAGCATGGAGGGGTTGAAGTGAGAGAACACGAGTCCAATCAAAACCAGTGTCATCAGCATATCCCATGACACCGTTAATGATCAACTTGTAATCTTCCTGAGTTAATTGAAATCCTCGTGTCGCCCGTTTAAGATATTGTGTTGTCGCGGTCGGGGAAATTCGGGGACTAGGAGAACCCTTAATTATAGAATTTAAGGTTCCTATATCAGGGGGCATAATAACGACATTATTTCCTGCAATTAAATAGGGCATCTGATATCTAGCAGGGGGGTTGATAGTTTTGCCAGATTGGGTCCTAGTTATTTTCTGAAGTTGGGGTTCAAAATGGTCAATA
Organism: Leptobrachium leishanense; assembly: GCA_009667805.1. Taxonomy (NCBI): domain Eukaryota; kingdom Metazoa; phylum Chordata; class Amphibia; order Anura; family Megophryidae; genus Leptobrachium; species Leptobrachium leishanense. The sequence continues at coordinate 555,708 of CM019064.1, forward strand.
AAAGATTGCATTTGGGGAGAGTATCCTACACGGTTGGGTTTGGAAGTGGATACAAATGAAGATGTACTGAATTTAGACATAGGGGTTTTATTTTACCAATCATATGTACTAGTTTCATCTTGTTCTGTGTCAGATTCTGTTTCAACATGGGGTATTCCTACGATAGCACCTAAAACACATATATTTTGTGTTAGGGCTTCGGGGGAAGGCAGAGGATTAGTAGTGGTTTCAATAGTTGTAATCACAGCTGCCAAAGTCTTAGGGTCAAGGCTGGGATAAAGGGAAGAGGGTTTGGGAGTAGGTTGTGAAAGGGCAGGAGGAGAGGAATTGTAAGGTGGGGGATTATCTATGGACCATGATACATCTTTAGGAGTTTTAGAAATGGGGTTATATGAAGAGGACAAGTGAATCCACACTTTACCACATTCCTTCATATATTTTCTATCCCAATTTGAGTCAGGTTGGAAATATGGGAAAGCTTTCTGGTTGCCAAGACATAAACCTTTTATCATGGACATATGATAGGAAGAGAAGCTTCCTGAATTTGGGAATGGATCAAAAGAATGCATGGCTGTAGTCCAGCCAGCAAGACAATTTATAAAGGGCGTGGTGAAATATTCGCCAGCAACACGTTGTACATAATAGGCGGCATTTCAGCAGGGCCATTTTGGGGCATTAACTTCTTATTGAAGTGCTTATCTAATTTGCCCGTTGTTTTTGGATCTATATGGGAGGATTTTTTGGCACCCATATCGCAAAAAAAGGCGCGGTGGAGGGGGAAGGAGAAGGGCCAGCGCAATTAGAAGGGAGAGAGGGAAAGGGTCGCAAAAATGCGCAGTTTCCTCTATTCTCACTGAGCCAAATCACAAAACAGCAATCTCCATTCTATTTAAAATCTTTTTAACTACACTATCAGGGAGAACAGGCACAAATAGGAAATAACAAGTAGTCAGGTAAATAGAGACCCAATTCTCTGGGCGGGAAACTTAAAGGTATTAATCTTTTAAAATATAATACTCTTTACAACACAATTCAAATGTGAGTCACTAACAGTGGGGACATCCAACAATTGATCAAGGAAACAAAGAGAAAGGATCACTATTCTTTACCCAGACGATTGTAAAAAATCCTATTTTTCATTCACCATCACTTAAACAATCAAATCATTCAAAAGAAACTCTTGCACTATCAAATCAAATAATGCGAGTTCGAAAATTTTAACAAGCAAGTTGCCTATGATGAATATTATGTTCAATAAATATTAATAAAATAAATATGTAACCCATACTCACCAAGACAAGTTGATTAGTTCAAATCCACACTTCTGATACCAAATTGATATGTATTCTGCAAGCATCACAGGAATGGCCACGGTCCAGTGATGATGGTGATAGCTGCTTTGTCACCAGACCCAGTGACCATACAGAAAACAACTCGAGTGAGAATAAAAGACCAGGACACAAGTTCTGTCTTGGGTGTTTCTTATTACTCTGGGGCAAAATTACAAACATTCAGTAGTTTTGTCAAAAATAGGAGTGTCACAAATTCACGGATTACAAACCAATAAAGAAACAATACGTCAGTAATATAGGAAACATGTTTTTTCTACTTTGGGCAGTACCTAGACTTACACAAACATTTCCTGTCCTTGCCTAGTAGGCACCACTAAATTGACGTCACAGCTATATCCTGTTCTAGAAATAAGAATGTTCCATAGGATATATGAACAATAACCATGTGTATCCCTCCCTTCCTCTCGGCCAGCCAGCCTCTCTTAGTTTCAAGAGGAAGTGGAGTTGAATAGAAAATTTGCACTCCTTAATAAACAGGAAGCCAAGAGAAAGAACAGACTCAGCATTACCTCATGAACACATTAGGCATTTGCTGAGCAGTCAATCAGGCCCTATATATTTATATAGCTATCAAATATTACTAGAATATAGAAATATGTATACAGTGAATTAGCTACCATATTTCAAAATTCGTTTCACCTATCAGAATAGGGAGTGGGTCTCCAGAGGTGTATTCTTTACACCAGGTTTATGGGCTGGATGTCGGGAGGGTTAGATCAGAGGGTCTCAGGGTGGATGGACTGAGTGTCGTTGGTATTGGTCTAAATATCATAGACGTGGGAGAGAGAGAGTAGTGCTGAAGGAGAGAAGAAGACTTGATTAGTTTTCAAACTAGGTTTGACTGATTTATTTATGTAGGTGAGATCTTTCGAGGAGATACGGGAAGGGGAGCAGTCTTCTGTTACAGTGGTTGGAGAGAGGTGATTATGAAGGGTCCAGATATCCATTCTCCGTTCTGATGGTGACACGGTGGTATCCATAATAATCTTCGAGACAGCTTTATAGAAAATGGCATATTTCAAAATTCATGTTCAAACCTTTGGGATGTAAAGTGTCAAATTCATAAATGCAGCGCATTTCTTCTTGTCCAATTTTTTTGGGTAAGTCACCTCCTCTCCTATCATTCTGTAACCTTTTGATGGCCATGAAATCCAGTTGTTGAGGGCTACAGTTGTGGGCTTTTTTTAAAGTGAGCAGGGACACTGTGTCTCTAAGCCTTTTTCTATATTTCTCACGTGTTCCCTTATGCTGACGCCCAGGGCTCTGGTGGTTTTTCCTATATATTTAAGGCCACACGGGCATGTCAGGAGGTAGATTACGTTTGTCGAAAAACAGGTGAGTATGTCTTTTATTTTCCATGAACCTCTTCTATTGTTGACTTTTGTTATATGTCTCTTTTTATTTCCTGTGCTTCTGCAACTTATGCAATTTCCACATTCGTAGAATCCTGTATTCTGTTTGAAATGGTTATTCGATGTCTTTGGATTTCAAATTTTTGATCACTCTGCAGATGAATCTAGGTTTCAGGGGGAGGATATCCTGTAGTAGGGGGTCTTCCCTGAGAATAGGCCAAAATTTCTTAACTATGCGTTTAAACTTCGGGTTTTGTTCGCTGTATGTGAAGAGAAAAGGTATCTCATTTTGGATTGTGTTAGGGAGAGTTTTGTCTTTGTATTTGAGGTATTCTGTTCTTTCAGTCTGTGCTATACTTTCTTTAGTCTTCTCTAGGTCCTCTGCATCGTATCCTTTCTTTAGGAAGTTTTTAGTAAGTTTCTCAGCCTGGATGTTGAAATCCTCAATTTTTGAACAGTTTATCCGCATCCTAAAAAATTGTCCTTTAGGAACGCCTTCTAGCCATCTATCCAGATGGCAGCTGTCTCGGCCAATGTAGCTATTGCTATCTACTTTTTTGAAGTATGCTTTTGTGTGAATCTCTTCTTCTTCTATATAAATCGTGAGGTCTAGATAATTGACGGATTCCTTACTCCAGCTGGTATCAAGTCTGATATTAGGGTCTTTTAGATTGAGTTCTTCGAGAAATGTTGTGAGAGTTTCTTCTCCTCCTTTCCATATCAGGAAAAGGTCATCTATATATCTTCTATAGATGACAATTTCCTCTTTATGTTCTTCTATAATGTCTTTTTCCCATATGTCCATATATAAGTTCGCGAAACGTGTTCCTATTGCCGTTACTCTGACTTGTATGAAATGTTCGTGATTATTCTTAAGGATGAGTCTGATCCCTTCTAGGATGAATAATTTGTGTTCAGGTAGTATAGTGTCGCCAGCTTCTAGGTGTTTTTTAATTGCTTCGATTCCTTCTTCGTGAGGGATGTTACTGTATAGTGCTTGAACATCACTTGTCATCAGAATATATTCTTTCTCCCATGTTACCTTTTCTAGATCTTGTATGAGGTTGAGTGTATCTTTCAAGTGAGATTTGGTGTTGAGTACTATCGGTTGTAAGCAAGGGGGGGTGTTTGTGAGGGTCCTGAGAACGAGCAACAGCACAATGGCCTGCTCTACGGTGGGTGCCCGCTCAGGTCTCACAAACAAGGTTTTAGCTTGCTTGTGCCATTACAGGGATGAATTTTCCATATGCAAATCAGCCTGCTCTCACCCAGAAAGGGTGGCCAGTGCTGACTGCCAAGGACGTCATCCCTGCACGAGAGGTGCAGCAACCCCCGACGATCATTTCTGCCTTCTTGGGCCTCGTCAGGAGGGTATAGCTGACACCCCTCTAGGCACATCAAGCAAGGGGTCCACGTCTGGATGACCCTTTACAATTATAGTGAGAAGCAAGGGGGGGTGTTTGTGAGGGTCCTGAGAACGAGCAACAGCACAATGGCCTGCTCTACGGTGGGTGCCCGCTCAGGTCTCACAAACAAGGTTTTAGCTTGCTTGTGCCATTACAGGGATGAATTTTCCATATGCAAATCAGCCTGCTCTCACCCAGAAAGGGTGGCCAGTGCTGACTGCCAAGGACGTCATCCCTGCACGAGAGGTGCAGCAACCCCCGACGATCGTTTCGGCCTTCTTGGGCCTCGTCAGGAGGGTATAGCTGACACCCCTCTAGGCACATCAAGCAAGGGGTCCACGTCTGGATGACCCTTTACAATTATAGTGAGAAGCAAGGGGGGGTGTTTGTGAGGGTCCTGAGAACGAGCAACAGCACAATGGCCTGCTCTACGGTGGGTGCCCGCTCAGGTCTCACAAACAAGGTTTTAGCTTGCTTCTGCCATTACAGGGATGAATTTTCCATATGCAAATCAGCCTGCTCTCACCCAGAAAGGGTGCTAACACCCCTCTTGTTTCTCACTGTAATTGTAAAGCGTCATCCAGACGTGGACCCCTTGCTTGATGTGCCTAGAGGGGTGTCAACTATACCCTCCTGACGAGGCCCAAGAAGGCCGAAACGATCGTCGGGGGTTGCTGCACCTCTCTTGCAGGGATGACGTCCTTGGCAATCAGCACTGGCCACCCTTTCTGGGTGAGAGCAGGCTGATTTGCATATGGAAAATTCATCCCTGTAATGGCACAAGCAAGCTAAAACCTTGTTTGTGAGACCTGAGCGGGCACCCACCGTAGAGCAGGCCATTGTGCTGTTGCTCGTTCTCAGGACCCTCACAAACACCCCTCTTGTTTCCTACTATCGGTTGTAGCATCTTGTCTATGTACTCGGAGATACGACTGAAGATGGAATCTATCCCCGAAATGATCGGTCTCCCTGGTGGGTTCTGAACATCTTTGTGAATCTTCAGGAGGTGGTAGAATGTTGGTCGTCTGGGATATTGAATCTTCAGGTATTTATATTCCTTATCATAAGGACTCCTAATACATGTCCTTCATCTAGATATTGGTGGAATGCTGTGGTGATTTCTTCCGTGGGGTCTTTCTTGACTCTCTTATATGATTCTCCTTCATATCTCTCCGCAGTTTGTAATACTAGGCCTCCTCCTTTATCTGCTGGTTTGATTATAATTGAACCATCTTTCTTCAGGTTATCTAGTGCTTTTCTTTCTTTTTTTGTGAGGTTATTTTTGGTCCCTATTTTTATTTTCTCCATTTCCCTTGATACCATTTTCTCAAATGTTGCGATTTCAGGAGTAATCATAGATCTTGGATAAAATTTCGATTTCTCTTTTAAATCTGTATGCTTATAGATTTGCATCGTTTGTGTCCTTTCAATGGGTTTTTTTTTAAAATATTTTTTCAAACAGAGTTTTCGCTTAAATCTCTGTAAATCAATGTAGGTCTCAAAATGATTTAGATTTTGAGTGGGGTCAAATTTTAAACCTTTGTTTAGTACTTTTATTTGGTCAGTACTCAAAACTGTGTCTGTGAGGTTAAAGATGCATCTAAATTCCCCGCTGGTTTCTTAATCATTGTTGTTCAGTTGTGCGGTATTCTTCTCTTCTGTCCTCCCCTTTTTCCTCATTCTCTTCTTGCTTTTTTGCCTGGGGATTTGTAGCTCTCCTCCTCTCTTCTGTTTCTTACTCTTAAATCTGGGCTCCAATCTGTTCGTATTTGATCCGTTTTCCTCTTCCTTTTCGGGGTGGTAAATTGAAAAACCTTCTCCTCTTCTTTCCTCTCTCCTTGCTCTCTAAGGTTGTCGTATCTGTTCGGATGGTATATATCTTCCTTCATTTTTTGATACCCGTCCTTTCGGCTAGGGTTCTCTTTATTTCTAGGGTTGTATGCGGATCTTTTCTGTCTCCAAGCTCCCTGTCTCGTTGGTCTCCTGAAATTCTGGTCTGTTCTATACGAGGGTCTCCTCCTATTGCCCCATTTTTGGTAGTGAGGAGAGTTTCTATATTCGTGGCCTTCTCCTCTCCTATTATTCTCTTTATATTTGGAGAAGATTCTATTTTTCCTGAAGGATATATTTCTAAATATTGGCGTCTTAGGGTGCCTACGTGGGGATATATCATCCTGTCAGTACTCCTGATCAGTACTACTGCATTTAAGGAGTAATACCCTATAACCACCGCAATTTTGTTTTTTTCCTATTTTTATTACACTCAATCAGTGTGTTATATTTAGATGCAGGCAGCGCCCAACACAGATCAGACTCATCCTTAAGAATAACTATTTCTCATTCAATCACGAACATGTCATACAAGTCAGAGGAACGGCAATGGGAACACGTTTCGCGCCAAGTTTCGCGAACTTATATATGGACATATGGGAAAAAGACATTATAGAAGAACATAAAGAGGAAATTGTCATCTATAGAAGATATATAGATGACCTTTTCCTGATATGGAAAGGAGGAGAAGAAACTCTCACAACATTTCTCGAAGAACTCAATCTAAAAGACCCTAATATCAGACTTGATACCAGCTGGAGTAAGGAATCCGTCAATTATCTAGACCTCACGATTTATATAGAAGAAGAAGAGATTCACACAAAAGCATACTTCAAAAAAGTAGATAGCAATAGCTACATTGGCCGAGACAGCTGCCATCTGGATAGATGGCTAGAAGGCGTTCCTAAAGGACAATTTTTTAGGATGCGGATAAACTGTTCAAAAATTGAGGATTTCAACATCCAGGCTGAGAAACTTACTAAAAACTTCCTAAAGAAAGGATACGATGCAGAGGACCTAGAGAAGACAAAAGAAAGTATAGCACAGACTGAAAGAACAGAATACCTCAAATACAAAGACAAAACTCTCCCTAACACAATCCAAAGTGAGATACCTTTTCTCTTCACATACAGCGAACAAAACCCGAAGTTTAAACGCATAGTTAAGAAATTTTGGCCTGTTCTCAGGGAAGACCCCCTACTACAGGATATCCTCCCCCTGAAACCTAGATTCATCTGCAGAGGGACCAAAAATTTGAAATCCAAAGAAATCGAATAACCATTTCAAACAGAATACAGGATTCTACGAATGTGGAAATTGCATAAGTTGCAGAAGCACAGGAAATAAAAAGAGACATATAACAAAAGTCAACAATAGAAGAGGTTCATGGAAAATAAAAGACATACTCACCTGTTTTTCGACAAACGTAATCTACCTCCTGACATGCCCGTGTGGCCTTAAATATATAGGAAAAACCACCAGAGCCCTGGGCATCAGGATAAGGGAACACGTGAGAAATATAGAAAAAGGCTTAGAGACACACAGTGTCCCTGCTCACTTTAAAAAAGCCCACAACTGTAACCCTCAACAACTGGATTTCATGGCCATCAAAAGGATACAGAATGATAGGAGAGGAGGTGACTTACCCAAAAAAATTGGACAAGAAGAAATGCGCTGCATTTATGAATTTGACACTTTACATCCCAAAGGTTTGAACATGAATTTTGAAATATGCCATTTTCTATAAAGCTGTCTCGAAGATTATTATGGATACCACGTGTCACCATCAGAACGGAGAATGGATATCTGGACCCTTCATAATCACCTCTCTCCAACCACTGTAACAGAAGACTGCTCCCCTTCCCGTATCTCCTCGAAAGATCTCACCTACATAAATAAATCAGTCAAACCTAGTTTGAAAACTAATCAAGTCTTCTTCTCTCCTTCAGCACTACTCTCTCTCTCCCACGTCTATGATATTTAGACCAATACCAACGACACTCAGTCCATCCACCCTGAGACCCTCTGATCTAACCCTCCCAACATCCAGCCCATAGACCTGGTGTAAAGAATACACCTCTGGAGACCCACTCCCTATTCTGATAGGGATACACTAATACTTTTAAATTATCAAGGATCGATAGAATACACCTCCATTTTGATACATCATACAGAATTATATCATTTTGTAGGAATAAAACACACACACAACTTATAGGGACATGAGAAGCCTATACAGATACATCTGTGAGATTGCAGGGATAGCCTGTATCATGTTTATGACTTAAGCATCCTTTTCAAGCATGAACCTCCCCCATAGATTCTAGATGTAATATACTAATTATGCACACCTAGAATGTATGTATTTTCCATCATATGACTTGAGCATCCCTTTCAAGTACATTGCATATACTCAAGATGTATTATATAATTTATGCACAATTCAAATGTATAATTTCCATCATTATGTGGAGGTATGTAACTCCCCGTTTTAGAAACCCCCCTTTTCTTTAGCTTAATCTTGCAGCTCAATTGCCGCATTTGCCTATATGTTTTCACATGAAGCAATATTTGATGTGAAACCAGCTGCAGACGGTGCCTTTTCCCCTCTATGGAACGATCCAACCACCCGCTGTGAGCGGAGAATGTACACAAACACCTCCCACGATCCAGGAAAAAGATCTACTACGATTGGACAAATGCTCCCATGTGACTGGCCCAATCCGACGGAGGCCCGGGCGCATGCGCGCAAATCGGGGCGCAAAATCGAAAACGAAAGTTGTCCATCCATTACCACATTTAATATAAAAGATGGACCGCAATGAGTGGGAAACCATCCAGCAGAAGAGGCCTAGAAGGCGAAACGCGTCCTGGATTACCCCACAACCCCTTTTATTTTGTTATTTACACTGTATTATTGATCTTATGAATAAATCCCCTTTTACCCCTATATTCTGCATCCTGTGTTTACTCCGGAGGACAGGGAGGTAGACCACCGGTAGCCCCACATCTACCACTGAACCACCAACCCAGAGGACCCAGGGACCACAGGAAAAATCATTTTACAGCAGTACAGAAGGGACCAAAAAAGAAGGGATCCAGTCACCTCAATGGACTGGCACAGCAAGAAAGTCTGAGCCTGACACCCCCAATAGGCTCTGGACCACGTGAGTTGATCAACCGTCCTTATTTTTATCATCGCAATCTCTGATACATTTTTGCGCTATGTATACCCTCTCTCTGTGTTTATTCCTATGAGGAAAAGACCAGCATAACGAAAGAAGAGAGAGGACCAGCGATTTTATTCTTTTCAACATTGACTGCAATATCGGACTGAGCCACTAGATGGCAGTAAAACACTGAGGAATCCTTGTTCAACCTTTGAAACCTGTTTTGCCGTAGTACTGAGTTTAACCACTAGATGGCAGTAGAATATTGTAAAATATAAATTTATTTGCTTTTCAAGTCTGATTTCCTATACAATCAGTACTACTGCACTTAAGGAGTAATACCCTATAAGCACCGCAATTTTGTTTTTTTCCTATTTTTATTACACTCAATCAGTGTGTTATATTTAGATGCAGGCAGCGCCCAACACAGATACACCTATCGTTCCTACATTATCAGCAGGTGTGCAACACTGCTTTTTTATCTGGGTGAGGCAGCACCCGCATCTCTCCTACTGGCGCCACCACAAGGATTACCCCCCTGATTTTATCTAGAGTAAGATATATTAGATGACACACATCCCACTCACAAACATAGAGCCACAACACTGGCTCTGAGTGGGTCGAGGCAGTCGGGTCCTTTTCTTCTGTAGATACAGAAAGGTGACCCACACCTTTCTAGGCAAAAGGAGTCTTCTTACAGTCGTGATTTGTACATAGGGATAGAAACGAGAAAGACTTCTTTGTGCAGATCTGATAATAATGACGTGAGTGTGCGGAGATGGAAATTCACTCACATTTGGTGGAGCTTTGAAACCAAGCTCTAGGTTGGAACGCCTGTGGACTTGTTGCAGGTCAAGCCCATAGAAACCTTGGACTCCAAAGAACGCCGGGGACTGGTAGAAGTTTAAAATAAAATAAAATGTATTAAACAAACATAAAATAAACAGGACCTGACACAGCAGGTGACCCTGAGATGAAAACCTGATGCAACAGGTTACCAGTACGCGTTTCGCCAGACGGTGTGGCTTCCTCAGCTGGTTTACAGGTATATTGTGTGAAAGATATTATATAGTGTCCTGAAATTAAAATAATAGTCCCCAGGTGTGATGTAAGATCGGTGGCGTGCGTTCTACACTTTAGACGGCAGCTGTTTCCAATGTTGCGCGGGCGCCGCCATCTTGCGCATGCGCTGTACGGATGTTGCGTTCCAGAGTGCGGGTCAAGCCATCATTCCACTGTATCTATGCGTTCCACAGGGGCCTCTGTCAAACCAAGTAAAGAGGCAGGATGGCACAAAATCGTTGGATAAAGTGAATGGTTAAAGATTATCAGAAGGTGGAATATAAGGGAGACTCTATGTAAATAAAGGAGGGTGTACTGCCCAACTCCACACTCTGTTCATTATGTACTGCACCATTATATTTTCCATACCATAAGAGAGCCTCCAGACTATCCATAGCGATTGTTATCGCGCTGCCAGATACGTATATTTCCTGTAATAGACGCACTCTTTTATCTGTGACAAAACCTCCAGTGGCACTGAACGTCCTTTCAGAAAGCACACTGGATGAAGGGCAACCTAGTAGCTGCATAGCATATTGTCTAAGTTCTGGCCAGTGATCCAATCTCAACACCCAGTAAGCCAGTGGATCATCTGCTGGAAAGGTATCCAGGTCTGCCCTTGCCTCTAGGTGGTCCTGCACCATACGATGAAGACGCTGGCAATGGGTGCCTACATTTGACGTCCCTGGGCGTCGTGGACTAAAAAAAAATAAAAATGCATCAGTCAAGTGGCCCTGGCCTTCACCACTATTCCTCTGATCATCCGCAGCCTCAGAAGCACCTGTGTCATCACTTGGTAACCTACCAGTGCCTGGAAAGGTGTTACACAAGTGTCGCTTTAGAGCGTCCTCAAGTGGTTTCATCCAGTCCTCCCTCTGTGCGGGCAGGATGAGCTCTGCAACTTTACCCTTGTATCGTGGTTCAAGAAGGGTTGCCAACCAGTAATGATCCCTCTCCTTGATAGCACGAATCCTGGGGTCCTTTAGCAGGCTTTGCAGGATAAGGAAGCCCATGCAGCGTAGGTTGGAGGTGGCATTAGCTTCAGAGTCTTCCTGGTCAATGAGGATGACCCCATCGTGCACTTCCTCCTCCCAGCCAAGTACTAGTCCTTGGGTTTCTGGACACACAAAACCTACCCTTGAGGAATCCCCACCTTCAATGCCACCACTACTTAAATATTCCTCCTCCTCCTCATCCTCCTCCTGTCTGATCTGAGGAGGACCCACTGGAATGCTGTCTGTGGAAAGACTGGGGCCTTGAGAGCTAGGGAAGGCCTCCTCTTCCTACTGCTGCTCTGCCTCTAGAGCCACATCTATAATTCCCCGCAGAGTGCTCCAGCAGGAAACACTGAAGGAATTGTGTCACTGATGCATGCACTGTCCCTGCTCACCATCCTCGTTGCCTCCTCAAATGGTGACAGTACAGTGAATGCATCCTTGATCATCAGCCACTGCGTGGGGGGTGAAAACAAGTTGACTTGAACCTGTCCTTGTGCCATACTAACACAGGTACTCGTTGATGGCCCTCTGCTGCTCGTGCAGACGCTGCAGCATTGCTAATGTCGAGTTCCACCTGGTGGGCATGTCACAGATCAGACGGTTTGTGGGAAGGTGGAATTCTCTTTGAATTTCTGCAAGGCGAGCACTTGCTGGGAATGACCGTCTGAAGTGGCTGCAGACTTTTCTGACCTGGCTGAGAAACTCTGCCAGCCCTGGGTACCTTGTTAGGAAACGCTATACCACTAGATTTAGGACAAGTGCAAGGCATGGTACATGCGTCAATTTACCCTTGCTTAGGGTGGATAGAAGGTTGCTGCCATTATCACAGATGACCATTCTCAGCTTAAGCTGGCGTGGTGTTAACCATCTCTGCACCTGCCCCTGCAGAGCTGACAGAATTTCTGGCCCGGTGTGGCTCCTGTCCCCTAAACAAACCAGCTCAAGCACAGTATGGCGTCTTTTTGCTTGAGCCATTGCGTAGCCCCTGCCACGCGTCTGTTTAAGTGCCACTTCGCCAGAGACAGAGGAGGAGGAGGAGGAAGAGGTGGTGGAGCCAGGGCCGGCGCTAACGTAAGGCGGCACAGGCGGCCGCCTTACTGTCTGGCGTCCTGCCAGTGTGAGGGGCGCCGGCCCGGGGTGTAATCGGTCATCCGATTCGGATGACCGACCCCCGAGATTTGGCCCGGGGGTTGAGGGACCCAGATGCCGGGCAGCGCGAGAGCGCCTGCCCGGTCTTGAACAGTCCGTCCTGTGAAGTGGATGCGGCTGTGTGCGTGCGCAGCCGGTCACGTGGTCCGGCTAATCAGGTGGTACTGAGTCTCAGTACCACCTGACTGGCCGGACCGCGTGACCGCTGCGCACGCACACAGCCGCATCCACTTCACAGGACGGACTGTTCAAGATCGGGCAGGCGCTCCCGCGCTGCCCGGCATCTCTCTGGGTCCCTCAACCCCCTGCCGGAGCTGGGGCAACAATCCAGGTGAGAGCTGGGGGCAAATCCATGACCTGGGGGCAAATCCATGACCTGGGGGCAAATCCATGAGCTGGGGGCAAATCCATGAGCTGGGGGCAAATCCATGTGCTGGGCAAATCCATGACCTGGGGGCAAATCCATGAGCTGGGCAAATCCATGACCTGGGGGCAAATCCATGAGCTGGGCAAATCCATGTGCTGGGCAAATCCATGACCTGGGGGCAAATACATGAGCTGGGCAAATACATGAGCTGGGCAAATCCATGAGCTGGGCAAATCCATGACCTGGGGGCAAATCCATGAGCTGGGCAAATCCATGACCTGGGGGCAAATCCATGAGCTGGGCAAATCCATGTGCTGGGCAAATCCATGACCTGGGGGCAAATCCATGACCTGGGGCAAATCCATGAGCTGGGGGCAAATCCATGACCTGGGGGCAAATCCATGAGCTGGGTAAATCCATGACCTGGGGGCAAATCCATGAGCTGGGCAAATCCATGACCTGGGGGCAAATACATGAGCTGGGCAAATCCATGAGCTGGGCAAATCCATGAGCTGGGCAAATCCATGACCTGGGGGCAAATCCATGAGCTGGGCAAATCCATGTGCTGGGCAAATCCATGACCTGGGGGCAAATCCATGAGCTGGGCAAATCCATGTGCTGGGCAAATCCATGACCTGGGGGCAAATCCATGACCTGGGGGCAAATCCATGAGCTGGGGGCAAATCCATGTGCTGGGCAAATCCATGACCTGGGGGCAAATCCATGAGCTGGGCAAATCCATGACCTGGGGGCAAATCCATGAGCTGGGCAAATCCCTGAGCTGGGGGCAAATCCATGAGCTGGGCAAATCCTTGAGCTGGGGGCAAATTCATGTGTGAGCTGGGGGCTCTCTGCTCCTCTAGATTGTAAAATCCGGGGTGCCCTCTGCTCCTCTAGATTGTAAAATCCGGGGTGCCCTCTGCTCCTCTAGATTGTAAGCTCCTGGGTGCCCTCTGCTCCTCTAGATTGTAAGCTCCTGGGTGCCCTCTGCTCCTCTAGATTGTAAGCTCCTGTGAGCCGGGCCCTCTGCTCCTCTAGATTGTAAGCTCCTGTGAGCCGGGCCCTCTGTAAATTCTCGTGAGTCGGGCTCTCTGCTAAAACACCTTATTTTCTGTAAGTGCCCCTCCCGAGACTAGTCTCTGGATCCGCCCCTGCCTGGGATTGGAAGGGGGCAATGAGAGGGAGGGGACAACAAGCACCACGTGGTTCCCTGCCTGGCCTTGCTTCCCGAATCCAATCACAGGCGAGCGGGAAAGGTGCGTGTGCACGTGTGCATCACATGCCTGGCCAGCGCCAGCGGCCGCTCGCACCAGTCGCCTCGAGACGTGACGTCACGTGTCACACGAGGGGGACGCAGAGAGCGACGGTGGCGGTGCCTAGCTTAAGCTAAGCCTAAAAAATTGTTGCTACTAAAAAACCTACTACCTGGTCTGGTCCCTGATTGTCCCTGGTGGTCTGGTCTCTCGTCTCACTCCCTCCCTGACTGCCTGAGAGTGTGGACTGAGTAGAACTAGAACGCCAGCGGGCGACGGGGGGGGGCCTGCAGTGCCAAGGTGAGGCAGCAGAAGTCAGCAGGCAGCAGTGAGCAGTGCTGTGCACACTGTCACAGTCAATCAGACACAGTCAGCTGAGCAGAGAGGTAAGAGACTCGCTGGGGGAAAATTTATACCATAAATAATACCCATATGAGCAGCTGGGGGCCGCAAATATACCCATACATGAGCTGGGGGCCGCAAATATATACCCATACATGAGCAGGGGGCCGCAAATATACCCATACATGAGCTGGGGGCCGCAAATATATACCCATACATGAGCAGGGGGCCGCAAATATACCCATATGAGCAGCTGGGGGCCGCAAATATATACCCATACATGAGCTGGGGGCCGCAAATATATACCCAAATATGTTGTTCCTACAGTCTGACAAATGTAACTACTGCCTTTCCAGAAGAAAGACAGTGTTTATATAAGTCCATAAAGACAGCACTGGTGGCTGTCCCCCCAATCAGTGACTCACAACACTGCTAAAGGTTGTCCTTGCAAGACCAACTTTAAGCATCCTTTAATCTCTGCGTGACGACACCGAACACTCACGATAGAGATTATTATGCATCTCTATCCTGATTGGCTTGACATGACGGGGGGGGGGGCACCAAAACAGACCTTCGCCTGACTAGGCAAAAAAGCTTGCACCGGCCCTGGGTGGAGCAGACAGACCTCTTACAAGCAGCTTTCTGGAGGCGTGGTGGATGAACAAGCTCCAGCACACAGCCCCATCCTGGATCCCTCCCAGCTGCAGAGTTACCCAGTGTGCCGTGAAGCAAATGTTATGTCCCTGTCCATGCTTGCTGGACCACGAGTCTAAAGTCACATGCACCTTGCTGCTGACTGCCTTTCCCAATGACTCGATAACATTGTCTTCCACGTGCTGGTATAGTGCTGGAATCAGGGCCGGCGCTGCCGCTAGGCGAGCTAGGTGGCCGCCTAGAGCGCAGGCCCGCCTAGGACGCAGCGCCGGGCCCGAAAAAAAAAATAAAATTGTCTAAAAAAAAATAAAAAAAAAAAATTGTGTGTTAGTGTTACTATTGTGTCCGCCGGGCACGGCTCGCGGGAGCGGCCGGGGGCCCGGGGCGCCGCAATCAACACGTCCACTGCACCAACCAGGTCCTGACCATCCAGGCTCCGCCCGCTCCGCTCCGCAGTGCACGCAACATCAGCGGCGCCTGCACGTGTTGGGACTGGCGGCAGCACGCGCCCCGCCCCACGTCAGACGCCGCTGGAAGCCTGGGAAGGAGGAGGCGGAGTCTAGACTAGGCGCCGTCGACTTGACACTCAGAAGGAAGGGACGGAAGCTGCTCTCCTCGGTCGGCTGGACAGTGGACTGGAGACAGAGTCCTGCTGTGTGTGTGCCGCTGAGCCTGCTGCCTGCGCCGGCCTGCCTGTCAGGTATGGGGGGGTCGGCCCGGGGGTGCAATTTCATATGTCGGTGCCGGCCCTGCCGGAGGTCTGTGCTGGAGGGCGCAGCGCCCAGCTTGCCGGATGGGGACCTCAATGGGGAATTGCGACCCATATTTACCCTTGGCCCCTCCTAGGCGTGGCCGGGCGGGCGTGGAAACACTCGGTCGTATTGTTTCACACGGTTCTCGGTCACATGATACTGTTTATTCTCTGAGCGGGGCTTTATGATCAAACTCAATCCTCATCTTTTCCAGTTAGTCCGTGTCGGTTGTACAGCGCTACGGAATCTGCTACCGCTTTGGGAGTTAGAATATCTGAGGGGGGGGCTGCCTGAATCCAGGAATGACACCCCTGGAGTGATTTCCCTTCTAGCCTATTTCCCTTTCAAAGGAAGCAACTCAGGGGCAGAAAGTGGAGGGACCACCTGGCATCTCCTGGCTGGTGGTGGAGGAACGAACAGCCGACCCAGTAACGGTGGGAAAGGGCAGGGGCAGCGCCAGCAATGCATGATGATATAATGCCCACACGAGGACAGGGCATGATGGTTACTGTTAACAGGATACCTACTTTCTGTCTAAGAAAAACAAGTTTGTTAGTGGCTTAGTGTTAGTGCAGAGAACAATGTGACAAGTTTCAGCCTGCTTGGCACAAGGGAGGAGGGGGGATAGTAATGATTCAGATAGGGAACATGCTCCTGGGCATAAAGCAGGACTGTCCAGGTCATCATAGGTTGCTTGGCATGAAGAGTGCTGAGCCCCGTTCAATACCTCAGCAGCTGCTGAATTGCTGCAGCGCAGCAATTCAGTTTGCTGCAGCAGTGGATGCGAAATTGGAATCCAAGTTTGGATGCGAATTTTGAATCCAAAATGGCCAATTTTTTAAATTAAAGATTCAGATTGTTTTTTGGATCACTCGGACAAAATATGATAAAGAAAAGCAGTCAGCACAATTCCGTTTTGTACGCACACACCACAAATGATAGTTTTTATTGAATAAACGTTATGTTTACTTCTGAAACACAATATAAATTGAACTGTAATATATGTCTGTTTGCAGGGGGAAATAATAAATAAATATTTTGTGCTTTGGTGAACAAAAACCTGAGAAATTAACATTGCTGTACGGAATTATTACTTGCTTCGTGGCGGCGGCCATCTTGCTGTACAGAATTGTTACTTGCTTCATGGCGGTGGCCATCTTGCTGTACGGAATTGTTACTTGCTTCATGGCGGCGGCCCTCTTGCTGTACGGAATTGTTACTTGCTTGATGGCAGCAGCCATCTTTAATACGTCACACTCAGCTACTCGCAGCATCTCCTCGGGTCGCTGCAAGTGCTAAGTTAGCAGTGCTGAGCGCTGAGTGGTTGAACAGTGTTCAATGGCAAGTTGCTAACTTAGCACTTGCAGCGGCTGAGATATTGAGCGCGCCTTTTTTTTGGGGGGGGGTGCAAGTAGCTGGTCTTGCCTAGGGTGCAAAATAGTCTAGCACCGGCCCTGGCTGGAATGGCCTTCCGTGAAAATAAATGGTGGTTTGGAACCTGCCACTGTGGTACAGCACATTCAGCAAATTCACGGAAGAGAGCAGAGTCCACAAGCTGGAAAGGCAGCAGCTGCAATGCGAGTAATTTTGCTAAGCTGGCATTTAGACGCTGTGCTTGGGGATGGTTGGGACTATATTTTCTCTTACGCTGCAGCAGCTGGGGCAACGTAATCTGACTTCGTAAATCTTCAGCTGATGGGATGCTGTCACATTGTGAGGAAGGACCTGGTACATCCATTACTGTAGCATCATCCCTGTCAGTGGAGGTTGGAGTCAATGACATGGCAGGACATATAGTGGGGGTAGAGACAGGTGAGGATGACCTACGCATTGTTTTGTGCCAACGGGATGCGTGGCAGCTGGTCATATGTCGCCTCAAGCACTAGGGATGAGCCGAACACCCCCGTGTTCGGTTCGCATTCGAACTCGGACAATTTCAAAAGTTTGAGTTCGAACGCGAACCGAACCAAACTCATTGCAAGTCAATGGGAGTCAAAAGTTTGGTTTTTAGAGTGCCCTCCAAGAGGGCATATATGCAAGATATTTGCCATAAAAGGTGTATGGGGGTCCGGGTAGTGCCCTGCGGGACAGGAAACAAGGACAAAAAGTTAAAAAAAGACGTTTTTAATGGAACAGTGAGTTTTCCATAAAATAAGGGTTAAAAATAAAAATGAAAAATTCCTTCAAATATCGTGCCTAGGAGGTCCCCATAACCTGCCCGTGAAGTGGCAGATTTGTAGGATGTATAGAAACATTTCCCTCAGAGACGCACACACGACACCTAGCCACCCTTACGGGGTTAAAATGCACAGGGACTGGCTACTCTCCTGTTAGATGAGGGAATGTATTATATGTATAAAGCAAGGTATATATGACAATGGATAGTCAGAGACTCTAGGGACTCAGCTTGTACGCTTTATGATAGACATTTCTAATACAATAATAATTGTATGCTCACATAGGCGCTTCGGGAGAGGTACATAGGATTCCCACCTGTCCGTTTTTGACCCAGACTGTCCGGGTTTGGAGTCATGTGTCCGGGTTTGACACCCTCTGCCACCCGGACACATGAATCCAAGGTTATACTTACATTTCCTGCGTTCCCCTGGAGCCACGGTCTTTTCCTCCTTCCATTTTTTTCAGGCTGAAGAGGGATTGGCTGGTCTGCGTCACATGTCGTCCTCTGAGCCGTTGTCATGGTCGCGCAGGCACAACGGGCTCACTCTCACGTGACGTTGTTTCACTTGGTTGCTCGTACGCCTGCGGGCTGCTCCCTTCCTAGGCCTCCCAGCCGGGCAGTGTGCAGAGCGAGCAGCTAAGGAGAGGACGTGCTCTGTGCTGTCTTCATCCGGATTCCGGACCTGGAACGCAGATGCGGTCGATCTTGCCAGACCAGCCATCAGCTCTCCACTCCATCCACTCTGACACCGCCGCCCGCCGGTCAACTCAAGGGAGGCTCGCAGACAGTGAGTGTGCCAGCCTTTTTTTCCAGTCTGCTGCAGCATAATAAATAATACCAGTGTGTGCCAGCCTTTCCAGTCTGCCAAATATAATACCATTGTGTACATAAAGTGTGCCAGCCTTTCCAGTCTGACATAAGTGTGCCAGCCTTTCCAGTCTGCCATGTATACCAGTGTGTGCCATACAGTGTGCCAGCCTTTCCAGTCTGCCAAGTATAATACCAGTGTGTGCCATACCAGTTTGCCAGCATACTAGTCTGCCATAACAGTGTGCCAGCCTTTCCAGTCTGCCATGCAGCATAATACCAGTGTGTGCCATAACAGTGTGCCAGCCTTTCCAGTCTGCCATGTATAATACCAGTGTGTGCCATATCAGTTTACCAGCCATACTAGTCTGCCATAACAGTGTGCCAGCCTTTCCAGTCTGCCATGCAGCATACCACCAGTGTTTGTCATAACAGTGTGCCAGCCTTTCCATTCTGCCATGCAGCATACCAGTTTGTGCCATAACAGTGTGCCAGCCTTTCCAGTCTGCCATGCAGCATAATACCAGTGTGTGCCATAACAGTGTGCCAGCCTTTCCAGTTTGCCATGCAGCATACCAGTTTGTGCCATAACAGTGTGCCAGCCTTTCCAGTCTGCCATGTATAATTCCAGTGTGTACCATACCAGTGTGCCAGCCATACTAGTCTGCCATAACAGCGTGCCAGCCTTTCCAGTCTGCCATGCAGCATAATACCAGTGTGTGCCATAACAGTGTGCCGGCCTTTCCAGTCTGCCATGTATAATACCAGTGTGTGCCAGCCTATCCAGTCTGTCATGCAGCATACCAGTTTGTGCCATAACAGTGTGCCAGCCTTTTCAGTCTGCCAAGTATAATACCAGTGTGTGCCATAACAGTGTGCCAGCCTTTCCAGTCTGCCATGTATAATTCCAGTGTGTACCATACCAGTTTGCCAGCCATACTAGTCTGCCATAACAGTGTGCCAGCCTTTCCAGTCTGCCATGCAGCATAATACCAGTGTGTGCCATAACAGTGTGCCAGCCTTTCCAGTCTGCCATGTATAATTCCAGTGTGTACCATACCAGTGTGCCAGCCATACTAGTCTGCCATAACAGTGTGCCAGCCTTTCCAGTCTGCCATGCAGCATAATACCAGTGTGTGCCATAACAGTGTGCCGGCCTTTCCAGTCTGCCATGTATAATACCAGTGTGTGCCAGCCTATCCAGTCTGTCATGCAGCATACCAGTTTGTGCCATAACAGTGTGCCAGCCTTTTCAGTCTGCCAAGTATAATACCAGTGTGTGCCATAACAGTGTGCCAGCCTTTCCAGTCTGCCATGTATAATTCCAGTGTGTACCATACCAGTTTGCCAGCCATACTAGTCTGCCATAACAGTGTGCCAGCCTTTCCAGTCTGCCATGCAGCATAATACCAGTGTGTGCCATAACAGTGTGCCAGCCTTTCCAGTCTGCCATGCATAATACCAGTCTGCGGGGGGGGGGGGGCCGGATGTGGAGGAGAACAGACGTGCTTTCAGAGCTCCGGGTCTTCTCTCTCCCAACGGGGATTTTTTAAGTTCCAGGCAGCACTGAATTCCCCTTCGGTGCACCTGACACCAGTAGTCGGACGCTGCACCCCGGGGGCAGATCTGATCTCACCCGGAACCGTAATTACGTTCCAGGCAGTGTTGCGGTGTGGGCTTATGTGAGTCGGCGGCCATCTTGCGGCCTCTTGAGCCCTCACGCGCCGGACCACCTTCTGGCTGATCCGCTCCTGATTACGTGGGAGGACTGTGAGTAGCCGCGCCGAGGTGTAGCAGCCGTTTTTTCACCCTCAAGGGTCGCCGCGTTTTCCCCCACAGCTGCGGTGCCGTTGTGGAGGAGCCATAGGAGTGGTGTGGGCCTGATGCTAGAGAGGGGCCTGGGCCCCGCTATCGGGTGGATCTCGAGGCTGCACTAAGGACCTCTAACCGTAGCCGACCATCAGGGGTGAGGTACAGTGCGGCGACCTATCGCTTCCCCTTGCACAGCACGGCATTCTCCCCTTGACATCAGGAGACGGGCACAGCAACGGCCGCGTGTGGAGGCCTGCGGCTGCGGCTCCAATCAACATTTTGCACGGTGGGAACGCCGGACCGTCGACTCCACCCGCTGCGGACATATACCGGAGCACTGCTCGGCGACTCGGACCGGATGTGTCGGGTTACTTGTCGAAGGGCCTTCAGCTATTTGGCTAACATAAACGCCTGATCGCTATGTAGAGCATGCGACCTGCGCTGAATCGTTATCAATCCAACGGCATCTAAGGGGTTTATCCGAGGCAGCATTCCTTTCAACCACAAGTCGGGGAACTCACTCTACGCCCTAGATGGCACCTCCTAAGGCACAGCGAGCCCTGGAGGCCCCAAAATCGGCTCGGAAGGACCGTAGTAAGGAGGCCCAAGATGGTGGATCTCCGCAGCCTGCGTTGGCCCATGACCCGGACACGTCGCCCTCGGCTTCACTTGGCCTCTCTGAATCGTTGCCACCCTCAGAGAGCAGGTTACATGCCATGCTGCAGGAACTGCGTTCAACCATACAAGCTGACATCAAAGGAGCGTTGCAGGAGCTGAGCCGGGACGTTCTGGATTTGGGTGAGCGAACAGATGCATTGGAATCCAAGGCGGATGACTTATGCTTGGCCCACAACGATCTGGTAGACCGACATCAGGCTTTGCAAGCAGCCCATGAATCTCTGGCACTTAAACTGGCTGACATCGAAGATCGCTCACGGCGTAATAATATTAGAATCAGGGGAATTTCTGAAGCGGTCACCCTAGCGGAATTACACCCATACCTACTGGAACTGTTCCAAACTTTGCTTCCTGAGGCTACGTCACAAGACCTTCTTCTGGATCGAGCGCATCGTCTCCCACGAGCAAAAAACCTGCCTACGTCGGTGGCCCAGGATGTTATTATTCGGGTGCACTTTTTTCATATTAAGGAGGCTCTGATGTCGGCGTCAAGGAAGTCCATGCCTTTATCTGCCCCTTATGCTGAGATCCTGTTCTTCGCTGATTTGTCGGCTTCGACCATGTCCAAGCGTCGTGAGTTCTCCTCTCTCACCAAGATCCTCCGCAATCACAAATTGGAGTACAGATGGGGGCTCCCTACGAAGCTCCTGATATGGAAGGAGGGTACCCTGCATGTTGTTCCTGATGTCGCCACTGGATTCCAATGTTTGAAAGAGTGGAATATTCTGGCTGATTTCTCACCTCCGCGTGAGCCTTCCTCATCACCGATCAAAGTCTCCCCAGAATGGCACAGAGTCCGGCCTAAGTGATGGGTGTCTCCTTCCCTGTCGCTTTTCAACTGTTCAGATCCCTGGACAGTTACCTTTACGGCGGAAGTGGTTCCTTTATATGTTTGCCTCGGGACCCTATGTTTTCTTTTTTTCATTATGGTTCAGTGCTTGGGCCTCGCATTGAGCTCTGTGTAGCGAGCGTCCCCTCGTCCTCCCGTTTGAGTCTCCTCAGCTGATAATTTACCCTTTTTTTTTTATTGCCACTTGGAATGACTCATTTCTGCTGTATTTTCATGATGCAGCGCTATTTGTTTTGCGTTTTTTCCTTTTTAGTCTTTTTACCTTTTATTTTTTTTTCCTTTGTCTGCGATATGCTCTTATGGTCCTGGCCTTCATACTCCCCATGCCTCACCTTGGTCATGTATAATCCTACCATGCATGTTATATCGTTGTGGTTGATTAATCATGAGTAAGCCTCAGTTTCGGATTTTCTCGATGAATGTTAGGGGGCTGAATGTTCCGTTTAAAAGACATGCTCTGTTTCGCGATTTACATAAACCGGCGATAGTCTGCGTGCAGGAGACGCATTTTAGTGCTTTACGCACCCCACACTTACAATCCGCTATGTACCCTGTATCTTATCATTCTACTGCCCAGACGAAGTCTAGGGGTGTCTCGGTTCTTTTTCATAGGGACTGGGTCTTTAAATGCTCAAACCAATATGCAGACCCAATGGGTCGCCTTTTGATATTGGTGGGCACTATGAATGAACTCCCTATAACTGTTGCTAATGTGTATTTGCCTAATGTCAACCCGGTATGTTTTCTGAAAAAAGCTTATGGTAAAATTAAGAATATGTTGGAGGGATCCCTTTTCCTCTGTGGAGACTTTAACTGTGTGCCTGACTCGGTTGTGGACACACGACCGGGCCAGAACCGCAAACAGCCCCCCTCTAGCCGCCAGCTAAATGATTTTTTGCGCTCCTCTGACTTATATGATGCATGGAGAATTATTAACCCCTCGACTAGAGATTTCACTTTTTTTTCACCAGTTCACTCATCTTACAGTCGACTTGATTTATGTCTGATACATGGTTCTACTGTCCCTCGACTCCTAGCTGCTTGTATCGGCTCTATAACGTGGTCTGACCATGCTCCCATAACGTTGGATTTTGAGGCTGACTACCCGGCTAGGGGGTTGGGAACCTGGCGATTAAATGACTCACTTATATTGAGAGGTGATGATGTCTCTGAAACATCGGCGGTGTTACGGGAATACTTCGTATTAAATGTGACGGACGAAGTGGCCATTTCGTCCGCTTGGTTGGCGCATAAAGCAGTGGTGAGGGGCCATTTGATTCAGAGAGGGGCTGCACGGAAAAAGGCCCTGAATGCCCAGATGATCTCATTACAGCGGCAAATATCTGACTTGGAATCCCAACATAAAACGAATCCCACATATGACCTCCTATCTCGATTAACGACCCTTCGACGGGATTTAATCCAGCTGATGTTACAGTCCTCTGAACGGGCCATACGACGCTTAAATTACAATCATTATACCCAAGGCAACAAAGCTGGCCGGTTATTGGCATCTAAATTAAAATCTAAAAGACTCCAAAATAAGATATCTTATCTATTAGATGAGGGGGGGGGACAGGATTTATAACCCGCTTAAAATCTCGGAGAAGTTTGCTGACTTTTACACCTCTTTATATAATTTAAAATCGGACCCGACAACCCACGAACCAAACCCAGATGAGATAATTCGATTCCTTCAGGATGCAAACCTCCCTTCCTTATCCCGTTCGCAAGCGGCAGATTTGCTGGTTCCGTTCACAGAGGAGGAGGTGTATAAGGCCAATAAGGCTCTCCCAAAGAATACAGCCCCTGGACCGGATGGTTTCTCGAATTTATATTATCAGACCTTCGCAGATATTTTAATACCGACTCTCACAAGAGTCTTCAATCACATCAAAACCACAGGTGTAATACCCCCAGAAATGCTTCAAGCTACTATCATAACGTTACCTAAACCTGGCAAACCCCCGACGAGCTGTGCGAATTTCCGTCCTATCTCATTATTAAATGTGGATGCTAAGCTGTACGCTAAGCTGTTGGCGTCTAGATTAGCACCTCTGCTTCCCCTCCTGATTTCGGCGGAGCAGACCGGGTTTATACCGGGTAGACAAACATGCGACAATACCCGACGATTTTATAATATAATTGACATTGCCTACAGAACCAATATGAAGGGACTCCTCTTGGCACTGGATGCCGAGAAGGCATTTGACCGCCTACATTGGGACTATATGCGCAAGGCATTAGCAGTCTTTGGTTTTCCTGCACTATTTATTAACGTATCATGAGTCTATATTCCTTCCCGACAGCAAAAGTACTGGCATCTGGGTTTCTTTCATCCTCATTCTCCATTACTAACGGTACCCGACAGGGATGCCCTCTCTCCCCACTCATCTTTGTTTTGGCATTGGAGCTGTTAGCTGCGCGGATTAGGCGAGACTCCTCTATCTCTGGCATCTCCACTCCAGATGGAGTCCATAAATTAGCTATGTTTGCTGACGATATTGTAATTTTCCTTACCTCCCCTGAAACTTCTCTACCGGCTCTGATGCGCCAGCTTAACTCCTATGGCCTGGTCTCCTACTATAAAAATAATGTGAGCAAGACGCAGGCATTACCCCTACATGTTGATGATCTAGTTCTCTCCACCTTACGGGGCCTGTACCCATTTGACTGGAGAACAACCTCTTTAAAATATTTGGGTATCTCACTCACCAAATCCAGGGGCTCTATCCTTAAACTTAATTATAACCCCCTAGTGAACTCTATTTCCTCCCAATTGACCTCCTGGCATGCCCTGGAGGTCTCTTGGATGGGACGAATGGCAGCTTTGAAAATGTGTATTTTACCCCAGATTCTCTACTTTTTTAGGAACATCCCAGTTTTCATCCCGGCCCACATGTTGCTTCGCATGCAAAAAATGCTGCAGGCACACATATGGAAGGGGAGGCCCCCACGCATTTCAGCCTCCACAATTAACGCGACTAGACGCAGGGGGGGGCCTAGGCTTTATAAATGTTACAGCGTATTATAGGGCGGCCTTATTGGCTCAGTTGCTGTCCTCTATGTCCCAGGGTGAAACCCCCTTATGGCTACGGATGGAAAATGCCTATACAGCCCCCTTTCGAGTTCATGACCTGATGTGGTTTGCGACGCTCCCACACCAAAATTGGAGGGTATCTTACCATCCACTTCCCTTTCACTTATGGCATGGCGTTTATGGGGAAGACCACTTTTACGATCTTTCCCGCTGCTTAGTTTAGCTCCGCTGCGCTTTCTATCCCGCACTATCCAGGACCTGAATCTTGACCGATGGTTCCAATTAGGGCTCACACATATAAACCAGCTCTTTACGGCCACCGCTATCAAACCATTCCCGGATCTGACACGTGAGTTTGCCCTTCCCGCTAGCGACTGCTTCACGTACCTTAGGGTAAAACATGCACTGACTCAACGAGGTATTTCCTCCTTTGCGACGACGGATATTACGGCCTTTCACAGACTATGCTTAGATAAAAAAGTTATGAAAAAACCTTTGTCTTTATGTTATGACAGTTTGTTAACTGCGAACCCCACTAAGAAACTGCCTTATATGATCAGGTGGGACAAAGACTTGTCGCTCAATTCATCTGAGGAAGACTGGTTCTATGCCACTGAAACGGTATATAAATACACTAGGAGCACTAATTTACAGGAATCACATCTTAATCTTTTATTTAGATGGTATCTGACCCCGAATCGATTAGCTTATATACCCGGACAGTCCGGTATGTGTTGGCGCTGTGGTACCAGTATTGGATCCATTCTTCATATTTTCTGGCAATGTCCGCTCCTTGCCACCTTCTGGGGGAAAGTTAGCAGACTGATCTCTCACTGTACCGGCTTGTCTATGTCCTTATGCCCTAAACAATACCTATTGAATATGCTACCGATTACTATACAGCAACGCCACAGAGGCATCATAACGATTATACTAAGTGTAGCTAAATTAACTATAGTGCGTCACTGGCTTCTCAAGTCAGTCCCTCCATGAGAGAAGTCATGTTATCCTTAGAGAATGTTTATGAGTATGAGGGAATGTATCATAGGGCCGTTAACTCTCTGGTTAGGTTTCAAGGTATATGGAAGGGTGGGAATTTTTTGTGGCTTCTGGGGACTTGATATAAAAAATAGGGGATAGGACAGTAGTGTTGCCGTTCTTGGACTTGACTGAGCATATCTTTCCTTCTCTTTTCTTTTTCTCTTTTCTCTCTTTTCTCTTTTTCCTTTTTCTTTGATTTCTCTTAATTTTCCTCCAGTTTTTCCTTCTCAATATTTTTGAGTACTTTTTATAAAGTGTGTGGTTTTTCTTTTCTTTTCTTGTTGTTTTGTTATGATTAATGTGTTACAATTTTATTATGTACTAGTTTAGAATGAAAAAAAAAATGGTTCACCCGAATGATTACGTTGTATACCATAGGTTGATGCTAGACTTGTTACTTAGAGGATCCTGCGTGATCCAGTCCTATTTCAACAATTGTGATTTCATTCTGGCATTTGTTATTTATGTATGAACCTGAATAAAAATTTATATGGAAAAAAAATAATACCAGTCTGCTATGCATACCATGTGCCATAATTTATACTCTACAAAAAAAAATGTCCGCTCGAACCCAACACTAGAGTGTTCGGGTTTGGCTTGATGAAAAGGTGGCAACCCTAGAGGTACAGTGGCAAGAAAAAGTAACTGAACCCTTTGGGATTAGAAACATAGAAAAATGTCGGCAGATAAGAACCTTTCGGCCCATCTAGTCGCCCAATTACATGGATACTTTACCTGGATTTATCTTTTGTTTAGGATAGCCTTATGCCTATCCCATGCCTGCTTAAATTCAATTACTGTTTTGGCCTCTACCACTTCTACTGGAAGACTGTTCCATGTATCCACCACCCTCTCAGTAAAATAATGCTTCCAGATTACGTGGCGTTACGTGGAGTTTTGCATGAATTGGTCATAAAATGTGCTCTGATCTTCATCTAAGTCACAACAATTTGAAAAACACAGTCTGCTTAAAATAATACAACACAAACATTATATGTTTTCATGTTTTTATTGAACAGAACGTGTAAACATTCACAGTGCAGGGTGGAAAAAGTATGTGAACCTTTGGACTTAATAACTGGTTGACCCTCCTTTGGCAGCAATAACCTCAACCAAACGTTTCCTGTAGTTGCAGATCAGACCTGCACAACGATCTGGAGTAATTTTGGACCACTCCTCTTCACAAAACTGTTTCAGTGTAGCAATATTCTTGGGATATCTGGTGTGAATCGCTCTCTTAAGGTCATGCCACAGCATTTCAATCGGGTTGAGGTCAGGACTCTGACTGGGCCACTCCAGAAGGCGTATTTTGTTTTGTTGAAGCCATTTTTTTGTTGAATTACTTGTATGCTTTGGGTCATTGTCCTGTTGCATCACCCATCCTCTGCGGAGCTTCAGTTGGCGGACAGATGGTTTTACGTTTTCCTGCAAAATGTCTTGATAAACTCTGGAATTAATTTTTCCATCAATGACAACAATCCGTCCAGGCCCTGAGGCAGCAAAGCAGCCCCAAACCATGATGCTCCCTCTGCCATGTTTTACAGTGGGGATGAGGTTTTGATGTTGGTGTGCTGTGCCTTTTTTACTTCACACATACAGGGTTATCCAAAGAGATCCGAATTGCTTGAGAAAGGTAACCGAACGCTGAAAATCATCGTTCGGTAACCTTTCCTGGCCATTCGGCTTTCCAGAGAGCAGGCAATTCGCCAAATCCTGGCGAATTGCCTGAACATATGGTGCCTGTTCGGTCCCTGTTCGAGGGCAGTGAAATCCCCATGAAAATGCACTGCTTCGTCTATTCAGAGAACACAAACCAGCAGTGAAAGGTTCCCCTAATGCCCTGCCATTCGGTGATTTAATTCGGCAAATTTATTCAGGAGAATACCATAGGCTTCAATGTTAAAAATATTCCCGTTTTAATTCAATATCTAATAAACCGTTCATTATAAAATTCTGCAGCAAAAAGTCTCTTTATTTATAGATTTTTTAGGATACTTTAATTATTTTTTAATTATTATTATTTATTTTTTTTCTTTTTTCAGTTTACTTATTTTTTTGTAACAGGCCTCTTTATTATCTTTCCCTGGACCTCCTGTGAAAATTTCAGACATTTTCGCTCAGTAGTTTCTTTGCAAACAGCGTTTCATTTTCCCAGATTCATACAAATGGTTTTGCTAATTTATTCACTGCCTCCTCTACGTCACAGCTGCTTCGGCTCTGAGTGATTCGGCTCCTGTTCGGCTTTTTCGAAGGTTAATCCAGATGTTTTTGCTTGTTTTCAGCGTGCATTCGGTTAGGTTTCGTCAGGTTTTCGGCAGCTTTTCCCTGCAATTCGGGGACCCTGTGCTGTTTGCTGAATACACCGCAGGGTCACCGAAATGCAATCGGCAAAAGGAACCGAATTGAAGAGAACGAAAAGTCACCGAACGTGCGGTGACTTGTCGAATCTCTTTGGATAACCCTGATAGTGTTGTGTGTTTTTTCCAAACAACTAAATTTTGGTTTCATCTGTCCACAGAATATTTTGCCAGTAGTGCTGTGGAACATCCAGGTGCTCTTTTGCAAACTTCAAACGTTCTGAAATATTCTTTTTGGACAGCAATGGCTCCCTCCGTGGTGTCCTCCCATGTACTCCATTCTTGATTAATGTTTTCCTTATTGTAGATGTGTCAACAAAAAATGTTAGCATGTGCCAGAGATTTCTGTAAGCCTTTAGCTGACACTCTAGGATTCTTCTTTACCTCATTAAGCATTCTGCGCTGTGCTCTTGCAGTCATCTTTACAGGATGACCACGCCTAGGGAGAGTAGCAACAGTGCTGAACTTTCTCCATTTGTAGACAGTCTGTTTTACCGTGGCACAGGAACATCAAGGCTTTTGGAGATACTTTTGTAACCCTTTCCAGCTTCATGCAAGTCAACAATTCTTGATCGTAGGTCTTCTGAGAGCTCTTTTCTGTGAGGCTTTTCATGCGGTGCTTCTTGAAACCAGAAAACCCAAAACTGGTGTATGTTTTTAAAGGGCAGGACAGCTTTCAGCAACACATCCAATAATATCACACTGATTGGACTCAAGGTTGGCTCACTCCTGGCTCCAAATAGCTCTTGGAGAAGTCATTAGGCTAGGGGTTCACATACTTTTTCCACCCTGCACTGTGAATGTTTACATGTTCTGTTCAATAAAAACAAGAAAACATATAATATTTGTGTTGTATTATTTTAAGCAGACTGTGTTTTTAAAATTGTTATGACTTAGATGAAGATCAGAGCACATTTTATGACCAATTCGTGAAAAACTCCATGTAATCCCAAAGGGTTCACATACTTTTTCTTGCCACTGTAGGATGACATACAAATACTGGAATATTAAGTTTAAATCTAAGGAGTGTGATAAAGATTTTATTAAGCCCTTGAAGACAAATGACGTAATATCTACATCATTAATGAGTGGCTTTACAGAGCCATGGTCCTTAAGGGGTTAAACAGCATATCAGAGAGGATCATATTGTAGAAATGAACACTTCTTAGAATTCAAAACAGTGTTTATTCATACATGTGCAGGAGCCCCCACCCAGTGAGGAGCCCCCGGCCAGTCTGCAAGCAATGTATCAAATTCTAATTGCTAACTAGAAGCACATGTTATTTCCAAACACTAATTAAACACCTGTTGTTTACGCCGTTTGAGAGCACAAGTCATTTAGAGGTGAGAATCTTTGCACCCTAGACAATGACATTAGATAGTTTTTTAATTCAATATCTAATAAACTGTTGTTTATAATATTCTGCAGTAAAGAGTCTCTTTATTTCTAGATTTTTTAGTATTTTTTTAAGCATTTTTTATACTTTTTTCAAAAAGTTTTTTTTAGAAATCGAACCGAACACGCCAAAAAGTTCGAAGTTCGTGAACTTGCGAACGGCCAAAGTTCGAATCGAACTCCGAACTGCTCGAATCGAATAGCTCATCCCTATCAAGCACGTGGTACCCAAGCGTCCGATGTCTTTCCCACGCTTGAGCCTCATCTGACATAGATTACAAATAGCAACGGTGCGGTCTGCTGCACATTTCTTAAAGAACTTCCAGACAGCAGAGTTCCTGGATGTGTGCTTTGAGACAACAGCGCTCTGCACCTAAGCAGCTCTGACATCTGATGCCTTGGACTGGCTAGTGCTGCGGTTGGTCATAGAGGATGTTGTGCCTCGTATTTGTTTTGCCTCCTCCTCCTCACTTGACTCCTCTGTTAGATCAGGCACCCAGGTGGAGTCAGTGACCTCATCATCATTGTCATCACCCCCTATCTCCTCATCACTGGAGCCAACTTGGCAGTATGCTGCAGCTGCTGGGGCAACATGAGTGCCAGTTATTTGTGTGTCATCACTGGCACCCCCTTCCTCTAGGTTGATAATACTCCCTTCCTCAACCTCAGAGATTGAATCAGAGCACTGTACTTGCTGCGCATCCTCAAGCAGCATGTCACTGTCATTGTAGTCAAACAATTCAGCTGACTCCTCCGTGTGTGATAGCGAGGCTACGGCAGGAGTAGCTGTGGACATGGAGGCTGCATTAGATGCTTTGGCAGGTGAGGTGGACTGTAAAGCACTACAAGCCTGGCGGGCAGAGGACTCGGAGGATGAGGATGGCCTGGTTAGCCAATCCACCAAGTCCTCTGTATGTTGCTGCTGCTTAAGACGGCCAGCACCAGTTAGAAAGGACAAACGTGCCCCTGCAGAGGATGCATCACGTCCACGACGACCAGAGGCACAGCCTCCCGACACAGAGGCTGCTTGCCCTCTTATCTGTGCCTGGGAGCGTCTGCCAGTCCTTTTTGTTCTTTCTGACATGGTGAGTGATATATAGATTAAAGATATACAGAACTCTGATTCAACTCTGTTATAAAAATTGGAGATATGCAGAACTCTGATTCAACTCTGGTATAAAGATTAAAGATTTCCAGAGCTCTGTTATAACTCAGTGAGACACCCTAATAGCTGGTAGCCAGTGACAATACACAGATTACAATTCCCAGAACCCTCCTATAAATCTGTGAGACCCCCTGATGGGTGGCAGTGACAAAACACAAATTACAATTCACAGAAACCACCCATAAATCAGTGAGACCCCCTGATAGGACCCCCTGATAGCTGGCAACAGTGACAAGACACAAATTACAATTCCCAGGAACCTCCTATAAGCCAGTGAGACCCCCTGATGGGTGGCAGTGAGAACAAACAGATTACAACAATTCCCAGATATTTTGTAGAAATGAGACCCCCACAATTGCTGGTGGCAGTGAGAACACACAGATTAGAACAATTGCAGGATATTTTGTAGAAATGAGACCCCCCCACAATAGCTGGTGGCAGACTGGTGGTGAGAACACACACTAACACAACAATCTCCTCTCAAAAAACACGTGCTGAAGGCTGTGTGAAACCTTATATAGTGTGCTGCGGGACTTAGCTCTGTGAGCCCATGAGTGGGCAAAATTTGCCCAATCAGGACTCTGAGCCGTGATTGGCATAGTCTTGCATCTGTCTTGCAGGTGCAAGGCTGTAGCCAATTACAAACTTCAGGCCAGTGGAAAAGTGCATTGTGGTCCATTGTGGGCGAACATGCGGCGAACATGCGGAAATGTTCGTAGTTCGCGAACATGCGAACAGGCGATGTTCAAATCGAACTCTGAACCCATCAAACCGAACAGCTCATCCCTAGTCAGGGTAAGGATTTTGAATTTAATTCTGCTGTGGATGGGGAGCCAGTGAAGGGACTCGCAGAGGGGAGCGGCAGAAACAGAGCGGTGGGTGAGGTGGATGGGGAGCAGTGAAGGGACTCGCAGAGGGGAGCGGCAGAAACAGAGCGGTGGGTGAGGTGGATGGGGAGCAGTGAAGGGACTCGCAGAGGGGAGCGGCAGAGACAGAGCGGTGGGTGAGGTGGATGGGGAGCAGTGAAGGGACTCGCAGAGGGGAGCGGCAGAAACAGAGCGGTGGGTGAGGTGGATGGGGAGCAGTGAAGGGACTCGCAGAGAAGAGCGGCAGAGACAGAGCGGCGGGTAGGGTGGATGGGGAGTCAGTGAAGGGACTCGCAGAGAGGAGCGGCAGAGACAGAGCGGTGGGTGAGGTGGATGGGGAGCAGTGAAGGGACTCGCAGAGAGGAGCGGCAGAGCCGGAGCGGTGGGTGAGGTGGATGGGGAGCAGTGAAGGGACTCGCAGAGAGGAGCGGCAGAGCCGAAGCGGTGTGTGAGGTGGATGGGGAGCAGTGAAGGGACTCTCAGAGAAGAGCGGCAGAGACAGAGCGGCGGGTAGGGTGGATGGGGAGTCAGTGAAGGGACTCGCAGAGTGGAGGAGACAGGGAGGCAGATAAACAGTCACTGACTTTGGAAAGGACAGGAGGAGAGAGATCAGGGGTAGAGAGATAGATCTGAGTGTCATCAGCGTAGAGGAGTCATCTGAGAGCTTGCTTTGGGTGGCTCAATTAGCCAGATGCAGGGATGATATAACAGCTGCAGTGCTTGATTCTAAGATCTCTCATAGAGCCCTTATCAGATTACTGGATGCTGGTCAAAGACAAATAGTCACGTAATCTTTTAATTCTTTTTTTTTACTCTGCCAAGCTATATTTGATGATACAAGTACATTGCTTAAAGAGACATAACACATTCAATCAATCAGGCACCTGTTAAATGACATAAAAAACAGCAGAAAAATATTATATAGTTTAGTTTTTTTTGTAAAGGGCACTGCCCCATCTGACCCTAAGGACGAGCCACCACTGTGCAGTAGCCAACAACAAAAAAGTTCATCTTTATAAAGAGTGATGCCCTGTAGAACTTGTTTTTTGCATAAAAGTGCCAGTTCTATATGTTAAGTTCTATGTGCACAATCTGATTGCTGTTTGTTCCTCTCCAGGTGCCGCCGCAGTCAGTGTCCTACAGCTCCCTCCATCCCTCATCCTACAGGTGGGACAGACGGCCAACATGTCCTGCATGGTAGAGGGAGCACAGGGTGTCAGGATATCACAATATTACTGGTACAGGGAGGAAACAAAGAATAACCCCACCATAATGAAGAACAGCTCCAGCGTGTCCATCACCTCCAGCTCCAGCCTCCAGTCCAGCTCTCTCCTCATCTCCTCGCTCAGACTTAGTGACACCGATCTGTATGTGTGTCAGGTAACCATAGAGGATAACCATATACAGAATAACTACACCGGGAATGGGACGCGTCTCCGTGTCACAGGTAAACGTTCAATATGGACCTTTATGTTCTTCACCACCTTATGGAAACAGATTAAATGTTTTAACATCAGCCGAAGGGTTAATGTATCACTAATTGACAGGTGTATTTTGTTTCATTTCGAATACAAATTCGGACGAAAATCACCATTTTCGTTATTTTATTTTTTTCTAAATATAAAAATCTTCCGTCTGTATTAATGAATAGGTCCGAAAATACTATTCGTGGAAGCATAACGAAACGACCGAAACAAAAATGATCCGAAAGTGATCTAAAACGAAAAAAAATTAACTAAAGTGACCCAAAATGAAAAACAAAAAACTGGACGAATTGATCTGAAACGAATAAAAAATGGGATTTTTTCCCCCATTGAAATCAGTAGGATTCGCCTGATTGAACCTGTTGAATGAATCACCGAAAATCAGGGTTAGAAATTCTATAATACTATCAGGGTTATTCAAAAAGAGGTGAAAAGCAGGAGAATGACTGGAAAATGGAAAATTCTAGGTCAAAATATCCAAACCAGAAAAATTCTCCCATTTCTCACTTTTCAAATCGGTTATTTTGACCTAGAATTTTCCATTCTCCAGTCATTCTCCTGCATTTCACCGCTCTCTGAATAACCCTGCATGTTTCAGCACCAGATAGCTCCAGAGCCCCGAAGGGCTGCTGTCCATGGTGCTGATGCAAAACTAACAGGGTTATTTAAAGAGAGCCGACCTGGCCCCGAAATGTAACCAAACGCTGAAATTCAGGGTACGGTTACCTTTCCTGGCCATTCGGCTATTCAGAGAGCAGGCAGTTCCCAAATCCTGGCGAATTGCCTACACATACGGTGCCTGTTCGGTGTCTGTTCGAGGGCAGTGAATCCCCATAGAGAAGCAATGCTTCATCTATTAAGAGACACCAAACAGCAGTGAAAAGTTGCCGAATTGCCCTGCTGTTCGGTGGTTTATTCAGGTGAATCTCATAGGCTTCAATGATAAAAATAGTCCCGATTTAATTCAATATCTAATAAACCTAGAAATGGATTGGTACCCTATATTGGCGCTCTTCCTAGGAATCTAGAATTAAATATATCGGTGTGCTGCTGCCTATAGAGTAAAGGGACAATGCTTTGCAAAAAGGGGGTATAACTCTAAAGGGCGCTGCTCACTTGAAGTGGATCAAGGCTGATCGTATATCACATACACCAGTGTCTGTCTAAGCAGGTGGTGTAGCTCTGCAGACAAATCAAATGCAGGGTAAATAAGCGTCAAATCCGATAAAACATAATAAAGCATGTGGTTCAAAGCAGACTAAGTGTATTTTAGTTGTGATGCTGTGCCTCCATCTAAATCATAATCGAGCATATTATTATTTATTATTATTTATTTATAAAGCGCCAGCATATTCCGCAGCGCTGTACAATAAGCACAGTACAGACAGGGTTACAATACATTGAACAACATTTGACAAACAGTACAGGAGGAGATGAGGGCCCTATTCCCGTAGGAACTCACAATCTAGGAGGGTTGGGGTTGGAAACAGGAGGAGAGGACTGTAAGGTGAGAGTGATTGATGGTTGCGTCAGTGAGTTGGGGGGGGGTCGGCTTCCCTAAATAGGAACGTTTTAAGGGAGCGTTTGAAGGAAGAGAAGTTAGGGGAAAGTCTGACAGTACGAGGGAGAGCGTTCCAGAGAGTGGGGGCTGCGCGTGAGAAATCCTGCAGTCTATCATGGGAAGAGGTGATGCGGGGAGAAGCTAGGCGCAGGTCACTGTTTGACCTTAGGGAGCGGGCTGGGGTGTATTTGGTGATTAGTGAGGACAGGTAGTGGGGAGCTGAGTTAGAGAGGGTTTTGTAGGTAAGGATAAGGATTTTGAACTTAATTCTGCAGTGGATGGGGAGCCAGTGAAGGGACTCGCAGAGGGGAGCGGCAGAGACAGAGCGGCGGGTGAGGTGAATTAGCCTGGCGGAGGCGTTCAGGATGGATTGTAGGGGGGAGAGGCGGGACAGAGCGGCGGGTGAGGTGGATGGGGAACCAGTGAAGGGACTCGCAGAGGGGAGCGGCAGAGACAGAGCGGCGGGTGAGGTGGATGGGGAGCCAGTGAAGGGACTCGCAGAGGGGAGCGGCAGAGACAGAGCGGCGGGTGAGGTGAATTAGCCTGGCGGAGGCGTTCAGGATGGATTGTAGGGGGGAGAGGCGGGACAGAGCGGCGGGTGAGGTGGATGGGGAACCAGTGAAGGGACTCGCAGAGGGGAGCGGCAGAGACAGAGCGGCGGGTGAGGTGGATGGGGAGCCAGTGAAGGGACTCGCAGAGGGGAGCGGCAGAGACAGAGCGGCGGGTGAGGTGGATGGGGAGCCAGTGAAGGGACTTGCAGATCTGAAGAAAAAATTGGAAGACCTCAGTGTCTGAAAAGGATCCCCGTTGGTCTATTGGAACAGAACACGGGTACTGAAAGTGCCAAAAATAACAAAAAAGGATGGGTATAGATAAAAAAACTTTTATTCCAAATAAATAAAGTATAATTGCATAAAAGCCCAATGCGTTTCGTCTATAAACTAGACTTTCTCAAGGGCAATAAAAATACATCAATTGCAAAGATCAAAATAATATAACAAAATAGAATACCCATCACTCCTTTTATTACCCTCCCAGGTATTTCATTGGCTGACTATTTAGCCATGGCGTTTTCCTTATATGGTGAAGAGCCCAGGCTTCATTTATATTCCCATGAGTCTCTGTACCAGGGTCCAATCCCCTCCATTGTCATTCTGATAATCCAATTTCATTGGATGTCTTAAACTCTTCACATTACTTTAGTTTCATTTTCGCTGTAGTTTGGAAGACTTCCGGTATCGCTCACGCTATCTCTTCTGGTTTCATTCCCGCCGGAAGTCCTCTCGAGCCACGACGTAACTCACAGCATCCCATCCAGGCTCCACCCTCGATCGTCCGTCCAACCCTCCTTACGGCGTAGCCAACAGCTTACGTCCTCGGTCTCGTGTCCGGACTCTCACGAGTTCTCCCCCTCCGCTTTGATCCACGCTCATTCCTCCGGAACTCCGCCTTCCCGTCCTCTATATCACTCGGACGCATCAAAGGTCCTTTCACTTTCGCTTTCCATTTTATACACATGTCCTGGTGTTTTTAAAGTGCCGATTCACCTCAGTTGGTTCATGAAATGACAAATACATATGGATAATAGAATAACAATATAAATATAAACGGGAAAAGATATCTATAAATATACAGCTAAAAAAAGAGAAAAAAATAATAAAAAATATAATAAAAAATGGGAAAAAAGGAAATATTCTTTAAAAAAAAGAAAAAAAAGGTGAAAAAAAGTAAAAAAAGGAAAAATGTAAAAAATATAAAAATATAAAAAATAAAACATATAAAAACATACACATATATATAAAAAATATATATATAAATAAATAAATGAAAAAATGCATGAAAAAAATGAAAAAAGAAAAAAGGGGGGGGAAGGAAAAAATATTATTAACCCTAAATTAATCTAAAGAATTCATTCAAAATAAGAAATATATATACATATGTCTTTTTAAGGATGTACTGTTATCTAAGTTCTTTGTCTGAGACAATTTGGAAAATGCGCCTAAAGCTTATCCAATCCTGTATTTGAGGGGCGGTCTTAAGTCTGACGTGTATTTCTGTATTTAACTCTGTGAAAACTGTGAAACCAGCAGATATTGAATAGTAAAGAGATGTGACATCAGCGTCTGGAGCTCAATTCATTTCTCCTAATCAATGTATACATTGGGAATATGCTTTCTACAACTCTGAACAAAGGAAAAGGCCCGGCCGGGTACAGGGAAGTAAATGAGAGCAAATGGCTGAGATAATTCCAGACAGCAGGAGAACAAGGATAATTATTCCTTATCATGCACCAAATGTGCTCTGCAGTGTACTTGGTACAGCGTCTCCTCCTATAGCGTTGATTGACTCCACTCAAAGTAGGAGATGAAGAGAGGGGGAGAGAGAAGATAATAGTGCAGCAACGTCTTATAACCATTAAAGTGTCGTGTTTAATAATTGCACACTTACAAGAACCAGAGCCTCTTATATCCGGGCTCTGGAGTGAAACGCCTTGTGCCAACTATAGGGTGACCACTTCCCTTCTTTAATGCATCGCCTTCACCTCAGATGGAGAAACATAAAAGAGAGAGAGTGCTCTCATAGCACAGCGTCAGTGGTTAATGGCTTAGTGTGATAGAGAGGGTTGGTTACACTCACCGATTCAGGAGCCTTATCTCTCCAGGCTCAACTGCTGTGCGTGCGGTGCTGCTTAATGGTGAGCGCCAATACCTCTCTTAGCTGCTTCCTTGGGTACAGGTCACGGTGTCCACGATAAGCCTCACAGGTCTGTCTTGATCAATGGGACTTAATAATCAATTACTCCTATATGCTTAAATGGAGGGTTTATTGATCTATTAAATACAGGTATTTACAAAGATAAAATAAGTGAGAGGGGGGTATAGTGTCTCGAGACGCGTTTCGGCGCTGTTGCTGTGCCTTCCTCAGTCGATATGTCGATATGAAGTGATTTGAAAAACTCAAACTGTTTTTTTGAAAATTCATATCGGTCTGAAAATACGAATCGCTGTAACATACCAAACAACACGAAACAAAAAAGACCGGAATGTAATGAGTCAAAAGGATCCGAAATGAAAAAAATAAAAACGGAAGGAAAATAAATGTCCGTGCACACGTCTAATCAGTAAAGACTTTAAATATTTTCTATGTGCTGAGATTAAAACGGTCTGTGACCCCCGAACCGGCTTTTCAATACAGGATAGTTATATTCATACAGAAATTTTAAAATATCTATCAATTATCTTTCATTCAGTCAGTGCTGCCTCAGTAAAAACACTCACAGACGAGGATTATATAAAAAAAATAGATTTATTCACAACGATCTCTTACTAGATAAATGGTTATCACACAGGTCAAGGTGACATCCCGATTATCTTGGTAATACCTTCTTTCTGGCCCCGCCTCCAGTGACAGTCCCAAAAATACAACCAAAAAAGTGTCATTGAAAGTTGGGGAGGATTTTGATGTGAAATCATTGTAATATTTTGATGCACTGTGAGAATAATCACTCCCTCGTTTTACCTTCTATAGTTGCAGATGCAGACAGTGTCCTACAGCTCCCTTCATTCCTCATCCTACAGGAGGGACACACAGCCAACATGTCCTGCTCCATTAATAGAGCACAGAGTGTCAGGATATCACATCACTGGTTTAAGAAAAACACTGAGATACAGGACAACTCCAGAGTCTCCATCACCTCCAGCTCCAGAGTGTCCATCACCTCCAGCTCAAACCTCCAGTCCAGCTCTCTCCTCATCTCCTCGCTCACACCCGGGGACACCGGGCTCTATGTGTGTCAGATACAGTTGATGAATGGATCTTTCTACACGGGGGAGGGGACATATCTGCTGGTCACAGGTAAATGGCCAATACAGAGGTTTAGGTGGGAATTTCTCTATTTATACAAAGTGAATATATTTCAGGGTTGGTTTCGGCGCTGCCGGCGCTTTGTGATGGGGGTTTCTCTATATAAAGTGAATATATTGCAGGGTTGGTTTCGGCGCTGCCGGCACTTTGTGATGGGGGTTTCTCTATATAAAATGAATATATTGCAGGGTTGGTTTCGGTGCTGCCGGCGCTTTGTGATGGAGGTTTCTCTATATAAAGTGAATATATTGCAGGGTTGGTTTCGGCGCTGCCGGCACTTTGTGATGGGGGTTTCTCTATATAAAATGAATATATTGCAGGGTTGGTTTCGGTGCTGCCGGCGCTTTGTGATGGAGGTTTCTCTATATAAAGTGAATATTTTTCAGGGTTGGTTTCGGCGCTGCCGGCGCTTTGTGATGGGGGTTTCTCTATATAAAGTGAATGTATTTCAGGGTTGGTTTCGGCGCTGCCGGCACTTTGTGATGGGGTTTCTCTATATAAAGTGATATATTTCAGGGTTGGTTTCAGCGCTGCCGGCGCTTTGTGATGGGGGTTTCTCTATATAAAGTGAATGTATTTCAGGGTTGGTTTCGGTGCTGCCGGCACTTTGTGATGGGGGTTTCTCTATATAAAGTGAATGTATTTCAGGGTTGGTTTCGGTGCTGCCGGCACTTTGTGATGGGGGTTTCTCTATATAAAGTGAATATATTTCAGGGTTGGTTTCGGCGCTGCCGGCACTTTGTGATGGGGTTTCTCTATATAAAGTGAATGTATTTCAGGGTTGGTTCGGTGCTGCCGGCGCTTTGTGATGGGGTTTCTCTATATAAAGTGAATATATTTCAGGGTTGGTTTCGGCGCTGCGGCACTTTGTGATGGTGTTCTCTATATAAAGTGATATATTTCAGGTTGGTTTCGGCGCTGCCGGCGCTTTGTGATGGGGGTTTCTCTATATAAAGTGAATATATTGCAGGTTGGTTTCGGCGCTGCCGGCGCTTTTGATGGGGGTTTCTCTATATAAATAGTGAATATGCAGGGTTGGTTTCGGCGCTGCCGGCGCTTTGTGATGGGGTTTCTCTATATAAAGTGAATATTTTTCAGGGTTGTTTCGGCGCTGCCGGCGCTTTGTGATGGGGGTTTCTCTATATAAAATGAATATATTGCAGGGTTGGTTTCGGTGCTGCCGCGCGCTTTGTTGATGGAGGTTTCTCTATATAAAGTGAATATATTGCAGGGTTGGTCGGCGCTGCCGGCACTTGTGATGGGGGTTTCTCTATATAAAATGAATATATTGCAGGGTTGGTTTCGGTGCTGCCGGCGTTTGTGATGGAGGTTTCTCTATATAAAGTGAATATATTTCAGGGTTGTTTCGGCGCTGCCGGCGCTTTGTGATGGGGGTTTCTCTATATAAAGTGAATGTATTTCAGGTTGGTTTCGGCGCTGCGGCACTTTGTGATGGGGTTTCTCTATATAAAGTGATATATTTCAGGGTTGGTTCAGCGCTGCCGGCGCTTTGTGATGGGGGTTTCTCTATATAAAGTGAATGTATTTCAGGGTTGGTTTCGGTGCTGCCGGCACTTTGTGATGGGGGTTTCTCTATATAAAGTGAATGTATTTCAGGGTTGGTTTCGGTGCTGCCGGCACTTTGTGATGGGGGTTTCTCTATATAAAGTGAATATATTTCAGGGTTGGTTTCGGCGCTGCCGGCACTTTGTGATGGGGGTTTCTCTATATAAAGTGAATATTTTTCAGGTTGGTTTCGGCGCTGCCGGCACTTGTGATGGGGTTTCTCTATATAAAGTGAATATATTTCAGGGTTGGTTTCGCGCTGCCGGCACTTGTGATGGGGGTTTCTTTATATAAATGAATTATTTCAGGGTTGGTTTCGGCGCTGCCGGCACTTTGTGATGGGGGTTTCTCTATATAAATTGAATATATTTCAGGGTTGGTTTCGGCGCTGCCGGCACTTTGTGATGGGGGTTTCTCTATATAAAGTGAATATTTTCAGGGTTGGTTTCGGCGCTGCCGGCACTTTGTGATGGGGGTTTCTCTATATTAAGTGAATATATTTCAGGGTTGGTTTCGGTGCTGCCGGCACTTTGTGATGGGGGTTTCTCTATATAAAATGAATATATCTCAGGATGGGGGTTTCTCTATATAAAGTGAATATATTTCAGGGTTGGTTTCGGCGCTGCCGGCACTTTGTGATGGGGGTTTCTCTATATAAAGTGAATATATTTCAGGGTTGGTTTCGGTGCTGCCCGCACTTTGTGATGGGGGTTTCTCTATATAAAGTGAATATATTAGAGGGTTGGTTTCGGTGCTGCCGTCGCTTTGTGATGGGGGTTTCTCTATATAAAGTGAATATATTTCAGGGTTGGTTTTGGCGCTGCCGGCGCTTTGTGATGGGGGTTTCTCTATATAAAGTGAATATATTTCAGGGTTGGTTTTGGCGCTGCCGGCGCTTTGTGATGGGGGTTTCTCTATATAAAGTGAATATATTTCAGGGTTGGTTTTGGCGCTGCCGGCGCTTTGTGATGGGGGTTTCTCTATATAAAGTGAATATATTTCAGGGTTGGTTTTGGCGCTGCCGGCACTTTGTGATGGGGGTTTCCCTATATAAAGTGAATATATTTCAGGGTTGGTTTCGGCGCTGCCGGCGCTTTGTGATGGGGTTTCTCTATATAAAGGGAATTAATTTCAGGGTTTTTGGCGCTGCCGGCGCTTTGTGATGGGGGTTTCTCTATATAAAGTGAATATTTTTCAGGGTTGGTTTCGGCGCTGCCGGCGCTTTGTGATGGGGGTTTCTCTATATAAAGTGAATATTTTTCAGGTTGGTTTCGGCGCTCGGCGCTTTGTGATGGGGGTTTCTCTATATAAAGTGAATATATTTCAGGGTTGGTTTCGGCGCTGCCGGCGCTTTGTGATGGGGGTTTCTCTATATAAAGTGAATATATTTCAGGGTTGGTTTCGGCGCTGCCGGCGCTTTGTGATGGGGGTTTCTCTATATAAAGTGAATATATTTCAGGGTTGGTTTCGGCGCTGCCGGCGCTTTGTGATGGGGGTTTCTCTATATAAAGTGAATATTTTTCTGGGTTGTTTCGGTGCTACGGCACTTTGTGGATGGGGTTTCTTTATATCAAGTGAATATATTTCAGGGTTGGTTCAGCGCTGCCGGCACTTTGTGATGGGGGTTTCTCATATAAAGTGAATATATTGCAGGGTTGGTTTCAGCCTGCCGGCGCTTTGTGATGGGGGTTTCTCTATATAAAGTGAATATATTTCAGGGTTGGTTTCGGCGCTGCCGGCACTTTGTGATGGGGGTTTCTCTATATAAAGTGAATATATTGCAGGGTTGGTTTCGGCGCTGCCGGCACTTTGTGATGGGGGTTTCTTTATATCAAGTGAATATATTTCAGGGTTGGTTTCAGCGCTGCCGGCACTTTGTGATGGGGGTTTCTCTATATAAAGTGAATATATTGCAGGGTTGGTTTCGGCGCTGCCGGCACTTTGTGATGGGGGTTTGGAAGCAATGAATGAATTTAGAATTCGTGTTAAAGTGAATAAATTCCACAATGACTTTATGTTTCAGAGCTGTTTAATGAGTTACTCCTCTTCCTCTCCAGGTGCCGCCGCAGTCAGTGTCCTACAGCTCCCACCATCCCTCATCCTACAGGAGGGACAGACGGCCAACATGTCCTGCTCCATAGAGGAGACTCAGGGAGTCAGGATATTACATTATTACTGGTTTATGAATGGAATCCAGGTTATATCTGCAGACCAGGACAGATCCAGAGCGTCCATCACCTCCGGCCTCCAGTCCAGCTCTCTCCTCATCTCCTCGCTCACACTCGGGGACACCGGGCTCTATGTGTGTCAGATACAGGCAATTAATAAATCCATACCTCGCACCTACACCGGGAATGGGACGCGGCTCCTTGTCACAGGTAAATGGTCATAATAAAGGCTTATTTGGGCGTATGGAAATTATTGAAATAGTGTCTGCATTGTGTATATTCTTTCCCTCCCTGTGTGTCTGCATTGTGTATATACTTCCTCCCTGTGTGTCTGCATTGTGTATATTCTTCCTCTCCCTGTGTATCTGCATTGTGTATATTCTTCCCCTCCCTGTGTGTCTGCATTGTGTATATTCTTCCCCTCCCTGTGTGTCTGCATTGTGTATATACTTCCTCCCTGTGTGTCTGCATTGTGTATATTCTTCCTCTCCCTGTGTGTCTGCATTGTGTATATTCTTCCCCTCCCTGTGTGTCTGTATTGTGTATATTCTTCCCTCCCTGTGTGTCTGCATTGTTTATATTCTTCCCTCCCTGTGTGTCTGCATTGTGTATACTGGCCCCTCCCTGTGTGTCTGCATTGTGTATATTCTTCCCCTCCCTGTGTGTCTGCATTGTGTATATTCTCCCCCTCCCTGTGTGTCTGCATTGTGTATATTCTTCCCCTCCCTGTGTGTCTGCATTGTGTATATTCTTCCCCTCCCTGTGTGTCTGCATTGTGTATATCTTCCCCTCCCTGTGTGTCTGCATTGTGTATATTCTCCCCCTCCCTGTGTGTCTGCATTGTGTATATTCTTCCCCTCCGTGTGTCTGCATTGTGTATATTCTTCCCCTCCCTGTGTCTGCATTGTGTATATTCTTCCCCTCCCTGTGTGTTTGCATTGTGTATATTCTTCCCCTCCCTGTGTGTCTGCATTGTGTATATTCTTCCCCTCTCTGTGTCTGCATTGTGTATATTCTTCCCCTCCCTGTGTGTCTGCATTGTGTATATTCTTCCCCTCCCTGTGTGTCTGCATTGTGTATATTCTTTCTCTCCCTGTGTGTCTGCATTGTGTATATTCTTCCCTCCCTGTGTGTCTGCATTGTGTATATTCTTCCCCTCCCTGTGTGTCTGCATTGTGTATATTCTTCCCCTCCCTGTGTGTCTGCATTGTGTATATTCTTCCCCTCCCTGTGTGTCTGCATTGTGTATATTCTTCCCCTCCCTGTGTGTCTGCATTGTGTATATTCTTCCCCTCCCTGTGTGTCTGCATTGTGTATATTCTTCACCTTCCTGTGTATCTGCATTGTGTATATTTTTCCCCTCCCTGTGTGTCTGCATTGTGTATATTATTCCCTGTGTGTCTGCATTGTGTATATTCTTCCCCTCCCTGTGTGTCTGCATTGTGTATATTGTTCCCCTCCCTGTGTGTCGGCATTGTGTATATTCTTCCCCTCCCTGTGTGTCTGAATTGTGTATATTCTCCCCCTCCCTGTGTGTCTGCATTGTGTTATATCTTCCTCTCCCTCTGTGTCTGCTTTGTGTATATTCTTCCCCTCCCTGTGTGTCTGCATTGTGTATATTCTTCCCCTCCCTGTGTGTCTGCATTGTGTATATTCTTCCCCTCCCTGTGTGTCTGCATTGTGTATATTCTCCCCCTCCCTGTGTGTCTGCATTGTGTATATTCTTCCTCTCCCTCTGTGTCTGCTTTGTGTATATTCTTCCCCTCCCTGTGTGTCTGCATTGTGTATATTCTTCCTCTCCCTCTGTGTCTGCTTTGTGTAAATTCTTCCCCTCCCTGTGTGTCTGCATTGTGTATATTCTTCCCCTCCCTGTGTGTCTGCATTGTGTATATTCTTCCCCTCCCTGTGTGTCTGCATTGTGTATATTCTTCCCTGTGTGTCGGCATTGTGTATATTCTTCCCCTCCCTCTGTGTCTGCTTTGTGTATATTCTTCCCCTCCCTGTGTGTCTGCATTGTGTATAT
This sequence comes from Leptobrachium leishanense, assembly GCA_009667805.1. Taxonomy (NCBI): domain Eukaryota; kingdom Metazoa; phylum Chordata; class Amphibia; order Anura; family Megophryidae; genus Leptobrachium; species Leptobrachium leishanense. The sequence continues at coordinate 600,252 of CM019064.1, forward strand.
TCTTCCCCTTCCTGTGTGTCTGCATTGTGTATATTCTTCCCCTCCCTGTGTGTCTGCTTTGTGTATATTCTTCACCTTCCTGTGTGTCTGCATTGTGTATATTTTTCCCCTTCCTGTGTGTCTGCATTGTGTATATTCTTCCCCTCCCTGTGTGTCTGCATTGTGTATATTCTTCCCCTCCCTGTGTGTCTGCTTTGTGTATATTCTTCACCTTCCTGTGTGTCTGCATTGTGTATAGTCTTCCCCTCCCTGTGTGTCTGCATTGTGTATATTCTTCCCCTCCCTGTGTGTCTGCTTTGTGTATATTCTTCACCTTCCTGTGTGTCTGCATTGTGTATATTTTTCCCCTCCCTGTGTGTCTGTATTGTGTATATTCTTCCCCTCCCTGTGTGTCTGCATTGTGTATATTCTCTCTCTCCCTGTGTGTCTGCATGCAACTAAAATGACATCAATTGGTTTTGTAAATACAGTAGTAAATGTTTCTTTTGTGAATTCTTCATTGACACAATTATTCAACCCCTTAAAGACTACCACTCTGAAGAACAGAGGTTCATTCAAGTGTTTTCAATCAGGTATTGAAAACACCTGTGGATGTCACGGAGCAGCAATAAAGCATAATAAGCACCAATTAGGCAGCTTTAAAATGACTGTGATACTCAGCTCCTTCTAGACATTTACTGGTGTGGTTACAAACATGGTGAAGTCAAGAGAATGGTCCAGGAAGACAAGAGAAGAGGTGATTACTCTTCACAGGAAGGGCAATGGCTATAAGAAGATTGCAAAGATGTTAAACATACCAAGAGAGACCATAGGAAGAAGCATCATTCGCAAATTCAAGGCAAAGGGCACTGTTGAAGCGCTACCTGGTCGTGGCAGAAAGAAGATGCTGACTTGACTGCTGTGCGCTACCTGAAGCGTAGAGTGGAGAAAAGTCCCCGTGTGACTGCTGAGGAACTGAGAAAAGATTTGTCAGATGTGGGTACTGAAGTTTTAGCTCAGAGAATACGGCGCACACTGCGTAATGAAGGCCTCCATGCCAGAACTCCCAGGCGCACCCCCTTGCTGTCTCCAAAGAATAAGAAGAGTCGACTGCAGTATGCCAAAAGTCATGTGGACAAACCACAGAAGTTTTGGGATAGTGTTCTGTGGACTGATGAAACAAAATTAGAACTGTTTGGGCCCATGGATCAACGCTATGTTTGGAGGAGGAAGAACAAGGCCTATGAAGAAAAGAACACCTTGCCTACTGTGAAGCATGGCGGGGGGTCAATCATGCTTTGGGGCTGTTTTGCTTCTGCAGGTACAGGGAAGCTTCAGCGTGTGCAAGGTACCATGAATTCTCTTCAGTACCAGGAGATATTGGATGACAATGTGATGCAGTCCGTCACAAACCTGAGGCTTGGGAGACGTTGGACCTTTCAACAGGACAATGATCCCAAGCATACCTCCAAGTCCACTAGAGCATGGTTGCAGATTAAAGGCTGGAACATTTTGGAGTGGCCATCGCAGTCACCTGACTTAAATCCGATTGAGAACCTCTGGTGGGACTTAAAGAAAGCAGTTGCAGTGCGCAAGCCTAAGAATGTGACTGAACTGGAGCCTTTTGCCCATGACGAATGGGCGAAGATACCCGTAGATGGCTGCAAGACACTTGTGTCAAGCTATGCTTCACGTTTAAAAGCTGTTATAACTGTAAAAGGATGTTGTACTAAGTACTAAGATTGAATGTCACTTGGGGGTTGAATAAAACTGATAATGATGTGAGCACAGAAAAGACATTTGTGGTTATTTCATTATAAATGTTATGTTATATTTGTCTGACCTACACGTGCCTCTTTGATTTAATTGTAAGCAAGATGACTGAATGATCAAAATCAATGTCAAACTGGCCAAAACACTCAATTTCAGTGGGGCTTGAATAATTTTGAACACAACTGTATGTGTGTGTATGAGATATTCCTGCAGACAAGCAGACATGTTTCATGATACATCCCTTAAGATCTACTCATAATTAACAGATCGATTATTTATTATAATACGTATTATAATTATACTGATAATTACATTAGGTTATGTAGCATAATACATATTTCTTATATATCATAATATAGTATGGGCTCTACTTTTATAAGCATATCAGCACCATGTTTATCTGTTTCTCCCCACATCAGATAAATATTCAAATACCACTTAGACACTTTGTATAATATAATGTCACAGATTCCATTGACTATCTTCGTATTGTCATATTATTTCTTACAGACTTTGATAATATCCAATTAATCAAATATTGCTGTTAAAAGGAAGCAAGGGTTAAATATTGAGCTGTGTAACAGATTTAGTACCAGAGGCCAATTAACAGAGACAGGTGCTTGTGAAAAGGTGAAATGAAACTGATTTGTTTCATAAAGTCATTTGCTGACTGTATTACTTGTATGTATTGTAAGTTAAGGTCAATTCGATAGTTGATATCAATTCAAATTTCGAACTACCAAATAAAAACCCAATTAATCAAATTTTTCTTTTATGATGAAACAGCATAACGAATTTAATTCGTTATATTCCGTTCCGTTTTGTTTCGTTTTGAATTCAGATCGAATAGATTCGTTATTTTGGAACTACTTCCGAAATACAAATTAACGGAATTCATTACGAATTTCAATTCGTTACAAAACAAATGCACACCTGTACCAATCCTCACTAGATCCATCACTGTGTAAGATGTGGATATATCTCCTTTATTAACCCGCAGTGTCTCCTGGAATAATCCTGAGGATGGAGGAAGAGGAAAACCTCCTGCTCTGCGAGGCTCAGAGATTTCACCCTCAGGAGCTGAAGATCTCCTGGAGATTTCCCCTGATGGAAGCTGAAACCCAGGACACCCTGACAGAGAATGAGGACGGCACGTACACCCAGAGATCCACCATGAACATCACCGAGGAGATGCGGGGTCTGCGTGTAACGTGTGTCCTGGAGCACATCTCACTCACTGCTCCTCTACATGAAACCATCACTGTCACAGGTAAGTCTTACAATGGGTCAATGTGTTTCTAAACTCACATCAAGACAGAAATTATATTTTGGGACATCCTAAAAGGTGAGACCTGAAGACCCGTCACGATTACTCAGTCCCTTTCCCTCGATCCTCCTTTTCCCAATCCACCAAATGATATATCAACTTATCATGTTGACCCTCATTTAGCTTCGTGTACCTCTCACAATGTTGCCGGCGCTGCCGTGGACCTGTGTCATTCTAACATTGATCCTGATGTGCAGCGCTCCGCATGTGACTCTCATTATAGTCAGATGCCCACTCATCACGTAATGACACGATGAGGCCTTCTGGTTATTTACATGACTCGGGTACTGTCTTCTCTTGAATTCTGCTGTCCCTGATCTGGCTCTGTCTGTCGGATTCTGTCTGTCTCTGTATCCCCTACCTGTGTATTAGGCTGCTCTCTTTTGCTCTGTCTTGCTAGTCTAGCTCAGCCATTGCCAGGACTGGCTGTAGGTTTTCTGTTTCTTTAAAGGTTCTTTATTTCTCCGTCCCTCTCAATTTACCCATGTCATCCCTATATATACTTATTCTAAACCCGGCTGTTACAAGGACCAGCAGGAGGTAATCTGGTGGTACTCTATGTGTACGGGCCAACGGTATTGAGTTAGGAGTAGGACCACATTTTCTTTTTAGAGGTCCATGGTCATTACATATGAAAATGGGCTTGTGTCACCCCAAAATTAACTCTGTATTAACTCAATATACAAAATGACCTCTATATTATACTAGCTTTAGCCGCGGCTTCGCTCGCGTGGATTTTAGGATTTGTTAAAATTGTTTTTTAAAAGAAACTTGAGGTTTTTTTGGTAGAACCCCCCCTCCCCCCCACTTGGGATTTTTGGAAAATTGTAAAACACTTGTTTTTTTATTTTTCAAGAAGAATGTAAGTGCCAAATTTCACACCTGTAACATCTTTGGTTTTTGAAATATAGGTATACTGATAAAAGTAATCACATCCCTTTCCCCCACCCCCTTAACTGGATTTTCGGAAAATGGTAAAACATGTGTAGCGCTCACTCCCGGAGGAGCTGCTGAATTTAACCTCGGGTTAGTCTCTCCGCACTAGGGAATAAATATACACCAGCACCGTTGTGGATTTTTTAAATTATATACTTTACTGGTCTCAATAAAGCGGCATATATAAAGTAAGCACGGTATATAGAAAACAGGATTTCGAGATGCGAGAAACGCTCAGCGGTAAAAGAAAAGTTTAACCCCTTCGTATCTGGAGTGTAAGTCCCATGCAGGTTATGTCCCAAAAAGTGTGTGTGGGTGTGAGCTCAGGTACCCGGGTATTATATTCAACTGGCCAGTGAATGGTTTGAATAAATCTTCGACTAGTCACGTTGGGGCCCTGTAGGTTTAAGCAATACTGCAGCGTGCTTCGTTACTTTGTGGCCTGAAGGCCTCTCACCCATCCGCCAGACAATCTGTTCCGCTGCCCGATCAAGGATGTCTCTCCACTGGATTATACTGGGACTCTGTGTCACCGGATCCGCTTCTCTTGCTTGTCCGTCTTCTACAACAAGGTCTACGGCCTACCGCCTGCACTCCCAGTGGATCATCGCGGTCTCCTTACTCAAGGTCCAATCTGGAACTCTGTGTCTGTACAAAACCTCTCAGCGGCGGATCACTAGGTCTCTGGCAAGTCATGATGTTGATCCCCAGCGTTGGCAAGGCAGCGCCTGCTCTCCGGTCTGGTAACAATTGCCCACAGTTGCACGTGCGTTTTACTCTGTTCACTGCTCGGCTCACACTGGCTCTCCTTCAGGCGAGGCTGCGGATGTCCTTTCCTCCTTCCCCACCCACTTTCTGTCTCTGCCCCAAAGCATGCTGGAAAACTTAGTCCCATTGTGTCCAGTACAGTTTACATTGCGCTTGTCTCCCTCTGGCGGTCAAACCCGAGCAATACAGCAACAGAGTTTTAACCACTTCAATGCTAAGGACGCGCTCAGCGCGTCCTCAGCATTCCCGCTGGTGTGCTGAGGACGCGCTGAGCGCGTCCTCACATTGGGTCAGCGTTCGGCCGGGTTCCGGCCGATCGCTGGCCCCTCCGGTGCGGGCTGACATCCTGGATGTCAGCCCGGCATCCGGACCACCAGCCGCCAGAATTAGGTGTCATCGCGGGGCGCGATGACACCTAATTCAGGCGCCCCCCCCGCATGTGCGGAGGAGGCGCCTGAAAGGGAGGGGGGGAGGTCCTTCGGACCTCTCTCCTCCCGATCGGTGGCTCTGCGGGGCTTAACCCAGGCATCATTTGAAGGGCACAGCCTGCCCTTCCAAATGATGCCTGGCATTAACCCCTGGGGAGCTGGATCGCGAATCGGCGCTGAAAAGCGCCGGTTCGCGATCCTTTCCCGGAGCTGGCCGACATCTTGGATGTCGGCCAAGCATCCGGGAACTCCCCCAGAGGACTGGCGTCATCGTGCGTAGCACGATGATGCCAGTCCTAGCGTTAACCCCTAACTGCCACCAACTGTGGAGATAGGGAGTTCCAATGAACTCCCTATCTCCCGATCCGTGGCAGTTAGGGGTTAAATTTTGGTATGGTTGGATCGGCCAGAGCATGGCCGTTCCAACGATACCAAACATGAAAGTGTAAATTTTGTAAAAAAAAAAAAAATGAAAAATAAAAATAAAAAAAATTTAAAAAAAATAAAAAAATAAACACTTTTTTTTTATTTTTTGGGTTTGTTAATGCAGCAATATTGTTCCCATTTCAATTATAATGTGAACAATGATGCTGCACTAACGATTTTTGTATGCGGTGCGTTTGTTAAAAATAGTGTCATTTTCCCCAAAAAAAAATGTAACGAGACCCCATCTCTAATTTTTTTAACAAGCGCACCCCATACAAAATATAACCGCAATTGCTCGCATGTTAAAATGTGAAAAAAACACTTTACACGTTGTAAATTATTGAAAATACATATTTTATTGCATTTTTTGTTATAATATACAGACATGACATAACGTATACATATAATAATGACATATTATGAATCTACTGAGTCTGACGGAAAGAACGATATATAATATGTCTGGTCATATACTAAAATAAGCCTTAAAAACACGTTTAAACATGATGCGCAAAACAGGTAAAAATGACCTCAGCACAGGGGCGGGAAAAGCCTCAGCAGCGAAAGGGTTAAACAGCGCTTGTTTGTAACACTCTCCTAGATTGTGAGTTCCTACGGGAATAGGGCCCTCATCTCCTCCTGTACTGTTTGTCAAATGTTGTTCAATGTATTGTAACCCTGTCTATACTGTGCTTATTGTACAGCGCTGCGGAATATGCTGGCGCTTTATAAATAAAGAATAATAATAATAATAATAACACTCTGCCTATCGTAATTTTAATTGCAGCTAGCACCCTGACTTTTAATATGTTTAACATATAGGCGAATTTTACGCTGTGATGCATTGTTTTATTTATTTTTAAAGCAATCAGCTTCCCTGTTAACATATGCATCAATCAGGCTTCTTGTTGAGTGTAATTGAAGGCACCTCCTATTTTCCACTCTAACCCTGTCTCTTTGTCAGTATAAATGTAGTCTTGTATGTAACATGGATCAAACCTACTGAGAAACGCGTTTAGGTGATATATTCATGTTCCTGTTTTATTTATTTTAATAAATTTTTGCTTTTAAAACCAATATTTGGCATCCAGAAATTATTGGAACGGCAAGACTACGAATCCTGGGGGAAATCCGGCATTCCCATCCAAATTTTGCCGGTAGCCTGGAGCATCTAGTGTCTGATTGAGACACAATAAAATGTGAATGTTCCTTTTCTTTACTATTTCCAGCTACATAATAAGTTTACTACGCTATGGCAGCGTTTCTGCTTATTTTAAAGGTATACAGAAAAGAAGAAAACACTGATTGAGGGAAGCGCTGACTCGATCATCTTTATCTTTTTGTCTGATTTATTATCCTTCGGTGGGTTTGGATATACCACCTATTGAAAGAGACAGCTGCTGATTCAAACCAAGAATTGTTTCCCATTTTAAGTAGTAAATAGTGGTGTCTTGTGGAACATTTTACATCTATTTCCTCTAGGTGGCGCCATCGATACAGATTTCCTTTTTTTCCATTTTAAACACTCTCCCCCTCCTAGAACTCTTGGGTCTCTCCAAAGGAGGTATAACAATACATAACATTAGGCAATGTATACAGGTTCAGCATCAAACATACAATGGGTCAGATACACGTCCTCCAGTTGACTCATGCTCCTGACTACCTCAACTTCGGGCAAACTTCACACTGTGGTGACCGCCTCTTCAGTGCTATGTCCTGGTGAGTCGTAGGTAAGTCTCTGGGGGGGTCGGATAGAACGTTTTGACTCTGGCTCAATCAGCTCCTCTTCAGATGGAAGTACTACAGGTATGGGTTCAGTTCTTTCGTCCACAACTGGAACAGACATCTCTTCGGAGTATTATGATCCTTCCAGTGAAGGCATAGAACTATAATCATAGGACGCGTTTTCAGGAACTACAGAAATTTCCAAAGTTTCGGGAACTTCCAATTGGAATTCCGGAGCCTCAGGCCTCAGGTTACTTTCCCACCGTTCTGGAACTGGAATGACCTCTTCAGGTTCTGGCGAGCGCACCCAGTCCAGACAAAAACTTCCTTCCTCACTATCCTCTTCACTCTCTTCAACAGCCCGTGTCTGCTGAGACTGAGTAACGGGAGTCGAGAGAGAAGCAGGCGAGTTTGATAGAGAAAGTTCGTCTCCAACTGGTATCCTTACAGCCTCCCTCGCAGGTAACAGATGATTTCGGTGCCAGTTTTTAAGAGGCCCAGCCTTCCCATCCGTTCAGATTTTGGTAAAGTGGCAAACCCGGCAGTTGCTTGCAGACAATGTAGACTTGAGAACTCCATCTATCCGCCAACTTATGCCTTGCAGCAGCGCCCAAGTTCTTCAACAAAACCCTATCACCTGGTTGTAGATCTTGTATCCGAACTCTCAAGTCGTAGTTTCGCTTATTCCTCTGTTCCCTGTTTCCTGAGGTCAAACGGGCCTGTTCAAACGCAGAGGCCAAATTCTTCCAAAGTCTATCCACGTAGTTTCTATGAGAGACTACAGATGTCTGATCCAGAGATAGCCCAAACGCCAAATCAACCGGCAGTCGAGCTTCTCTTCCGAACATAAGACGGTACAGTGAGTACCCAGTAGCGTCACTCTCCGTACTGTTGTATGCATGCACCAGGGTAGCTATGTGACTACTCCAGTTCTGCTTCTCTTTGTTTGACAATGTCCCCAACATGTTTAGCAGCATGCGGTTAAACCTTTCCGGTTGAGCATCACCTTGAGGGTGATATGGTGTAGTTCGGGTCTTCTGAATCCCTAGTAGTTTCAGCAATTGCCCAACAAGCCTGCTCTCAAAGTCTCGGCCCTGATCCGAGTGTATTCTCCTTGGTAGGCCATAGTGAACAAAAAACGTTTCCATTAAAACCTTCGCCACCGTAGGAGCACGTTGGTCTTTCGTAGAAAAAGTTTGGGCGTAACGCGTGAAATGATCAGTCACTACTAGAATATTTCCCTGCCCACTAGCATCCGGCTCTAAGCACAGGAAATCAATGCACACCAAATCCATGGGTCCTTGACTTTGCAGGTGGCTCATTGGAGCGGCTCGGGTTGGTAGGGTTTTCCTCTGGATACACCTCAAACACGAATGACAGTAACTTTCAACTTCAGATCTCATACAGGGCCAATAAAATCTGTCTCTCACTAGCTTAAAAGTTCTCTTTGCACCCAAATGTCCATGGTCATCGTGTAATGACCGCAGCACACCCTCTCTGTGTTTGGTGGGAAGGAACAATTGTTGGGTCTCTTCAGCATTGTTTGAGGGGCCCCTTCTGTAGACCACCCCATCCAACATCTTCAACCGTTCTCACTCTTGGTATACCAATCGGGCTCCTTCTGGGGAATTTGTCAGTAGAATTTCCCATTGGTTCGCGGTTAGGGCCTTCACGGTTAATGCAATCAAAGGGTCTCAAGTCCTGTTTCGAGAAAGTAGGCAAACTTTCATCCCTCAGCTGCGTAGGATTACAATAGAACTCTGGAACAGCTGCAGCCATAACTCCTAAGGCTTCTGCTTCAATCCCTCCCTTGACCCGGCACTCCGCTCCTTGACATAAAGCTTGTACGCCATCTGGGGTTAACTGAGTCCATTCTGCAGTGTAGGGTCTTCTTGACAAAGCATCAGCATCTCGATTATTCACTCCAGGGCGATATTTCAGGTTGAAACGAAACCCTGACAGAGCGGCCATCCACCGATGTCCCGTTGCACCAGCTTCGCAGTAGTAAGGACGTAGGTAAGAGGATTGTTATCAGTCTTTATCACAAATTCGGCTACATACAGATAATCTTTCAGCTTGTCTACTACCGCCCATTTCAAGGCTAGGAACTCCAACTTGTGGGTAGGATAGTTATTTTCTGAAGGCGTAAGACTTCGGCTCACATACGCTACAGGCCTCAACAATCCGCCATATTCCTGGTATAGGACTCCCCCTAGACCTTCTTTGCTGGCATCCACATGCAATTCGTACGGCTTATGAGGATCAGCGTAAGCCAAGACAGGAGCTCGAGTTAGACTCTCTTTCAGCTTCATGAAAGCACCTTCATGAAAGCATTGATTAGTCCATTCTTCTTGGATGGATTCTCGAGCCTTCCTTGGCCCCGGAGCCGATGAATTTCGATCAGAGGCCTTGTGGCCTTCTTCTGTGTCTTCTTTCTGTAGGAACTTGTTCAGTGGTTGAGCTATCTTGGCAAATCCGCCTACGAATCTTCGGTAATAGGAGCAGAACCCCAAGAAAGATCTAAGTTCAGTGACATTTCGGGGTCTAGGCCAGGAAGCTACGGCTTCCAACTTTCGAGGATCCGTCGAAACGCCTTCTGCTGCCTGAAACCACATGTCCCAGATACATAACGGAAGGTAAACAGAATTGACACTTCTCTAGAGACAGTTTCAACTCCTCTTCATGGAGCCGCTTCAAGACCTTCTCCAACCGTTGCTCATGTTCTTCCAAAGTCTTCCCGAACACAATAATGTCATCCAGATATACTAACACTTCGATCAGGTTCATGTCCCCGACTGTCTTCTCCATTAACCGTTGGAAAGTGGATGGAGCCCCCGTAAGGCCTTGAGGCATTCTGTTGAACTCAAAGAACCCCAGGGGGCAGATGAACGCAGTCTTTTCTTTGTCTTCAGGATGCATTGGTATCTGATGATACCCACTTCGCAGGTCTAATACACTAAACCATTTTGCTCCAGACAAACTCTGTAGGGCGTCTTCTATCCGAGGAGTGGCATATTGATCCGGAATGGTTCTCTGATTTAGCGTGCGATAGTCTATACATAGACAGATAGAACCGTTCTTCTTCCGAACCATCACTATTGGAGATGCATAAGGACTCCTGGACTCTTGAATCACCTTAGTTCTTTGCAGTTCATTCAGCTGTTCTCGTAGATCATCCAAGACTCCCAGCGGAACTCGTCTTGACCTTTCTCGAAACGGCTATCTTCCTGTAGTCGAATGCGATGTTCAGTACTCTTCGCTAGGCCCACATCGAACTCGTCCTTTGAGAACAAGTCCCTCCACTTTAGGATCTGAGACTGAAGGCGTTTCTTCCGTTCAGGTGAGATGGGAGCGTCCTTAGGATAGAAGCTTTCAGCTGGAATCTCTTTATTCACTCACCCTCCTAAATCGGTAGGAGAGAGAGGCGTAGCGGACGCTACTTGCCTGATAGGCATTCGTGCTTTCAGGATCACTGGAGAATCAGACACATTACATACACTAACTGAGACTCTTCCTCGTGTTCGTTTTAAAGCTCTTGTGGAGATTATTTCAGGGATTACTTCTACTCCGGCTTCACTCTCATGATTGAAATCAGTTTCCAGTACCACATAGGGACCCGGTTGTGATCCGTTCAACTTGACTGAAGACCGGAAACTAGCCACTTCTCCTGATTGCAGAAGCTTCTCTGTTCCTCCCAATCTCCACAGGCGCCCCACTTCGGCAGGTTACATAGTTACATAGTTACATAGTTATATAGGCTGAAAAAAGACATGCGTCCATCGGGTTCAGCCTCTCCCACATAACCTACTGCTGTTGATCCAAAAGAAGGCAAAAAACCCAGTCTGAAAAATATGCAACATACCGGAAACAATTCCTTCTTGACCCCAGAATGGCAGTCAGATTTCTCCTTGGATCAAGAAGCTTTTACCCACATATTAAATATTATAACCCTTAATATTCTGTGTCTGCAGGAAGTCATCCAGTCGTTTTTAAAAGTCTGTACAGACTCTGACCCAACCACCTCAACAGGCAGAGAATTCCACAGCTTTATTGTTCTCATCGTAAAATAACCCTTCCTATGCTTTAAGCTAAATTTTCTTTCTTCCAGTCTAAATGGATGACCCCTTGTCCTATGTATAGACCTGTTAATGAATAGGTTATCAGACAATGGTTGATAATGGCCCCGTATATATTTATATAAGGTTATCAGATCCCTCTAAGGCGCCGTTTCTCTAAACTAAACAGGTTTAAGCTTGTTAGTCTTTCCTCATAACTTAACCCTTCCATTCCCCTTATTAATTTAGTTGCCCGTCTCTGCACTTTTTCTAACGTAAATATCTTTTTTTAAGACAGGTGCCCAAAATTGCACGGCATATTCAAGGTGCGGCCTGACCATTGATTTATACAGAGGCAAAATTATTTTTCATCCCGTGAGTGAACTCCCCTTTTAATGCATGCCAATACTTTGCTGGCCTTGGCGGCTGCTGTTTGACATTGCACATTGTTACTTAGTTTGAAGTCTATGATTATTCCCAAATCCTTCTCCTGCTTGGATTTCCCTAACTCCGTACCATTTAGGGTATAAATTACTTGTGTGTTCTTCACTTCAAAGTGCATAACTTTGCATTTATCTAGATTAAATCTCATCTGCCATTTAAGTGCCCAGTCCCCAATATATCTAAATCCCTCTGCAGCGAAGTAACATCCTGCTCACATTGTATTACTTTTCCTAGTTTTGTGTCATCTGCAAACACTGATACATGACTTTCAATGCCTATCTCAAGGTCATTTATAAATAAATTGAATAGTATTGGTCCTATAACAGACCCCTGAGGGACACCGCTTACCACTGGTGTCCATCTTGAAAATGTACCATTTATGACCACTCTCTGTACCCTATCTTTTAGCCAGTTTTCTATCCAAGAACAAGTATTTTCATCTAGACCAATTTTTCTCAATTTAAATAGTAACCTTTTGTGTGGAAATTGTGTCGAAAGCTTTGGCAAAATCTAAGTAAATCACATCCACTGCGACCCCCTGATCTATACTTCTACTTACTTCCTCATAGAACGTAATTAGGTTAGTCTGACATGATGTGTGTTTCATGAAACCATGCTGATTTTTGCCAATTACATTATACCTCCCAATAAATTCCTGAATATTATCCCTTAGTAACCCCTCAAATACTTTCCCAGCCACAGATGTTTAGCTCACAGGTCTATAATTCCCAGGCACAAATTTTAAACCTTTCTTAAATATAGGGACCACGTTAGCTTTTCTCCAATCCTCTGGTACTATTCCTGAAAGAAAAGAATCTTGAGGTGCCTTCTGTTCTTCGACCATTCGCTGATAGACTGGACGCAACATCGGGTGTACTCCCTGTAGAACCTTCTTCCATTACTATAGGAGTCAGGAGACGTCGCACCAGATCAGTATTTGTCCCCACTATCATCGAACTTCTGTTGGCCCCTGAAAGCCGAGGACACACAATGGCCAATGCATCACAACCCCCAGACTGTCTGATGACTTCGGATCCGATCTCTAACTTCACCTGTAGATATCCGTCATAGGGAAGTTTCTCAGTTCCGATACCCCAGATCTCAAGGTCCTTCACTCTCTGTAAAGGTATGTGCTTAAAGTGCTTTTCATAGAAGTCTCGGTAGATCAATGTCACTTGAGCCCCTGAGTTCAACAGAGCTTTGGTGTAGACTCCCTCTACTTGGATTGGAACGATGGGAGAAGGACCTATCAGCTGGTCAGGAAACTTTGTTGTAGCAGCAAGAAATTTAGACCCCGTTTGCTGTACCCTGGCCTTCTTCTTGGCCCGTTTAGGTTTTGGGAGTGCATTGCTTCCCCATGACGTAGGACCGGATGCTAAGGGAGTAACTCTTTCAGTCCTGGTAGGCTCAGCAGTTGGCAAAACTCTGGGCCCTCTCGGCCTTTCAGTTCTGGCTTGATTTTAGGCGCGGTTTTCAACCATTGGGCACCTAGTTTGCTCCTTCACTTGGGCCCTCTGGCATTTCCCGCCTGTGAGGTAGATAGCAGCCCTTCCAAGGCTTTTAGGAACTCTTCTACCCTACTTCCTTCAGACTTTTGGCTTTTGCATTGTGCTCGGAAATGACCCATTTCCCCACAACTAAAACATCTCTTCTTTGAAGACGGAGACGCACTTGCTTGTGGTGATTCGGTTGAAGGGCCCTGGCCAGACGCCACAGGAACTCTTGCTGTCCGCATATCAGTAAGGAACTTCTGCATATCGGTCTGTGTCTCTGCCACCTTCAAAAGTACTCGGCATAGATCAGTGTGTGCTTGTTTCAGCTCAGCTTGAGCTTCTTGTACCTTCCTAACGGTTTTGTGTAACTCACTATATGCAGGGAAGGTTGGTTCTTTGGCAGTGCTCTCTGTGGATATAGGAACTAGCAGATGCTCTTGTCCGTCAACTTCAGATCCATAGGCGTCCAACGAATCATCTTCAGTTAGCAGATATTCGTTATGCCTTACTGGTTGTGCTTAACCTCTTTCTCCTCTCCTTAAGGACTTTTCTTCTAGCAGAGCCTCTTCCTCTCTAACAGCTCGAATCAGTTCCAGGTATTTCAAGTCTCGGTTACCTTCTCTGGTTCTCAGCTGTAGCATCACAGGATCCAGAGGTTGAGCGCCCCTCAATATCTGTTACATTCGGATTTTATCTATTGTGGCTGGTTCGGCCCCTTTCTTAAGAAGTATGTGGTGCAGAATCTTATCTAGGCGCCTCGTGTATTCAGTCATTTTCTCACCTTTTCGTTGGTAGGTATGTTCATACTGGTACATGAGCTCAGCGGCCTTTTCTGTTCGCCCAAAGACTTCCTGTAATACGTTTAGGTAATCTAAAGCAGTGCAGTCTTGTTTACTCAATTTTAGGTTTCTTACAGCCTCTGATGCAGGTCCCTTTAAGCTCTCAGTAATTCTTTGCTTCTTCTGCGCTTCAGGGACGTCCCACTCATCCAGAGCCTGCATCGCCTGTTCTACCCATTCTTCGAAGGTTTCTTCTCCCGCCGGAGTTGGTACGTTTCCTGTAAAATTTCTCAACTGTCGATAACCAAAGTTAGTGTGTGGGGGGCTTGTTCTTTGACATTTAGCCAGCAAATCTCCAATAGCCACTATAAATTCAGGCCTGATCATGGCCAGTGGACTGGGCGCGGGAACACTCGCGGGATCGCCACGTGGCGCACTTGGCTGAATCAGTTGAACTTCCACCTCATCGGTCAGCTTCACGCTCGCGCCCTGAAAACACACTGGAACACCCTTTCTCCACTCAAAAAGAACATACGTGCGAGAGGTATCTGGGTTCACTTTATTGTCCAGGATTAACCCCCGATGATCTGGTGTCAGCGCGGCCACGGCCTGGCGAATCTGATCTTTGGCCCAAGTGTCTGCAGGAATATCCATGACTATGCATAACTCTATCTGACTACATTGCTCCTCACACCATTTGGCAGCAGTGTCTGGGTCAATATTTAACCCTTTAAATGCGGGTTTTCTAGAGACTATATCCCAGAAACGAGCCCCCACGTGTAGCGCTCACTCCCGGAGGAGCCGCTGAATTTAACCTCAGGTTAGTCTCTCTGCACTAGGGAATAAATATACACCAGCACCGTTGTGGATTTTATAAATTATATACTTTACTGGTCTCAATAAAGCGGCCTATATAAAGTAAGCACGGTAAAAGAAAAGTTTAACCCCTTCGTATCTGGAGTGTAAGACCCGTGCAGGTTATGTCCCAAAAAGTGTGTGTGTGTGAGCTCAGGTACCCGGGTACTATATTCAACTGGCCAGTGAATGGTTTTAATAAATCTTCGACTAGTCACGTTGGGGCCCTGTAGGTTTAAGCAATACTGCAGCGTGCTTCGTTACTTTGACTGTGGCCGGAAGGCCTCTCACCCATCCGCCAGACAATCTGTTCCGCTGCCCGATCAAGGATGTCTCTCCGCTGGATTATACTGGGACTCTGTGTCACCGGATCCGCTTCTCTTGCTTGTCCGTCTTCTACAACAAGGTCTACGGCCTTTCTGCACTCCCAGTGGATCATCGCAGTCTCCTTACTCGGGGTCCAATCTGGAACTCTGTGTCTGTACAAAACCTCTCAGCGGCGGATCACTAGGTCTCTGGCAAGTCACGATGTCGATCCCCAGCATCGGTAAGGCAGCGCCTGCTCTCCGGTCTGGTAACAATTGCCCATAGTTGCACGTGCGTCTTACTCTGTTCACCGCTCGGCTCACACTGGCTCTCCTTCAAACGAGGCTGCGGATGTCCTTTCCTCCTTCCCCACCCACTTCCTGTCTCTGCCCCAAAGCATGCTGGAAAACGTAGTCCCATTGTGTCCAGTACAGTTCACATTGCGCTTGTCTCCCTCTGGTGGTCAAACCCGAGCAATACAGCAACAGAGTTTTAAACAGCGCTACACGTTTTTTTGCACGAAGTTTGTAAATATCGAATTTCACACCTGTAACATCATTGGTTTTTGAAATATAGGTATAGTGATAAAGGTATTCATCCCCCTTTTTGCCCCCCCAACTGGATTTTTGGAAAATTGTAAAATCCGTGTTTTATTCTCAAGACGAATCTAAATACCAATTTTACACGTATGTAACATCTTCTGTTTTTGAAATATAGGTATCCTGTTGAAAAGTATTCACCCCCTTTTTTCACCCACCACGTGGGATTCTTGGAAAATGGTAAAACATGTGTTTTTTTATTTTTCAATAAGATTGTAAGTGCCAGATTTCACACCTGTAACATCTTTGGTTTTTGGAAATATAGGTATACTGATAAAAGTATTCAACCCCCCCTTTTCCCCTCCCACTGGCTTTTTGGAAAATGGTAAAATAGGTGTTTTTTTGTTTCTCAAGACAAATCTAAATACCAATTTTCACGTATGTAACATCTTCTGTTTTTGAGATATAGGTATCCTGTTTAAAAGTGTTCAGCCCCCTTTTTTTCATCCCCCCTTGGGATTTTTGGAAAAT
Source organism: Leptobrachium leishanense (assembly GCA_009667805.1). NCBI lineage: Eukaryota > Metazoa > Chordata > Amphibia > Anura > Megophryidae > Leptobrachium > Leptobrachium leishanense. Next base: position 616,616 of record CM019064.1, read on the forward strand.
GGTAAAACACCGGTTTTTATTTTTCAAGAAGATTGTAAATACCAAATTTCACGTCTGTAACATCTTTGGTTTTTGAAATATAGATATAATAATAAAAATATTCAGACCCCTTTCCCCCGACCCCCCCCCCAATTGGATTTGTGGAAAATGGCAAAAAACATGTTTGGTTTTTTCACAAAGATTGTAATACCAAATTTCACACCCGTAACATCTTCGGTTTTTGAAATATAGGTATGCTGATAAAGGTATTCAACCCCATTTCCCCCCCCCCCCCCCCAAGGAATTTTCAGAACATGGTAAAATACATGTTGTTTTATTTTTCAAGACGGATCTAAATACCAATTTTCAGGACTGTAACATCGTCTGTTTTGGAGATACAGGTATCCTGTTTAAAATGTTTAAAATATTCAACCCCCTTTTTTTTAGGGATGTGCGTTTCGGGTTTTTTGAATTTCGGAATTTTCACGAAATTTCCCGATTCGTGTTTTCAGATGCGGCCGATTTTCCAAAAATTTTTAGATCCGAAAATGGCAGATCCAAAAAGTTTTCCGAGCCGAAACGAAAAAATTTTGGACTTTTCGAATGGACTTGAAATGTGTCAAATTGAAATTTATTTTTGCTCTATTCATGATTTCGGTTCCATTCGTGATTTCGGTTCCATTTCAGTAATTCTGGACATCGTATATTTAACTATTATCGGTTATATCGCTGATTCTGTAAATTTTGTATTTGTAAATGCGTATCACTTGTTTCTTGTGGCATTCGGGTCAGATTAGCATTTTTTAAATCGTTTTGTTCATTTTTTTTGTTCTTGGCTTTCATACCATTTTAATCTGATTAAATAAAGTTGTGAAATGTATATTCAATTATTCATAAGAAAAAAAGGATCTTTATTTAATAAAAAAAAAACACGATAGAATCGCCAGAATTATCGTAGACACTTTGAAACGAGGAGAACAGACGTTCCGAAAAAACGAAAATTTCCGAAATTTCCCAAAAGTCGATACAAAAAAATGGGCAAAGTGACACGAAAATACGAAAAATGGTCGATATTCCGAAAAAAAAACCATGAAAAACGATCCGAACCGAATCGAAACAGAAATCGGTCGAAACGAGCCGAATCGAAAAGTTTAAACATCCGAACAAATCGAACCGAAAAAAAATCGGTGCACAAGCCTACTTTTTTTGACCCCCACTTGGATTTTTGAAAAATGTATTTTTCAAGACGAATCTAAATACCGATTTTCTCATCTGTAGCATCTTCTGTTTTTGAGCTATAGGTATCATGTTTAAAATATTCAACCCCCTTTTTCACCTCCTTATGGGTGGATTTTCCAAAATTCCTTCCTTAGTGTGCGCCTAAATCATAAAAACAGTGCACCTTCAAAATTTCACATTCCTAGGTTAAACGGTTTCAGCTGGGCATTGATGAGTCAGTCAGTCAGGACTTTCGCGTTTATATATATAGATGTATTTAACCCCCCATTTTGGACCCCCCCGTGGAATTTTCTGAAAATGGTAAAATACGAGTTTTTTTTATTTTTCAAGACGAATCTAAATACAGATTTTCACGTCTGTAACATCTTCTGATTTTGAGTTATAGGTATCCAGTTTAAAATATTCAATCCCCTTTTTCACCCCCCTAGGGGCGGAGTTTCCAAAAATCCTTGCTTAGTGGATGCCCACATCATAAAAACAGTGCACCTTCAAAATTTCACGTTCCTAGGTTAAACGGTTTCAGCTGAGCATTGATGAGTCAGTCAGTCAGGACTTTCGCGTTTATGATAAAAGTATTCAACCCCCCTTTTTGCCCCCCAAGGAATTTTCAGAAAATGGTAAATTTTATTTGTCGAGATGAATCTAAATACTAATTTTCACGTCTGTAACATCTTCTGTTTTTAACATACAGGTATCCTGTTTAAAATATTTAAAATATTCAACCCCCCTTTTTTTGCCCCCCCAGTTGAATTTTTGAAAAATGGTAAATTACGTGTTTTTTTATTTTTCAACAAGAATCTAAATACCGATTTTCACATCTGTAACATCTTCTGTTTTTGAGCTATAGGTATCGCGTTTAGAATATTCAACCCCCTTTTTCACCCCCTTAGGGGTGAAGTTTCTAAAAATCCTTGCTTAGTGGGTGCCTACATCATAAAAACAGTGCACCTTCAAAATTTCACGTTCCTAGGTTAAACGGTTTCAGCTGAGCATTGATGAGTCAGTCAGTCAGGACTTTCGCGTTTATGATAAAAGTATTCAACCCCCCTTTTTGCCCCCCAAGGAATTTTCAGAAAATGGTAAATTTTATTTGTCGAGATGAATCTAAATACTAATTTTCACGTCTGTAACATCTTCTGTTTTTAACATACAGGTATCCTGTTTAAAATATTTAAAATATTCAACCCCCCTTTTTTTGCCCCCCCAAGTTGAATTTTTGAAAAATGGTAAATTACGTTTTTTTATTTTTCAACAAGAATCTAAATACCGATTTTCACATCTGTAACATCTTCTGTTTTTGAGCTATAGGTATCGCGTTTAGAATATTCAACCCCCTTTTTCACCCCTTTAGGTGAAAGTTTCTTTTTTTTTTTTTTTTTTTTTTTTTTTTTTTTATTTTTTTTTTTGTAATAAAGAGTTTATTGAATTTCAAAGATAGTAACATACATCACAGTATAAAATAAAAGAAGAAACGGTCATTCCGAGCTTAAATCTTATAGTGGTAATCCAAATACTGCTTCGTTATTCCTTAAAATCAAAAAACAACCAACGACCTGAACATTAGGAGGTCGCGGTACTTGAACACATATGAGAACCAAATACATCCCGTTCCGTTAGCAGTGCTGAAGTGATTTTTCCAGAGAACAAAGGGGATTTAGATCGGCGGTAAGGTGTTGTACGAATCCAATATATGAATAGTGGACCCAGCAGTCAAGGGATCTACATGTAGCTATAAGGTCTTGACCGAGAGAGAATAGCGTAGCAAAGGACAGTAAGAAAAGAGGGGAATAGTGACAGAGGGTGTGGGTGGGAAGGGACTACATAAGGGAAACAAGACACAGTGAGTTATAGGAGGTCAGGAGAGCGTATTTCGTAGCTCAGAGCTGCTCATGAGAAGTAGTCCGTCGCCTTCCTCCAGCGGACTAGGCGGTCCTACCGCCTCCACCGTGTTCGCAACTGCTGCTAGATCCGTTCTAAAGTTCGCCGAGGAGCAGTAGGTAACCCAGTGAAACCACACCTTGGTGAAGTGTTGTGCTGCCGCTGCCGGTGTAAGCGCTAGTTCCTCATTGGAACGTAAAATTTCCATTTTGTCAACTAACATTTTCAGTGTGGGTACAGCCCCAGTCCTCCAATGAAGGGGGATCAGTGTTCTGGCCACTAAAAGGATGCGTAATAAAACTGATTTCTTCATCACCTTCACCGAGAATGGTAACATGAGTAATAGGAAAGTCTGTGGTGTGAATTCCAACTCCACATCCGTCGTGCGGCGCACTAGGTCATGGACCATCGTCCAGAATGGTTTAAGAGATGCGCATTCCCACCAAATATGGAGATATGTGCCTATTGCTATGTTGCATCTCCAGCAAGTCGGCGAGTGAGACGCGTCAAACGTGGCAATCAGGGCGGGTGTGCGGTACCAGAATGTCAGTATTTTGTATGAGGTTTCTTGTAGTTTAGCCATTGGGGAACCGAAGTGCGTCAGTGCGAGCGATTTAGCCCATGAGTCCTCAGAAATAGATGAACCAAGAGTGCGGTCCCAACGTGCCATAAAATCCGGGGGTGCCTCTCCCACCGTCCGGAGCATGCGATACAGCATGGAAATACCATGTGCCAGCGGAGAAGTCCTTTGACACAGGGATTCAAATGCAGTCAGCTGTCTAGTAAGAGAGGTGTTACCCGATAACCGCGTAAGGAATGATCTAACTTGGTGGTAGTTGAAACATATCGCGAATGTGGATTCCGGTCGTCCCTGCGAATCAAGTGGTATGAATGTTCCGTTTTGTAACAAGTGATGTGCGCGGAATTTGGTAGTATCCGTGAAGCGTTCCCTTAAGGATGGCAAAATCGATATCGGTAGGTCAGGGTTATGGACAAGCGGCAGCAACGGCGATGGGTAGGTTGACAATGTGAATTTCGTTCGAGATTTATGCCAAATGCGTAATGTGTGCCCAACCGGGGAGACTGAATGCGTAAGTGTCTGGACCGCTCTCCAGGACAGCCAAGGGAGCGTCCATAGCGGGCGCCCTGCCAAGACTTCTTCCAGGTCTAACCACCTCTGTTCTGGAGAGCCTACCGTCCAGTCCACTATTCTGTTCATTTGAGCTGCTATATAATAGAGATGCGTGTCAGGTAGGGCAAGACCTCCATTTTGTTTCGGCTTGCAGAGCGTAGTATATTTGAGTCGTGGGCGGCCGTGTGGCCAGATAAATTTTGTGAAGTGCATGCGGAGCGACTGGTGATACGACCGTGGCAGTAAAATCGGGAGAGCTTGGTACAGATATAAGAGTCGTGGTAGGAAGTTCATTTTAATTACTCCAACGCGGCCCATCCACGATAAATATTTGGGTGACCATCGTGCGATGTCCGACTGGAAAGTATCCAGTAAGGACATGTAGTTAAGGGCAAAGAGTTTCGAGTAATCCGAAGGCAGGCGGATCCCCAGATAGGTTAGAGAGGTAGCGCACCATCGGAAGGAATACCGTTCTCTCAGTGTCGTTCGCCAGGCTGTTGGTAACGAAACCGCCAGCAGTTCCGACTTCGTGTCATTGATTTTAAAGCCTGCAAGATCACCGTAAATCTGTAGTTCCCTCAGGACTTCCGGCATTGTTCCTATTGGGTCTGGCATGATAAACATCAGGTCGTCCGCATACGCCGATACCTTATGTTCTATTCTCTCCCCTTGGACTCCTTTAATAAGTGGATTTTGTCTGATAGAAGATAATAAAGGCTCCAGGCTCAGCGCGAAGAGCAATGGTGATAGTGGGCATCCTTGCCGGGTACCATTATGAATCTGGAATGACTGTGTGAGAGCTCCGTTAACACGTACCCTTGCTGACGGTGTCATGTAGAGAGCCTTAACCCAGCACAGATATTCTTCTCCGATACCGAAATGCTGCAATGTCCGGAACAGAAAGGGCCAAAGTACCCTGTCGAAGGCCTTTTCGGCATCAGTCGACAGAAGTAATAATGGGGCCCCTGATTGCCCAGCAAGTGCCAAGGCATTTAGTATTCTGGTGGTGGCATCTCTAGCTTCTCGACCAGGTATGAATCCCACTTGATCGGGGTCAATTAGCTGTGGTAAAAAGCGTTTCAATCGATCAGCTAGTATGCGAGCTAGCAATTTCATGTCGTTATTCAACAGTGAAATCGGTCTGTAATTGCTGCAGACCGTGTGGTCTTTCTCGGGTTTTGGTATCAAGGAAATTATGGCTGTCAATGAGTGAGGATGTATGGGCACCCCACTCCGTATGGCGTTGAAAAGAGTCGTGAGCGCAGGTATTAGGTCTTTGGTACATGCCTTGTAGTACTCGATCGGCAGCCCGTCAGGGCCCGGGCTTTTCCCATTTTTCGTCGACTTTAAGGCTGTCGTAATTTCCGTTGCTGTAATTTCTGCATTTAAAGAGGTCCGATCTATCGGTCCAAGGGAACGCTTGACCGTCCGGGTAAGGTAAGCATCCAAGGGATCCGGTGACGGGGATTTTATACCAGATGTCTCAAGGTCGTAAAGGTCCTGAAAAAATTTAAGGAAGGTCGCAGAGATGTCCCGGGGGTCAGTCGAATGGGAACCGGTCGTCGTACGGATCTTGGGAATGTATGAGGCGATGCGCCTAGTGCGCAGCACTCTTGCCAAGAGGCGTCCCGGTTTGTTCTCCTGTAGGGCGAAGAACGAACGGGTCCGTAAGGCCTGGAAGCGGATGGAGGCGTTTAAGATCGTATTTAGTGTCTGTCGGGTCTGCAGTAATTGTTGGTATAAGGCCTCGTCATTAGAGGAATTATATTCCAGTTCAAGAGTTCTCACGGCTGCAGTGAGAGTTTGGAGTTCCTCCGCACGTTGTTTTTTACGGGCTGTACCTTTGTTGATGAAAAACCCTCGAATAACTGCCTTATGGGCTTCCCAAGTCACCGGGACCGGGGTGTCTTGCGACGAATTTTCAGTAAAGAAATTGGAGAGAGTGGTATGCATTTCAGCCAAAACTAATGGGTCGTCCAGGAGGGATAAATTGAGGCGCCAGGTCCGTTCCCGGGGAACAAAAAGCGGCGAACTAAGCGAGAGCGAAAGTGGTGCGTGGTCAGACCACGTAGTAGCCAGAATATCTGCCGCTGTGATTAAGTTTACGTCTTGGTAATGCATGAAAAAATAATCGATGCGTGTGTGCACCGTATGAACTGCGGAAAAGAAAGAATAGTCGCGTTCAGTGGAGTGTAATGTCCTCCACACATCCACGAGCCTGCATTCCTGCAATGACCGTCGCACGCTACGTAGCACATGGGGTGGGGTGGTCGAGGTGCCGGCTGAGGAGTCCATGCGAGGGTCCATCGTTACGTTGAAGTCGCCTGCTAAGATAGTAATACCTCTCTCAAACGCTTCTAGAGATCTAAGTATCCGTGCTAAACATGAGTGTTGTTTCTTGTTCGGTAAATACACCGATGCAAACGTATAAACAGTATCCAGGATGGTGCCCCTCACGAAGAGGTACCTACCCCCGTCATCTGTTTCTGTTGCCTCAGCTATGAATGGTACATCTTTAGATAACAGAATTGCTACTCCGCGGGACTTGCTCAAATTGTAATTACTGAAAAAAGCAGTAGGGAAATTAGAATCCCCTAATTTGGGAGCGGAATCTGCACGGAAATGCGTCTCTTGGAGGAAGGCGACGGACGTTCTAGAGGTTTTGAGATCTCTCAATAGACGTGATCTTTTTTCAGGAATATTGAGACCTCGAGCGTTAATACTGTGCAACCGTAAATCCCGGCGCACGTAAGGAGAGTTTTGGCGGGACATTTCAGAGCAATCCGCAATTAGTGAGCTATACCAGGAGGCTCACTTCTGTAAGGAAAGAAAGGAAGGGGACTCAAACAGGGAGGAACACGTGGGTGGAGGGGGATGGTGATACAGAAGATACAAAAGAAGAGACTGTGGTGGAAAGGCGAATAGGAGGAAGGTAGGAGAAGAAGAGAAAGAAAGAAGAGAAAGAGCAAGAAAAAGAATAAGGTGAGAAAGAGGTATGAAGTGCACCCGCTGTGTCGTCACTCACCACCACCGAGCTCGTGAGCTAAGTGGGAGGACCCACAGGGGGGGAAACGCACTATTCCTCACAGGAACGTTAAGCTGCGAAGCTAGAGATCAAATAAGCACTGCTATTGGAGCTTCGTCACTAACAGAAGGGAGATGTCAATGACAAAACCAGTATGACAGTTAGAAACACAAATTTGTACAGCAATGTCAGAAGCATCCCACCCACATTCACCGAAATTCCAGGTTGACAGATTATCCCATGGCCAAAGCCAATGTGAAGAGAGCATAATAAGGCAGGATAGAAATACATCATGTGTGTGTGTGTCGGGAGCGCTGGCGGTGGACTAGTGGATCTTATAGATGTGAAAGGAAGTGGTCAGATGCGAATTACCGGGATGGGGACGAGGTAGCGGAAACGTATAATAGGTGTTTTAAACAGTTTAGATCAGTGTCTGTGACTGGCGTATGGCGTATACACAGAGGTGTGGGTACCGTAAATGTGGCAGGAGTGGTGTCAAAGGTACAACAGTATAGCATAATAAAACAGAAACAGGAAAGCGAAAATAAGGTATATTAACTCCATATTAGGAACAACAGTACTACTTGACAGGTGCATAGCCCTCCTCGTGGTCCCAACGTGGTCCTTAACTCCACCCACCTATAACCCTCCCACATACCTCCCGAGGTGTACACCTGGCGATACCAAGGAGCTTGAAAGATATTTGAACATAGTGACAGACAAACTACAATTCTATTATTTCCGTAGAGAGGTCCACAAGAAATCCACAATATTGCATGTCGGTGGGACCAGTTCTCAATCCCCCCCCCATTCCCAGCAGAGGCCTGAGTGAAAGGTGGATGGTGACAGCCCATATCCACCTAGGGCACCGTTATAAGCCCAATGAGGTTCTTGTCTCCGTCACACCCCCCACCCAACCCCATCCCTCTTGTTTAAACTTTCGGCATACTTCAGTATCCGGGGAAACCTTCCAACTAGAGGTCAGAGAAAGCCACATCTTAAAGGGTCCAAAATTGGCCAATATAGAGGCCATGAAGCATTCCTCAGCATGGTGTGACGGCTGCCTAAGGCCGGCATCGGACACCAAAAATTCGTATTCCCGACGAGAGTCGAAAAAGAGGGTAGACAGCAATATGTCCGTTAGTCCCATATGTCCAGTGTACCCATCGGCACGGTCGTCCAGGAGACCGTGGAGCCGGTGCGCTGTCACTGACAACTGCCACCCATGTGGGAGTCTGCATGTGGCGGTCGACTGGTTAGGTTTTGTGTTCGTAAAATAAGGGCAGACCAGTGCAATGGAGGACTTACACTGTATGACCGTGCATATGGTACCCCCTTACCTCCCTGTTTCAGTCCGCAGGTGGAGAGCGTGGTTGGGTAGGTGCGGGCGGTCTGGCCTCACCTAATCTGTGTCCCCTGGGGGGACGTTGAGAACGCTGGATTCCGTCCGGGGGTGCCACTGCGGGGGTCGGCAAAGGGAGGCATTCCCAGTCCGGGACGTCAGTGTCTTGTAGCCCAAGTGCTGACACGAAGGAGGGCACGTCCGCGGGAGTGTGGATGGTGTGCATTAGATTGTGCTTGCGGACCTGCAGTGCGAAGGGAAAGCTCCAGCGATAGGGGATATCCGCGTCTTGTAGTTGGCGAGTGATGGGGCGCAAAGCTCTCCGTGCCGCCAAAGTGTGGGGAGAGAGGTCCTGGAAAATCTCAAAGCTTTCTTCCGCAAACTTCCACTGTCTGCGCGAGCGTGCTTTCAGCATGATGGCGTCTTTCAGTGAAAAGTCCGGGATATGGCATATTAAATCCCTCGGGGGAGCTGAGGTGTTGGTGGCCCTAGGCCGCAGCGCTCTGTGGGCCCTATCAATCGCAGCATGGTGCAGTTGTGGACCACCCAAGATATGTGCAAACGCACCTAGTAAAAAGGCCTTTACCTCCGTAACGTCTTCTCTTACGCCCCGCACCCGGATGTTGTGTCTCCGGGACCTGTTCTCAAGGTCATCCAGCCGGCGGTGAAGATCTGAGAATCGCCGTTCTGCTGTCTGGCCTGCGGTTGAGGGTGCAGCTGGGAGGGTCTTGATCTCCTCCTCGAGGTGTTTAACACGGGCATCAATGGCAGAGACATCCGCACGGACCTCTGCAATCTCCCGGCCGAAGGTGGTCTGCATCTGGTCTAACATGTCCGCAAAATCGGATCGGGTAGGGAGCTCAGCCCGAGTAGGGAGGTCAGCGATCAGAACTTCCAGGCGTTGTATCGCAGATTGACCGCCAACGGAGGATGTCTCCGATTGCGCGGGAGAGGCCGCCATCTTGGTCGTGCCTGCTTTACTAGGCCGCGCTTGTGTGGCGCCGAAAAATTCGGTAATCGGCCTCGCTGGGGTGTCACCTGCGGTTGCAGATGAATGTCTGGTCTTCCTGCCTTGTGAAGAGCGGACCATAGCCATTTGCGGGTCAGATAGCTTTGAATTTTCGGCAATGGGGTCGGGAGCTCGAGGATTATGCTGCCATCGCTGTCTCTAGCCAGGCCACGCCCCCTTCTCCGGTTATCTTCGTGAAGTTTCTAAAAATCCTTCCTTAGTGGGTGCCTACATCATAAAAACAGTGCACCTTCAAAATTTCACGTTCCTAGGTTAAACGGTTTCAGCTGGGCATTGATGAGTCAGTCAGTCAATCAGTCAGTCAGGACTTTCGCGTTTATATATATATAGACTAGCTTTTGCCTGCGGCTTCGCTCGCGTGGATTTTAGGATTTGTTAAAATTGTTTTTTAAAAGAACCCCCCATTCCCCCCCACTTGGGATTTTTGGAAAATTGTAAAACACTTTTTTTTTTTCAAGAAGAATGTAAGTGCCAAATTTCAAACCTGTAACATCTTTGGTTTTTGAAATATAGGTATAGTGATAGAAGTATTCACATCCCTTTCCCCCACCCCCCTTAACTGGATTATTGGAAAATGGTAAAACATTGGTTTTTTTGCACGAAGATTGTAAATATAGAATTTCACACCTGTGAAATCATTGGTTTTTGAAATATAGGTATAGTGATAAAGGTATATAATGGCAGGCTTGGTCCAGTGTAAGAGCTGTCATGCATTTGTTTTTAGATCCAATTTTTGGAGGTTTGGAGAGTGCCTGATATGTAGGCAGCTCTCTTTATTGCAGCAGGAAATTTCCTGTTTGAAGTCTGAGATTTGTAAATTATCTGTTACACAAACTCAGGCTATGGCTATGACTGTTACAAAGCCAATGCCACAGAGGCCTCCTAGGAGTGGCAGATGGACTACTGTAGGATCTGGTAAACACATGAGCGGGTGGTGGATACATGGAACAGTCTTCCAGTAGAAGTGGTAGAGGCCAAAACAGTAATTGAATTTAAGCAAGCATGGGATAGGCATAAGGCTATCCTATAGACATGTGCACAGCACAAAATTTCGTTTTGAACTAATGAAGTAGTCCTAAAATGCAATTTATTTAGTTACTAAAGAAATTCGTTTTCAGTTCTTTAGTATGAAAACTAATTTCATTCATCCGAAAACCAGTGGATACAATTACTATTGTAGTGGCTCCTCAGAGGGCTGAGATCGCTGCTGGTTACAGTATCTCTCACTCTCAGCACAATGTGGGCCATATTACATAGTTGGTGCTAACTTAACCAGAGCTGTTGTAAACTTCCCAGAGCCATTATAGTCTATAGAGGTTTTCAGTTTACAACAGCTCTGGTTAAAGGAACACTCTAACAAAAAATCACACCCCCGTTTTTTAATCCTAACCTATCCCTATTCCCTTAATAAATAGTTATTTTTTGTTTATGTTTTTGTAACTGTAATACTTACCCTAAAATCCTCTTGTTTCCAGCGCTGTATTTTTTTTTTTAAACTCATCTCCCTCCTCTTCCACTCCCATCCTTCTTGCTGCGTCTTGGCTTCTGGTTCACGTGAGAAGCGCGCATGCGCGCCTCTCACGTAAGCCAGCCAATCGGCAGGCTTCCTCCCGGCTCCCTCTGAGGATTAGTGTTGCGCGCAATAGGATGCGCGCAACACTAACCCTCAGAGGGAGCCGCCAGCTTCTGCGGTGAGTTGGAGACGTCATCGCACTGAAAGCGCGATGACGTCTCCTACTCGGCAAAAGTCGGCAGAAGCGGGAAATATGATTCCCGCTCTGCTGACTGACAGCTGGGAGGCAGAGTAAAGTCCTCCGCCTCTCTCAGCTGTTTTCAGCATTTACAGCTGAACCGCTGAGCGGAGGGAGGGGGACAGAGGGCAGGATACTCCGGGCATCATGACCACCTAAAATAGCTTAGGTGGTCATGTTGCCTAGAGTGTCCCTTTAAGTTAGCACCAACATTGTAATATTGCCCCCGTGTCAGGCAAAGCTGTTACAGTAACTGACTGCTGCTATCACAGCGCTCAGAGTTTCAGTAAAACTAGTAAATAATATCTATACTATAAAAGGATAAGCTAAAAACTGTCCGTCGCCAAAAGCCGTCTGCGCATGCGCGCACGGACATTGGAAAGCGGCCGTTAGAACACAACAGGTAGCTGCGCGTGCCGGCCGCGGGTGAAAAAAAAAAAAAAAACGGCACGAGCCGCGCGCAGCTACCCGTGTGTTTACACGGCCAGATGCCCCGATCCTCCAGCGGTGACCGTCCTCCGGCTGCCGGCGGGCTCCAGGCTCAGGCGAGCCCCCAGCTCGGTTTGGGCCTACAGGCCCAGCCGAGCCGGGGACTCGCCTAAGCCTAGAGGCCCGCCGAGCAGCCAGCGGCAGCCGGAGAAGGTCACCGCTGGAGGATCGGGGCCGAAGTTCCCAAACAAATACACCCCAAAATCGGCCCTGAGCTCCAGCGGAGACCTCTCCGGCTGCCGCTGGCTGCTCGGCGGCCCTCTAGGCTTAGGCGAGCCCCCGGTTCGATTTGGCCTACAGGCCCAGCCGAGCCGGGGACTCGCCTAAGCCTAGAGGCCACCGAGCAGCCAGCGGCAGCCGAGAGAGGTCACCGCTGGAGGATCGGGGCCGAAGTTCCCAAACAAATACACCCCAAAATCGGCCCTGAGCTCCAGCGGAGACCTCCTCGGCTGCCGCTGGCTGCTCGGCGGCCCTCTAGGCTTAGGCGAGCCCCCGGCTCGGTTTTGGCCTACAGGCCCAGCCGAGCCGGGGACTCGCCTAAGCCTAGAGGCCCACCGAGCAGCCAGCGGCAGCCGGAGAAGGTCACCGCTGGAGGATCGGGGCCGAAGTTCCCAAACAAATACACCCCAAAATCGGCCCTGAGCTCCAGCGGAGACCTCCTCCGGCTGCCGCTGGCTGCTCGGCGGCCCTCTAGGCTTAGGCGAGCCCCCGGCTCGGTTTTGGCCTACAGGCCCAGCCGAGCCGGGGACTCGCCTAAGCCTAGAGGCCCGCCGAGCAGCCAGCAGCAGCCGGAGAAGGTCACCGCTGGAGGATCGGGGCCGAAGTTCCCAAACAAACACACCCCAAAATCGGCCCTGAGCTCCAGCGGAGACCTCCTCCGGCTGCCGCTGGCTGCTCGGCGGCCCTCTAGGCTTAGGCGAGCCCCCGGCTCGGTTTGGGCCTACAGGCCCAGCTGAGCCGGGGACTCGCCTAAGCCTAGAGGCCCGCCGAGCAGCCAGCGGCAGCCGGAGAAGGTCACCGCTGGAGGATCGGGGCCGAAGTTCCCAAACAAATACACCCCAAAATCGGCCCTGAGCTCCAGCGGAGACCTCCTCGGCTGCCGCTGGCTGCTCGGCGGGCCTCTAGGCTTAGGCGAGCCCCCGGCTCGGTTTTGGCCTACAGGCCCAGCCGAGCCGGGGACTCGCCTAAGCCTAGAGGCCCGCCGAGCAGCCAGCGGCAGCCGGAGAAGGTCACCGCTGGAGGATCGGGGCCGAAGTTCCCAAAAAAATACACCCCAAAATCGGCCCTGAGCTCCAGCGGAGACCTCCTCCAGCTGCCGCTGGCTGCTCGGCGGGGCTCTAGGCTTAGGCGAGCCCCGGCTTGGCTTGGGCCTACAGGCCCAGCCGAGCCGGGACTCGCCTAAGCGTAGAGGCCGGCCCGAGCAGCCTGCTCGGCCGGAGGAGGTCACCGCTGGAGCTCAGGGCCGATGTTGCCTAACACATACTCACCGACATCGGCCCTTAGCTCCTCCAGCGATGGCGGTCCCGCTTGCAGCATCCTCTCTCCGTTGCTCGCCGGAATGACGTCACGAAAGCCTTTGACCCCGGGGGGGTCAAAGGCTTTCGTGACGTCATCCTGGCGAGCACGAAGAGAGAGAGGATGCTGCAAGCGGACCGCCATCGCTGGAGGAGCTAAGGGCCGATGTCGGTGAGTATGTGTGGAACCGGTGGAGGACTCGAGGCCGATGTAGGTGAGTATGTGCTCTACACACACACACACACCCTGCTTGCTCGGCGGTATCCAAGCTTAGGCGAGCCCCGGCTTGGCTGGGCCTAGAGGCCCTGCCGAGCCGGGGACTCGCCTGAGCATGGAGGCCGGTCGAGTTGCATGCTCGGGCGTCCTCCAGGCTCAGGCGAGTCCCCGGCTCGGCTGGGCCTCTAGGCCCACGCCAAGCCGGGGCTCGCCTAAGCTTGGTCGGCATCCAGGCTCAGGCGAGCCCCCGGCTTGGCTTGGCCTAGAGGCCCAGCCGAGCCAGGGACTCACCTGAGCCTGGAGGACGGCCGAGCATGCAACTCGACCGGCCTCCATGCTCAGGCGAGTCCCCGGCTCTGCTGGGCCTCTAGGCCCAAGCCGGGGGCTCGCCTAAGCTTGGATACCGGCCGAGTAAGCAGGGTGGGTGTGGAGAGCACATACTCACCTACATTTGCCCTGAGCTCCAGCGGTGACTGTCCCGGCTGTCGCAGGCTGCTCGGCGGCCTCCAGGCTCAGGCGAGCCCCCGGCTTGGCTTGGGCCTACAGGCCCAGCCGAGCCGGGGGCTCGCCTAAGCCTGGAGGCGGCCGAGCAGCCTACGACAGCCACCGCTGAGGCTCCGGGCCAATGTAGGGGGGATGTTGCCTACACATACTCACCTACATCGGCCCTTAGCTCTCAGCGATGGCGGTCCCGCTTCCAGCGTCCTCTCTCGCTCCGTTGTTCGCCGGAATGACGTCACGAAAGCCTTTGACCCCGGGGGTCAAAGGCTTTCGTGACGTCATCCCGGCGACCAACGGAGCGAGAGAGGACGCTGGAAGCGGGACGCGGGACCGCCATCGCTGGAGGAGCTAAGGCCGATGTAGGTGAGTATATCCACGAGCGGGGGGGCCATATCCACGAGCGGGGGGGCCATATCCACGAGCGGGGGGGCCATATCCACGAGCGGGGGGGCCATATCCACGAGCGGGGGGCGATATCCACGTGCTGGGGCAGTTCCACGAGCTGGGGCAGTATCCACGTGCTTGGGCAGTATCCACGTGCTGGGGCAGTATCCATGTGCTGGGGCAGTATCCACGTGCTGGGGCAGTATCCACGTGCTTGGGCAGTATCCACGTGCTGGGGCAGTATCCACGTGCTGGGGCAGTATCCACGTGCTTGGGCAGTATCCACGTGCTGGGGCAGTATCACGTGCTGGGGCAGTATCCACGTGCTGGGCAGTATCCACGTGCTGGGGCAGTATCCACGTGCTTGGCAGTATCCACGTGCTGGGCAGTATCCACGTGCTGGGGCAGTATCCACGTGCTTGGGCAGTATCCACGTGCTGGGGCGTATCCACGTGCTGGGCAGTATCAATCCACGTGCTGGGGCAATATCCACGTGCTGGGCAGTATCCACGTGCTGGGGCAGTATCCACGAGCTGGGGCAATATCCACGTGCTGGGGCAGTATCCACGTGCTGGGGCAGTATCCACGTGCTGGGCAGTATCCACGTGCTGGGCAGTATCCACGAGCTGGGGCAGTATCCACGAGCTGGGCAGTATCCACGTGCTGGGGCAGTATCCACGTGCTGGGCAGTATCCACGTGCTTGGGCAGTATCCACATGCTGGGGCAATATCCACGTGCTGGGGCAGTATCCACGTGCTGGGGCAGTATCCACGTGCTGGGCAGTATCCACGTGCTTGGGCAGTATCCACGAGCTGGGCAGTATCCACGTGCTGGGGCAGTATCCACGTGCTGGGCAGTATCCATCCACGTGCTGGGGCAGTATCCACGTGCTGGGGCAGTATCCACGTGCTGGGCAGTATCCACGTGCTGGGGCAGTATCAATCCACGTGCTGGGGCAATATCCATGCTGTGCTGGGCAGTATCCACGTGCTGGGGCAGTATCCACGAGCTGGGGCAGTATCACGTGCTGGGGCAGTATCCACATGCTGGGGCAGTATCCACGTGCTGGGCAATATCCACGTGCTGGGGCAATATCACGTGCTGGGTCAATATCCACGTGCTGGGGCAGTATCCACGTGCTGGGGCAATATCCAGGAGCTGGGGCAGTATCCACGAGCTGGGGCAATATCCACGTGCTGGGCAGTATCCATCCACGTGCTGGGCAATATCCACGTGCTAGGGCAGTATCCACGAGCTGGGGCAGTATCCACGAGCTGGGCAATATCCACGTGCTGGGGCAATATCCACGTGCTAGGGCAGTATCCACGAGCTGGGCAGTATCCACGTGCTGGGGCAATATCCACGTGCTGGGGCAGTATCCACGTGCTGGGGCAGTATCCACGTGCTGGGGCAGTATCCACGAGCTGGGGCAATATCCACGTGCTGGGGCAATATCCACGTGCTGGGCAGTATCCACGTGCTGGGGCAATATCCACGAGCTGGGGCAGTATCCACGAGCTGGGGCAGTATACATGAGCAGGGGCAGTATATCCACAATAGACTGCCCTCTGGGCAGGCTTTACAACTAGTTTTATATATAAGAGGTAGAACAATATTACTTCCTTGTTTTACTGAAACTCTGAGCGCTGTACAGTCACTTACTGTAACAACTGAGCCTGATACATTGTACTGAGAGATAATCTAACAAGCAGCTGATCTCAGCGCTCACAGCCACTGGATTTAAAGAACATCCTCCCTGTATTAATTAATACCCCTCTCTGTATAATGTGTACAACATCCACCTGCATTAATTAATACCCCTCTCTATATAATATATAGTAAATCCGCCTGAATTAATTAATGTCCCTCTCTGTATAGAACATTCTCCTCAATTTATACATTTCTCTGTGTAATGTATATAACATCCTCCTGCATTAATACCCCTCTCTGTATAATGTATAGAACATCCTCCTGCATTAATTAATGCCCCTCTCTGTATAGAACATCCTACTGCATTGGCATGTGGAGGGTGCAGAACTTCGGATGTTGCGATGTGCGCTCTTCATTGCTGGTCTCCTTCACTCAATGTAATATCACAAAAAGGACTGAAACTAAAATGTAGTGCATTTTATTTTAGTTTCTTTCGTTTTTTGTACTGAGCAGTTTCGTTTCTCTTGAGTCATACTAAAACTAAATTATCCCAAAATTCTGACTAAATCGTTTTAGTACTAAAACGAATGCACATGTCTACTATCCTAAACAAAAGATAAATCCAGGTCAAGTATCCATGTAATTGGGCAGACTAGATGGGCCGAAAGGTTCTTATCTGCCGACATTTTTCTATGTTTCTATGTTTCTCTTCCTTCAAATGCTCCCTTAAAACGTTCCTATTTAGGGAAGCCTACCACCCAACTCACTGACACAACCATCAATCACTCTCACCTTACAGTCCTCTCCTCCTGTTTCCAACCCCAACCCTCCCAGATTGTGAGTTCCTACGGGAATAGGGCCCTCATCTCCTCCTGTACTGTTTGTCAAATGTTGTTCAATGTATTGTAACCCTGTCTATACTGTGCTTATTGTACAGCGCTGCGGAATATGCTGGCGCTTTATAAATAAAGAATAATAATAATAATAATTGGATGTTCTAGTCCATCTAGGGACAAATGACTTGGCTAGCAATGAGGTTTCTGAGATTAAGGAAGATTTTTGTGTTCTTGGATGTGAAATACAGCAGATTGCGTCCACTGTGTCATTCTCTGAAGTTTTGCCTGTGCATAACATTCAGGAAACGCAGATGCGCAATAGGGAATTTAATTTGTGGCTTCGGGAATGGTGTCGAGAGCAAGGATTTGGCTTTGTGCCCCATGATAGCTCTAATTGGAGCAGAAAGGAACTGTATAAAAAAGATGGTTTGCATCTTACTCATAGGGGAACATATGTTCTCGTGAGAAGTTCAAAGGTTTCGCAAAGAAATATTTAAACTAGGAGGGGGGAACAAAAGGGTAAAAAACAATCTGCCCGATTGTCCCCAAAACTAAATCAGATGGTGCAAGCAACATGCGGGAAAAAAAATGACAAGCTCAGAGTCGTGTCTATAAATGCTCGCAGTTTAGTCAATAAAATCAATGAACTGGAGGCAATGATGGCAGCTGAAAAAGTAGATTTAGTGGCGGTTACTGAGACATGGTTCAGTGAGAAAAATAACTGGGACATAACAATACCGGGGTACTCTTTATATAGAAAAGACAGAGAAGGTAGGAAAGGAGGAGGAGTGGCCCTGTATGTGAAAAACACCATAAAAACGAACCAAATAAAAGTGAGCGAGGTGTACATAGAGTCAGTTTGGGTTACGCTAACATTTGGCAATCATACAGTAGCTCGTGTAGGTGTGATCTCTAGACCCCCGGACAAGTAGAAGAGCTAGATAATCTGCTGCTTGAGGAAATAGCCAAAATGGCAATGAAGGGGGAAGTTATTATCATGGGGGACTTTAATCTTCTCTGATGTGAACTGGAAAACCAAAACAGCTGGGTGCACCAGGAGTACAAATATTCTAAACTCCCTACTGGATTATCTCTAACACAAGTAGTTGAGGAGCCGACCCATAAAGAGGCCATATTGGATTTAATACTCACAAATGGAGGTTTGGTATCGGACGTTGTTGTAGGTGAAATTTTGGGATCTAGTGATCACCAGTCAGTATGGTTTAATATAAGAACAGGATGGAGCCGCACCACAACAAACAAAAGTTTTAGACTTTAAAAAAACAGATTTTTCTAAAATGAGACTTTGTGTGAAGGAGTCATTATCAGACTGGAGGAGTTTAAAGGGAGTCCAGGAGAAATGGGATTATTTAAAGGAAGCATTATTGAAGGCCACAGGCAATTGCATTCGACTTGTTAGCAAAAACAAAAAAGGGAAGAAACCACTGTGGTACACTGCAGAGTGGCCAAAATAGTGAAGACAAAAAACAGCATTCAATAATTATAAAACAACTCAGAGTGAAGAAGATAGGCAAACCTATAAGATTAGGCAGAAAGAGGCAAAGCAATTTTATAAGAGCTTCCAAGCACACGCAGAAGAGAAAATAGCTCAGTCAGTAAAAAAGGGGGACAAAACATTTTTTAGATACATAAACGAGAAAAAGAAAGTAAAACAAGGATTAGTTAGATTAAAAACAAAGGAAGGAAGGTATGTAGAAGAGGATAAAGTCTCGCTGACTGCCTCAATGAATATTTTTGTTCAGTCTTTGCAGAAGAAAAGGAAGGAAAGGGACCTCAGTTAGGAGGAAACACTAACGAGACAATTACATATCAGTTTACAGAGGAGGAGGTTCTACAGCAGCTGTCTAAAGTAAAGACAACAGATGAATAGGTAGAGAAGCTGGAAATCCTTGTTGATTCTGGGTAGGATGAGCCCAAGTAGAAAGTGTAGAGATCGAAAATCTTCAAAAAACGTTTTCAAAAAGCTTTATATAGGTGAATAATTAATTAAGGAAGGTATATCAATGAATAGTAAATTTATTAAAGTAAAAATGCCCAACGCGTTTCGTCCTGAGACTTTATCAAGGGCGATAAAATAACATAAAAGATAAAAGCATGAAATAATATAAACCTTCCCTTCCTTCGTTTCGTATTTAAATAGTCCACAAAGTCCTCTCATTGGTCGATTCGATTACTCGGCGTTCACCATATATGGTCAAAAAGAAGTTCTTTTCGTATGTCACTTCCGTTTTCGGATTTCTCCGTGTCGTTTCCGTTTCCGATCGGAAGTCACCTGACTCCATACGCTCGAAAATCCTATTCTTTCGTTTTTGGACATGGTGTTAAGTCCATTCATTGGTCAATTCGATCTCCCGGTATTCACCGGGAAAAAGGAAATCTTTTGATGTATCATCTACGTTTTCGGATTCCTTCGATGCGTCATTTCCGTTTCGGATCGGAAGTTACCGGTTCTCTATAAATCCGAAAAATCACGCACTTTCATTTTCGTCCGTGATGTCATTTCCGATCGTATTCTATCTAAAGTTTGACACTTCCGATGTCAAAGCATAGTGTTCTTTTCCGTTTCTCTATAAATCCGAAAAGTCGCACACTTTCTTTTTTCGTCCGTAGTGTCGTTTCTAATCGTATTCTATCTAAAAGTTTTACACTTTCGATGTCAAAACATGATGTTCTTCTCCAGATCTTCTATGTTTCTCCATATCTTTATTTTCAAAATTCCGTAGACCATCTAGTATTTGGATTATGGGTTCTCATAATTCATTTGATTGTAGAATCTTATTTACCTAAAACAGAATCCATGTATTATAACCTATAGAAAGCACTTAATATCAAATTCTTCATTTAAGCCCTTCGGGCTCATAGTTTTTAATTTAAAGACCCAAAACATTTCTTTTTTTAACAGATCTTTTTCTCTATTGCCTCCTCGCCATGGTTTCTTTATTTGATCTATACCGGACCATAAAAATTCAGATACTTGGTACTTATTACAACAAGTACAATGAACTGGTACTGCATGTTTTTGGACACCTCTTCTGATGTTGCCCATGTGCTCTAATATTCTTTCTTTTAATTTCTTGTTGTTTGACCAACATACTGGATGCCACAAGGGCATTGTAGCAGATATACAACATATGTTGAGTTACAGTTAATATATGTATTGATCTTGAAGCTTTCTCCTGTACTGTTACTTGTAAAGGTTTCCAATCTTCTCTTCTTCAGAAATCTGCATGCTTTGCATCCAGCGCACTTAAAAAACCCTTATTTTCTTTCTTTTCATTTCTTATAAATGTAGAGCTGGGAGCTAACCAGCTTTTCAAATTTCGCGGTCTTCTAAATGTAAGTTTCGGTCTAACTGGAAGTTCTGGGCCCAGAATGGGATCCTGCTTTAGAATAAACCAATTTTTCTCCAAGATCTTCCTTATTTCTTTGTGCTGGACATTATATTTCGTGAAAAAAGAATACTGAAAATCATTATCTGCTTTTGTTCTGTTCTCTTTATAAAGGAGATCTTTACGGTCCATAGATGCCACCTCAAGAAAAGCTTTTTCTACATTATTTGTTTCATAATGTTTCTCTTCAATTTATTCCCCACCATTTCAGTTTGTGTGTGATAATCTTCTAACTTTGAACAATTCCTGCGCATACGCAGAGCTTGACCCTTCGGGATCCCTTTTAGCCATGGTTTGTGATGGCAACTCGAAAAATGGATATATCCATTGCCATCAGTGGGTTTGAAGAAACATTTTGACTCGATCTTACCCTCTTCTATGAAGAAGGTGATATCCAAGAAATTAATCTCAATAGCACTAAATGTTGAAGTAAACTTCAGACCAAAATCATTGTGATTTAGAGTATCCACAAAATGGTTAAACTCATCCTCCTCTCCTCTCCAAATGACTAGAACATCATCGATGAATCTTCTCCATAGCACCAGGTTCGCCCCCCATTTGGAAGGGCTCCAAATATATGAGTCCTCCCAATATGCCATGTAGATGTTAGCATAGCTGGGGGCGAACCTGGTGCCCATGGTAGTACCACTTATCTGGAGGAACATATCCTCATTATACCTGAAAAAATTATGTTCCAAAATGAATCTAATAGCTGATTGTAAAAATGTTTGTGTACTGATCTCTAAAGTGCTTTGAGATTCTAGGGTTCTTGCTATTGCTTCTAAACCTAAATTGTGTTTAATAACTGTGTACAATGACGTGACATCTAGAGTGGCCCATTTAAAGCTTGAATGCCAATTTATTGTTTCTATTTCTTTTAAGATATGAGTGGAATCTTTTATGTACGACCTGGTTTTCTGAGCTATGGGCTGCAAATAAAAATCTATAAATTCCGATAGATTAGCTGTTAAAGAATCGATACCACTAATGATTGGTCGACCAGGAGGTGATGTTAAATTTTTGTGGACTTTCGGAAGAAAATAAAAAATAGAAGTGAGTGGAAATTTGGGGTACAGAAAACCAAAATTTTCTTTCGTGATGATACCACGATCCACCGCTTCTTCCAAAAGATTTCTCAAATCTACTTTAAAGTTTTCCGTTGGATCTTTTTCTAACTTTCTATATGTAGTTCTATCCATCAAAATCCGTCTGGCTTCTGTTTCGTAATACTCTCTTTTCATTATGACAGTTCCTCCTCCTTTATCCGCCGCTCTAATCACCCATTCTTTTCTTGATTGTAGTTTCTTCAAAATCTCCTTTTCTTCTCTTGTTAGATTCTGTGCTCCCTTTCTGACTTTCTTTTCTTTTAGATTTTCAAAATCATGACATATAGACTTGGAAAATGTTTCTAAAAAAGGCCCTTTCTCCCACCATGGAAAAAAATCTGATTTGGGTTTGAAAGATTTCTTTTTATTATCATAAGCTACAGTTTCTGCACCTTTTTTTATGAAAAACTTTTTAATGGTTAATTTCCGCAAAAATTTATTGGCATCAATGAATAATTCGAACTTGTTGACTTTATTCGTAGGACAAAATTTGAGTCCCTTTTTAAGGACCTTGATCTCCATTTTGCTTAGAATTTCTTCTGTTAGATTAAAGATGCCCTCGTTACAAAGTCTAGAGTTAACATTTTCTAGACTTAAGGTGCTATCACTGGGTGGTCTGAAGTTAATAT
This sequence comes from Leptobrachium leishanense, assembly GCA_009667805.1. NCBI lineage: Eukaryota > Metazoa > Chordata > Amphibia > Anura > Megophryidae > Leptobrachium > Leptobrachium leishanense. The sequence continues at coordinate 638,729 of CM019064.1, forward strand.
TTTCTAGATTCTCCTCTCTCTCATTTATTCCCATCTCCTTTTCTTTTGGGGGGATTCCTCTGTCAGTGGTAGGAACCTGTTGGATTGAACTACAGATTTTTGTTTTTTCTGAAAATAATTGGTTATTTGTCCTTCTCTTCGGTCGTGCCCCTTGTCTAAAAAAACTTCTTCTTGGGGGTTAGAATGGTTAATGTATTTCTTGGTTACTGCTGCATAGGAAGTTGATGGCTGATTCCTTTCTTCTTCAGTTAGGGGTGCTGTACTTGACTTATCCTGGTATCTTCCATCTTTCGATCTCATTTGTGTTCTTTTTTCTCTCAGAGGAGACCTTGTGTTCCCCTGTATAGGTCGTTGTTGTGTAGTAGAATGGAAATGAGTTAAGGATTTCCTCCTCTGAGGTGCTCCATAATTATTTCCTCCATAAGTATTTCTTCCATAGGTATTTCTTCTTTCTTGATATGGATATTTCTTTTTCCATTCCATCTTGGTCTTCATTTTATATAGACCTTTATCTAGATCACTCTTATCCCTTGTATACTTTTGTTTCTTAGTCGTGGAAATTTTCTCATCTAATATATCAATTTTTTCAAACATGATTTTTTCTAACTCTGCATACCCCTGGATAGAATCCACGTCTGAATTCGAAGATTCAAGTTCATGAATTTCATCTTCCAGGTGTTTTTGAACCTCTTTTTCTCTTTTCACTAATAATTCCATTAGTTTAAATGAGCAAGTGTGCAATATTTCAACCCACTGCTCTATAAAATTACTGTCTTCGAGACCAAAAGCTGGGGCCTTGTCTATACGTAGGCCACGAGGTATTAACCTCTCCTTCAGGTACTTCTCTAAAAAAGAGATTTCCCACCATCGCTTGGTCTCTTTGACTAGCAATTTTTCCATTTTGAGAAAATAGGTTTCTATATTATTCTCATAATTGCGGTCTGTGTTAGATTTCATTACACATATGCTTTCAAATTTCTTTGCTCTATTTTTTTGAAAATTTCCAAAAGCTGACAAAATGTATGCCATGCTCTTAATATAGCCGTACCCTGTACCTGGGAATACTTATGTGCAGAATATAAGAAAAAATGGTACAGGGTACTTAGCTTTAGAAGTTGGATCCGCTTCTCATGGAGGTATTCCCACTCTCCTCCAGATAAAGGACACAGATGAATAGGTAGAGAAGCTGGAAATCCTTGTTGATTCTGGGTAGGATGAGCCCAAGTAGAAAGTGTGGGAATCGAAAATCTTCAAAAAACTTTTTCCAAAAAGCTTTATATAGGTGAATAATTAATTAAGGAAGGTATATCAATGAATAGTAAATTTATTAAAGTAAAAATGCCCAACGCGTTTCGTCCTGAGACTTTATCAAGGGCGATAAAATAACATAAAAGATAAAAGCATGAAATAATATAAACCTTCCCTTCCTTCGTTTCGTATTTAAATAGTCCACAAAGTCCTCTCATTGCTCAATTCGATTACTCGGCGTTCACCATATATGGTCAAAAAGAAGTTCTTTTCGTATGTCACTTCCGTTTTCGGATTTCTCCGAAGTGTCGTTTCCGTTTCCGATCGGAAGTCACCTGACTCCATACGCTCGAAAATCCTATTCTTTCGTTTTTGGACATGGTGTTAAGACAAATAAGTCAATGGGGCCTGATGGGATCCACCCTAAATTATTAAAAGAGCTCAGTGATGTAATAGCAAAACTGTTAACAAGGATTGGTTAAATAAATCTGTTAACGGGAGTCGTCCCAGAAGACTGGAAATTAGCAAATGTTGTGCCCATTCACAAGAAGGGTAGTAGGGAGGAATCTGGGAACTATAGGCCAGTTAGTCTTACGTCAGTAGTGGGGAAATTAATGGAAACCATGTTAAAGGAAAGGATTGTTGAACATCTAAAAACACATAGATTACAGGATCAGAAACAACATGGGTTTACCTCAGGGAGATCATGCCAAACTAATCTTATTGATTTTTTTGATTGGGTAACAAAAATAATAGACACAGGTGGTGCAGTAGACATTGCTTATTTAGATTTCAGTAAGGCTTTTGGTACTGTTCCGCATATAAGGCTTATCAATAAATTGCAATCTTTGAGCTTGGATTCCAATATTGTTGAATGGATTAGGCAGTGGCTGAGTGACAGGCAACAGAGGGTTGTGGTAAATGGAGTTTATTCGGCACAAGGTCTTGTTACCAGTGGGGTACCTCAGGGGTCAGTACTTGGACCCATTCTATTTAATATTTTTATTAGTGATATTGCAGAAGATATTAATGGAAAAGTATGTCTTTTTGCTGATGACACAAAAATTTGCAACAGGGTTGACGTTCCTGGAGGGATCAGCCAAATGACAAATGATTTAGGTAAACTAAAAAAATGGTCGGAGCTGTGGCAATTGAGTTTTAATGTGGATAAGTGCAAGATAATGCACCTGGGACGTAAAAACCCAAGGGCTGAATATAGAATATTTGATACAGTCCTAACCTCAACATCTGAGGAAAGGGATTTAGGGGTTATTATTTCAGAGGATCTAAAGGTAAGTAGTCAATGTAATAGAGCCAGAGAAATGCTAGCAGAATGCTTGGTTGTGTAAGGAGAGGTATTAGCAGTAGGAAATGGGAAGTGCTCATGCCACTGTACAGAGCACTGGTGAGACCTCACTTGGAGTACTGTGTGCAGTACTGGAGACCGTATCTCCAGAAGGATATAGACATCTTAGAGAGAGTTCAGAGAAGGGCTACTAAAATGGTGTATGGCTTGAAGGAGAAAAGTTACCAGGAAAGGCTTAATGATCTTAACATGTACAGCTTGGAAAAAAGACGAGACAGAGGAGATATGATAGAAACATTTAAATACGTAAAGGGAATCCACAAGGTAGAGGAAGGGAGTATATTTAAAAGGAAACAAAATAGCAAAACAAGAGGACATAGTCTTAGATTAGAGGGGCAAAGGTTTAAAAGTAACATCAGGAAGCATTATTTTACTGAGAGGGTGGTGGATACATGGAACAGTCTTCCAGTAGAAGTGGTAGAGGCCAAAACAGTAATTGAATTTAAGCAGGCATGGATAGGCATAAGGCTATCCTAAACAAAAGCTAAATCCATGTAAAGTATCCATGTAATTGGGCAGACTAGATGGGCCGAAAGGTTCTTATCTGCCGACATTTTTCTATGTTTCTATGTATTCATCCCCCTTTTTGCCCCCCCACTGGATTTTTGGAAAATGGTAAAATATGTGTTTTATTTTCAAGACAAATCTAAATACCAATTTTCACATCTGTAACATCTTCTGTTTTTGAGATATAGGTATCCTGTTGAAATGAATCCCCCCCTTTTTCACCCACCACGTGGGATTCTTGGAAAATGGTAAAACATGTGTTTTTTCATTTTGAAGAAGATTGTAAGTGCCAGATTTCACACCTGTAACATCTTTGTTTTTTGGAAATATAGGTATACTGATAAAAGTATTCAACCCCCCTTTTTTCCCCTCCCACTGGATTTTTGGAAAATGGTAAAATAGGTGTTTTTTGTTTCTCAAGACAAATCTAAATACCAATTTTCACGTCTGTAACATCTTCTGTTTTTGAGATGAAGGTATCCTGATTAAAAGTATTCACCCCCCCTTTTTTTTACCCCCTCTTGGATTTTTGGAAAATTGAAAATAAAGAAACACGTGTTTTACCAAAGATTGTAATTACCAAACTTCACACCTGTAACATCTTGGTTCTAGAACTATAGATATACTGATAAAAGTATTCAGACCCCTTTCCCCTCGACCCCCCCCCTTATTTGGATTTGTGGAAAATGGCAAAACACATGTTTGGTTTTTTTCACGAAGATTGTAAATACCAAATTTCACACCCGTAACATCTTTGGATTTTGAAATATAGGTATACTGATAAAAGTATTCAACCCCCCTTTTTGCCACCCTCCCACTGAATTTTTGGAAAATGGTAAAATAGGTGTTTTTTTGTTTCTCAAGAGGAATCTAAATACCAATTTTCACATATGTAACATCTTCTGTTTTTGAGATAGAGGTATCCTGTTTAAAATATTTCAAATATTAAACCCCCTTTTTTGACCCCCTTTTTTCGCCCCCCAGTAGAATTTTTGAAAAATGGTAAAATACGTGTTTTTGTATTTTCAAGAAGAATCTAAATACTGATTTTCACGTCTGTAACATCTTCTGTTTTTAAGATATAGGTATCCTTTTTAAAATATTCAAACCCCTTTTTCACCCCCTTAGGGGCGGAGTTTCCAAAAATCTTTCCTTAGTTGGTGCCCACATCATAAAAACAGTGCACCTTCAAAATTTCACATTCCTAGGTTAAACGGTTTCAGCTGGACGTTGATGAGTCAGTCAGGACTTTCGCGTTTATGATAAAAGTATTCAACCCCCCTTTTTGCCCCCAGTCGAATTTTTGAAAAATGGTAAAATACGTGTTTTTTTATTTTTCAAGATGAATCTAAATACCAATTTTCACGTCTGTACCATCTTCTGTTTTTAAGATATAGGTATCCTGTTTAAAAATTTTAAAATATTCAACCCCCTTTTTTTGCCCCCCCAGTTGAATTTTTGAAAAACGGTAAATTATGTGTTTTTTTATTTTTCAAGAAGAATCTAAATACCGATTTTCACATCTGTAACATCTTCTGATTTTGAGCTATAGGTATCCTGTTTAAATTATTCAACCCCCTTTTTCACCCCCTTAGGGGTGGAGTTTCCAAAAATCCTTCCTTAGTGGGTGCCTACATCATAAAAACAGTGCACCTTCAAAATTTCACGTTCCTAGGTTAAACGGTTTCAGCTGGGCGTTGATGAGTCAGTCAATCAGTCAGTCAGGACTTTCGCGTTTATATATATAGATAACATTAAAATGACCTCTATATTATATAACATTAAAATGATCTCTATATTATATAACATTAAAATGATCTCTATATTACGGTAATATTATAATCACCTCTATGTTATGGTAATATTATAATGATCTCTATGTTATGGTAACATTAAAATGACCTCTATATTATATAACATTATAATGACCTCTATATTATGGTAACATTGTAATAAGTATTCCCTTAAACAGAACAGGCAGCAATTCAATAAAATGTTACAATATGCAGGCTGTGAATATTGTGGGAGATATGCATCAGGTAAGAAACTTATACGAGATATAAACAACAATAAACTTATCTCGCTTGTATTTCTCAAACTCTTCTCCTAAGGCTAAGGTCAGACGAGCGCAGTTTTAACGTGCGTTTAGCCACACGAAATCACGGCCGTGCTAGCAGCAAGTGACGTCCAATGCCGGGGAACATACGACGAACAGCCGCACGAACGTTCGTCCGGGCACCGCAAGTGGCAAACGAACGCATTTTTTCGAGAACGTAAAACCGCTACTACTGACGTACAGAGTGCGCTGCGTCCGCTAGCGGCGTGTTTGCGTGATTGGGAGACGTCAGACGCTGCTAATGTCCGGCTAACATAACGTCCAGACGCAAAAGGGTTTTATTGATGATCCGTACAAAATCACAGACGAAAATGCGCATCGTATGACCGCTATCGCGTATTCCGTGAAAAAATACGTCCATTCGTTCGAACGCACTTTTTCACGGACAACATGAAAAATGCGTTCGTCTGACCCTAGCCTAAGTTTGTTTTCAATTGTATATGCTTTGTTTTGAAAAATAGAACCAACCAGCTTAGATAAAAATATATAAATTTATTACGTATACAAAATTGATTTAATCTCACAACACCATCAAAGATCTATAAACACAACATCATCCATCAGCACACAGATTTCTAGCTTTTAACATACTGTATGTTATCCTGTTAGTAACTGCATATATGGTTAATACCATTTACTTTTAATCAGTTAGTAACTAATACATAGATGGTTAGTTCAACTTAATAAACATCCTGCTTAAAGAAAACAATTAACATGTATTCCCAGCAAACCAGTATTTAAAACAAGCTAGTAATCCTGTAGATTATATATATAAATATATCTGTGCATATCTGTGCTACCTGGATCAACAAAAAGATGAAGCTATCACTAATTCTATTTCTAGAGTGATAAAAACTTATTTAGTGAATCCTCCCCTAATAACGAGAATTTAGCTTCTAATCTTCTGCTTTTTATATTGTAGGTTTTAAAATCCCTGTTTAATACTTCCATCACAGTAGCTCTTCCAATTTCAATATATATATATATATTTATGTATATATTATTGCAATGAGTAACTTAGGACAATTATCTGGTTACCAGACACTTTATATATATTTCTATACTGCAGGTTAGAAATATTTCAAAGGTCACGATCTAGCGATAATCTGAGATAAATCTCAGTCTATATCCATTGCAACATATATACACAAAATACACAAGAAGGGCAGCACTCAACCTTAACTACGCTTTCAGTGCGGGTGCATCTCAAGACAACATGATACAACAAACCAGAAAGAGCGCACACCAAACAACATGTTCAAACAGTACAAAAGAAACCACAACAGCAACTAAATTCATTTAAACAGGAGATTTTACCAGGTTTAACCTTTTAAATGCCTACAAACAATTCTTATCCCCTTCAAAAGCACTATAGTTCCTAACCCTTTAATGTTGAGCTCTGTTGAAAAATGGTGGAAGTTTAGTTTGCAATGGATGGCCATGGATTGCGTAAGCCTGCCAACAGCGACAATTAGGGATAAGCCGAACACCCCCCGAGTTCGGTTCGGGCCCGAACCCGAACTTTCCATATGTTCGGATCCGAACCCGAACTCAAACTCCATGCAAGTCAATGGGGCTGAAAATTCGGTTTTTAGAGTGCCCTCCAAGAGGGCATATATACTAGATATTTGCCATAAAAGGTGTATGGGGGTCCGGGTAGTGCCCTGGGGGACAGGAAACAAGGACAAAAAGTAAAAAAAAAACGTTTTTAAAAGGGACACTGAGTTTTAAGGGTTAAAAATAAAAACGAAAAATTCCTTCAAATATCGTGCCAAGGAGGTCCCCATAACCTGCCCGTGAAGTGGTGGATTTCTAGGATGTATAGAAACACTTTAAAATCAAAAAAATTACGTTTCAAACTACGGTAAATGCTTTTCCTTTAATCTATCCATAAACAACTGCTTGGGCGGCAGTCTGTATGAAAAGAGGAGACATTTTCGGACACGCAGAAAAAGTTTACTGATTTTTTGGCGGTGAAAAGCAGGAGAATGGAAAATTCTAGACCAAAATAGTCGATTTGGAAAGTGAGATAAATGGAAGAATTTTTCTGGTTTGGCTATTTTGACCTAGAATTTTTCTCTTCAGTCATTCTCCTGAGTTTCACCTTTCTCTGAATAACCCTGTCAGGGTTATTCAGAGAGCGGTGAAGAGCAGGAGAATGACTGGAGAATGGAAAATTCTAGGTCAAAATAGCCAAACCAGAAAATTCTCCATTTAGGCTAGGGTCAGACTAGCGAATTTTAAACGTGCGTTTAGGCGTACTTAATCACGGCCGCACTAGCAGCAAATGACGGGCAATGACGGACAATATACGAAGTACGGTCGCACGAAAGTCCGGCTGCGCAAAGCAAGTGGAAAATGAACGCATTTTTTCGAGAACGCAGAACCGCTAGTACGGACGTACAGAGTGCGCTGCGTCCACTAGCGGCGTGTGTGCGTGATTTGGAGACGTCAGACCCTGCTCATGTCCGGCCAACATAACGTCCAGACACCCAAAGTTTCCTGGTTAGGATCCGTAAAAAATCACGCACAAAAATGCGCATCGTATGACCGTTTTCGCGCAATCCGTGAAAAAATACGGCCATGCGTTCGGACGCACTTTTTGACGGTCGCTGCGAAAAATGCGTTAGTCTGACCCTAGCCTTATCTCACTTTCCAAATCGGCTATTTGGTCCAGATTGTTCTCTTTTCCAGCTCTTCTCCTGGTTTTCACCTTTCTCTGAACAACCCTGAGAGAGAGGTGAAAGCCAGGAGAACTGGCAGGAGAAGAGAACAATCTAGACCAAATAGCCGATTTGGAAAGTGAGTTAAATGGGAGAATTTTTCTGGTTTGGCTATTTTGACCTAGAATATTCATTTCTCCAGTTATTCTCCTGCTTTTCACCGCTCTCTGAATAACCCTGTGAATGTTTAATCCCGAGGTGAAAAATAACATTGCTTTAGATGTTAAAAGCGGGAAATGAGGAAATTTTGTATTTTTTCACACAGCAGTTAAATGCAGCATATTAGGAAGTTTTAGGCTGGGGTCAGACCAGCGCACTTTTAACGTGCGTTCTGGCGCACATAATTACGGCCGCACTAGCAGCAGATGACGGGCAATGACGGCCAATATACGATGTACGGCCGCACAAAAGTCCGGCCGTGCAACGCAAGTGGAATTTGAACGCATTTTTTTGAGAACGCTGAACCGCTAGTACTGAAGTACAGAGTGCGCTGCGTCCGCATAGCGGCGTGTTTGCGTGATTAGGAGATGTCAGACACTGCTAATGTCCAGCCTACATAACGTCCAGACGCAAAAAGAGTTTTATTGACGATCCGTACAAAATCACGCCCGAAAATGCGCGTCGTATGACCGTTTTTGCACATTCCGTGAAAAAATACGTCAATGCATTCGGACGCACTTTTTCACGTTCGCGGGGAAAACTGCTTTCGTCTGACCCTAGCCTTAGGAGGGAAATTAACACTCACTCAGAACAGAAGCAGACACCCCACACCTTCATTCTACATAAAATTTATCAAATTGATTAGACCAGACTAAAACATCTGTTGTTGTTATTCCGTTTGAAAAAAAAAAGGTCATTTAGAGGTGAGAAGAATCTTTGCACGTACACATTAGTTTTTATTTCAATATCTAATAAACAGTTGCTTATAATATTCTGCAGTAAAGAGTCTCTTTATTTCTAGATTTTTTTAGTATTTTTTAAGCATTGTTTATACTTTTTTCAAAATTTCTTTTTTTTTTCGAACTCGAACCGAACATGCCTAAAAAGTTCAAAGTTCGCGAACTTTCGAACTGCCAAAGTTCGGGCCAAACTCCGAACCGACCGAACCCGAACAGCTCATCCCTAGCGACAATGTATTCCACCCTTGGCAGGTCCTATCATACTAACCTAATGACTGCTCTTATGGGATAAACTTACTTGTCGCTGTTGGCAGGCTTACGCAATCCATGGCCATCCATTGCAAACTAAACTTCCACCATTTTTCAAAAGAGCTCAACATTAAAGGGTTAAGAACTATAGTGCTTTTGAAGGGGATAAGAATTGTTTGTAGGCATTTAAAGGGTTAAACCTGGTAAAATCTTCTGTTTAAATGAATCTAGCTGCTGTTGTGGTTTCTTCTGTACTGTTTGAACATGTTGTTTGGTGTGCGCTCTTTCTGGTTTGTTGTAACATCTATACATATATATATATCTATATCTATATATCTATCTTACATTAATCCCACTTAATTTGCTTATATACGTTACCTGCTCTTAAATCTGGATTCAAGCGTTTCTGCAATCTTCTTAGTTACAGCAGCAATAAGTTCTTTGGATGTAATGAATTTTGGAGAGTGTGTGAGAGTATATTATAAAATGTTATAATTATGTGTTCATCTTAATTTCTTTGTCTCTTTGTTTCTTGGAGCATCTCCTTGAGCATGCTCTTGGGATGAGTGATAGAGATGAGTCAATGCATGAGAGTGAGAAATAAAATTTGAAGTCCCGAGAGGGAGAAGTGAAGTGTGGTCTTGAGTTGAAATGATGTGTAATGACCAATACTCATTGTGTTCTGTTCAGTTATAGAGGAATTTCATGTCACTTATTACGTACTTCTCTATTTTACATAGTGACTTTATTTCCTACATATTTATTTTCTGTTAATCTGTATATTTGTTTTTGTGTTAATGTCTTGCATTTTACTACTTTGTATTTCTGTAACCATGTTCTTGAACCCAGGACATACTTGAAAACGAGAGAAATCTCAATGTATCCGTCCTGGTAAAATCCTTTATAAATAAAATAAATAAATAAATTTTGCATTTCTCATCTTAGTGTATCTCTATGAAAGCTGTCAACCTTTACTACACCACAAGATGGCAGTGTTGATTTTCAAATATAAATTACTTATTTTAATTCTATACTTTTTGAATCATATGAAAGAGATCATAGGTCAATCCGACTCCTATCTTATTTTGAACAAAGGACCTTCATATTCACTCCAGACTTTGGGTCTCGTCTGTCAATTTAATATTTAAGATCTTCTCTCCTAACCATTTCAAGGTTTTATTGAGTTACTCCTTATCAGTTACATTCCTTTACAGTTAAATCAGCATCTTATTTCTATTCTTCAGTAATTATACCGTTCTGTAGTTATACTCTACAAAAATATCTTGGAGTTACTATTTTATTATGCTACTATATAGATTATATACAGTATATATATATACAGTATATTGATTGTATGAATATATTTCGTGCATAGCTATATATATATTATTGCATATATGTTTTAACATAAGTGTGTTTCTATACCCGAGAAGAAAATATCTTTAATTCAAGGATTCTTTAAACAGACCTATACATTCTTCTGACATGTCTAGCAATTAGTCTATACTATATATCATATAAAGACACTTTATATCGTCTTTATGTCCAGCAATTATATTTTAAACACATGCATAATTCTTATTTTCCTTCAATAGGTTTATCTTCAAATGAACTCGTTTCTAAAAAAAATCTGTAAATTCATTCTAGAAGTAGGTGAAAGTTGAGAAAATACTGTATCATATAAAAATATGTATATACAATTAAACAAGATGGCTACAGACATCCATTTTGTTTTCCTATGAAAATACCCAACAATATATAACTAATTCAGTACAATAGTCTGCGTAGCTTGAAGACCCCATACGTGTAATTTAGTGCAAAATAATAAGTGAACAACAGCATTTAATCCTCCTGCATCCAGAGCTTTGTCTCTGATTGAAAGCAAGATAATCTCTCACACTGGTTGATGTACAATGAGTTCTTTAGACACTGTGGATATACACGTATCTTATGCCACAATCCTCGTATCTCATTCCCTCTCCTAGTATTTCATCCCCTCTCCTAGTATCTCATCGTCTCTCCTCGTATCTCATCCCTCTCTCCTAGTATCTCATCCCCTCTCCTAGTATCTCATCCCCTCTCCTCGTATCTCATCCCCTCTCCTAGGATCTCATCCCCTATAATCGGATCTCATCCCCTCTCCTCGTATCTCATCCCCTCTCCTCCATATCTCATCCCCTCACCTCCATATCTCATCCCCTCTCCTCGTATCTCATCCCCTCTCCTAGTATCTCATCCCCTCTCCTATTATCTCATCCCCTCTCCTAGTATCTCATCCCCTCTCCTAGTATCTCATCCCCTCTCCTATTATCTCATCCCCTCTCCTATTATCTCATCCCCTCTCCTAGGATCTCATCCCCTCTCCTAGGATCTCATCCCCTCTCCTCCATATCTCATCCCCTCACCTCCATATCTCATCCCCTCTCCTAGTATCTCATCCCCTCTCCTAGTATCTTACCCCCTCTCCTAGTATCTTACCCCCTCTCCTCGTATCTCATCCCCTCTCCTCGTATCTCATCCCCTCTCCTCATATCTCATCCCCTCTCCTAGTATCTCACCCCTCTCCTCGTATCTCATCCCCTCTCCTCGTATCTCATCCCCTCTCCTAGTATCCCCTCTCCTAGTATCTCATCCCCTCTCCTAGTATCTCATCCCCTCTCCTCGTATCTCATCCCCCTCTCCTCGTTGCTCATCCCCTCTAATCGTATCTCATCCCCTCTCCTCTTATCTCATTCCCTCTAATCGTATCTCATTCCTTCTCCTAGTATCTCATTCCTTCTCCTAGTATCTCATCCCCTCTCCTAGTATCTCATCCCCTCTCCTCGTATCTCATCCCCTCTCCTAGTATCTCATCCCCTCTTCTAGTATCTCATCCCCTCTCCTAGTATCCCCTCTTCTAGTATCTCATCCCCTCTCCTAGTATCTCATCCCCTCTCCTCGTATCTCATCCCCTCTCCTCGTATCTCATCCCCTCTCCTCGTTGCTCATCCCCTCTCCTCGTATCTCATCCCCTCTCCTCTTATCTCATTCCCTCTAATCGTATCTCATTCCTTCTCCTAGTATCTCATTCCTTCTCCTAGTATCTCATCCCCTCTCCTAGTATTTCATCCCCTCTCCTCGTATCTCATCCCCTCTCCTAGTATCTCATCCCCTCTTCTAGTATCTCATCCCCTCTCCTAGGATCTCATCCCCTATAATCGTATCTCATCCCCTCTTCTCGTATCTCATCCCCTCTCCTCGTATCTCATCCCCCTCTCCTCGTATCTCATCCCCTCTCCTCGTATCTCATTCCCTCTAATCGTATCTCATTCCTTCTCCTAGTATCTCATCCCCTCTCCTCGTATCTCATCCCCTATAATCGTATCTCATCCCCTATAATCGTATCTCATCCCCTCTCCTCGTATCTCATCCCCTCTCCTCATATCTCATCCCCTCTCCTAGTATCTCACCCCTCTCCTCGTATCTCATCCCCTCTCCTCGTATCTCAACCCCTCTCCTAGTATCCCCTCTCCTAGTATCTCATCCCCTCTCCTAGTATCTCATCCCCTCTCCTCGTATCTCATCCCCCTCTCCTCGTATCTCATCCCCCTCTCCTCGTTGCTCATCCCCTCTAATCGTATCTCATCCCCTCTCCTCTTATCTCATTCCCTCTAATCGTATCTCATTCCTTCTCCTAGTATCTCATTCCTTCTCCTAGTATCTCATTCCTTCTCCTAGTATCTCATTCCTTCTCCTAGTATCTCATTCCTTCTCCTAGTATCTCATCCCCTCTCCTAGTATCTCATCCCCTCTCCTCGTATCTCATCCCCTCTCCTAGTATCTCATCCCCTCTCCTAGTATCTCATCCCCTCTCCTAGTATCTCATCCCCTCTCCTCGTATCTCATCCCCCTCTCCTCGTTGCTCATCCCCTCTCCTCGTATCTCATCCCCTCTCCTCTTATCTCATTCCCTCTAATCGTATCTCATTCCTTCTCCTAGTATCTCATTCCTTCTCCTAGTATCTCATCCCCTCTCCTAGTATCTCATCCCCTCTCCTAGTATCTCATCCCCTCTCCTCGTATCTCATCCCCTCTCCTCGTATCTCATCCCCTCTCCTAGTATCTCATCCCCTCTCCTAGTATCTCATCCCCTCTCCTAGTATCTCATCCCCTCTCCTCGTATCTCATCCCCCTCTCCTCGTTGCTCATCCCCTCTCCTCGTATCTCATCCCCTCTCCTCTTATCTCATTCCCTCTAATCGTATCTCATTCCTTCTCCTAGTATCTCATTCCTTCTCCTAGTATCTCATCCCCTCTCCTAGTATCTCATCCCCTCTCCTAGTATCTCATCCCCTCTCCTCGTATCTCATCCCCCTCTCCTCGTATCTCATCCCCTCTCCTCGTATCTCATTCCCTCTAATCGTATCTCATTCCTTCTCCTAGTATCTCATCCCCTCTCCTCGTATCTCATCCCCTATAATCGTATCTCATCCCCTATAATCCTATCTCATCCCCTATAATCGTATCTCATCCCCTCTCCTCGTATCTCATCCCCTCTCCTCATATCTCATCCCCTCTCCTCGTATCTCATCCCCTCTCCTCGTATCTCATCCCCTCTCCTAGTATCCCCTCTCCTAGTATCTCATCCCCTCTCCTAGTATCTCATCCCCTCTCCTCGTATCTCATCCCCCTCTCCTCGTTGCTCATCCCCTCTAATCGTATCTCATCCCCTCTCCTCTTATCTCATTCCCTCTAATCGTATCTCATTCCTTCTCCTAGTATCTCATTCCTTCTCCTAGTATCTCATTCCTTCTCCTAGTATCTCATCCCCTCTCCTAGTATCTCATCCCCTCTCCTCGTATCTCATCCCCTCTCCTAGTATCTCATCCCCTCTTCTAGTATCTCATCCCCTCTCCTAGTATCCCCTCTCCTAGTATCTCATCCCCTCTCCTAGTATCTCATCCCCTCTCCTCGTATCTCATCCCCTCTCCTCGTTGCTCATCCCCTCTCCTCGTATCTCATCCCCTCTCCTCTTATCTCATTCCCTCTCCTCTTATCTCATTCCTTCTCCTAGTATCTCAACCCCTCTCCTAGTATCTCATCCCCTCTCCTAGTATCTCATCCCCTCTCCTAGTATCTCATCCCCTCTCCTCGTATCTCATCCCCTCTCCTCGTATCTCATCCCCTCTCCTCGTATCTCATCCCCTCTCCTCGTATCTCATCCCCTCTCCTCGTATCTCATCCCCTCTAATCGTATCTCATTCCTTCTCCTAGTATCTCATCCCCTCTCCTCGTATCTCATCCCCTATAATCGTATCTCATCCCCTATAATCGTATCTCATCCCCTATAATCGTATCTCATCCCCTCTCCTCGTATCTCATCCCCTCTCCTCGTATCTCATCCCCTCTCCTCGTATCTCATCCCCTCTCCTCGTATGTCATCCCCTCTCCTCGTATCTCATCCCCTCTCCTCGTATCTCATCCCCTCTCCTCGTATCTCATCCCCTCTCCTCGTATCTCATCCCCTCTCCTCGTATCTCATCCCCTCTCCTCGTATCTCATCCCCTCTCCTCGTATGTCATCCCCTCTCCTCGTATCTCATCCCCTCTCCTCGTATCTCATCCCCCTCTCCTCGTATCTCATCCCCCTCTCCTCGTATCTCATTCCCTCTAATCTCATCCCCTCTCCTCGTATCTCATCCCCTCTCCTCGTATCTCATTCCCTCTAATCTCATTCCCTGTCCTCGTATCTCACTTCCTGCCATCTTCCAAATCTCCTTTGCCCAAACCTTCCCTTTCACCCCATGCCTTCCCGATGTTGATGCCATTCTGCCCCAATCTCATCTACTCCCCTGTAACCATCGATGGCTTTCCACCAGACACCAAAATCATACCATGCCTCCTGCAAGTTGACATTGACCCATGTTACCCCTCCTGTATCTGTGCATGTGGTGTTTTTATTTCCTAAGCCATTTCATTGTATTTTTCATGAACCGTGACATGGAACCAGGTAGACTTAATTTTTAGGACGTGACAGAGACAAGGTCTGCGTGGCGGCTTTCATTGTATGGTTTTATTATAACATAAGACAAATATACACACGTTCAACTCGTGTCCCATTAATTAGATTGGTCCCCTCTGTTATGTTCTCATTGGTACCTCAAATAAAGCATAAAGGTACCGTAGTGTAGCATGTCAGGGTGGTATCACAATGCAAAGCAAAAGGGGACGTTCACATTTTTTGGTGTCTCAGGCAGACACCAGATGTTCTTGCAGCCGGCGACAGTATTGTGTGCACCGGATCTCTCTTCAGTACTCGATCTCCTCCTCCGGTCTGCATTGACCAGGACCAGAGTTGGATAAAATCAAAGCTTATTTATTGAATATACAAATAAAATATAACAAAGTTGCACCTAAACACGTTTTGCGATATGGTCGCTTCCTCAGTTGGTGTATGATCTTCCTCTCACTCTTCTGCGCCTTTTAATAGTCCTTCTTGTATCTGTTACCATGATTCTTTTTTCAAAGTGAAAGTGTCCCAGACCCACAATGGCGTCAGATAGTGATTACATAAGCTGAAAAAAGACATGCGTCCATCGGGTTCAGCCTCTCACACATCACCTACTGCTGTTGAAAGAAGACAAAAAAAGTGATGCGCCATTCTGGGTCCAGGACACTTTCACTTTGAAAAAAGATTTACGGTAACAGTGGAGGAGAGAAGCTGCTGATTCACTATAAACTGGAATAAATGTGAATATTTTATTCAATAAGACTGTGGATACAGCAATCAGACTGTAAAATTACACCCAGTACAAGAATTTTATCTATTTTAATTATTGATTGCATTTATTTTATGACGTTTGATTTAAAAACACCACTAGGTGGCACCGGAGGTACAGAATCTCACCATACACACATTCAAGGCAAACGGAAGTGTGACGGTAGTCACTTAAGACTAGGGTATATGCATGTGGTGATGTATTTGGGAGGTATGGGACTGTGGGTTTTCTTGGGGCTTGTGATGTGCATCACTTTGAACTTGGGGTACATGGGCCTAGAGATGTATTTGGGAGGTGCAATCCTCAAGTTCTATATTATTTCCATGCCTTTTTATACATTAAAGTCACCCTGTGCATGTAAAGTGCAGGATGTTTGTGTAATCTGTGTTATGTAGGAATAATGTTATTGTCTATCAGGGTTATTCAAAGAGCGGTGCAAACCAGGAGATCTGGCAGAAGAGAACAATCTAGACCAAATAGCCGATTTGGAAAGCGAGATAAATGGGAAAAAAATTCTGGTTTGACTATTTTGATCTTGAATTTTCACTTTTCCAGTCTTTCTCCTGAGTTTCACCTTTCTTTGAATAGACCTGAGAGTGTGTCTGTTGCTATTTGCTGATAGGATTGCTGGTTGGGTTATCTTAGCCTTTTCCAGCATTCCCACTGTCATGATTGTGTTATTATCTGTTGTGTGTTTGAGTGGTCTTTTATTGATCTGCCTTGTCAGGCAAACATTGCCCCATTATCTGATGCCTCTAGACCAGTGTTTCCCAAACCTGTCCTCAGGACCCTCAGCCAGGCCAGATTTTGCAGATTCCCTTGGAAATACAGACTGAATCCTGCAATCACTGAGAAGCAAATTATATCACCTGTGCTGTGCTTCAGATATCCTGCAAACCTGGCCTGTCAGTGGGCCCTGAGGATAGATTTGGGAAACACTACTTTAGACTGTAATCTTTAGCATCCACGACTGTCATTGTTCTGTATTGTCTAGAAATGTTGTGCAATGTTTATCCCCTTGTCTGTACCTGGTCTATTTATATAACTTCTCCTCTGCTATCTAATGCATTCAGACAGGCTGATGCTCCGGCTTTGATTACATGGCACTCTATTGTTTCATGTCTGGTTCACTTGAGGATGGGGGGCACCAGGGTGTAATTTTCCATTAGTCTCTTGGTCCACCTGGGACGGTATATATTTAACTCAATAAAGGTGTTTAGTAGTTGCTGTTCTAAACTCCCAGATCTATGCGTCGTCTTATTTCTGGGGATCCTGGCAAGGCTCGTTTACATATATCCATCTTTTAGCTTCATCTAAGGCCTGGAGGAAGGCACGAAAGCCTGCTGGAGAGAGAAAAAGGATCCGGGCAAGGAAGCGGTATTAACAGATGTGACCCAGTCGGGGTACAGAGCTCTGATTCAGGCCTGATTTTGTTTATAATGTTCCCCAGCCTTCTATGTTAATGTCACCCTGTACTGACAATTGTAGATACAGGGTGTCACTGTGTCAGTCTGTGTAGTCCGTGTCCTATCCCCTGATGTCTGTGTTGTGTTATTCCATGTGTGATAAGGTGAAGGAGATCATCTGGGATGGGATGTATATTCCCCCTATATTTGAAGGAGGATTGGGTTGTTTGAGCCCAGGAGGGCAATATGTGTTTTTCGATTGATCCTCGTTGCAAAGTTCCCCCACCTGTTAATTTGTTGGTTATGTATGAAAGAGGCGCTGGAATCTTGTGAACTTGCAGCGTAAACTTTACTTTGTGCTTAAAACAATAAACAACTATATCAGACTAGTGACTGAAAGCAGGCATTACACAGCAAGAAATCAAGGGGAGTGAGAGAGAAACAGACTTCCTTCCTGTGAATATACCAACAAGTGCAGAACACATACAGGGTAATTCAAAGGGATTCGAAAAGTCACCGCACATTCAGTGACTTTTCGTTCTCTTCAATTCGGTTCCTTTTGCCGATCCCATTTCGATGACCCTGCGGTGTATTCGGCAAACAGCACAGGGTCCCCGAATTGTAGGGAAAAGCTGCCGCAAACCTGACGAAAACTAACCGCAAAACCCACCGAATTAACGCCGAAAACCCCCAAAAACATCTGGATTAACCCATCGAAAAACCCGAGCAGGAGCCGATCACACGCAGTCGAAGCAGCTGAGACGCAGACGAGGCAGTGAATAAATTAGCAAAACAGTTTGTGTGAATCTGTGAAAATGAAACGCTGTTTGCAAAGAAACTACTGAGCGAAAATGTCTGAAATTTACATATAAAATCCAATGAATGATAATAAAGAGGGCTGTTACAGAAAAAATAAGTAAACTTAAAAAAAAAAATTGGACTTTTAAAAAAAAAAAAAAAAAAACAGAAAAATGCTTAAACTATCCAAAAAAAATCTATAAATAAAGAGACTCTTTACTGCCGAATTTTATAATGAACGGTTTATTAGATGTTGAATTAAAATGGGAATATTTTTAACATTGAAGCCTATGGGATTCGCCTGAATAAACCTGTCGAATTAAACCACCGAATGGCAGGGCATTAGGGGAACCTTTCACTGCTGGTTTGTGTTCTCTGAATAGACGAAGCATTGCTTCTCTATGGGGATTTCACTGCCCTCGAACAGGCACCGAACAGGCACCGTATGTTCAGGCGATTCACCAGGATTTGGCGAATTGCCTGCTCTCTGGATAGCCGAATGGCCAGGAAAGGTAACCGTGCCCTGATTTTCAGCGTTCGGTTACCTTTCTCAAGCAATTCGGATCTCTTTGGATAACCCTGATAGTACCTTTTAATAACAGCGCCATCTGCAGGTTAAATGGTATAGTACATGCTTTTGTATTTCCAACACCCCTTCTCCACAGCATGTGCATAATCATACAACATTCAGCTTCTTTTGAAGAAAACAATGACGTTCCTTTGGCAGTGGCTTGGTGAGTGCATCTGCAGTCATCTCTTCTGACGGGCAATACTGAATACTCTTGTGTGTCCCTGAGCAGATGATATTTTACCTCAATGTGCTTGGTTCTAGGGTTGATCCTTTCTGATTGTGTCAACTTTATACATCCCTGATTGTCTTCAAAGATAGGTATTAATTGTGGATTATTCCAGCCTTGGTGTTAGAATAATCTTAATTTTAATAAAGACAGGAGGCGAATATTTTGCATTCTCTTTTCTTTACTAATAAACAGCAGCAAAGGAAAGTTCACATAGCAACAGCAGTAACCAATAAACATCAAGTGAGTAGTCAGTCTTAGCCACGCCCTCTTTTCTTGGATGCGGAGTGACCAGGAGAGCAGTGACGTGGAAAATCCAGAGATCCCAGAAGCAGGAGAAAAACCCGGTTAGCAGGAGATGAAGAAACCAGTGAACCCGGAAACAGGACGAGATCGGAACAGTAGAAGAGGAAGCCGAGATGCGTCCGAAAGGATAAACGTCCAACGGGACCGAAGAAGGAACTCAAACTAGGGAGAAAAACAGAGGATACGTGAAAGTACCACGCGGTGGAGGTGTGCCAAACAACAGTGACCTAACTGACTCGTAGCTAATCATCACTACCAATTAACTATGAGAAAAAATAGCCCCATGCTAGGCTAACTAAACATGTATAAATGTAAACCCTACTCAGGGAAAAAGAAGGTTAGACAGAAGAAACACAAAATAATGTTCGATAAGTCATATAATATTTATTTATATATATATGAAATGTTTATTTTTTTTTTTTTTTTTTTTTTTTTTTTATTTTTTATGAACATGCCTAAATCAGAACAATGCGAAGAACCCGGGTACGGGCGGGTGGGAAAAATATTCGCCTCCTGTCTTTATTAAAATTAAGATTATTCTAACACCAAGGCTGGAATAATCCACAATTTTATATCAAGTCAGGAGGCTTCATATTTTGCAGTTTCAAAGCTGCACTAAAGTCCCAGAAACATGAGCCCGAGGACGAAAATAAAAAGTACGAAAGGTAGTCGCCCTAGACCAGTCGGCAGCCGCAAGGATATCAGGCAGAGAACCACCGGCGTCTGCCGCAGAGGAAGCCACCGCGCCGCGCACTGAGTGAGCGCCAAAGTGGGGAGCAACGCCAGCCAAAGACAGAAGCCAACGAACCCACCTGGAGAGGGTAGGTGGAGAGACAGGTTTAAAAGGAGAGACATACGAGACCAGAAGTTGGCCAGTAGGAGAGGAGCGCAAGGGGCGCAGACGGGAGAGGTAAGTTTGGACACAACGAGCCACACACAACAGAGGGTCCGCCGGAAAGTAGGGGTAGAAAACCGTAGAGGAAAGTGTTTTAGTGCGCCTGGTTAGTGTGAAGACGACACCATCCGGTGAAAAAACCACAGCGTGCGCGTCGAAAGCCCTAACATCGGATACTCGCCGAATGGACACCAGACACAAAAGGACTGTTAGTTTGGCCGAGAGCTGACGCAGGGAAAGCGAGTCATTGTCCGGCCAGCTGCGCAGAAAGTTTAGCATAAGCGACACATCCCAAAACCCAGTGTACTTAGGAGCCGGCGGGCGAGCAAGCCGAATGCCTCGGAGGAGACGACAAACCGAAGGGTCCCGACCCACGGGAGCGCCACCCAGGGGAACGTGAGCCGCCGAAATAGCCGAGCGGAACAGGTTGATAGTACGATACGATTTGCCAGACGAGGACAGGTCCGCCAGGAAATTGAGAATTAGAGTTAAAGGTGCTGTAACGGGATCAGCCTCATGTCGCACACACCAGCCACTCCAAGTCCTCCAGGCGTAACGGTAGCTTTTCCGTGTGCCTGGAGCCCAGGACTCCCATAACAGTGATCGAGCTTCTTCCGATAGGCCTGGCAGCAGGCAGAGTCCCCGGAAATCGTCCAAGCCACCAGAGGCAGATGTCCCTCCAGAACCAAAGGGTGTGGGTTGCCTTGAGGATCCGTCAGGATGGAACGGAATGACGGGAGCAGGAGCGGATGAAGGCACGAAAGTTCCAGCGCCAGAGGGAACCAGGGCTGAGCGTGCCATAGTGGCGTGAGCAGAAGAAGCCGAGTCCCTCGTCTGCGGACTTCCTGGATTGTACGAGTGAGCATCTGGAACGGTGGGAAGGCATAGGCCCCCGACTGCGGCCAGGGTTGTAGGAAGGCGTCCACCGCCGTCGCCTGGGGATCCGGGAGCCAACTGAAGTAGGCCGGTGTCTGATGATTCAAGCGAGAAGCGAAGAGGTCGAGGTGAAGGGGCCCCCTTCGCAGAGACAGTTGTTGGAACGTTGGAACGTCCAATTTCCAATCGCTGGAGTCTCTCCAGTGTCGTGAGAACCAATCCGCCACAAAGTTGGAGGTACCAGGTAGGTATTCTGCCTGGAGGGAGATGTTCCGTTCCAGGCAATAGTTGAAGAGGGACAGAGTAAGGTCCGACAGGAGCTTGGATCGGGAACCTCCCAGCCGGTTGACATATTGGACCGCTGAGATGTTGTCCATGCGAAGGAGGAGGGTGCAGTCCCTGAGGTGCTGGGTAAAGCTGCGGACGGCGAAGGAGCCGGCGATGAGTTCCAAACAATTGATATGGAGATGTTGTTCCTCCGGCGTCCACGCGCCGCCCGTGGATGTGGAGCCACAGGTCGCTCCCCAGCCCGATTGGCTGGCGTCCGATTCTAGTACGAAGTCCGGCAGGGAGCCGAAGATGGCTCGCCCGTTCCATGCCTCCATATGGCGTAACCACCAAAGGATCTCCACTCTGGCCTCCGGAGAGATGGGAACCAGCTGGTCGTAGGAGGGGTTGAGACGAAGGTATTCGGCCTTCAATCGCTGCATCGCGCGGTAGTGCAATGGACCGGGAAAAATGGCCTGGATGGATGAGGAGAGTAGTCCTACCACCCTCGCTAGATCTCGAAGGCAGATTGTCTCTGAAGCCAGGACTCCCCGCAAGGTCTTTTTGATGGCCCGTAGCTTTTGCGGAGGGAGGCGAAGTTGGCAGGATTTGGAGTCTATGTCGAACCCCAGGAAGGTGATTATCTGGGCCGGACAAAGTGCTGACTTGTCCCTGTTGATGAGGAAACCCAGTTCCTGTAGGAGGGTCATCACCAAGGTCGTGTGTCGAGCGGATTGATCCTGGTCTCGGGCTAGTATGAGGATATCGTCTAAGTAAATAATGGTCCTGATGCCCTGAGCCCGTATGGAAGCCATGACTGGTTTGAGGAGTTTTGTGAAACACCATGGGGCGGAGCTGAGCCCGAAAGGGAGGCAGGTGAAATGCCACAGGTCGCGGTGCCAGAGGAACTGGAGGTACTGCCGGTGAGCGTAATCGACCGGAACAGTGAGGTAGGCGTCCGTGAGGTCCAGCCTTGTGAACCAGTCGCCGTCGCGGAGCAGATCCCTGAGGAGGTGTATGCCCTCCATTTTGAAGTGGCGGTAGGACACGAATGTGTTGAGAGCCCTTAAATTTATGACTGGCCGAAGGTCCCCATTTTTCTTGTGGACCAGAAATATGTTGCTGACAAAGCGCGGGGGATCGGAGGCGGGAAGGATTGCTCCTTTCAGTTGCAGCGCGCAAAGTTCCCTGTCTATTAACGCTGTCTCCTGTAAGGAGTAACGGGCCGGCGGCGGGGAAGCAGACTGGACGGGGACCCGGGAGAAATCTATCGAAAAACCAGTCACCGTACGCAGAATCCATGAGTCGGATGTGAGCTCGCGCCATTTGGAGAGGAAAAAGCGTAATCGACCCGCGACCGGAATGTGTGGAAACGGCAATGGGGGAGTACTTACCCGCGGAATAGCGGCGTCTAGGTCTGCCGAAGCCACGGCCGATGGGGACTCCCCGAGCCAAGATGGGGCTGGGACGGTATTGCACGTCAGTGCCCTGGGTCGGTGTTTGCAGACGAGGTCTGTAGGAGGAATGGTAACGGCTGGCGACCCGACCTCTTGGTGCGCCAGCCCTGGAGGAAAAACGCGTGGTGGGATGGAACACACGCTTCATATTGTATTGCATTTTTTGCAAGTTGGTGTAGACGTTTACTTTTCTATTTAATTCCCTTAAGAAGGGATCACCAAATAGCAACCCCTTCGCTGCGGGACCCAGCTCTTTGGTGCACATTGGGGTGAGTTTGGCGTCGAAGCGAAACAGTGCCGCCTTGCGACGCTCGGAGGAGAGACCCACGTTGGCATTCCCTAGGAGGCAGAGGGCCCGTTGCGCCCATTCGCGCACTAGCGCCGGATCGAGCGGGGTGTCATTATTTAAGGCCTCATCTGCCATAACGAATATCAGGGAGAGGGGGCCGGAGACGTCCAGCAATTTGTCTTGGGCACCCCGGAGACCCTGCTCCAAACCCCGACGGGGGTCCCTGCCAGCCTTCCCCATGAACGTGACAAAGTCCTCATCGAATTCCGGGGTGAGGGAAACTTTGTCCGGGAGTGTTGGGCGAGGGCATTCAGCCCGCAAGCGCGCTCTATCCGCCTTATCTAAGGGGCAACGCAGCCAAAAACGCAGGAACTCTGCGATGTGGTCGGGGGAATCCAGGCGGGTGACCTGGGGTGGGTAGTAGTTCGCGGATCGAAAAAGGGGACTCCTCTGGCATCGAGAAGCGGCGCTGGGGTATCTGAGGATACCTGGGGGCGATGCGCGGGCGCAGCGGGGACGGGAATGACCGCCAAGGCGTCTGAACGGGGCTCACCCGTTAAACTAGGAGTAGCCGGGATATCACCGGCAGACTCTCCTTCAATCTCTTCCGGGTAATCAGCCCGGTAATCCTCGATTTCATAGGTATCGTCCTGTTCATATTGGGGTGGACGTGAGGGTTTTTTAGCAGGAGCCTTCCCCTTGCCCGCAGACTCCGATTGTCCCTTCCAAGGTCGTTTTCGCGACTGTGTGGCTGTATCCGAATGGTCGGACTGAGAGTCGACCGAACGGGCCGGGGAGGGGGCCCTAGAGAGCACCGGGGGGTCCGGCTGGGGAAGTGGGGGCAGCGCAGCCAGAGCTAAGGGGAGAGATTCTGAAATGGCCGTAAGAAGCCAGGCCTTCAGCTCCTCCCGATTGAAAGGGGGAATCTGCGGAGGATCCATAATAATTTTTGGAGAATACGGGGCTCACCCGCTTTAGAATATGCAAATGCAATATATTTTGCGTAGGGGTACTGAACGGGGCTCACCCGATCGTGCGCGGACAGAAAAAACTGCCGCCGTGAAGGTATATAGAATATACAAATATTTGTGTTCGGGGCTCACCCGAGTAGAGGTCTCAGCAAAGCGGAGGCTTTTGGTTTGGTGAGGAGCGGATTTTGTGAATAGATTCGCCACCTGGCTAGCATGCAATCCGCACAGGGAACAGCACAGAATGGCGGCAAAACGGAACTTTGAATAGTAAAATGGCCGTCAGGGTGCGCAAGCGCGGTAGAGACTCCACGCCGCTGAGGGGAAGGAACCGCCGCGCAGGCGCGGATCGCAAGGAGTCGCGCTATCAAGGATCGATAAAAATCGGAAAAAATGTGTAAAACGATTAGTAGATGGGTCCCAAAAACGGGTAAACATGCAGAAAAAAAACGGGGAACCCCCGCAAGCAAAGTGAAACGCGGCCTGCAGGCGGGAAAGTGCCCGCACAGCAGGGACGAAACCTAGGAAGGAAAGCAGTGCTTACAAGAAACCACAGTACATATAAATAAGTCAAATAAGCATACAAAATTAGCCATAAAAGTGTAAATAAGCCTGGCAACCAGGAGCAGTTTGCAAAACGTCTCACCTGGTCGCCAGCAGCAAAGAAAAGAGGGCGTGGCTAAGACTGACTACTCACTTGATGTTTATTGGTTACTGCTGTTGCTATGTGAACTTTCCTTTGCTGCTGTTTATTAGTAAAGAAAAGAGAATGCAAAATATGAAGCCTCCTGACTTGATATAAAATTTAGACATGTCCAGTCCCATATCTAATAGAAGTTGACGAATCCAAATTGCTTCTTGACATGTATGTGCTGCTGCTATGTTCTGCTTCTTGACATGTAATGTTGGCTGCTATGTATTCTGCTTCTTGACATGTATGTGCTGCTGCTATGTATTCTGCTTCTTCACATGTATGTGCTGCTGCTATTGTTCTGCTTCTTGACATGTATGTGCTGCTGCTATGTATTCTGCTTCTTGACATGTATGTGCTGCTGCTATGTATTCTGCTTCTTCACATGTATGTGCTGCTGCTATGTATTCTGCTTCTTGACATGTATGCGCTGCTGCTATGTATTCTGCTTCTTGACATGTATGCGCTGCTGCTATGTATTCTGCTTCTTGACATGTATGCGCTGCTGCTATGTATTCTGCTTCTTGACATGCATGTGCTGCTGCTATGTATTCTGCTTCTTGACATGTATGTGCTGCTGCTATGTATTCTGCTTCTTCACATGTATGTGCTGCTGCTATGTATTCTGCTTCTTGACATGTATGTGCTGCTGCTATGTATTCTGCTTCTTGACATGTATGCGCTGCTGCTATGTATTCTGCTTCTTGACATGTATGTGTTGCTGCTATGTATTCTGCTTCTTGACATGTATGTGTTGCTGCTATGTATTCTGCTTCTTGACATGTATGTGCTGCTGCTTTGTATTCTGCTTCTTGACATGTGTGCGCTGCTGCTATGTATTCTGCTTCTTGACATGTATGTGCTGCTGCTATGTATTCTGCTTCTTGACATGTATGTGCTGCTGCTATGTATTCTGCTTCTTGACATGCATGTGCTGCTGCTATGTATTCTGCTTCTTGACATGTATGCGCTGCTGCTATGTATTCTGCTTCTTCACATGTATGTGCTGCTGCTATGTATTCTGCTTCTTGACATGTATGCGCTGCTGCTATGTATTCTGCTTCTTGACATGTATGTGCTGCTGCTATGTATTCTGCTTCTTGACATGTATGTGCTGCTGCTATGTATTCTGCTTCTTGACATGTATGTGCTGCTGCTATGTATTCTGCTTCTTGACATGTATGTGCTGCTGCTATGTATTCTGCTTCTTGACATGTATGTGCTGCTGCTATGTATTCTGCTTCTTGACATGTATGCGCTGCTGCTATGTATTCTGCTTCATGACATGTATGTGCTGCTGCTATGTATTCTGCTTCTTGACATGTATGCCATGCTGCTATGTATTCTGCTTCTTGACATGTATGCGCTGCTGCTATGTATTCTGCTTCTTGACATGTATGTGCTGCTGCTATGTATTCTGCTTCTTCACATGTATGTGCTGCTGCTATGTGTTCTGCTTCTTGACATGTATGTGCTGCTGCTATGTATTCTGCTTCTTGACATGTATGCGCTGCTGCTATGTATTCTGCTTCATGACATGTATGTGCTGCTGCTATGTATTCTGCTTCTTGACATGTATGCGCTGCTGCTATGTATTCTGCTTCTTGACATGTATGTGCTGCTGCTATGTATTCTGCTTCTTGACATGTATGCGCTGCTGCTATGTATTCTGCTTCTTGACATGTATGTGCTGCTGCTATGTATTCTGCTTCTTGACATGTATGCGCTGCTGCTATGTATTCTGCTTCTTGACATGTATGCGCTGCTGCTATGTATTGTGCTTCTTGACATGCATGTGCTGCTGCTATGTATTCTGCTTCTTGACATGTATGTGCTGCTGCTATGTATTCTGCTTCTTGACATGTATGTGCTGCTGCTATGTATTCTGCTTCTTGACATGTATGTGCTGCTGCTATGTATTCTGCTTCTTGACATGTATGTGCTGCTGCTATGTATTCTGCTTCTTGACATGTATGTGCTGCTGCTATGTATTCTGCTTCTTGACATGTATGTGCTGCTGCTTTGTATTCTGCTTCTTGACATGTATGTGCTGCTGCTATGTATTCTGCTTCTTGACATGTATGCGCTGCTGCTATGTATTCTGCTTCTTGACATGTATGCGCTGCTGCTATGTATTCTGCTTCTTGACATGTATGTGCTGCTGCTATGTATTCTGCTTCTTGACATGTATGTGCTGCTGCTATGTATTCTGCTTCTTGACATGTATGCGCTGCTGCTATGTATTCTGCTTCTTGACATGCATGCGCTGCTGCTATGTATTCTGCTTCTTGACATGTATGCGCTGCTGCTATGTATTCTGCTTCTTGACATGTATGCGCTGCTGCTATGTATTCTGCTTCTTGACATGTATGTGCTGCTGCTATGTATTCTGCTTCTTGACATGTGTGCGCTGCTGCTATGTATTCTGCTTCTTGACATGTATGTGCTGCTGCTATGTATTCTGCTTCTTGACATGTATGTGCTGCTGCTATGTATTCTGCTTCTTGACATGTATGTGCTGCTGCTTTGTATTCTGCTTCTTGACATGTATGTGCTGCTGCTATGTATTCTGCTTCTTGACATGTATGCGCTGCTGCTATGTATTCTGCTTCTTGACATGTATGCGCTGCTGCTATGTATTCTGCTTCTTGACATGTATGTGCTGCTGCTATGTATTCTGCTTCTTGACATGTATGTGCTGCTGCTATGTATTCTGCTTCTTGACATGTATGCGCTGCTGCTATGTATTCTGCTTCTTGACATGTATGCGCTGCTGCTATGTATTCTGCTTCTTGACATGTATGCGCTGCTGCTATGTATTCTGCTTCTTGACATGTATGCGCTGCTGCTATGTATTCTGCTTCTTGACATGTATGCGCTGCTGCTATGTATTCTGCTTCTTGACATGTATGTGCTGCTGCTATGTATTCTGCTTCTTCACATGTATGTGCTGCTGCTATGTATTCTGCTTCTTCACATGTATGTGCTGCTGCTATGTATTCTGCTTCTTGACATGTATGTGCTGCTGCTATGTATTCTGCTTCTTGACATGTATGTGCTGCTGCTATGTATTCTGCTTCTTGACATGTATGTGCTGCTGCTATATATTCTGCTTCTTGACATGTATGTGCTGCTGCTATGTATTCTGCTTCTTGACATGTATGTGCTGCTGCTATGTATTCTGCTTCTTGACATGTATGTGCTGCTATGTATTCTGCTTCTTGACATGTATGTGCTGCTGCTATGTATTCTGCTTCTTGACATGTATGCGCTGCTGCTATGTATTCTGCTTCTTGACATGTATGTGCTGCTATGTATTCTGCTTCTTGACATGTATGTGCTGCTGCTATGTATTCTGCTTCTTGACATGTATGTGCTGCTGCTATGTATTCTGCTTCTTGACATGTATGTGCTGCTGCTATGTATTCTGCTTCTTCACATGTATGTGCTGCTGCTATGTATTCTGCTTCTTGACATGTATGTGCTGCTGCTATGTATTCTGCTTCTTGACATGTATGTGCTGCTGCTATGTATTCTGCTTCTTGACATGTATGTGCTGCTGCTATATATTCTGCTTCTTGACATGTATGTGCTGCTATGTATTCTGCTTCTTGACATGTATGTGCTGCTATGTATTCTGCTTCTTGACATGTATGTGCTGCTGCTATGTATTCTGCTTCTTGACATGTATGTGCTGCTGCTATGTATTCTGCTTCTTGACATGTATGCGCTGCTGCTATGTATTCTGCTTCTTGACATGTATGCGCTGCTGCTATGTATTCTGCTTCTTGACATGTATGCGCTGCTGCTATGTATTCTGCTTCTTGACATGTATGCGCTGCTGCTATGTATTCTGCTTCTTGACATGTATGCGCTGCTGCTATGTATTCTGCTTCTTCACATGTATGTGCTGCTGCTATGTATTCTGCTTCTTGACATGTATGTGCTGCTGCTATGTATTCTGCTTCAGTTGAAGAAAGCGCAACACTCTCTTGTTTTCGACTGGACCAACTGATGGTACCTTCTCCATACTGGAAGATGTAACCACTAGTAGATTTGTGGTGTGTGATGTCTCCGGCCCAGTCAGCATCTACATATCCAATGAAGTTTGTGTTTGATGTTGCTGCCAGTCGCAGCTTCATATGAATTCTTCCTTTTAGATATTCCATCACCCTTTTTACAGCATTCCAGTCACGGTGACACTTTATACAGAGTATGCTCAATGCCGCAGCAATGTCTGCTCTTGTCACTGTGACACTTTATACAGAGTATACTCAACGCCGCAGCAAAGTCTGCTCTTGTCACGGTGACACTTTATACAGAGTTTACTCAACGCCGCAGCAAAGTCTGCTCTTGTCACTGTGACACTTTATACAGAGTATACTCAATGCCGCAGCAATGTCTGCTCTTGTCACTGTGACACTTTATACAGAGTATACTCAATGCCGCAGCAATGTCTGCTCTTGTCACTGTGACACTTTATACAGAGTATACTCAATGCCGCAGCAATGTCTGCTCTTGTCACTGTGACACTTTATACAGAGTATACTCAATGCCGCAGCAATGTCTGCTCTTGTCACTGTGACACTTTATACAGAGTATACTCAATGCCGCAGCAATGTCTGCTCTTGTCACTGTGACACTTTATACAGAGTATACTCAATGCCGCAGCAATGTCTGCTCTTGTCACTGTGACAATGTATAACAATATTCCAGTTGCTTTGCGGCTCTTCTTATTGTTAGGAAACACATTTTCCATTCCATTGGATTTCTTGTAAGCTGCTTCCATTGGCGTTTTCACTTCTTTTGCACCTTGCAGGTGAAACTCTTCCAAAATGTCTGTCATTTTCTGACTTTGGCTGAGAAGATAACTTCATCCTCTTCTCTCTCGATGTGAATTCCTAGATAGTGAGCGATGTTCCCAAGTTCTTTCATCTCAAAGGTTTGGGTCATCTTTGTATCTATTTGATCATAATCCCCTTCTTGTTCGAAACAAATTATAATGTCATCAACATAAATTAGTATGTATATCCATGTGTTTTCGGATCAGCTTTACTTCTTGTAAATCCTTCTATTGTTAGTACTTGGTTCACATTTTCATTCCACATTCTTGCTGCACGTTTGAGACCATAGATGCTCTTTTGCAGTTTACACACAAGGTTCTGTCCTGTATTAAACCCTGCTGGTTGTTCCATGTAGAGTTCTTCTTCGATATCTCCATATAGGAAAGCTGTTTTGACGTCCAGGTGCTTCACTTCTTTTTTCGGCTGCGATGCTGAGGAATGTTCTAATGGTTGTGTGTTTTACCACTGGAGCAAAGGTTTCATCATAATCTTCTCCATGTTTCTGGGAATATCCCTTGGCGACTAATCTTGCCTCGTATCTGTGAATATTTCCTTCTGCATCATATGTGACTTTAAAAATCCATTTGCTTCCTATAGTTTTGTGACCGGGAGGGAGCTCCGTGAGAGTCCATTTCTTCTTCAGCCGCCTTTCTCCACGGATTGGCTTCCCTGTTTGGCATTTTTTCTATGTCTTCCCAAGATGCTGGTTCAAGTGTCTCATGTGTCTTCGCAGTGTACGACAGCTTGTGCGGTGGGATCCCTTTTGTTATCCAAGTAGACCTTCTGATTTCTGGTTGTTCAGTAGGTTCCATTGGATTGTGAACAGTTACGTCATCAATTGTGAGTTCCACCTCTTGGTCTGACTCCTGCACAGCTTCACTTTGGTCAGCATCTCTTGCGGTTTCAGTTGGCAAATTTTCTTCATGTTTTTCGAGAGTCATTTTGTCTGATGGGCTTTCATCAAAATAAACACTGCTGCTTACGGTGACCTTGTTGGTCTTTGGCTGAAGGATTCTATATCCCTTACTTTGTTCACTGTAACCTTCTAGAAGGCCTTCTATGGCCATGTTCTCCAGCTTGGATTGTTTTTCACTTGGAATGTAAGTGTATGCTTTGCAGCTGTACACTCGAATATGTCCTATACAGTCATGGCCGAAATTGTTGGCACCCCAGACATTTTTCCAGAAAATCAAGTATTTCTCACAGAAAAGTAATGCAGTAACACATGTTTTACTATACACATGTTTATTTCCTTTGTGTGTATTGGAACAAAACAAAAAAGGGAGGAAAAAAAGCAAATTGGACATAATGTCACACAAAACTTCAAAAATGGGCTGGACAAAATTCTTGGCATCCATTCAAAATTGTGGATAAATAAGATTGTTTGAAGCATGTGATGCTCTTGTAAACGCACCTGGGGCAAGTAACAGGTGTGGGCAATATAAAAATCACACCTGAAAGCAGATATAAAGGAGAGAAGTTCACTTAGTCTTTGCATTGTGTGTCTGTGTGTGCCACACTAAGCATGGACAACAGAAAGAGGTGAAGAGACCGGTCTGAGGACTTGAGAACCAAAATTGTGGAAAAATATCAACAATCTCAAGGTTACAAGTCCATCTTCAGAGATCTAGATTTTCCTTTGTCCACAGTGCGCAACATTATCAAGAAGTTTGCAACCCATGGCACTGTAGCTAATCTCTCTGTGGGTGGACGGAAGAGAAAAATTGATGAAAGGTTGCAACGCAGGATAGTCCGGATGGTGGATAAGCGCCCCCAAACAAGTTCCAAAGAAATTCAAGCTGTCCTGCAGGCTCAGAGAGCATCAGTGTCAGCGCAAACTATCCGTCGACATTTAAATGAAATGAAACGCTATGGCAGGAGACCCAGGGGGACCCCACTGCTGACACAGAGACATAAAAAAGCAAGACGACAGTTTGCCAAAATGTACTTGAGTAAGCCAAAATCCTTCTGGGAAAACGTATTGTGGACAGATGAGACCAAGAGAGCTTTTTGGTAAAGCACATCATTCTACTGATCTGGATATACGTATCTGGCGGCGCGATTGCGGTCGCTTCTTGGTATTCAGATGGTTCTCATGGTATGTATCGTAAATGTCCAATATGGATTATATAGGAAAAAAACACAAAAATGCAAATAATAGTGCAGGGTGTATAAGTAATAGTGGAATAGATGACAATAAACTGTTCCAATCACAAGCGAAGAGCCCCGTCACTCGCTCTGAGTGGTTGCAAGCATCTGGGTCCTTTGTCTTCTTTATGGTTTTAAAGGAGACCCACTCCCTTTAAAATCAATATTTTCTTTCGCTCATCGGATATGGAAGAAAACATAAAAACAGAAACCTTCTTGTGCAGGTCCGCCAATATGTATATAATTAATATGATTATAATATCAACTCACATTGGGTGGAGCTTATAGCCAAGCTCTGGGTAGAAATGCCAGTGGATTTATTAAGTGGGTTAAATCCACGAATACCTCAAATGAATTCCAAAACAGAAGGGACCAAATTCTTCTTTATAAAAGAAAAATCTTTAATCTAAAATCTAGCATAAATAAAAAAATTTTTTATACTAAATGAAATTTAAAAATGTTCTGTAGATCGCCTGAACGCGTTTCGCCATGTAGTGAGGCTTCTTCAGCTGGTTTTCTGAAGAAGCCTGACTACATGGCAAAACGCGTTCTGGCGATCTACAGAGCATTTTTAAATTTCATTTAGTATAAAAAAAATTTTTATTTATGCTATATTTTAGATTAAAATTTTTTCTTTTATAAAGAAGAATTTGGTCCCTTCTGTTTTGGAATTCATTTGAGGTATTCGTGGATTTAACCCACTTAATAAATCCACTGGCATTTCTACCCAGAGCTTGGCTATAAGCTCCACCCAATGTGAGTTGATATTATAATCATATTAATTATATACATATTGGCGGCAGTGGCGACTCTAGGAACAATATTTAGGGGGGGCACAGAAGATACCGCAGTCAAAACTGGGGGGGCACTAATTATTTTCACCACTAAATCATCAAACCACTGAATAAAACTAAGGGCCCTAAGCTATCACCTGGTGTGAGCTAAAACACCATCACTAAAGGAAAAATTACCGCGAGTCGCTAAAACTTCGTGCCTGACAACCTCCTAACAGATCACCTTGTCTGCAGTAGTCCATGAACAAGGTCGTTTGGCGCATGCTAGGGAAACACAAAGACCCGGGCTGAGACCCAGCGCTAATGCGGTTGTGTACAGGATAGAACTGTTTGTTTTTTTCCAGTGCAGAGTGCCGGGCCATACCTATCCCCCGCCCTCACAAGCATGAATATGAACACATCCAGTGAATAACCTCACACCCTGCATTATTAAAAGCCTCCAAGGTGGCCGTATCATCCATGTTTTGATTCATACATATATTAAGGCTGATGGACATTGCATGATAAATGCCACCCGACAGCATGTAGAATCATTACACTGCATTTAATAGATCCAAAAGGAATGCCAGGTGAGCGACAAAAATTTCCCTGCTGCAGCATATAAAGAATACATGTTTCAGGGCAAGACTTATTCACATGTCCCTTTAAACATGGTCCACACGGTCACCCTAATAATCAACCACTTCCATACTATGAATAACCCCAGCATAAAATGTTTAAAATTAAGCAAAATATTAGAATTAGGATATATGTGGATAAAGGATACATTTATAATAGAGCCTACTGCAACAGCAACGACAATGCGGACCAGATCCATTGCTATGGTGTATGGGGCCAAGAGAACACCTGTGCTGCATTCCTTTCAATTGCCTGTTAATTTTGGGCAAGGACCTGTTTTTTTGGAGTTAGCACCAGAGTTGAGCAGTAGGTAAAATGTTGCAATTAGCGCCCCTCAAAAAATTAGCACTGGCACCAAGTGATCTGCAAAAGCGCTAGAGATCTCTAGCGCTCCCCGTGTTAAGTATAGGACGCGGAAAGTACAGTAAGCTCATGGTACAAATCGCTAATAGCAACGCACAAAGTGATTTTTCCCATTTGTAGCAGGAGGCAAAAGATCTGTTGGTCAGGCGCTAGACTCGATTAACCTGGCGCTAACGCAAAACCATGCGAACGCAAGGGTTAACTCACACCAAGTAATAGTGCCCTAAATAAGTATATATAAATAAGATTCCAAAACCCCAGAGTAATGTGATGCAATGATACCTTTTTATTGTACTAACCTGATACTTTATTTATCGCAATTCGGCAGTTTTCACTGATTGTCTGATTGCTGCTTCAGCGACTCCACTTTTAGCAAATTACAGTGACCATTCACTAAATAGGAATTCACTATCAGGGTTATTCAGAGAGCGTGAAAAGCAGGAGAATAACTGGAGAATGGAAAATTCTAGGTCAGAATAGCCAAACCAGAAAAATTCTCCCTTTCATCTCACTTTCCAAATCGGCTATTTTGACCTAGAATTTTTAATTCTCCAGTCATTCTCCTGCTTTTCACTGCTCTCTGAATAACCCTGTATATTTTCGGCTCAATGAATTCCCCGAAATGTGACGAAAAGCAAAGGATCTAAAGATTATTAGACCCTTTAGATTCTAACTTCCATAATAACCCCTAAAATGCCATAAACCCAGGGAAATACAATAAAAATAATAAACAATGTGGCATTTAGCTACCCCTTAACCCCTAATATGCCATTAATCAAGGTAAAACATGAAATGAATACACTGTCTCAGCATGTAGCTACCGATTAACCCCTACAATGCCATTAATCAAGGAAAAAATTAATTGTATACCGTGAGGGATGAAGCCTACCCATTAACCCTTAATATACAACTAAACAAGGCAAAAACTAACGTAATACACAATGTAATGTAGAGTGTGAACATTAACCACTTCACTGCTGAGACATTTCAACCCTGTGAAAATGCTTAAGTTTAAGTGCCCGTTATTATTTAATGTTTTATGACTTTTATTTCAAATTGAATATTGTCATGTTGGATATCATTGGAAAGGTCAGAATCTGCCCTTTCCAATGACACATAGATCGTCCATATCGTCCATATATGATGCACAGGAACGGAGATACAGTGGTCCGAATAAGTGTGGTAAGCTGGATGCTGATTTTTGGTGGGGGGCACATGGGGGGGCAAGGAATAACCTAGTGGGGGGCAATTGCCCCCCCTTGCCCCCCTGTAGAGTTGCCTATGATTGGCGGACCTGCAGAAGAAGGTTTCTGTTTTTATGTTTTCTTCCATATCCGATGAGCGAAAGAAAATATTGATTTTAAAGGGAGTGGGTCTCCTTTAAAACCATAAAGAAGACATAGGACCCAGATGCTTGCAACCACTCAGAGCCAGTGACGGGGCTCTTCGCTTGTGAGTGGAACAGTTTATTGTCATCTATTCCACTATTACTTATACACCCTGCACTATTATTTGCATTTTTGTGTTTTTTTCCTATATAATCCATATTGGACATTTACGATACATACCATGAGAAACACCTGAATACCAAGAAGCGACCGCAATCGCGCCGCCAGATACGTATATCCAGATCTGTTATCACATTGGTTTGGGGGAAACCTCTAAATATCTGGTTTGGCATTGGTATACTGGTGGTGGTACATATTTGGGCGCTGACTATTTTTTTTGTGTGTGTTACATCATTCTACTGTTTACCAGAAACGGAATGAGGCCTACAAAGAAAAGAACACAGTACCTACAGTGAAAGATGGTGGAGGTTCAATGATGTTTTGGGGTTGTTTTGCTGCCTCTGACACTGGGTGCCTTGAATGTGTGAAAGGCATCATGAAATCTGAGGATTACCAAAGGATTTTGGGTCGCACTGTAGAGCCCAGTGTCAGAAAGCTGGGTTTGTGTCTGAGATCTTGGGTCTTCCAGCAGGACAATGACCCCAAACATACGTCAAAAAGCACCCAGAAATGGATGGCAACAAAGCGCTGGAGAGTTCTGAAGTGGCCAGCAATGAGTCCAGATCTAAATCCCATTGAACACCTGTGGAGAGATCTTAAAATTGCTGTTGGGAAAAGGCGCCCTTCCAATAAGAGACCTGGAGCAGTTTGCAAAGGAAGAGTGGTCCAAAACTCCGTGTGAGAGGTGTAAGAAGCTTATTGATGGTTATAGGAAGCGACTGATTTCACTTATTTTATCCAAAGGGTGAGCAACCAAATATTAAGTTAAGGTGCCAAGAATTTTGTCCAGCCCATTTTTGGAGTTTTGTGACATTATGTCCAATATGCTTTTTTTCCTCCCTTTTTTTGTTTTGTTCCAATACACACAAAGGGAATAAACATGTGTATAGCAAAACATGTGTTACTGCAATACTTTTCTGTGAGAAATACTTGATTTTCTGGAAAAATGTCTGGGGTGCCAACAATTTCGGCCATGACTGTACTAGGTTTTGATCTGTTCCACATTTCATATGGGGTACTTTCAATTGCTTTAGATGGTAGCCTGTTCTGTATGTATGTTGCAGTCATTATTGCTTCTCCCCAGTACTTGTTGTGTAAGTTGGCATCTGAAAGCATGCATCAGGCCATTTCTATAAGAGTGCGATTTTTCCTTTCCGCGACACCATTTTGTTCAGGAGTGTACGGTACAGTTGTTTGGTGTATGATACCGTGTTTCTTTAGGTGTGATTCCACTTCTTTACCCATATATTCCCCTCCATTGTCCGTGCGTATTATTCCGGGTTTCCTTTGAAATTTGTTGCTAGTCATCGCTACAAATTCTTGGAGTTTATCAGTTGTCTCACTTTTGGGTTTCATCAGATATGTCGTTGTGTACCTGGAATAGTCATCAATGAAGGTTATTAACTATTTGTTGCCGCTGGGTGTGGGGGGTTTTCATTGGTCCACACACGTCACTGTGTATAAGTTCCATGGGTTTAGTGGTTTTTCTTTGACTTGTGGAAGTGGTGTCCGTGTTGCCTTTGCTTTGATACAACATGTGCACTTCATTCGTTTTTGACAAGGTAACATTATCATGTCTTCTGATAATTCTCTCTTAGAAAGTTCCTTTATGGCTTCTGGGTTTCGATGCCCCAATCGTCTGTGCTAGAGATGGATGCTCTTGTTATGTGGATCATGAGTGACTGGTTTGATGTGAACACTTTCTGTGACGAGTTTGTATAGATGTTCATTCAACCTTCCCTTTGCTAGGATTTCTTTTCTATCTCGAATTGTGCATTCATTACCTCGGAATTGTACTGTGAGTCCATTGTTAGCGAGGGTTTTCACTGATAGGCTTCCTTCTAGACTTGGCACATACTAAACATGCTTTACAAGGATGCTTCTCTTACCTCCTGATGGTGTGATGCAGTTCAGAAACCCTTGACCATTACCTTCTGATGTAATACTTTTCCCATTTTCTAGGAAGACTTTGAATAACCCTGAAAGAGATCCGAATGGCTGTCGAAAGGTAGCCGAACGCTGAAAATCAGCGTTCGGTTACCGTTCTTGGCCATTCGGCTCTCTGGCATTTGGAAATTTGACAAATGTTTGCGAATTGCCTGCACATACGGTGCCTGTTCGGTGCCTGTTCGAGGGCAGTAAAATCCCAATAGCTTTGTCTATTCAGAGAACAAAAACCAGCAGTGAAAAGTTGCCGAAATGCCCTGCCATTCGGTGGCTTCATGCGGCAGGTTTATTCAGGCGAATCCCATAGGCTTAAATGTTAAAAATATTCCCGTTTTAATTCAATATCTAATAAACCGTTGATTATAATATTCTGCAGTAAAAAGTCTCTTTATAGATTTTTGGGATATTTTAAGCATTTTTCAGGATTTTTTTGCCAAAAATGTTTTTCAGATTTTTTTTTTTTAAAATACAGAGAGTATATACATCCCATCTCAGATGATCCGCTTCACCTTATCACAGGAGACGGCGAGTAACAGGAAATCCATCTACAGCTTCAAAGCGATTTGCACAGACAACAACCACGGTGGAAGGTCTGCGGAACTGTTACAGCTGCAATTTATGGCGAGGGTTTCACCCTAACTGGTTGGGCTTCTGATTACCCAGTCACCAGGTGTTAACTTCTCCAACACCAACAGTATGGATAGTATGCAGCATCAGATCCAGACGTTCACACATTGTGCTGTGCAGTGCAGAGCTTCCAGTGACACAGGCAGTCCAGTGCAGTGCAGAGCCTCCAGTGGCACAGGCAGTCAGTGCAGTGCAAAGCCTCCAGTGACACAGGCAGTCAGTGCAGTGCAGTGCAGAGCTTCCAGTGGCACAGGCAGTCAGTGCAGTGCAGAGCCTCCAGTAGGGATGTGCGTTTCGGGTTTCGGAATTTCCACGAAATTTCCCGATTCGTGTTTTCGGATGCGGCCGAATTTCCGAAAATTTTTAGATCCGAAACGTTTTCCGAGCCGAAACAAAATATTTTTGGATTTTTCGAATGGACTTGAAATGTGTCAAACGAGGAGAACAGACGTTCCGAAAAACTAAAATTTTCCGAAAAAACTAAAATTTTCCGAAAAACTAAAATTTTCTGAAAAACGAAAATTTCCTGAAAACTAAAATTTTCAGAAAAAAACGAAAAATCAATACAAAAAACGAGCAAAGTGACACGAAAAATACGAAAAATGGTCGATATTCCGAAAAATGTACAATTCCGAAAAACGAAAATTTCCGAAATCACGAAAAATCGATACAAAAACCGAGCACAGTGACACAAAAATACGAAAAATGGTCGATATTCCGAAAAAAAAATGTATCCGAAAAACGAGCCGAACCGAATAGAATCGAAACCGAAATCGGTCGAAACGAGCCGAATCGAAAAGTTTAAAAATCTGAAAAATCGAACCGAATCGAACCGAAAAAAAAATCGGTGCACAAGCCTAGCCTCCAGTGACACAGGCAGTCAATGCAGGGAAGAGCCTCCAGTGGCACAGGCAGTCAGTACAGTGCAGAGCTTCCAGTGGCACAGGCAGTCAGTGCAGTGCCTCCAGTGACACAGGCAGTCAGTGCAGTGCAGAGCCTCCAGTGGCACAGGCAGTCAGTGCAGTGCAGAGCTTCCAGTGGCACAGGCAGGCAGTGAAGTGCAGAGCTTCCAGTGACACAGGCAGTCAGTGCAGTGCAGAGCCTCCAGTGGCACAGGCAGTCAGTGCAGTGCAGAGCTTCCAGTGACACAGGCAGTCAGTGCAGTGCAGAGCCTCCAGTGGCACAGGCAGTCAGTGCAGTGCAGAGCTTCCAGTGGCACAGGCAGTCAGTGTAGTGCAGAGCTTCCAGTGACACAGGCAGTCAGTGCAGTGCAGAGCCTCCAGTGGCACAGGCAGGTAGTGCAGTGCAGAGCTTCCAGTGACACAGGCAGTCAGTGCAGTGCAGAGCCTCCAGTGGCACAGGCAGTCAGTGCAGTGCAGAGCTTCCAGTGGCACAGGCAGGCAGTGCAGTGCTCAGCAAAGCAGTGGACTAGGGTGTAATTCCTCACAGATCTGTAAACCCCATGTAGGGCCATATTACATAGTTGGTGCTAACTTAACCAGAGCCATTACAGCCTATGGAGGTTTTCAGTTTACAACAGCTCTGGTTAAGTTAGCACCAAGTATGTAATATGACCCGTAGACTTTACCATGTGTTTCTTAAGAAGCTCGTCGGTTGGACTGGCAGCAATTATATGGGTTCAGTGGATTTCCCCAGGGATTCGGGTTGCTGCCTCTGTTGTTATAAACCCATGGATGAAATATGAAAAATTTATTTAATTTATTTTATTTATAAAGGATTTTACCAGGAAGGATACATTGAGATTTCTCTCGTTTTCAAGTATGTCCTGGGTTCGAGAACATTGAGTGGTTACAGAAATACAAAATAGTAAAATGCAAGATATTAACACAGGACCAAATATACAGATTAACAGAAAAATAAATATGGAGGAAATAAAGTCATTAAAATCACTCATCCCAGCCGTTACATGTGTTAGAAATGTCTTACCAGCTGTATTTTTTGCTATTTTTGGGTCGTTATCGCCCTTATATGATCATCTTCACCCAGTCAGTGTGTGTAAATAATAAAAAACACGTCTCCTGTCCTGGGGTCATCGCATGGCGTCTCCTTCCTGGCCGCAGGATGAATGGAAACATTATTCAGGCTCATTGTGACCTCACAGCTTAAAATAACTTCTATCCCAATAAACACGGAGCGTCATGATGTCATCGTGTGACATGTATCCACACTCGCAGCGTAACTAAACCCATTTATACAATGTTTCCACAGGTTCCTCTTCATTCGACTATCGGTACCTGTGCTTCCTCCTGCTCCTCCTCCTCCCGCTGCTGTGTGTGGCCTTCATTGTGCGGAAACATCAGAGGAGACGCGGAGTGGACAGTAAGTCTATCAGTGTGATCCGTATATCCATTAATTAATGTGTCATGGTGAGTGGGATCTCTATTAACCCTTCATCTTCTGTCTCCAGGACCTGAGACCCCTGAGACAAGTGTCATAACCAAGGGAAGAGGAAACCAGAGCTCCCAGGTGCGTTTACCCCAGGGTTAGGGTTAGGGTTAGGTTCCTGCATGGAAAGCTCAGGAAAGAAATTTACCTGAAATGAACAGATTTAATTCCTTTTTATGTTCAGTCTGGTTTTTATAATTTATTAGAGACGTGCATTTCGTTTCATTATGAATTTAAATTTGGCCAAAAATCACCATTTTTGTTATTTTTTACATTCCATGAAACAAAAAAATCGTCCGCCTGAAATTACAAATCGGCCAAACTTACAAATCACGGTAGCACAACTAAACAAAATATTGTAAGGCAAAATGATCCGAAAATATCTGAAACAGAAAAAAAAAAAAGAAACGAAAATGACCCACAACGGAAAAAAAAATGGAATAAAGTGATTTCAAAGTAATAAAACAGGGAATACAGTAGATACTATGTTTCAGCACGATGGTGAGATCCATAGCTGTCCATGGTGCTGAACTTCTGATCTGAAACATACAGGGTTATTCAAAGAGAGCCGATCTGGCCCCAAAATGTAACCAGACTCTGAAATTCAGGGTACGGTTACCTTTCCTGGCCATTCGGCTATTCAGAGAGCAGGCAGTTCCCAAATCCTGGCGAATTGCCTGCACATACGGTGCCTGTTCGGTGCCTGTTCGAGGGCAGTGAAATCCCCATAGAGAATCAATGCTTCGGCTATTCAGAGAACACAAACCAGCAGTGAAAGGTTCCCCTAATGCCCTGCCATTCGGCAGGTTTATTCAGGAGAATCCCATAGGCTTCAATGTTAAAAATATTCTCGTTTTAATTCAATATCTAATAAACCGTTTATTATTTAATTCTGCAGCAAAATGTCTATTGATATTTTTTAGGATCTTTTAGGCATTTTTCAGGATTTATTTTGCAAACCTTTTTTCTTTCTTTTTCTTTTTTACATCTTTTCTTTTTTCTGTAACAGCTCTTTTTATTATCATTCATAGGATCTTATGTGTAAATTCCAGACATTTTCGTTCAGTAGTTTTTTTTGCAAACAGCATTTCACTTTTCAAACATTCAAGGGAACGTTTTTTTTTTTTACCACGTTCGTCTGCGTGTCGGGTTTTTCCAGCGGCTGCTCTTCACTGTTATTGTCGGCTCATCGGGTTTCTTCGCCGTGTTCGGAGTGGTTAATCCAGCTGTTTTTTGCAGGTTTCGGTGAGTGTTCAACGGGTTTGTGGTGAGTGTTCCGTGTGTTTGCGGCGGGTTTTCCCTGCACGACGGGGAGCCCTGCAGTGCTTGCTTGCTCGCAGGGTCGGCGAACTAGGATCGGCGACTCGCCTCGAAGTGCGGGGAACTAAAGGTCACCGAAAAGGGCGGTGACTTTTCAAATCTCTTTGAATAACCCTGTGTATTCATTGAATATGTTTCAGGACCATGGAGAGCTAAGGAACTGAAACATCGGATCGGATCGCTTCCAGCAGCTCCAGGGCCATTGCACGCTGCCTGGGAGTCCAGGCATCCGTGAAATGGTGGTTAGAAGTGCCGGGGCCCCTTGTGATCGCTCACCGGGAGCGATCAACATCCGGTTTCACCGGAAAGGTGCCCCGCACTTCTACAGAGCGCTGGAAGCGATCGGTATCGCTTCCAGCTGCTCTGAGTATATTGCAGGGATGCCTCGACATCGAGGCATCCTTACAATATGGTTACCTGCCGCCGGTCCGTCTGTGATCGCTCCCCCGAGCGATCACTTCCGGTAGCGGCAGGAAGTACTGAGTGCCACGAGGTATCGTGGCACTCCGTACAAAGACGATCACATAAGTGATCAGGTGCTCTGCTGGGTGCCTCGAGGGATCAAGGCACACAGCAGACTAAAGAAAAGTGTAAAAAAAGAAAAATAAATGAATAAAAATTTATAAAATAAAAGTGACAGCCAAGATGGCGCTGCCCTTCTAAGGGCAGGGTCATCTTGGGGCTGTGTGGGATGTTCCTAGCCTGCCTCATCAGAGAGGCAGGCTAGCAACATCCAATCAGAAGTTAGAAAAAATCAAAATAAAATTTCTAATTTGTCAGGTCAGGTCAATATTTTGTAAATATTGGCCGTGACCTCTGTGATTCTCCCTCCCTCTCCTCACTTGTGTTTTGGTGAGCGAGAGAGAGAGATCAGATTTGACAGGTTAGAGATTTTAGGTAGATTTAGTGAGATTAGAAGAATTGAGGCAGATTTAGAGAGATTTTAGGGAGATTTAGAAGAATTGAGGCAGGTTTAGAGGGATTTAGAGAGATTTAGGTGTTTATTTGTATTTTCTTGTGAAACCCAACGGTTCTTCTAAGAACCCACAATCCGCTTATATATATAATAATTATAAAATTTTATAATCTATTATATATAATGTCTGAGAGGGTGTACAGCGCCGAGGAGGCATATGCCATCCTGGATCTGAGGCATCTGCGTCGGACTCCGACCCAGATTTTGACCCTGCTAGGTGCTCAGATATGTCAATAGATACATCATCTACGCTGGCTGATGTATCTAGTGATGTTTCTGATGCAGATCCTGGACCACCACCTGCCAGCAGGAGACACACAGCTCCAGCTGAGGAGTGGGTAGTGCCGTAGTGCCTCATCGCCAGAGGCC
Source organism: Leptobrachium leishanense (assembly GCA_009667805.1). Taxonomy (NCBI): domain Eukaryota; kingdom Metazoa; phylum Chordata; class Amphibia; order Anura; family Megophryidae; genus Leptobrachium; species Leptobrachium leishanense. The sequence goes on from CM019064.1 coordinate 681,262, forward strand.
AAATATCCCTCCTTTCATGGCAAATCCTGGCATCAATATTGATGTTGCAGGATTTACCGCCACACAGTTTTTGCAGGTGTTTCTGGGGGATGATTTGTTGGGCCACATTGTTGCCCAATCAAATCTGTATGCCCATCAGCATTGTGCTGCAAAGCCAGACTCCTACTTGGCAAGGCAGCAATGGTCCCCGCTAGATGTGCCAGAATTTCTGAAATTCTGGGCACTTACTATGCTGATGGGCATCATAAAGAAGCCCTCAATTCGCTCCTACTGGAGCAGTAGCCCCATCTGCTCTACCCCCATTTACCCCCAATCAATGTCACGTAGAAGGTATGAAAACATTTTGCGTTTCATGCACTTCAGTGACAACAGCCTGTGCCCCCCTAGAGAGCATCCCCAGTTTGACAGGCTGTATAAAATCCGCCCCCTGATTACCCACTTCACCGCCAGGTTTGCAGAGGCTTATACACCTGGAAGGAATATCTGCGTGGATGAATCCCTAATGAAATACAAGGGAAGGCTGGGATTCAAGCAGTATATTCCTTCCAAACGCTCCAGGTATGGAGTGAAGGTGTATAAGCTCTGTGACAGCGAGAGTGGGTATACTCAGGCCTTCCGGGTGTACGAGGGAAAGGATAGTAGCCTTGACCCTCCAGGTTGCCCAGAACACATGGGAACCAGTGGCAAGATTGTGTGGGACCTACTTTTTCCCCGATGAACAAAGGGTACCACTTGTATGTTGATAATTTTTATACGAGTGTCCCTTTGTTCAAGCTGCTGTATTGTTTTGATACAGCAACATGCGGTACTGTTCGCAAGAACCGCGTAGGTTTCCCAGCACAGCTTGTCTGCACCCGGTTAAAAAGGGGGGAGACCTCAGCTCTGCGCCAAGAGGAGCTGTTGGCGGTCAAGTACAGAGACAAGAAGGATGTATACCTTCTATCCACCATCCACACTGAGAGGTCTGTGGAGGTCTCTGTACGTGGCAGAGCTGAGCGCATCAGGAAGCCAGTGTGCATCAAAGCCTATAACGGCATATGGGTGGGGTTGATCTGGCAGATCAGCTGCTCCAGCCCTACCAGATTATGCGGAAGTCAAGGGCCTGGTCCAAAAAGGTTGCAATTTACCTGATGCAAATTGCAACCCACAATGCAAAAAGGCAAACCCCGGAGTGACGCTGTCCTTTTTACAGTTTCAGCTCCAGGTCATTTCGGGGTTTTTGTACCAGGATGCACCTGCTCCCGGGCGGTGATGGGGGACAGAGTTGGGGCTACACATTTTATTTTTAAAATCCCCCCTACTGAGGGCAAACAGAAACCCCAAAAAAGATGCAGGGTGTGTTTCAAGAGGGGCAGAGGAGAGACACACTTTTTACTGCAGAATGCCCTGGACAACCCGGTCTGTGTCTTGGGGACTGTTTCAAGGTGTATCACACTGTGCGTGATCTGTGATTTTTTTTTGCCAGTAACCCATAACTGGATTTGACCATTCATGCCTAAAGTACAATGTGTGTGAAAAAATAACACAAAAAGTGACTACCTGAAAGTTTGACAAAGAGCTAGTGCATGGAAAGTGTTAAAATACAATTCTTTGAAGCACCCTAGGGTGTGCCCTTTCTAAAAATATATGGTTTGATGGGGGTAAATTACTTTGACCGGCTTCAAAAATGTCCAAATCGGACATGGGTGCATGATGAGGAAATGTGAAAATACCAAGTTGGAAAACTGAAATGTGCACCCACCAAATAAGGCCTATTAGCCCCCAAATGACTCTACATACCTATACATGGGTGGTATCAATTTACTCAGAAGATGTTGCTGAACATATTTTGGGGTGTTTTTTGGCAGTAAACCTTAACCACTTCGCTGCTGAGGATGCGCTCAGCGCGTCCTCAGCAGTCCCGCTGGTGTGCTGAGGACGCGCTGAGCGCGTCCTCACATTGGGGTCAGCGTTCGGCCCGGTTCCGGCCGATCGCTGGTCCCTCCGGTGCGGGCTGACATCCTGGATGTCAGCCCGGCATCCGGACCAGCAGCCGCCAGAATTAGTGTCATCGCGGGGGCGCGATGACACCTAATTCAGGCGCCCCCCCCGCATGTGCGGAGGAGGCACCTGAAAGGGAGGGGGGGAGGTCCTTCGGACCTCTCTCCCTCCCGATCGGCGGCGCACAGGGGGTTAACCCAGGCATCATTTGGAAGGGCACAGCCTGCCCTTCCAAATGATGCCTGGCATTAACCCCTGGGGAGCTGGATCGCGAATCGGCGCTGAAAAGCGCCGGTTCGCGATCCTTTCCCGGAGCTGGCCGACATCTTGGATGTCGGCCAAGCCTCCGGGAACTCCCCAGAGGACTGGCGTCATCGTGCGTAGCATGATGACGCCAGTCCTAGCGTTAACCCCTAACTGCCACCAACTGTGGAGATTAGGGAGTTCCAATGAACTCCCTATCTCCCGATCCGTGGCAGCTAGGGGTTAAATTTTGGTATAGTTGGCTCGGCCAGAGCATGGCCGTTCCAACGATACCAAACACTACAGTGAAAAATGTTGTAAAAAAAAAATGAAAAATAAAAAAAAAAAAAAATAAATAAATAAATAAAAAAAAAAATTAAACACTTTTTTTTTTTTCTTTGGTTTGTTAATGCAGCAATATTGTTCCCATTCAATTATAATGTGAACAATGATGCTGCACTAACGATTTTTGTATGCGGTGCGTTTGTTAAAAATAGTGTCATTTTCCCCAAAAAAAAATGTAACAAGACCCATCTCTAATTTTTTTAACAAGCGCACCCCATACAAAATATAACCGCAATTGCTCGCATGTTAAAATGTGGAAAAAAACACTTTACACATTGTAAATTATTGAAAATACATATTTTATTGCATTTTTTGTTATAATATACAGACATGACATAACGTATACATATAATAATGACATATTATGAATCTACCGAGTCTGACGGAAAGAACAATATATAATATGTCTGGGTCATATACTAAAATAAGCCTTCAAAACACGTTTAAACATGATGCGCAAAACAGGTAAAAATGACCTCAGCATAGGGGCGGGAAAAGCCTCAGCAGCGAAAGGGTTAAAGTTCACAGTACATGTATTCTTAAATTGCATTAAAAAAAAAATCACCAAAACTTTTTTTTTTCTCAAACTTTGGCATAGATTTGTGGTAAAATGTTTTGCATGGAAAGAGTCAAAATACCCCAAGTTTAATACCTTGATTTGTGTACTTTAAAAAAATATGTATATGTGGAGGGTTATTCAGGAATTAGTGACAGATATCAGTGTTACAATGTCACTATCACTAGTTTTAAAAGTAAACCCTTTGTAAATGGCAAAGTGCTACTTGCACTTATTGTTGCATAAAATAAGGAAAAAAGCGAGGAATATGTAAACATTGGGTATTGCTAAACTCAGAACTAAATTTAGAAACTACTAAGGAATTACATTTTTTTGACGGTTGTTGATACATAAGAAATTTTGGGGGTCAAAGCTCGATAAAGTGGTGTTTTTTCAATTTTTTTGTCATATTTCACAATGTTTTTTATAGTAAATTATATGAAATGATGAAAAAAAATTATATCTTTATAAAGTCCATTTAATGACGAGAAAAACAGTGTAAAATATGTGTAGGTTGCATAAACGAGTAAGAGGAAAATTTGACGTAAACACAAACAGCGCAGAAACGTAAAAACAGCAGCGGTCACTAAAGGACGGATTTGTGTAAAACCGCCCGGTCACTAAGGGGTTAATAATTATTTACTAAAAACGTGATTTCGTTTTTATATTGAAACCTATGGGGGAAAAACCTAGTTTCTAATAATAAATTAGTAAGCTTCAAATTCAGCAACAAAATCCCGAAAAATCCCCAAAAAATAAATTTCTTTTGCTGCCAGTGAAAAAAAACGGTTTAATAAAGTTTTAATAAAAACGCAAATATTATTTTACATTGAAACCAATGGGGAAAAATCCTAGTTTCTTTAACTACTTCGATGCAGAGGACGCATTCAGCGCGTCCTGCCGCATCGGCACTTGGCTGCGAAGGACGTGCTGAGCACGTCCTCCCTTTGCAGCTGTGATCGGCTGGGATTTCAGCCGATCGCTGCGGCCCACCCATCCCATCTTGGATGTCAGCCCAGCCTCCGGGACCCATGCGGGCAGGAATAGCGTCATTGCGCCGGGCGCAATGACGTCTATTCCAGTCACCCCCTGCCAGTACGGGGAAGGTGCCTAAAGAGGAGGGTTGAGGTCCTTTGACCTCTCTCCCTCCCCATCCGTATGGGGCACTGCAAAAAGGTAGGTACCACTTGGAAGAGCACAGCCTGCCCTTCCAAGCAGTGCCTACCTTTAACCCCTGGGGGCTGGATCACGATTCGGCACCAACAGGCGCCAGATCTCGGTCCCCTCTTGGATGTTGCCCAAGCTTCTGGATCTCCCACTGCCTACTGGCATCATCGCGCATAGCGCGATGACCTCAGTTCAGTAGTTAACCCCTAGCTGCGACCTATGGTGGAGATAGCCCCTGTCTCCCGATCCGTGGCAGCTAGGGGTTAATGTTATCATTGGAACGGACATAGCATGGCCTTTTTAATGATACCAAATATTAGGGATGTGCGTTTCGGGTTTCGGAACTTCGGAATTTTCAGGAGAATGACTGGAGAATGGAAAATTCTAGGTCAAAATAGCCGAACCAGAAAACGTCTCCCATTTATCTCACTTTCCAAATCGGCTATTCTGACCTAGAATTTTCCATTCTCCAGTCATTCTCCTGCTTTTCACCGCTCTCTGAATAACCCTGTCAGTGATCCGAAAATGATACCTGGGTGTATGAAATTTTGGATAAGTTCAAAATTATGAATCGCGGTAAAATAGTGAAGGACCCGAAACAAAAAATGATTGAAATGAACTGAAACGGAAAAAAAAAATGGGATGAAAAAATCTTTCCTTACCCCTCACAGCCGGTATGTCTGGCTTTCCTTACCCCTCACAGCCGGTATGTCTGGCTTTCCCTCCCCCTCACAGCCGGTATGTCTGGCTTTCCTTACCCCTCACAGCCGGTATGTCTGGCTTTCCTTACCCCTCACAGCCGGTATGTCTGGCTTTCCTTACCCCTCACAGCCGGTATGTCTGGCTCTCCTTGCATCTCACAGCCGGTATGTCTGGCTCTCCTTGCATCTCACAGCTGGTATGTCTGGCTTTCCTTACCTCTCACTGCCGGTATGTCTGGCTCTCCTTACCCCTCACATCACAGCCAGTATGTCTGGCTTTCCTTACCCCTCATAGCCGATATGTCTGATTTTCCTTACCCCTCAAAGCCGGTATGTCTGGCTCTCCTTAGCTCTCACAGCCGATATGTCTGGCTTTCCTTACTCCTCACAGCCGGTATGTCTGACTTTCCTTACCCCTCACAGCCGGTATGTCTGGCTTTCCTTACCCCTCACAGCCGGTATGTCTGGCTCTCCTTACCTCTCACAGCCGGTATGTCTGGCTCTCCATACCTCTCACAGCCGATATGTCTGGCTTTCCTTACCTCTCACAGTCGGTATGTCTGGCTTTCCCTCCCCCTCACATCCAGTATGTCTGGCTTTCCTTACCCCTCACAGCCGGTATGTCTGGCTTTCCTTACACCTCACAGCCGGTATGTCTGGCTTTCCTTACACCCTCACAGCCAGTATGTCTGGCTTTCCTCCCCTTCACAGCTGGTATGTCTGGCTCTCCTTGCATCTCACAGCTGGTATATCTGGCTTTCCTTACCTCTCACAGCCAGTATGTCTGGCTTTCCTTACACCTCACAGCCGGTATGTCTGGCTTTCCTTACACCCTCACAGCCGGTATGTCTGGCTCTCTTACCTCTCACAGTCGATATGTCTGGCTCTCCTTACACCCTCACAGCTGATATGTCTGGCTTTCCTTACCTCTCACAGCCGGTATGTCTGGCTCTCCTTACCTCTCACAGCCGGTATGTCTGGCTCTCCTTACCTCTCACAGTCGATATGTCTGGCTCTCCTTACCTCTCACAGCCGGTATGTCTGGCTCTTTCCTTACCCTCACTGCCGGTATGTCTGGCTTTCCTTACCCCTCACAGCCGGTATGTCTGGCTTTCCTTACCCCTCATAGCTGGTATGTCTGGTTTTCCTTACCCCTCACAGCCGGTATGTCTGGCTCTCCTTACCTCTCACAACCGGTATGGTATGTCTGGCTTTCCTTACCTTTCACAGTCGGTATGTCTGGATTTCCCTCCCCATCACAGCTGTAAGTACCGACTGTGAGGGGTAAGGAAAGCCAGACATACCGGCTATGATGGGTAAGGAAAGTCAGACATACCGGCTGTGAGGGGTAAGGAAAGCCAGACATACCGGCTGTGAGGGGTAAGGAAAGTCAGACATACCGACTGTGAGGGGTAAGGAAAGCCAGACATACCGGCTATGAAGGGTAAGGAAAGTCAGACATACCGGCTATGAGGGGTAAGGAAAGTCAGACATACCGGCTGTGAGGGGTAAGGAACGCCAGACATACTGGCTGTGATGTGAAGGGTAAGGAAAGCCAGACATACCGGCTATGAGGGGTAAGGAAAGTCAGACATACCGGCTGTGAGGGGTAAGGAAAGCCAGACATACCGGCTGTGAGGGGTAAGGAACGCCAGACATACCGGCTGTGAGGGGTAAGGAAAGCCAGACATACCGGCTATGAGGGGTAAGGAAAGCCAGACATACCGGCTGTGAGGGGTAAGGAAAGCCAGACATACCGGCTGTGAGGGGTAAGGAAAGCCAGACATACCGGCTGTGAGGGGTAAGGAAAGCCAGACATACCGGCTGTGAGGGGTAAGGAAAGATTTTTTCATCCCATTTTTTTTTTCCGTTTCAGTTCATTTCAATCATTTTTTGTTTCGGGTCCTTCACTATTTTACCGCGATTCATAATTTTGAACTGATCCAAAATTTCATACACCCAGGTATCATTTTCGGATCACTGACAGGGTTATTCAGAGAGCGGTGAAAAGCAGGAGAATGACTGGAGAATGGAAAACTCTCACATTCTCACATCACAGCCGGTATGTCTGGCTTTCCCTCCCCATCACAGCTGGTATGTCTGGCTTTCCTTACCCCTCACAGCCGGTATGTCTGGCTTCCCCTCCCCCTCACAGCCGGGTTGTCTGGCTTTCCCTCCCCCTCACAGCCGGTATGTCTTGCTTTCCCTCCCCGTCACAGCTGGTATGTCTGGCTTTCCCTCCCCGTCACAGCTGGTATGTCTGGCTTTCCTTACCCCTCACAGCCGGTATATCTGGCTCTCCTTACCTCTCACAGCCGGTATGTCTGGCTTTCCCTCCCCCTCACAGCCGGTATGTCTGGCTTTCCTTACCCCTCTCAGCCGGTATGTCTGGCTTTGCTTACCCCTCACAGCTGGTATGTCTGGCTTTCCCTCCCCGTCACAGCTGGTATGTCTGGCTCTCCTTACCTCTCACAGCCGGTATGTCTGGCTTTCCCTCCCCCTCACAGCCGGTATGTCTGGCTTTCCCTCCCCCTCACAGCCGGTATGTCTGGCTTTCCCTCCCCCTCACAGCCGGTATGTCTTGCTTTCCTCCCCGTCACAGCTGGTATGTCTGGCTTTCCCTCCCCGTCACAGCTGGTATGTCTGGCTTTCCTTACCCCTCACAGCCGGTATATCTGGCTCTCCTTACCTCTCACAGCCGGTATGTCTGGCTTTCCCTCCCCCTCTCAGCCGGTATGTCTGGCTTTCCTTACCCCTCTCAGCCGGTATGTCTGGCTTTGCTTACCCCTCACAGCTGGTATGTCTGGCTTTCCCTCCCCGTCACAGCTGGTATGTCTGGCTCTCCTTACCTCTCACAGCCGGTATGTCTGGCTTTCCCTCCCCCTCTCAGCCGGTATGTCTGGCTTTCCCTCCCCGTCACAGCTGGTATGTCTGGCTTTCCTTACCCCTCACAGCCGGTATGTCTGGCTCTCCTTACCTCTCACAGCCGGTATGTCTGGCTTTCCCTCCCCCTCTCAGCCGGTATGTCTGGCTTTCCTTACCCCTCTCAGCCGGTATGTCTGGCTTTCCTTACCCCTCACAGCCGGTATGTCTGGCTTTCCTTACACCTCACAGCCGGTATGTCTGTTGCAGCCGGTATGTCTATCTCTCCTTACCTCTCACAGATGGTATGTTTCCTTCTAGGGTTAAATCTCCCTTTCGAGTTTATAGTTTTTTCTGTCGCTTTCAGTTATTGCCTAACATTTCTCAAATTATTAATCACAAGACACAATTCCCCTCCCTCCTTCACTAAAAGTAAACTATTCCTCGTTCCTCTGGTTTTTCTCTGTATTTTGTAATTCATATTTCGTTCCGCACATTGTATGGATTCTCAGGAGGTCGGCAGGTGAGTAAATGCATAAAGTGAGTGTGACTCATCCTGGTAGATTGGTGAGTGCAGGGCGGCTGCTGGTGAGTGCGGGGCGGCTGCTGGTGAGTGCGAGGCGGCTGCTGGTGAGTGCGGGGCGGCTGCTGGTGAGTGCAGGGCGGCTGCTGGTGAGTGTGGGCTGGGGGAGTAAAGCCAGTTTACTGAGCGACTGTGAGTGAGTGATCCATAACTGAGGGGAAACGGTGCATTCACTGAGCGAGTGGGGAAAATGGGGCTGAAAAGTAATTCCAGTGAATATGTGAGGGGTAAATGGGTAAATGGAGCAGAATAAGTGAGGGGTAAATGGGGTGTATGTTTCTTTTACAGGAGTTGAAGTGAGGGCTTTCTGGGGCAGAAGACTCAGTTGATGGAGTGATGGGTTACTGGGGCAGATTGGTTCATTATTAGAGAAACACCCATTATAATCCTCTATATTATTCATTTCTTCTCAGGACCAAGATGGAGACTCCGCTCTGCATTATGCCACCATTTTTCCCTCTGTTAGTGGCGCGGGGAGGAAGGCGCAGAAGCCCTGGGTCAGTGAGGAGGAATGTACAGAGTATGCTGCAGTGAAAGTAGTGACGCGCCCCCTCCCTCATACCAGCACAGGCACCCAACGAGACATGGAAGAGTCATACGTGTGCTATGCCGCATTACGCATGTCACCACCACCATAGACAGATCAGCTGTGCCACAAAACAGACTGACAGGCTGTCAAAAGAGACTGTGTGTGTGACAGATCTCTGTACCCCAACAGGGTCACATCTGCCAATGCCGCTTCCATACTGGACCCCCTGTTCTCCCCAGCCAGACTTTGTGCCTTCTCCAGTCCTCAGATGAAGATCAAAGATTGGGTCACATAGAGACCTGCTAACATCCTCCAGAAATGAGACGAGGGTCTATATCTGGGGTCAGGATCAGAATGGAACTCTTTTAATTGGGAACAGGCACAGATAATTATGCGGTTCAGCCTGGGTTATTTACATAGACAAAACCGCCTCTAGAAAATGTTGGGAAACATACTTTAACTAGAGCAAATAATGGAATGGACATTGTGTAACATTCCTAGACACACAGGACAATAGCAATCATGATTGACAAACAGATTATAGTTTAAACAACAGATAACGGGGCAGTGTTTGCCAGATAAAGAAGATAAACAACTCCTCAAATATGCAGCAGATAAATAGATACACTACGACCATAACAATAGATAATAACATTATTCATGCATAACTCAGATTACAGACACGAGAGGGCAAAGAAACTACACAGAACATCCAGCCTGCACCTCCCAAATACATATCCAGGTCCATGCACCCCAAGTCCAAATGACGCACGTCACAGTGTGCTTACTTTCACAGCTGGGTATACTTACCTTCAGAACTGGAATACCAGGGTTGGTATAATCATCCCCAGGCTTGGTATACTTATCCTCGGGGTTGGTATACTTATTTCTGGGGTTGGTATACTTATTTCTGGGGTTGGTATACTTATCCTCGGGGTTGGTATACTTATTTCTGGGGTTGGTATACTTATCCTCGGGGTTGGTATACTTATTTCTGGGGTTGGTATACTTATCCTCGGGGTTGGTATACTTATTTCTGGGGTTGGTATACTTATCCTCGGGGTTGGTATACTTATTTCTGGGGTTGGTATACTTATTTCTGGGGTTGGTATACTTATCCTCGGGGTTGTTATACTTATTTCTGGGGTTGGTATACTTATTTCTGGGGTTGGTATACTTATTTCTGGGGTTGGTATACTTATCCTCGGGGTTGTTATACTTATTTCTGGGGTTGGTATACTTATTTCTGGGGTTGGTATACTTATCCTCGGGGTTGGTATACTTATTTCTGGGGTTGGTATACTTATCCTCGGGGTTGGTATACTTATTTCTGGGGTTGGTATACTTATCCTCGGGGTTGTTATACTTATTTCTGGGGTTGGTATACTTATTTCTGGGGTTGGTATACTTATCCTCGGGGTTGGTATACTTATTTCTGGGGTTGGTATACTTATCCTCGGGGTTGGTATACTTATTTCTGGGGTTGGTATACTTATCCTCGGGGTTGGTATACTTATTTCTGGGGTTGGTATACTTATTTCTGGGGTTGGTATACTTATCCTCGGGGTTGTTATACTTATTTCTGGGGTTGGTATACTTATTTCTGGGGTTGGTATACTTATCCTCGGGGTTGGTATACTTATCCTCGGGGTTGGTATAATTATCCTCGGGGTTGGTATAATTATCCTCGGGGTTGGTATACTTATCCTCGGGGTTGGTATACTTATCCTCGGGGTTTGGTATACTTATTTCTGGGGTCGGTATTTTTGATTCGTATTATTTTGATTAGTATTAGTTTCAGGGTAAGTTTTATGGTTAGGGATCATTGAAGAGTTAGGGTTAGTTTTTGGGTTATGGTTAGTGTTAGGGTCAAATCTGTCGCAGCTGCAGTGAATTCAGCATTCACCGCAGGGTCCCTGACATGCAGCGAACGACCCTCCAAACACATCCAAAAAACAGACTCGAAACTGCCGATTTGATCTGAAAAAACACTGCTGCAAAACTGACGAATCGATCCGGAAAAAGCCAATGACCCGCCAAACAGACTGCCGACCAGCTGCCGGAAAAAGCCAACAAGCTGCCGAACAGGGGGGAAAAGAAAAAAAACAACTCACCGAAACTTTTAAAATAAGTTTGCAAAAAAGCTACAGCAGGAAAATGCCTGAAATAATCTAAAAGATCCTGTGAATAATAATAAAAATATCTGATACAGAAAAAAGTGGTTTAATAAATATTGAAGAAAAACAAGGACTTTTTTCTCCATTGAAACCTATGGGATTCGTCTGAATAAACCTGTCGAATGAAATGACCGAACATCAGGGCATTTCACTGACATTTCTCTGCTGTTCAATGTGAATAGATTAAATATTTCTAATCAAAAGAAAGTTCCAAATATGCCAAAGATCACCATATTTCATTGGCAGATCACCAATATTTGGTGAATCGCCAGCTTTTTGAATAGCCGAATGGCCACAAAATGTCACTGTACGGGGAAATTCACTGTTCGGTGCAATTTCGTGGCCAGTTTGACTCTCTGTGAATAACAATGATAGTGTTATGGTTAGTTTAACCGCTTCACTCCCAGATCGAGTTACTTGAGTTTTCAAAGGCGCTATCAGGTGCTCGATATCGAGTTATCTCGATCTGCAGCTGAGCAGGGCAAAAGCAAATTCAATTTTTTATTGCAAATTATTTTCATTTGCCTTTGGACTCCAGAAGCAGCCACCAAAGTTTCAGCTCCGTGGGCATAAAGTGCTAAAACTCTTTAAAACCAGCTAGGAAATGTCCTGACATACGGGGCTTTCCTCAGATGATGCACAGAGCCACGAGCTGCAGATCTACCTGCAGTTACTCCTTTAGGCCAGTAGATGGCGACCTCTCCCTCCCAAATAGATTATTACAGTAAGGAATACACTGGGAATATCCACAAATATTACTTACTGTATAATTAATTCAAATGATTGTTCCAAAAAAAACACTGATTCCTCACAGTGACATTTTGGAAAATCAATTGGTAATGAAGGGGTTAAATGTTAGGTTTTTGCAGTTAGAGTTACTTTAACAGGGTTATTCAAAGAGAATCGAAAAGTCACCGCATGTTCGGTGACTTTTCATTCTCTTCAATTCGGCGCGATTTGGTGATCCCATTTCAGCGACCCTGCGGTGTATTCAGCAAGTACCACAGGGCCGCCGAAATGCAGAGAAAAGCCGCCGCAAACCTGATGAAAAGTCACCGCAAAAACCCGGCGAATGCATGCCGAAACCCGCAAAAACATCTGGATTAACCCACTGCAGATGCCGGAAAACCCGAGCAGGAGCCGATCACAGCGCAGAGCAGCCTCCGTAAAAAGCCGACACCGCAGACGAGTGAACTGAATAAATTAGCAAAACAGTTTGCTTGAATGTTTGAAAAGTGAAACGCTGTTTGCAAAGAAACTACTGAGCGAAAATGTCTGAAATTTACATATAAAATCCAATGAATGATAATAAAAAGGGAAGTTACAGAAAAAAGAAGTCAACTTAACCCTTTCCATGCGGAGGACGCGCTCAGCGTGTCCTGCCGCATGGCTACTTCGCTGTGGAGGACGCGCTGAGATCGTCCTCCCTTTGCAGCGGCGATTGGCCAGGATTCCGGCTGATCGCGGCGGCCCCCCGGTGCAGGCTGACATCCTCGATGTCAGCCCAGCCTCCGGGACCCCACCGGGCACGATAGACGTCATTGCGCCTGCGCGATGACGTCTATTTCAGGCACCCCCCCGCCATTGCGTGTAAGGTGCCTGAAGTGGCGGTCCTTCAAACCTCTCCCCCTCCCCATCCATGTGGGCCAGCGAGTAAAGGCAGGCACCGCTTGGAAGGGCACATCTGCCCTTCAAAGCGGCGGCTGTCTTTAACCCCTAGGGGGCTGGATCGCGATATGGTGCTAACATGCGCCATATTGCGGTCCCCTCCCGGAGCTGGCCGACATCTTGGATGTCAGCCAAGCTTCCACAATATCCCCCTAATGACTGGCGTCATCGCGCATAGCGCGATGGCACCAGTTTTGCAATTAACCCCTTGCTGCCACCTATGGTGGAGATAGAGGGTTCCAATGAACCCCCTTTGTCCCGATCCATGATAGCTAGAGGTTAATGTTTGATATCATTGGAACAGCCAGAGCATGGCCTTTCCAATGATACCAAACATGACCATGTGCAATGTAAAAAATAATTAAAAATAAAATTAAAAAAATTAAAAATTAAAAAAACTTTTTTGTTTTGTTTGATTAGTGCAGCAATATTGTTTCCATTTCAATTATAATGTGAATAATGATGCTACACTAACGATTTTTTCTATGGGGGTGTTTGCTAAAAAACACGTAATTTTCCCCAAAAAAAGTAACGATTCCCCGTTTCTAATTTTTTGAACAAACGCACCCCATAGAAGATGTAACCGCAAACGCTCGCATGTTAAAATGTGAAAAAAAACACTTTACACGTAAATTATTGAAAATTAAACTTTTTTTGCATTTTTTGTTATAATATACGGACAGGACATAACGTATACATATAATAAGGACATATTATGAATCTGCCGAGTCTCCCGGAAAGAACGATATATAATATGTCTGGGTCGCATAATAAAATGTGACTTCAAATCGCATTTAAACATGATGAGCGAAACTGGTAAAAATGAGCTCAGCACACAGGCGTGAAAAGGCTCAGCAGCGAAAGGGTTAAAAAATATTGGACTTTTTAGAAAAAGAATAAAATCCAGAAAAATGCTTAAACTATCCAAAAAAAATCTAAAAAATAATGAGACTTTTTGATGCAGAATTTTATAATGAACGGTTTATTAGATATTGAATTAAAACGGGAATATTTTTAGCATTGAAGTCTATGGGATTCTCCTGAATAAACCTGCCGAATTAAACCACCGAACAGCAGGGCATTTCGGGAACCTTTCACTGCTGGTTTGTGTTCTCTGAATAGCTGAAGCAGTGCTTCTCTATGGGGATTCACTGCCCTCGAACAGGCATCGAACAGGCACCGTATGTGCAGGCAATTCGCCAGGATTTGGCGTATTGCCTGCTCTCTGGATAGCCGAATGGCCAGGAAAGGTAACCGAACGCTGAATTTCAGCGTTCGGCTACCTTTCTCCAGCCATTCGGATCTCTTTGAATAACCCTGTAAGTGTTAGGGTTTGTGTAAGTGTTAGGGTTAGAGTTACTTTAAGTGTTAGGGTTTATGTAAGTGTTAGGGTTTGTGTAAGGGTTAGGGGTAGTTTTAGGGTTAGAGTTAAAGTGTTAGTGTTAATTTTAAGGTTAGAGATAGATAGGGTTTTAATAAAAAAATATTTAATAAAATATACAGATAAAATGTAACTATAATCTAAACGATATAAGGGAGAATAGTAAATATAACCAGAACAAAAATATATGAACGTTATAAAACACCCTTTATATATATTCTATGGGCTATATCTAATAGGAGATCAAACAGATATAATGATTGATTCCAAAATCCTCTTTTTATTTCTTATAAATCCTAATGATTTTCTAGTTTCAATTAATTATACTTTATCTGCTGGTTCCAATTTTTATATTTATTTTAAATATAAATACAACAAAAAAAAATTCCCTAACGCCTTAATTATATTTTATTATTTATCACTAAAAACAATTAAAGTAATTAATTAAATTTAAGCAAATCCAAAAATCAGGTGGAAAACCTTTTTCTATTATTATAAAATCTAATTGTTTTATAGTTGTAGTAAGTTTGTTCTATTTTCCTTTATTAATGTTTTCCGTTTTGACAGTATGAATACAATATGTCCGTTAAAATGTAATTTGTTATATAAATTTATAAACATAACCAATGCAGATCAATGCGCTGACAAGTAGGGATGAGCTGTTTGGTTCAATCAGTTCGGAGTTCGATTCGAACTTTGGCAGTTCGCAAGTTCGCGAACTTCGAACTTTTTGGCGTGTTTGGTTTGAGTTAGCAAAAAAAAATAATTTTGAAAAAAGTATAAAAAGATGCTTAAAAAATACAAAAAAATCTACAAATAAAGAGACTCTTTACTACAGAATATTATAAGCAACGGTTTATTAGATATTGAATTAAAAACTAATGTGTACGTGCAAAGATTCTCACCTCTAAATGACATGTGTTTTCAAACGGCATAAACATCAGGTGGTTTTAGGCTGGGGTCAGACGAGCGCAGTGTTAACGTCCGTGTTGCCCGCACAGAAGTACGTCCGTGATAGCATACAATTGTGTTAAATGGAGCCCCACACACGAAGTACGTTTGCACAGAAGTGCGGAGGCTGACGGACACTGCAAACGGACGCAGGTTAGGCAAGAACGTAATACTGCTAGAACGGACGTGCGGAGTGCGCCACATCCACAACGTTCGCATAGCTTTGTGTGTGAGTGATGGAGCGTGGTCAGACGGACTGCATTTATACGTCCAGCATTTTTGACAGACAGAATGTTTTTTCATTGTAATTTATTTTCCCTGCTACATCAGTCAAAAAATACGTCAGTGAAAAAAACGGACTGTGTGGCCCACTGGTGTATTTTGGCCTAGGCCAACAAGGCCTAGGCCTAGGGCGGCACTCTCCAGGGGGCGGCGGCCCGCCGGGTGGCCCCAACCCATAAAAAAAAAAAAATAATATATTTTTTACTTTTGCAAACTATTTTACCAGGAAGGAAACATTGAGATGTCACTAATTTTCAAGTATGTCCTGGGTAGGCAACGCCTAGGCTTTCACTTTCCAGGGGCAAACAAAAACCTCACCACTAATTGGGTTACTCACAGAGCACCGAAATGACGCCAACATTTTGGTGTTCTGTAGTTCCCTGAACTTCGGGGAATAAAATTTCCCCACCCTGCAGTTAATTCACCATTCACCGCAGGGTCCCCAAAGTGCATGGAGTCGGCCGCTGTATGCTGCCACCGTGGCCTGCTGTTTTCAAAAGAACTACTGAACGAAAATGTCTGGAATTTACATATAAGATCCTATGATTGATAATAAAAAGTTCTGTTACAGAAAAAGAAGAACCGATATTAAAAAAAAGGGGGGGATTTTGCCAAAGAAATTCTGAAAAATTACTAAATGGTACTAAAAAAAACCCAATAAATAAAGACTTTTTACTGCAGATTAAAATAAGTGGTTTATTAGATATTGCATAAAAACGGGAATATTTTTAACATTGAAACCTATGGGGTTCGCCTGAATACCTGAACCTGCTGATTGAAACCACCGAACATCAGGGCATTTCACTGTCATTTCTCTGCTGTTTGGTGTTCTTTGAATAGATTAACCATTACTTCTCTATGGGGATTTGCACTGCCTTCAAACAGCACTGTACTTGCTGGCAGTTCGCCAAACTTGTGTGTGAGCATATCACCAGAGCAGTGGTGTACTTAGAGGAGTGGCGGAGGGCGGGCCGCCCCAGGTACCAGTGATTATTGGGGTGTCATTAGGGGGTACTAGGAGGTGCCACTGTCACTGTGTGTCAGCTTTGAGCTGTGTTCTCAAACAACGAGCAGCGGAGCATGGCGTTTGCATACGGAATAAAATCGGATAGAATAAAAATCCCCCTCTCCTCCCTCCATAGCTCCTCCCCTGCCCTGCAGCAGTTCTAGGAGGGGGATGTGATTTGTGTCCAGAGAGAGAAGATGACAGTAAACTGCAGGTAAAGGGGGTGGGGTATCAGCAGAATATGAAGCCCTGTCTGGTTACTGCTGTTTAAAGTGGACCTTTCCTTAACCAGCACTGCAGTGATAGAAATTTGTCATTGAGCTGCCTGGCTCCTGGTGAGTCTGCGTGCGTGCAGGTCACACTTGGTCCGGCCAGTCAGGTGGTACTGAGTCTCAGTACCACCTGACTGGCTGAACCACGTGACACGCACACAGCTGCCCACCCTTTCGTTAACATGGACTGTCACTCTATTCTGGACTGAACACCCACCAGGAAGGGAATAAAAGCCACGGTGCACCCTCTGGCAGTGGCACCCCACTGCTGACAAGATGGCTCCACGCACAGGCACAGCCGCGATCCTAACATGGCCTGGAGGAACCTCCTGCTGAGTCTGTACACAGTCCCTGCTGACTTTGCACACAGCCCTACCGCGGACGGAGGCCGGTAAATGTAGAATAAATAATTGCTGTGTGCTCATATACACTCGGTTTGCTGGGAGTTTCATTGCAGTGGATTCTGATGCACTCATACACTCCACACATTGCATTGCTGGGAGTTTTATTGCCGTGGATTCTGATACGCTGACACACACCACAAATTGCATTGCTGGGAGTTTTATTGCAGTGGATTCTGATGCACTCATACACACCACACATTGCATTGCTGGGAGTTTTATTGCTGTGGATTCTGATACGCTGACCCGCACATTGCATTACTGGGAGTTTTATTGCTGTGGATTCTAATACACTCATACACACTGCACATTGCATTGCTGGAATTTATATTACTATGGATTCTGATACGCTGACACACACCAAACATTGCATTGCTGGGAGTTTTATTGCTGTGGATTCTGTGATACACACTGCATAGTACTGTGAGTTTTATTGCCTTGGAGCTCTGGGATACACTCATACACACTGCACATTACTGTGAGTTTTATTGCTGTGCAGTTCTGTGATATGCTCATACACAGTGCACATTTCTGTGGGTTTTATTGCTGTGCAGCTCTGTGATACACTCATATGCAGTGCACGTTTCTGTGGATTTTATTGCTCAACCAATTAGAGCGGCTGTGATCCAGTATACTTTACATGCGTGGCTGTTCTTTGTAAAAATGCTTGCATTTAAACATTTCATAATTTTATTTATCTCAATAGATACATTTGAAATGGTATACAAAATATACAAGTAGGCACTTGGTATCCACTTTTAATATAAAGAGAGGAAAAGGCGGAGCTCTAAGAGGAAAAGTTGGAGCTTAAAGAGGAAGGGTGGGGATTAACCAGGAAGAGGTGTGGCCTTGACAGGAAGGGGTGCCTCAAATTTAAATTAGGGGGTGCACGAGTTTAGTCAGGCCTAGGGCAGCACAAAACCTAAATACACCACTGGTGTGGCCACTACCTTGTCATCAGTCAGTAACTACGTCCGTACTGCACGGACGCACAGTCCGTACAAAATGCGCTCATCTGACCCTAGCCTTAGTCTGGTCTAATGAATTTGATACATTGTATGTATGTAGACTATACTGAGGGTGTGGTGTCTCCAGATGTATCAAACAACACCTGTGCTTCTGAGAAGTGTTAATTTTTCTACTAATCTTCCTCTAAGGCTAGGGTCAGACTAGCGCAGTTTTAACGTGCGTTTAGCCGCACGAAATCACGGCCGTACTAGCAGCAAATGACGTCCAATGCCGGGGAACATACGACGAACGGCCGCACGAAAGTTCGTCCGCGCAACGCAAGTGGCCAACGAACGCATTTTTTCGAGAACGTCAAACCGCTACTACTGACGTACAGAGTGCGCTGCGGCCGCATAGCGGCGTGTGTGCGTGATTAGGAGACGTCAGACGCTGCTAATGTCCGGCCAAGATAACGTCCAGACTCAAAAAGTGTTTTATTGATGATCCGTACAAAATCACGGACGAAAAGGCGCATCGTATGACCGCTATGGCGTATTCCGGGGGAAAATACGTACGTTCGTTCGACCGAACTTTTTCACGGACGACGTGAAAAATGCGTTCGTCTGACCCTAGCCTCATATGCTGCATATCACTGCTGTGTGCTCAGCTCATTGTTACCTAATTTTTCGCTCATCATGTTTAAACGTGATTTGAAGCCACATTTTATTAAATGACCCAGACATATTAGATATCGTTCTTTCTGGCTGACTCCGCAGATTCATAATATATCATTTTTATATGTATACGTCATGTCCTGGCTGTATATTATGACAAAAAATGCAATAAAAATAGAATTTTTAATCATCTGCAGTGTGTAAAGTGTTTTTTTTCACATTTTAGCACATGAGCGTTTGCGGTTATGTTTTCTATGGGGTGCACTTGTACAAAAAATTAGAAATGGGAACTTGTTACATTTTGTGGGGGGAATTACGTGATTTATAGCAAACGCACCCCATAGAAAAAAATCATTTGTGCATCATCGTTCACATTATAATTGAAATGTGAACAATATTGCTGCATTAATAAAAATAACACATGCAGATGAATAGACTTGTGTTGCTAGTTAACTGCACCATGCTACAGCTCTTACTCAGAAAGAAGGGTGGAACTTCACACACACAGGAAGTGCATCATTATAAAGCAAGGGAAAAAAGAAAAGCATGTACAATACAGAAGGACTATCTATACAGTATAAATCCCCATCTAAATGAATATAACTGTAACAGCACATGGGCAATATATATATACGCATGATGTGGGCTGGCCTGGGCAATATATATATGCATGATGAGAGCAGGCCTGGGCACTATATATATACGCATGATGTGAGCTGGCCTGGACACTATATATATGCATGATGGCGCATCTGTGACTGTCTGTGAGCACGATGTGAGCTGGCCTGGGCCTGGGCAATATATATACGCATTAGACATGTGCACAGCACAAAATTTCGTTTTGAACTAATGGATTAGTACTAAAATGCAATTTATTTAGTTGCTAAAGAAATTCGTTTTCAGTTCTTTAGTATGAAAACTAATTTCGTTCATCCGAAAACCAGTGGATACAATTACTATTGTAGTGGCTCCTCAGAGGGCTGAGATCACTGCTTGTTACAGTATCTCTCACTCTCAGCACAATGTGGGCCATATTACATAGTTGGTGCTAACTTAACCAGAGCTGTTGTAACCTTCCCAGAGCCATTATAGCCTATTGAGGTTTTCAGTTTACAACAGCTCTGGTTAAGTTAGCACCAACATTGTAATACTGCCCCGTGTCAGGCAAAGCTGTTACAGTAACTGACTGCAGCTGATCACAGCGCTCAGAGTTTCAGTAAAACTAGTAAATAATATTTTTATATGTAAGAGGTTAGAACAATATTATTTCCTTGTTTTACTGAAACTCTGAGCGCTGTTACAGTCAGTTACTGTAACAGCTGAGCCTGATTCATTGTACTGAGATATAATGTAACAAGCAGCCGATCTCAGCGCTCACAGCCACTGGATTTAAAGGGCTAAAAAAAAAAAAGGCTCCTCTCTGTATAATGTTTAGAACATCCTCCTGCATTAATTAATACCCCTCTTTGTATAATGTAGATAACATCCTCCTACATTAATGTCCCTCTCTGTATAGAACATTCTCCTCAATTTATACCTTTCTCTGTATAATGTATATAACATCCTCCTGCATTAATACCCCTCTCTGTATAATGTATAGAACATACTCCTGCATTAATTAATGCCCGTCTCTGTATAGAACATCCTACTGCATTGGCATGTGGAGAGTGCAGAACTTCGGATGTTGCGATGTTGCGCTCTTCATTGCTGGTCTCCTTCACTCATCAATGTAATATCACAAAAAGGACTGAAACTAAAATGTAGTGCATTTTATTTTAGTTTCTTTCGTTTTTTGTACTGAGCAGTTTCGTTTCTCTTGAGTCATACTAAAACTAAATTATCCCAAAATTCGGACTAAATCGTTTTAGTACTAAAACGAATGCACATGTCTAATACGCATGATGTGCGCTGGCCTGGGCAATATATATATACGCATGATGAAAATTTGCAAAGGATAAGGCACGCAAAGTGAAATTTTGATGTGTCTCAAATTGAAACTTAGGTGACAACTCTTATTATTTTTTTCCGTTAATTTATATTTGTTCAATACAGTTAATTTTAATTTGTTTAATAGAGTTAATTTAAAATGGTTTAATACAGTTTATTTATAATTATTTTACCTTTACTATTGGTGCTTTTCAAACTTTATTCTTAAGTAAAAAGAAATTTAGCAGTTTCATGTTGTGTGGTTTTTTTTTTGGTTTTTTTTGGGGGGGTGCAAGTAGCTGGTCTTGCCTAGGGCACAAAATAGTCTAGCACCGGCCCTGACCGCATGGTTCACCCCTGCACTCTTCCACAATACCACAGAGGGGTTACTGTATGATGGCACTTGCTGGCCTGGCACCAAAAGCACAATATCTGGGTGCACTGACGCCTTTACCAGATTCATATCTTTTTAATATAGGACCACATGGCCCGCCCCTGCATTCTTCCACAATACCTCAGAGGGGTTACGGTGTGACGGCACTGTTGCCGACACTAAAAGCCCAATTTTAAAGGACCTATTGTTACTTTCATCCAAAGTCTGCATAGGTTTCACCATAATTTAGCCAAAGAATCACAAAACTTTTTCTGCGCGTCCTAAAATGTCTTTTCATACAGACTGCCGCCCCAAGCAGTTGTTTATGAATAAATTAAAGGAAAAGCATTTACCGTCATTTGAAACGTCATTTTTTGGTTTTTACATATTTCTATACATCCGAGAAATCCGCCACTTCACGGGCAGGTTATGGGGACCTCCTAGGCACGATATTCGAAGGAATTTTTTGTTGTTATTTTTAACCCTTATTTCATGAAAAACTCACTGTCCCTTTAAAAACGTTTTTTTTTTACTTTTTGTCCTTGTTTCCTGTCCCCCAGGGCACTACCCGGACCCCCATACACCTTTTATGGCAAATATCTAGCATATATGCCCTCTTGGAGGGCACTCTAAAAATTGAACGTCCCATTGACTTGTCGTCGAGTCCCATTGACTTGTATTGAGTTCGAGTTCGAATTCGAACATTTGGAAAGTTCGAGTTCGAGTGCGAACAGAACTCGGGGGTGTTCGGCTCATCCCTACTGACAAGTTAAAGACGGTATAAATATTTAAAGGTGATTATTAAAAGGTATATATCCTGATTATATTATAAAGAATTGTAATAAATTACAGAGTTAAATCCGTTATTTAATCCATGTGGGATTAGAGTCTCGCATTAAATACCCGTTTCATTTCTTCTTTTGCCAATTTGGTAAAAAAAATCTCCTATTTCCACTTATTGTGCCATTTATGGTCATTCTATGGGTTTCTGGTCATGGCGCTGGGTCTGATGTGTTCACAGGTTAGTTATTGGCAGGATTTCGATAGTTCATCTCACAATGTATGGAGCCGCCAGGGACATCGAGGAGAATAAATACATGTTAATATGCAGCATTCACAGCAAAACGCACAGAGTCTCCTTAATGAAAATTACATCATTTAATTGATGGAAAAGGTTCAACGTTTCATTCCTCGCTCGACTTTTCATCTTTACTATATGGGGATGTTTTTTCTGTTATGTTTAATATTAAATGTATTTATTTCCTTCCTGTGTTGTTACATCCTGTGCAAACACCACACACACAAACCTCTTTCTTCCACAAACATATTTGGTCTTTTTTTAGGAAACTACAAAACAAATATACATTGTTTAAGTTCTTGTCCCTAATGTTTGTAATTTGTTGTTTCTGATCATTTGCTGTTTGTATAAAAATGATTCTGTTACAGAAAAGGATAATAATAACATTTCTTCTTTTTCACCATTTAATTACAGATAAAGTTAGTTTTCTTCGTGGTTATTGTGTTTAGGTTTGTTTTATGATAAAGCCAGGAAGCCTCTATGTTACATTTTATCCTTAATTTACTCTTTTTACTTTTTCCCAAAACCCTCATATATTGAATTATCTAGAATTCTCTGTGATTTCTCTTTGAATTTTTGTGATTCCGTCCTGTTGCTTTTTACTCTTAGATATGACCCTTTTGGGATTCCATCCAGCTAAGACGGCTGCTTGTTTTATCTTTATGACTCTTGGTGTCGGCCGGTTTAAAACATGAACAAGATTTGATTATATCGTCTTCCGTGTAAATCTCTAAATGTAAATAATGACCCCCCCCTCGCTCTACTTGTAATTTATATCCCATTAGTCTGTGTTTGAAAATACCAAAATAAGTAACTAACAAATTACTTCAAAACATTATGTTAGCCACAAGATATTGCATCTCCCAAAAGGGGGGGTTCAGGGGTCCTTACCTTCCCGGGAGTCATCACTGAAAAAGCTTCTATTCATTGTATGGGCGTGGATATTAATGCTCTTGCAGGTAACAGACACTAATGCTCAGGTCATGAATCTGTGACCCCTGTGGTTTCTGTGTCCAAATAAAAACCCTCTTACTTACACAGGGGTCGATACCTGAGGGAGAGCGCTTTGTCTCTATCGCCCCTCCTGAAAATGTTCTGTGGTGTCAGACCACTTCATATAATGCTCCTGTATCCCATCAAGGAATTGGGGCACATGTTACATGTCCACCTCTCAGAGATTCTGCTGAATGATTATTATTTATGTATATAAGATATTCTATTTCTCATTCTCCTTTATACATTTATTCTTTTGGTGTCAGCGTTTTGGTTATTATCAGTATCTGTTACATTTATTCTTTTGGTGTCAGCGTTTTGGTTATTATCAGTATCTGTTACATTTATTCTTTTGGTGTCAGCGTTTTGGTAATCAGTATCTGTTACATTTATTCTTTTGGTGTCAGCGTTTTGGTTATTATCAGTATCTGTTACATTTATTCTATTTGTGTCAGTGTTTTGGTTATCAGTATCTGTTACATTTATTCTTTTGGTGTCAGCGTTTTGGTTATCAGTATCTGTTACATTTATTCTTTTGGTGTCAGCGTTTTGGTTATCAGTATCTGTTACATTTATTCTTTTGGTGTCAGTGTTTTGGTAATCAGTATCTGTTACATTTATTCTATTTGTGTCAGTGTTTTGGTTATCAGTATCTGTTACATTTATTCTTTTGGTGTCAGCGTTTTGGTTATCAGTATCTGTTACATTTATTCTTTTGTTGTCAGCGTTTTGGTTATTATCAGTATCTGTTACATTTATTCTTTTGGTGTCAGCGTTTTGGTTATCAGTATCTGTTACATTTATTCTTTTGGTGTCAGCGTTTTGGTTATCAGTATCTGTTACATTTATTCTTTTGGTGTCAGCGTTTCGGTTATTATCAGTATCTGTTACATTTATTCTATTTGTGTCAGCGTTTTGGTTATCAGTATCTGTTACATTTATTCTTTTGGTGTCAGCGTTTTGGTTATCAGTATCTGTTACATTTATTCTTTTGGTGTCAGTGTTTTGGTAATCAGTATCTGTTACATTTATTCTTTTGGTGTCAGTGTTTTGGTTATCAGTATCTGTTACATTTATTCTTTTGGTGTCAGCGTTTTGGTTATCAGTATCTGTTACATTTATTCTTTTGGTGTCAGCGTTTTGGTTATCAATATCTGTTACATTTATTCTTTTGGTGTCAGCGTTTTGGTTATTATCAGTATCTGTTACATTTATTCTTTTGGTGTCAGTGTTTTGGTTATCAATATCTGTTACATTTATTCTATTTGTGTCAGCGTTTTGGTTATCAGTATCTGTTACATTTATTCTTTTGGTGTCAGCGTTTTGGTTATCAGTATCTGTTACATTTATTCTTTTGGTGTCAGCGTTTCGGTTATTATCAGTATCTGTTACATTTATTCTATTTGTGTCAGTGTTTTGGTTATCAGTATCTGTTACATTTATTCTATTTGTGTCAGTGTTTTGGTTATCAGTATCTGTTACATTTATTCTTTTGGTGTCAGCTTTTTGGTTATCAGTATCTGTTACATTTATTCTTTTGGTGTCAGCGTTTCGGTTATTATCAGTATCTGTTACATTTATTCTATTTGTGTCAGCGTTTTGGTTATCAGTATCTGTTACATTTATTCTTTTGGTGTCAGCGTTTTGGTTATCAGTATCTGTTACATTTATTCTTTTGGTGTCAGCGTTTCGGTTATTATCAGTATCTGTTACATTTATTCTATTTGTGTCAGTGTTTTGGTTATCAGTATCTGTTACATTTATTCTTTTGGTGTCAGCTTTTTGGTTATCAGTATCTGTTACATTTATTCTTTTGGTGTCAGCATTTTGGTTATCAGTATCTGTTACATTTATTCTTTTGGTGTCAGCGTTTTGGTTATCAGTATCTGTTACATTTATTCTTTTGGTGTCAGCGTTTTGGTTATCAGTATCTGTTACATTTATTCTTTTGGTGTCAGCGTTTTGGTAATCAGTATCTGTTACATTTATTCTTTTGGTGTCAGCGTTTTGGTTATCAGTATCTGTTACATTTATTCTTTTGGTGTCAGCGTTTTGGTTATCAGTATCTGTTACATTTATTCTTTTGGTGTCAGCGTTTTGGTTATCAGTATCTGTTACATTTATTCTTTTGGTGTCAGCGTTTTGGTTATCAGTATCTGTTACATTTATTCTTTTTGTGTCAGCGTTTTGGTTATCAGTATCTGTTACATTTATTCTTTTTGTGTCAGCGTTTTGGTTATCAGTATCTGTTACATTTATTCTTTTTGTGTCAGCGTTTTGGTTATCAGTATCTGTTACATTTATTCTTTTGGTGTCAGCGTTTCGGTTATTATCAGTATCTGTTACATTTATTCTTTTGATGTCAGCGTTTTGGTTATCAGTATCTGTTACATTTATTCTTTTGGTGTCAGCGTTTTGGTTATCAGTATCTGTTACATTTATTCTTTTGGTGTCAGCGTTTTGGTTATCAGTATCTGTTACATTTATTCTTTTGGCGTCAGCGTTTTGGTTAGCAGTATCTGTTACATTTAGGCTAGGGTCAGACGAACGCATTTTTCACGTTGTCCGTGAAAAAGTGCGGTCGAACGAACGTACGTATTTTTTCCCGGAATACGCGATAACGGTCATACGATGCGCCTGTTCGTCCGTGATATTGTACGGATCGTCAATAAAACACTTTTTGAGTCTGGACGTTATGTTAGCCGGACATTAGCAGCGTCTGACGTCTCCCAATCACGCACACACGCCGCTATGCGGCCGCAGCGCACTCTGTACGTCAGTAGTAGCGGTTTGACGTTCTCGAAAAAATGCGTTCGTTGGCCACTTGCGTTGCGCGGATGAACTTTCGTGCGGCCGTTCGTCGTATGTTCCCCGGCATTGGACGTCATTTGCTGCTAGTACGGCCGTGATTTCGTGCGTCTAAACGCACGTTAAAACTGCGCTAGTCTGACCCTAGCCTTATTCTTTTGGTGTCAGTGTTTTGGTTATCAGTATCTGTTACATTTATTCTTTTGGTGTCAGCGTTTTGGTTATCAGTATCTGTTACATTTATTCTTTTGGTGTCAGCGTTTTGGTAATCAGTATCTGTTACATTTATTCTTTTGGTGTCAGCGTTTTGGTTATCAGTATCTGTTACATTTATTCTTTTGGTGTCAGCGTTTTGGTAATCAGTATCAGTTACATTTATTCTTTTGGTGTCAGCGTTTTGGTTATCAGTATCTGTTACATTTATTCTTTTGGTGTCAGCGTTTTGGTTATCAGTATCTGTTACATTTATTCTTTTGGTGTCAGCGTTTTGGTAATCAGTATCAGTTACATTTATTCTTTTGGTGTCAGCGTTTTGGTTATCAGTATCTGTTACATTTATTCTATTTGTGTCAGCGTTTTGGTTATCAGTATCTGTTACAATTATTCTTTTGGTGTCAGGGTTTTGGTTATCAGTATCTGTTACATTATATCTTTTGGTGTCAGCTTTTTGGTTATCAGTATCTGCTACATTTATTCTTTTGGTGTCAGCGTTTTGGTTATCAGTATCTGTTACATTTATTCTTTTTGTGTCAGCGTTTTGGTTATCAGTATCTGTTACAATTATTCTTTTGGTGTCAGGGTTTTGGTTATCAGTATCTGTTACATTTATTCTTTTGGTGTCAGCTTTTTGGTTATCAGTATCTGCTACATTTATTCTTTTGGTGTCAGCGTTTTGGTTATCAGTATCTGTTACATTTATTCTTTTTGTGTCAGCGTTTTGGTTATCAGTATCTGTTATACAATTATTCTTTTGGTGTCAGGGTTTTGGTTATCAGTATCTGTTACATTTATTCTTTTGTGTCAGCTTTTTGGTTATCAGTATCTGCTACATTTATTCTTTTGGTGTCAGCGTTTTGGTTATCAGTATCTGTTACATTTATTCTTTTGGTGTCAGTGTTTTGGTTATCAGTATCTGTTACATTTATTCTTTTGGTGTCAGCTTTTTGGTTATCAGTATCTGTTACATTTATTCTTTTGGTGTCAGCGTTTTGGTAATCAGTATATGTTACATTTATTCTTTTGGTGTCAGCGTTTTGGTTATCAGTATCTGTTACAATTATTCTTTTGGTGTCAGCGTTTTGGTTATCAGTATCTGTTACATTTATTCTTTTGGTGTCATATTTTGGTTATCAGTATCTGTTACATTTATTCTTTTGGTGTCATATTTTGGTTATCAGTATCTGTTACATTTATTCTTTTGGTGTCAGCGTTTTGGTTATCAGTATCTGTTATATTTATTCTTTTGGCGTCAGCGTTTTGGTTATCAGTATCTGTTACATTTATTCTATTTGTGTCAGCGTTTTGGTTATCAGTATATGTTACAGTTATTCTTTTGGTGTCAGCGTTTTGGTTATCAGTATCAGTTACATTTATTCTTTTGGTGTCAGCGTTTTGGTTATCAGTATCTGTTACATTTATTCTTTTGGTGTCAGCGTTTTGGTTATCAGTATCTGTTACATTTATTCTTTTGGTGTCAGCGTTTTGGTTATCAGTATCTGTTACATTTATTCTTTTGGTGTCAGCGTTTTGGTTATCAGTATCTGTTACATTTATTCTTTTGTGTCAGCATTTTGGTTAATCAGTATCTGTTTATTTATTCTTTTGGTGTCAGCGTTTTGGTTATCAGTATCTGTTACATTTATTCTTTTGGTGTCAGCGTTTTGGTTATCAGTATCTGTTACATTTATTCTTTTGGTGTCAGCGTTTTGGTTATCAGTATCTGTTACAATTATTCTTTTGGTGTCAGCGTTTTGGTTATCAGTATCTGTTACATTTATTCTTTTGGTGTCAGCGTTTTGGTTATCAGTATCTGTTACATTTATTCTTTTGGTGTCAGCGTTTCGGTTATCAGTATCTGTTACATTTATTCTTTTGGTGTCAGCGTTTCGGTTATCAGTATCTGTTACATTTATTCTTTTGGTGTCAGTGTTTTGGTTATCCGTATCTGTTACATTTATTCTTTTGGTGTCAGCGTTTTGGTTATCAGTATCTGTTACATTTATTCTTTTGGTGTCAGCGTTTTGGTTATCAGTATCTGTTACATTTATTCTTTTGGTGTCAGCGTTTTGGTTATCAGTATCTGTTACATTTATTCTTTTTGTGTCAGCGTTTTGGTTATCAGTATCTGTTACATTTATTCTTTTGGTGTCAGCGTTTTGGTTATCAGTATCTGTTACATTTATTCTTTTGGTGTCAGCGTTTTGGTTATCAGTATCAGTTACATTTATTCTTTTTGTGTCAGCGTTTGGGAATCAGTATCTGTTACATTTATTCTTTTTGTGTCAGCGTTTTGGTTATTATCAGTATCTGTTACATTTATTCTTTTGGTGTCAGCGTTTTGGTTATTATCAGTATCTGTTACATTTATTCTTTTGGCGTCAGCGTTTTGGTTATTATCAGTATCTGTTACATTAAGGCTAGGGTCAGACGAACGCATTTTCCACGTTGCCCGTGAAAAAGTGCGTTCGAACGAACGTACATATTTTTTCCCGGAATACGCGATAACGGTCATACGATGCACCTTTTTCACCGTGATTTTGTACGGATCATCAATAAAACCCTTTTTGTGTCTGGACGTTATGTTAGCCGGACATTAGCAGCGTCAGACGTCTCCTAATCACACACACACGCCGCTATGCGGCCGCAGCGCACTCTGTACGTCAGTAGTAGCGGTTTGACGTTCTCGAAAAAATACGTTCGTTGGCCACTTGCGTTGCACGGACGAACTTTCGTCCGGCCGTTCGTCGTATGTTCCCCGGCATTGGACGTCATTTGCTGCTAGCACGGCCGTGATTTTGTGCGGCTAAACGCACGTGAAAAATGCTTTCGTCTGACCCTATTATTATTATTATTATTATTATTTATAAAGCGCCAGCATATTCCGCAGTGCTGTACAATAAGCACAGTACAGACAGGGTTACAATACATTGAACAACATTTGACAAACAGTACAGGAGGAGATGAGGGCCCTATTCCCGTAGGAACTCACAATCTGTGAGGGTTGGGGTTGGAAACAGGAGGAGAGGACTGTAAGGTGAGAGTGATTGATGATTGCGTCAGTGAGTTGGGTGGTAGGCTTCCCTAAATAGGAACGTTTTAAGGGAGCGTTTGAAGGAAGAGAAGTTAGGGGAAAGTCTGACAGTACGAGGGAGAGCGTTCCAGAGAGTGGGGGTGCGCGTGAGAAATCCTGCAGTCTATCATGGGAAGAGGTGATGCGGGGAGAAGCTAGGCGCAGGTCACTGTTTGACTTAGGGAGCGGGCTGGGTGTATTTGTGATTAGTGAGGACAGGTAGTGGGAGCTGAGTTAGTGAGGGTTTTGTAGGTAAGGATAAGGATTTTGAACTTAATTCTGCAGTGGATGGGGAGCCAGTGAAGGGACTCGCAGAGGGGAGCGGCAGAGACAGAGCGGCGGTTGAGGTGAATTAGCCTGGCGGAGGTGTTCAGATGGATTGTAGGGGGGAGAGGCGGGACAGAGGGAGGCCAGATAAGAGATTATTGCATGCAATAGTCGAGTCGGGAGATTACCAGGGCGTGTATGAGTTGTTTGTGTGACCCGCGGTAGAGAAATGGCCGAATTCTGGAAATTTACGCAGTTGGTATCGGCAGGAGGAGGAAGAAGACTTGATATGGGGGATGAAGGAAAGAGCAGAGTCAGTGTAACTCCAAGACAGCGAACTTGGTTTGATGGGGAGATGGTGATACCCTCCACCGTGATAGAGAAGTCAGGAGGTGGGGAGGCATTAGAGGGAGGAATAAGTAGGAGCTCAGTCTTTGACATGTTGATCTTTAGGTGGTGGGAGGCCATCCAGGAGGAGATGCCAGATAAACAGTCACTGACTTTGAAAGGACAGGGGGAGAGAGATCAGGAGTAGAGAGGTAGATCTGAGTGTCATCATCAGCGTAGAGGTGGTAATTAAAGCCAAAGCTGTTGATGATTTTGCCCAGGGAGGAGGTGTAGATGGAAAAGCAGAGGACCAAAGACAGAGCCTTGAGGTACACAACAGATAGAGGCAATGAAGAGGAGGAGTTACCAGCAAAGGACACACAGAAGGACCTGTTGGATAAATAGGAGTCAACCCAAGCAAGTGCAGTGTCACCGAGACCCAGAGAGTTGAGGGTCTGTAGAAGGAGGGGGTGGTCAACAGTGTCAAAAGCAGGCCGAGAGGTCAAGCAGGATGAAGAATAGAAATAGTGGCCGTGTTTTTTAGCAGTTAGGAGGTCGTTGTGTGACTTTGGTGAGGGCAGTTTCAGTTGAGTGTAGCGGACGGAAAGCCAGATTGCAGGGGTCAAGTAGGGAATTGGAGGACAGGAAGAGGGAGAGGCGGTTGAAGACTAGTTTTTCTAAGAGCTTTGATGTGAGGGAAGCAGGGATACAGGGCGGTAGTTGGATGGAGAGTTGGGGTCTAGGGATGGTGTTGTTAGTAAAGGGGTTAATTAGCGTCGTGTTTGAAGGCGGATGGAAAGGAGCCAGTGGTGAGAGAGTAGGTTGAAGATGTGTGTGAGAGGCAGGGGTAAGGGAGGGAGAGGGGAGGAATTAGATGTGAGGGAATGGGATCAAGCGGGCACGTGGTGAGATGTGAGGAGGACAATAAGGAATTGACTTCCTCCTCAGTGGTTGGGAGGAAGCGGCAGAGGGTGGCAGAGGGGACCTGTGGGTACCCTAGCCTTATTCTTTTGGTGTCAGCGTTTTGGTTATCAGTATCTGTTACATTTATTCTTTTTGTGTCAGCGTTTTGGTTATCAGTATCTGTTACATTTATTCTTTTTTGTGTCAGCGTTTCGGTTATTATCAGTATCTGTTACATTTATTCTTTTTGTGTCAGCGTTTTGGTTATCAGTATCTGTTACATTTATTCTATTTGTGTCAGCGTTTTGGTTATCAGTATCTGTTACATTTATTCTTTTGGTGTCAGCGTTTTGGTTATCAGTATCTGTTACATTTATTCTTTTGGTGTCAGCGTTTTGGTTATCAGTATCTGTTACATTTATTCTTTTGGTGTCAGCGTTTTGGTTATCAGTATCTGTTACATTTATTCTTTTGGTGTCAGCGTTTTGGTTATCAGTATCGGTTACATTTATTCTTTTTGTGTCTGCGTTTTGGTTATCAGTATCTGTTACATTTATTTCTTTTGTGTCAGCGTTTTGGTTATCAGTATCTGTTACATTTATTTTTTGGTGTCAGCGTTTTGGTTATCAGTATCTGTACATTTATTCTTTTGGTGTCAGCGTTTCGGTTATTATCAGTATCTGTTACATTTATTCTTTTGGTGTCAGCGTTTTGGTTATCAGTATCTGTTACATTTATTCTTTTGGTGTCAGCGTTTTGGTTATCAGTATCTGTTACATTTATTCTTTTTTGGTGGTCAGGTTTTGGTTATCAGTATCTGTTACATTTATTCTTTTGGTGTCAGCATTTTGGTTATCAGTATCGGTTACATTTATTCTTTTGGTGTCAGCGTTTTGGTTATCAGTATCTGTTACAATTATTCTTTTGGTGTCAGGGTTTTGGTTATCAGTATCTGTTACATTTATTCTTTTGGTGTCAGCGTTTTGGTTATCAGTATCTGCTACATTTTATTCTTTGGTGTCAGCGTTTTGGTTATCAGTATCTGTTACATTTATTCTTTTGGTGTCAGGCGTTGGTTATCAGTATCTATTACATTTATTCTTTTGGTGTCAGCGTTTGGTTATCAGTATCTGTTACATTTATTCTTTTGGTGTCAGCGTTTTGGTTATCAGTATCTGTTGCAATTTATTCTTTTGGTGTCAGCGTTTTGGTTATCAGTATCTGTTACATTTATTCTTTTGGTGTCAGCATTTTGGTATCATAAGATATCGGTTACATTTTATTCTTTTTTGTGTCAGCGTTTTGGTTATCAGGTATCTGTTACATTTATTCTTTTTGGTGTCGAGCGTTTTGGTTATCAGTATCTGTTACATTTATTCTTTTGTGTGTCAGCGTTTTGGTTATCAGAATCTGTTACATTTATTCTTTTTTGTGTCAGCGTTTCGGTTATTATCAGTATCTGTTACATTTATTCTTTTGGTGTCAGCGTTTTGGTTATCAGTATCTGTTACATTTATTCTTTTGGTGTCAGCGTTTTGGTTATCAGTATCTGTTCATTTATTCTTTATGTGTGTCAGCGTGTTTGGTTATCAGTATCTGTTACATTTATTCTTTGTTTGGTGTCAGCGTTTTGGTTATCAGTATCTGTTACATTTATTCTTTTGGTGTCAGCGTTTTGGTTATCAGTTTTGTTACATTTATTCTTTTGGTGTCAGCGTTTTGGTTATCAGTATCTGTTACATTTATTCTTTTGGTGTCAGCGTTTTGGTATCAGTATCTGTTACATTTATTCTTTTGGGTGTCAGTGTTTTGGTTATCAGTATCTGTTACATTTATTCTTTTGGTGTCAGCGTTTTGGTTATCAGTATCTGTTACATTTATTCTTTTGGTGTCAGCGTTTTGGTTATCAGTATCTGTTACATTTATTCTTTTGGTGTCAGCGTTTTGGTTATCAGTATCTGTTACATTTATTCTTTTGGTGTCAGCATTTTGGTTATCAGTATCGGTTACATTTATTCTTTTTGTGTCAGCGTTTTGGTTATCAGTATCTGTTACATTTATTCTTTTGGTGTCAGCCGTTTTGGTTTATCAGTATCTGTTACATTTATTCTTTTGTGTCACGTTTTGGTTATCAGAATCTGTTACATTTATTCTTTTTTGTGTCAGCGTTTCGGTTATTATCAGTATCTGTTACATTTATTCTTTTTTTGGTGTCAGTGTTTTGGTTATCAGTATCTGTTACATTTATTCTTTTGGTGTCAGCGTTTTGGTTAACAGTTATCTGTTACATTTTATTCTTTTGGTGTCAGCGTTTTGGTATCAGTATCAGTTTACATTTATTCTTTTGGTGTCAGTGTTTTGGTTATTATCAGTATCTGTTAATTTATTCTTTTGGTGTCAGCGTTTTGGTTATCAGTATCTGTTACATTTATTCTATTTGTGTCAGCGTTTTTGGTTATCAGTATCTGTTACATTTATTTTCTTTTTGTGTCAGCGTTTGGGAATCAGTATGTTACATTTTATTTCTTTTTGTGTCAGCGTTTTGGTAATCAGTATCTGTTACATTTATTCTTTTGGTGTCAGCGTTTTGGTTATCAGTATCTGTTACATTTATTCTATTTGTGTCAGCGTTTTGGTTATCAGTATCTGTTACATTTATTCTTTTTGTGTCAGCGTTTGGGAATCAGTATCTGTTACATTTATTCTTTTTGTGTCAGCGTTTTGGTAATCAGTATCTGTTACATTTATTCTTTTTGTGTCAGCGTTTTGGTAATCAGTATCTGTTACATTTATTCTTTTGGCGTCAGCGTTTTGGTTTTTATCAGTATCTGTTACATTAAGGCTAGGGTCAGACGAACGCATTTTTCACGTTGCCCGTGAAAAAGTGCGTTCGACACGTACGAACGTACATATTTTTTTCCCGGAATATCGCGATAGCGGGTCATACGATGCACCTTTTCATCCGTGATTTTGTACGGATCATCAATAAACCCTTTTTTGTGTCTGGACGTTATTTTTGGCCGGACATTAGCAGCGTCTGACGTCTCTAATCACACCACACGCCGCTATGCGGCCGCAGGCGCACTCTGTAACGTCAGTAGTAAGCGGTTTGACGTTCTCCGGAAAAAATACGTTCGTTGGCCACTTGCGTTGCACGGACGAACTTTCGTGCGGCCGTTCGTCGTATGTTCCCCGGCATTGGACGTCATTTGCTGCTAGCACGGTCGTGATTTTGTGCGGCTAAACGCACGTGAAAAATGCTTTCGTCTGACCCTAGCCTTATTCTTTTGGTGTCAGCGTTTTGGTTATCAGTATCTGTTACATTTATTCTTTTTGTGTCAGCGTTTTGGTAATCAGTATCTGTTACATTTATTCTTTTTTGTGTCAGCGTTTCGGTTATTATCAGTATCTGTTACATTTATTCTTTCGGTGTCAGCGTTTTGGTTATTATCAGTATCTGTTACATTTATTCTTTTTGTGTCAGCGTTTTGGTTATCAGTATCTGTTACATTTATTCTATTTGTGTCAGCGTTTTGGTTATCAGTATCAGTTACATTTATTCTTTTTGTGTCAGCGTTTTGGTTATCAGTATCTGTTACATTTATTCTATTTGTGTCAGCGTTTTGGTTATCAGTATCTGTTACATTTATTCTTTTGGTGTCAGCGTTTTGGTTATCAGTATCTGTTACATTTATTCTTTTGGTGTCAGCGTTTTGGTTATCAGTATCTGTTACATTTATTCTATTTGTGTCGGCGTTTTGGTTATCAGTATCTGTTACATTTATTCTTTTGGTGTCAGCGTTTTGGTTATCAGTATCTGTTACATTTATTCTTTTGGTGTCAGCTTTTTGGTTATCAGTATCTGTTACATTTATTCTTTTGGTGTCAGCGTTTTGGTTATCAGTATCTGTTACATTTATTCTTTTGGTGTCAACGTTTTGGTTATCAGTATCTGTTACATTTATTCTTTTGGTGTCAGCGTTTCGGTTATTATCAGTATCTGTTACATTTATTCTTTTGGTGTCAGCGTTTTGGTTATCAGTATCTGTTACATTTATTCTTTTGGTGTCAGTGTTTTGGTTATCAGTATCTGTTACATTTATTCTTTTGGTGTCAGTGTTTTGGTTATCAGTATCTGTTACATTTATTCTTTTGGTGTCAGCGTTTTGGTTATCAGTATCTGTTACATTTATTCAGCTGCATTATGTTTTTATTGATAACGGAAAACAAAATATATAAGAAGAAAAATCCAAAAAACACTCTATAAAAGGTTATTCAGAGAGACCCGAACTGGCCCCAAAATTTCATTGGATGGTGAGATTCCCCGTACGGTTACATTTTGTGGCCAATTGATTATTAAAAAAGAAGGCCGTTTGCCAAATTTTTGCCAATTGCCAGTGAAATATGGTGCCTGTTCGGTGCCAGTGAAATATGGTGCCTGTTCGGCGGCAGTTAAATTTGGTGCCTGTTTGTCGGCAGAAAATATGGTGCCTGTTCGGTGCCAGTGAAATATGGTGCCTATTCGGTGGCAGTGAAATACGGTGCTGTTTGGCAGCAGTGAATTACGGTGCTGTTTGGTGGCAGTGAAATACGGTGCTGTTTGGCGGCAGTGACATACGGTGCCTGTTTGGCGGCAGTGAAATACGGTGCCTGTTCGGCGGCAGTGAAATGCAGTGCCTGTTCGGCAGCAGTGAAATACAGTGCCTGTCTCGGCAGCAGTGAAATATGGTGTGTTCGGGGCAGTGAAATACAGTGCCTGTTCGGCGGCAGTGAAAATACGGTGCTGTTTTGGTCAACAGTGAATATTGTGTCTGTTTGCCGCGGCAGTGAAATTGGTGTCTGTTGCGGCGGCAGTGAAATACGGTGCTGGTTGGCGGCAGTGAAAATATGGTGTCTGTTCACGGCAGAAAAACGGTGCTGTTGCTGCAGAATGAGGTGCCTTGCTTAGTGAATGTGCGTGTCTGTTCAGCGGCAGTGAATATACGGTGCCTGTTCGCCTTTGGCAGTGAAATACTGTGCGTTTTCAGCGGCAGTGAATACGGTGCTGTTTGGCGGCAGTGAAATACGGTGCCTGTTCGGTGGCAGTGAAATACTGTGCAGTTCGGCGGCAGTGAAATACGGTGCTGTTCGGCGGCGGTGAAATCCCCCATAGAGAAGCAATGGTTAATCTATTCACATTGAACAGCAGAGAAATGTCAGTGAAATGCCCTGATGTTCAGTGGTTTCATTTGACAGGTTTAATCAGGCGAATCCCATAGGCTTCAATGTTAACAATACATTTATATAAAATATACATCCTCCACTGACAGGTATGATGCTACAGTAATGGATGTACCAGGTCCTTCCTCACAATGTGACAGCATCCCATCAGCTGAAGATTTACGCAGTCAGATTACGTTGCCGCAGCTGCTGCAGCGTAAGAAAAAATATAGTCCCAACCATCCCCAAACACAGTGTCTAAATGCCAGTTTAGCAAAATTACTCGCATTGCAGCTGCTGCCTTTCCAGCTGGTGGACTCTGCTCCCTTTCGTGAATATGCTGAATCTGTTGTACCACAGTGGCAGGTTCCAAAACGCCATTACTTTTCACGCAAGGCCATTCCAGCACTATACTTTATTATTATTATTATTCTTTATTTATAAAGCGCCAGCATATTCCGCAGCGCTGTACAATAAGCACAGTATAGACAGGGTTACAATACATTGAACAACATTTGACAAACAGTACAGGAGGAGATGAGGGCCCTATTCCCGTAGGAACTCACAATCTGGGAGGGTAGGGGTTGGAAACAGGAGGAGAGGACTGTAAGGTGAGAGTGATTAATGGTTGCGTCAGTGAGTTGGGTGGTAGGCTTCCCTAAATAGGAAAGTCACTGATGCATGCACTATACCAGCATGTGGAAGACAATGTTATCGAGTCATTGGGAAAGGCAGTCAGCAGCAAGGTGCATGTGACTTTAGACACGTGGTCCAGCAAGCATAGACAGGGTCGTTACATTTCCTTCACTGCATACTTGGTAACTCTGATTGCAGCTGGGAGGGATCCAAGACGTGGCTCTGTGCTGGAGCTTGTTCATCCACCACGCCTCCAGAAAGCTGCTTGTATGAGGTCTGTCTGCTCCACCACCACCACCTCTCCCTCTTACTCCTCCTCCTCCTCCTTCTCTGCCTATGGCGAAGTGGCAGTTAAACCGACGCCTTACAGGGTCTACGCAAGGGCTCAAGCAAAAAGAAGCCATACTGTGCTTGAGCTGGTTTGTTTAGGGGACAGGAGCCACACCGGGCCAGAAATTCTGTCAGCTCTGCTGGGCCAGGTGCAGAGATGGTTAACACCACGTCAGCTTCAGCTGGGAATGATCGTCTGTGATAATGGCAGCAACCTTCTCTCCACCCTACGCAAGGGTAAATTGATGCATGTACCATGCCCAGCACACATCCTAAATCTAGTGGTACAGCGTTTCCTAACCAAGTACCCAGGGCTGCCAGAGCTTCTCATCCAGGTCAGAAAAGACTGCAGCCACTTCGGACGGTCATTCCCAGCAAGTGTTCGCCTGGTAGAAATTCAAAGAGAATTCCACCTTCCCACAAACCGTCTGATCTGTGACATGCCCACCAGGTGGAACTAGACATTAGCAATGCTGCAGCGTCTGCACAAGCAGCAGAGGGCCATCAACAAGTACCTGTGTAAGTATGGCACAAGGACAGGTTCAGGTCAACTTGTCCCCCCCCCCGCAGTGGCTGATGATCAAGGATGCATGCACTGTACTGTCACCATTTGAGGAGGCAATGAGGATGGTGAGCAGGGACAGTGCATGCATCAGTGACACAATTCCTTTAGTGTTCCTGCTGGAGCACACTCTGCGGGAAAGTATAGATGTGGCTCTAGAGGCAGAGCAGTTGGAGGAAGAGGAGGCCTTCCCTAGCTCTGAAGGACCCAGTCTTTCCGCAGACAGCATTCCAGCGGGTCCTACTAAGATCAGACAGGAGGAGGAGGAGGAGGAGGAGGAGAAATATTTAAGTAGTGAGGGCATTGAAGATGGGGATTCCTCAAGGGAGGGTTTCATGTGCCCAGAAACACAAGGGCTAGTGCGTGGCTGGGAGGTGGAAGTACACGATGGGGTCATCCTCATTGACCAGGAAGACTCGGAAGCTAATGCCACCTCCAACCTATGCTGCATGGGCTCCCTTAGAATTCAAAGCCTGCTAAAGGACCCCAGGATTTGTGCTATCAAGGAGAGGGATCATTACTGGTTGGCAACCCTTCTTGATCCACGATACAAGGGTAAAGTTGCAGAGCTCATTCTGCCCGCACAGAGGGAGCACAGGATGAAAAAACTTGAGGACGCTCTAAAGCGACACTTGCGTAACACCTTTCCAGGCACTGGTAGGTTACCAAGTGATGACTCACATGCTTCTGAGGCTGCAGATGATCAGAGGAATAGTGGTGAAGGCCAGGGCCGCTTGACTGATGCATTTTAAAAAAAAATTAGTCCACGACGCCCAGGGTCGTCAAATGTAGGCACCCATTGCCAGCGTCTTCTCCATATGGTGCAGGACTACCTAGGGGCAAGGGCAGACCTGGATACCTTTCCAGCAGATGATCCACTGTCTTACTGGGTGTTGAGATTGGATCACAGGCCAGAACTTAGCCAATATGCTATGTAGCTACTAGGTTGCCCTTCATCTAGCGTGCTTTCTGAAAGGACTTTCAGTGCCGCTGGAGGTTTTGTCACAGACAAAAGAGTGCGTCTGTCCACTGACTCTGTAGACCGGCTAACATTTATAAAAATGCATCAGTCCTGGATCAGCAGTTATCAATCCCCTGATGCTGATGTAACGGAATAGATCGGGGATGTCTTCTGCACTCACAAAACCTCCAGCACTGAACTCTTCCACAATACCACAAAAGGGTTACGGTGTGAAGGCACTTAGAAACATGGAAACATAGAAAAATGTCGGCAGATAAGAACCTTTCGGCCCATCTAGTCTGCCCAATTACATGGATACTTTACCTGGATTTATCTTTTGTTTAGGATAGCCGTATGCCTATCCCATGCCTGCTTAAATTCAATTACTGTTTTGGCCTCTACCACTTCAACTGGAAGACTGTTCCATGTATCCACCACCCTCTCAGTAAAATAATGCTTTCTGATGTTACTTTTAAACCTTTGCCCCTCTAATCTAAGACTATGTCCTCTTGTTTTGCTACTTTGGTTCCTTTTAAATATACTCCCTTCCTCTACCTTGTGGATTCCCTTTACGTATTTAAATGTTTCTATCATATCTTCTCTGTCTCATCTTTTTTCCAAGCTGTACATGTTAAGATCATTAAGCCTTTCCTGGTAACTTTTCTCCTTCAAGCCGTTCACCATTTTAGTAGCCCTTCTCTGAACTCTCTCTAAGATGTCTATATCCTTCTGGAGATAAGTTCTCCAGTACTGCACACAGTACTCCAAGTGAGGTCTCACCAGTGCTCTGTACAGTGGCATGAGCACTTCCCTTTTCCTACTGCTAATACCTCTCCCTACACAACCAAGCATTCTGCTAGCATTTCCTGCTGCTCTATTACATTGACTACTTACCCTTAGATCCTCTGAAATAATGACCCCTAAATCCCTTTCCTCAGATGTTGAGGTTAGGACTGTATCAAATATTCTATATTCAGCCCTTGGGTTTTTACGTCCCAGGTGCATTATCTTGCACTTATCCACGTTAAAACTCAATTGCCACAGTTCCAACCATTTTTTTAGTTTACCTAAATCATTGGTCATTTGGCTGATCCCTCCAGGAACGTCAACCCTGTTGCAAATCTTTGTGTCATCAGCAAAAAGACATATTTTTCCATTAATACCTTCTGCAATATCTCTAATAAAAATATTAAATAGAATGGGTCCAAGTACTGACCCCTGAGGTACCCCACTGGTAACAAGACCTTGCGCCGAATAAACTCCATTTACCACAACCCTCTGTTGCCTGTCACTCAGCCACTGCCTAATCCATTCAACAATATTGGAATCCAAGCTCAAAGATTGCAATTTATTGATAAGCCTTCTATGCGGAACAGTATCAAAAGCCTTACTGAAATCTAAATAAGCAATGTCTACTGCACCACCTGTGTCTATTATTTTTGTAACCCAATCAAAAAAATCAATAAGATTAGTTTGGCATGATCTCCCTGAGGTAAACCCATGTTGTTTCT
Organism: Leptobrachium leishanense; assembly: GCA_009667805.1. Classification (NCBI taxonomy): domain Eukaryota; kingdom Metazoa; phylum Chordata; class Amphibia; order Anura; family Megophryidae; genus Leptobrachium; species Leptobrachium leishanense. The sequence goes on from CM019064.1 coordinate 721,151, forward strand.
GATCCTGTAATCTATGTGTTTTTAGATGGTCAACAATCCTTTCCTTTAACATGGTTTCCATTAATTTCCCCACTACTGACGTAACACTAACTGGCCTATAGTTCCCAGATTCCTCCCTACTACCCTTCTTGTGAATGGGCACAACATTTGCTAATTTCCAGTCTTCTGGGACGACTCCCGTTAGCAAGGATTGGTTAAATAAATCTGTTAACGGTTTTGCTATTACATCACTGAGCTCTTTTAATAATTTAGGGTGGATCCCATCAGGCCCATTGACTTATTTGTCTTTACTTTAGACAGCTGCTGTAGAACCTCCTCCTCTGTAAACTGATATGTAATTGTCTCGTTAGTGTTTCCTCCTAACTAAGGTCCCTTTCCTTCCTTTTCTTCTGCAAAGACTGAACAAAAATATTCATTGAGGCAGTCAGCGAGACTTTTATCCTCTTCTACATACCTTCCTTCCTTTGTTTTTAATCTAACTAATCCTTGTTTTACTTTTCTTTTCTCGTTTAGGTATCTAAAAAATGTTTTGTCCCCCTTTTTTACTGACTGAGCTATTTTCTCTTCTGCGTCTACTTTGGAAGCTCTTATAAATTGCTTTGCCTCTTTCTGCCTAATTTTATAGGTTTGCCTATCTTCTTCACTCTGAGTTTTTTTTTATAATTATTGAATGCTGTCTTTTTGTTCTTCACTATTTTGGCCACTTCTGCAGAGACCACAGTGGTTTCTTCCCTTTTTTGTTTTTGCTAACAAGTCGAATGCAATTGCCTGTTGCCTTCAATAATGCTTCCTTTAAATAATCCCATTTCTCCTGGACTCCCTTTAAACTCCTCCAGTCTGATAATGACTCCTTCACACAAAATCTCTTTTAGAAAAATCTGTTTTTTTAAAGTCTGAAACTTTTGTTTTTGTGTGGTGCGGCTCCATCCCTGTTCTTATATTAAACCATACTGACTGGTGACCACTAGATCCCAAATTTTCACCTACAACAACGTCCGATACCAAACCTCCATTTGTGTGTATTAAATCCAATATGGCCTCTTACGGGTCCGCTCCTCAACTACTTGTGTTAGAGATAATCCAGTAGGGAGTTTAGAATATTTGTACTCCTGGTGCACCCAGCTGTTTTGGTTTTCCAGTTCACATCAGGAAGATTAAAGTCCCCATGATAATAACTTCCCCCTTCATTGCCATTTTGGCTATTTCCTCAAGCAGCAGATTATCTAGCTCTTCTACTTGTCCAGGGGGTCTATAGATCACACCTACACGAGCTACTGTATGATTGCCAAATGTTAGCGTAACCCAAACTGACTCTATGTTCACCTCGCTCACTTTTATTTGGTTCGTTTTTATGTTGTTTTTCACATACAGGGCCACTCCTCCTCCTTTCCTACCTTCTCTGTCTTTTCTATATAAAGAGTACCCCGGTATTGTTATGTCCCAGTTATTTTTCTCACTGAACCATGTCTCAGTAACCGCCACTAAATCTACTTTTTCAGCTGCCATCATTGCCTCCAGTTCATTGATTTTATTGACTAAACTGCGAGCATTTATAGACACGACTCTCAGCTTGTCATTTTTTTCCCCGCATGTTGCTTGCACCCTCCGATTTAGTTTTGGGGGACAATCAGGCAGATTGTTTTTTACCCTTTTGTCCCCCCTCCTAGTTTAAATATGCTGCACTGACGCCTGTGCCAGATTTATATCATTTTAATTTTTTGAACCGCAGGGTCCAACCCTGCACTCGTCCACAATACGACAGAGGGGTTACTGTATTATGATGGCACTTGCAGGCCTGGCACCAAAAGCACAATATCTGGGTGCACTGACGCCTTTAACAGATGCATATCTTTTTAATATAGGACCGCAAGGTCCACCCCTGCATTCTTCCACAATACTACAGAGGGGTTACTGTATGATAGTACTTGCTGGACTTGCAGTCTGGCACCAAAACCGCAATATCTGGGTGCACTGACGCCCATTACCAGATTCATATCTTTTTAATATAGGACCACATGGTCTACCCCTGCATTCTACCACAATACTACAGAGGGGTTACTGTATGATAGTACTTGCTGGCCTGGCACCAAAAGCACAATATCTGGTTGCACTGACACCCATTACCAGATTCATATCTTTTCAATATAGGTCCGCAAGGTCCACCCCTGCATTCTTCCACAATACTACAGAGGGGTTACTGTATGATAGTACTTGCAGGCCTGGCACCAAAAGCACAATATTTGGGTGCACTGCCACTGACGCCTGTATCAGATTCATATCCTCAGAGGGGTTACGGTGTGGCGGCACTGTTGCCGACGCTAAAGGCCCAATTTTAAAGCACCTATTGTTACTTTCATCCAAAGCCTGTATAAGTTTCACAATAATTTAGACAAAAAATCACTAAACTTTTTCTACATGTCCGGAAATGTCTCCTCTTTTCATACAGACTGCCACCCTATGCAGTTGTTTATGGATAGATTAAAGGAAAAGCATTTACAGTCTTTGAAACGTAATTTTTTTGTTTTTAAATGTTTCTATACATCCTACAAATCCGCCACTTCACGGGCAGGTTATGGGGACCTCCTAGGCACGATATTTGAAGGAATTTTTCGCTTTTATTTTTAACCCTTATTTCATGGAAAACTCACTGTCCCTTTAAAAACGCTTTTTTTTAACTTTTTGTCCTTGTTTCCTGTCCCCCAGGGCACTACCCGGACCCCCATACACCTTTTATGGCAAATATCTAGCATATATGCCCTCTTGGAGGGCACTCTAAAAATCTAATTTCAGCCCCATTGACTTGTATTGAGTTCGAGTTCGGGTTCGAGTTCGGATTCGAACATTTGGAAAAATCGGGTTCGAATTCGAACCGAACTGGGGGGTGTTCGGCTCATCCCTACTCAATCCTATTGAGAACCTTTGGAGCATCCTCAAGCAAAAGATCTATGAGGGTGGGAGGCAGTTTACATCCAAACGGCAGCTCTGGGAGGCTATTCTGACATCTTGCAAACACATTCAAGCAGAAACTGTCCAAAAACTCACATGTTCAATGGATGCAAGACTTGTGAAGCTGCTATCATATAAGGGGTCCTATGTTAAAATGTAACGGGACCTGTTAAAAGGTTTAAAAAGTTAAAATGTTGTTCAAAGTTTGATTGAAATAGCTTTTGATTTCAGTAAATATGCTGCAAACACAACAAATGACAAGTTTCACTTCTTTGCAACCTATAAAACTTGTGTTTTGAAACTTACTGTTTGTAATAATTTGGATCAGAGCATTGTAAGGTTTTTATTTTGAAAAAAAAATCCTGTTATCATTAGGAGGTTTGTTCAATAAAATTTGAATTGTATCTTAATAGATGATAACATGAGAATTCTGCTGTTTGCATCAATTATTTAGGTAAATGAGAAAAATATCATTGGCATAATAATTTGGAACAGGGTGTATATGTTAATTCCAGACATTTTCGTCAAATAGTTTTTTTGCAAACAGCGTTCAAAATTTTGAAACTTTCAATCGATTTATTTTTGGGGTTTTTTGAACCCCATTCGTCGGCTTGTTGGCTTTTTCTGGCGTCTGGTCGGCGCTGTGTTCGGTGGATCGCCGTCTTTTTTCGGACACATTTGGAGGGTTTGCAGTGGATCGCCAGGTACATACGGATCGTATCGTTGGGGTTTTTGGATCCGTTCCCTGCACTTCGGGGCCTTGGCGGTGAATGCTGAATTCACCGCTGTTCGGGGAATTTGATTTCCCTGAAGTGCGGGGAACAAGAAGGCATCGAAATGTCCCCAGTAATGAAAATCCCCAGTATGACGTGATGGTTTATTTCAATATAACAAAGTAGAGAACAATCTGCTTCCAAAGCAGAGACAGAGTGTGTGAAGGACACAGAGATTCTTATTCTGGGCTGAACGTCCTGCTCTGTGATGATAAACGTCATTATGAAGACGCAGGATTGTAGCGGTTAATGTTTCATTCCATAACGTGGAGGTGATTCACCCCGTAACACGCGCTCCCAGAAACCTGACCGTGTGTCCGTCTGTCAACACAAAGAGAGAGCGTTACCTCCAGCAAACACTTAACTGAAGCTTCACTTTCTGCATCAAATCATTTCATTTTTATTCTGCTGCGACACGGAACGTGTGTGTTTCCTTTACATGCCGGAACGCGTAGAGTCAGCAACCGGTTACATTCTGCCGCACATTCACTGCCAGAAAATAACACAATACAAATGACACGAAAATGAAGCAGGAAATAATATATGAAACATTTAATAAGTATAATAAGTTATTTTCCTTTTCTGTGATCTCACAATCTGTAAGATCTGTCCCCACCCATTCCATTAAGCTACTGGTTCATCATAAAAAAGATGCCCCCTTGTCGCCATCTTTATGAACAAATGACAAATAAAAATAAAGGATTATTTTATTTTGCATTTGTAAAATAGCAAATTCGAGAATTGGTTCAAACCGAAGCATTTCTATTGGATCAATTTTTTTCTTGTGTCAAACATTAGTAGTAGCGCTGTTTGAAGTTATTCTCCATTTGATAAGAGTCACTTTGAACTTGGAGTACATGGAAAAAGAGATGTATTTGGGACGTGCAGGTCTAATGTTCTATATTGTTTCCCTGTGCTCTCCTATGTGAAGTTACCCTGTGCCTACAATTCTAGGTGCCGAGTGTTTGTGTCATGTGTGCTTCGCATTATACTGTTATTGTTGGAAGGGAGTATATTTAAAAGGAAACAAAGTAGCAAAACAAGAGGACATAGTCTTAGATTAGAGGGGCAAAGGTTTAAAAGTAACATCAGAAAGCATTATTTTACTGAGAGGGTGGTGGATACATGGAACAGTCTTCCAGTAGAAGTGGTAGAGGCCAAAACAGTAATTGAATTTAAGCAGACATGGGATAGGCATAAGGCTATCCTAAACAAAAGATAAATCCAGGTAAAGTATCCATGTAACTGGGCGACTAGATGGGCCGAAAGGTTCTTATCTGCTGACATTTTCTATGTTGCTATTGTTATTATCGTTATTGTCTACAGTTGCAAGAAAAAGTATGTGAACCCTTTGGGATTACGTGGAGTTTTGCATGAATTGGACATAAAATGTGCTCTGATCTTCATCTAAGTCACAACAATTTGAAAAACACAGTCTGGTTAAAATAATACAGCACAAACATTATATGTTTTCATGTTTTTATTGAACAGAACATGTAAACATTCACAGTGCAGGATGGAAAAAGTATGTGAACCTTTGGACTTAATAACTGGTTGACCCTCCTTTGGCAGCAATAACCTCAACCAAATGTTTCCTGTAGTTGCAGATCAGACCTGCACAACGATCTGGAGTAATTTTGGACCACTCCTCTTCACAAAACTGTTTCAGTGTAGCAATATTCTTGGGATGTCTGGTGTGAATCGCTCTCTTAAGGTCATGCCACAGCATTTCAATCGGGTTGAGGTCAGGACTCTGACTGGGCCACTCCAGAAGGTGTATTTTGTTTTGTTGAAGCCATTCTTTTGTTGAATTACTTATATGCTTTGGGTCATTGTCCTGTTGCATCACCCATCCTCTGCGGAGCTTCAGTTGGTGGACAGATGGTCTTACGTTTTCCTGCAAAATGTCTTGATAAACTCTGGAATTCATTTTTCAATCAATGACAACAATCCGTCCAGGCCCTGAGGCAGCAAAGCAGCCCCAAACCATGATGCTCCCTCCGCCATGTTTTACAGTGGGGATGAGGCTTTGATGTTGGTGTGCTGTGCCTTTTTTTTCTCCACACATAGTGTTGTGTGTTTTTTCCAAACAACTCAATTTTGGTTTCATCTGTCCACAGAATATTTTGCCAGTAGTGCTGTGGAACATCCAGGTGCTCTTTTGCAAACTTCAAACGTGCTGCAATATTCTTTTTGGACAGCAATGGCTTCCTCCGTGGTGTCCTCCCATGTACTCCATTCTTGTTTAATGTTTTCCTTATTGTAGATGTGTCAACAAAAATGTTAGCATGTGCCAGAGATTTCTGTAAGTCTTTAGCTGACACTCTAGGATTCTTCTTTACCTCATTAAGCATTCTGCGCTGTGCTCTTGCAGTCATCTTTACAGGACGACCACGCCTAGGGAGAGCAGCAACAGTGCTGAACTTTCTCCATTTGTAGACAGCTTGTCTTACCGTGGACACATGAACATCAAGGCTTTTGAGATACTTTTGTAACCCTTTCCAGCTTCACACAAGTCAACAATTCTTGATCGTAGGTCTTCTGAGAGCTCTTTTCTGTGAGGCATGGTTCACATCAGGCAGTGCTTCTTGAAACCAGTAAACCCAAAACTGGTGTGTGTTTTTAAAGGGCAGGCCAGCTTTCAGCAACACATCCAATAATATCACACTGATTGGACTCAAGGTTGGCTCACTCCTGGCTCCAATTAGCTCTTGGAGAAGTCATTAGGCTAGGGGTTCACATACTTTTTCCACCCCGCACTGCGAATTTTTACATGTTATGTTCAATAAACACATGAAAACATATACAGGGCTATTCAGAGAGCATGAAAAGCAGGAGAATGACTGGAGAATGAAAAATTCTAGGTCAAAATAGCCAAACCAGAAAAATTCTCCCTTTCATCTCACTTTCCAAATCGGCTATTTTGACCTAGAATTTTTCATTCTCCAGTTATTCCCCTGCTTTTCACACTCTCTGAATAACCCTGATAATGTTTGTGTTGTATTATTTTAAGCAGACTGTTTTTTTCAAATTGTTGTGACTTAGATGAAGATCAGAGACATTTTATGACCAATTCATGCAAATCTCCACGTAATTCCAAAGGGTTCACATACTTTTCTTGCAACTGTTTGTTTCACTGTTACTATCTGCTGATAGGATTACTGTGTGGGTCACTGTAGTGTTTTCCAACTCCCTCTCTCTAGAATATGTTTATATCTGTTAAAGGTTGGAGTGGTCTTTCTGTGTCTGTTTTCCCCACTTCCTGATAGTGCAAAATCGTATTACCCTGTTCTACCTCAAGCTCCGTGAGCTGACTCATTTCTGGGGATGCTATCACCGCACTTTCAGTGTTCCCATCCTTAAGCTTCAGCTAAGGGCTGGAAAGAGGCACAAAAGACTGCTGGTGGGAGAAAGGGGGTCTGGCGAGGGAGCGGCATTACCGTATGTGAGTCACTCGGGGAACGGAGATCTGTTACACTCTTTTACTACGTAACGTAAAATCGTTGTGTTTTTTTAAACTGGTGATTTTTTTAGTCTCTGTTGTAACAAAATCCCATTTTAGTGCTTTTTTGAGCTGTGTTTTTTTTTCTTTTAGTACAATGCTATCTGAAGCAACCGCTTAGGTGATATGCCCTGTCTTACTGTTAATCAGTGTGTTATTGCGTGGTTATTCAATACTATATTTAATTATGTAAGCATGTTTGTTCCATGTTATGTCATTCTGTTTTGGTTACACCCCAGGGTCACCTAGAGGGCAGAGGGAAAGAATGATACAATGTTGAGAAGCACACCTGAGGAAGGAAATTATGGGGAGGAGACAGAGCGTCACCTGGGGTGTTCCCTCTTAATACACCATTTTCAGTGGAAAATAAGACTATCATGTATACATTGTGTGACAGACACCTGAGTGCAAATGTGCTAATCAATAATTGTGTTTATATGCTCTTCTGGTGGTGAAGGAGCAACGCTGGAAGAAATACCTGTTTATAATGCGTAAAATATGGAAAAATAACCAAATACATATTTCCGATGATGCCTCAGCTTCCTGTATGTGCACACACACTCTTACTGGGTTACACACCGTTTGTTTCACACACATATATCTCTGGGCTGTTACTTATCCGCAATGAATAACAATGTGACCAGGTGACCATGTGACACCATAAACATCTCATTACTACACAGGAGGCTCATGGGCACAAGTGGAGATATATTGAATGAGTGACATGGATTGATGCTCCTAGACTCATGTGAGGAGACCCAGGACATCGTCTGGCCACAGATTCCACAATCACACGTGATCACTTCACCTCAATGCACTTACCCTTATCTGATGCAGCAGTGAATGTACAAGTGACAGATAAATGGACTCAGTATGAGGATCAGCGTCAGCACAATTTTCACCGACCAAATCCAAACGTAACGAGACGCCCCGGAACCTGCTGGAAATGAGGATATTGGATAATAAACCTGAATTAACCCTATGTTATCACAATGAAAGCACTAACAGGTCTTATTACAAAGACAGATACAGATTGTGTTCACACTCGCAGAATCCATAAATATCAGCTCATGGAGGTGGAGGAAATCCTCACGATGCTCAGAGTCACTGGACAGGACGGACACTTTGACAATGATAGAACATTACTCCTTCTCCAAAGCAATGATCAAGTCCCACAGAACATGCAGAGCCTCCAGTGGTGCAGGGGGTCAGTGTGATGCAGAAAAAGTGGGAATCCAGGCTTCAAGTCTGCTCTGAACCAGAAACATGTCTTCCTAGGCTTTTTAGACTTGTTTGCTTTTAGGGGAAAATTCCTACGACTCCTCATAATGTGCACTAATTTGCATGTTTAGTGATGTCACAGGTGTGACTGCTCTTGCCTGGATGAGCGTGAGAGCCGGCCCTGTGTGAGAGATACATATATTATGCAGAAATACCTCCCATAATGTAGCATTGGGACTCTGTGCAGTGATCAGGAGGAATTTCTGAATACCGCTGGTCTCTGTTCTATGTTTTATGCATTGTGGTCCCTAGCACTGGGTGAATAGAGCCCTGTATGTGTTTTACCTGCTCCGTGTCACACACACACACATTGTGATCCGGATAAATGTGGCACAGAATGTGACACAAAGAAATGGATTATTTCCATTAATCAGACGATTGTGTAAAAGTCCCACATGAGGAATCACTGAGCGGGATGTGTGTTATCAGTGTATCCTCACATGTCAATATGTTACCAATAAATCAATATATCAACCACATCTAATCCCACTTTACCTGCTGTGACAGTGAGCCGCGTCCCCTTCCCGCTGGATTTATTCTGTATAAAGTTATTCTTTATCACTGCCTGACACACATAGAGCCCGGTGTCCCCGCGTGTGACCGAGGAGATGAGGAGAGAGCCGGACTGCAGGCTGGAGCTGGAGGTGATGGACACTCTGGAGCTGGAGGTGATGGACACTCTGGAGCTGTTCTGCATTATGGTGGTATTATTTATTTCATTCCTGTACCAGTAATATTGTAACACTGTGACTCCCTGTGTCTCCTCGATGGAGCAGGACATGTTGGCCGTCTGTCCCTCCTGTAGGATGAGGGATGGAGGGAGCTGTAGGACACTGACTGCGGCGGCACCTGGAGAGGAAGAAGAGTAACTAAGGATCAACATCAGGATCCGGTGATAATATTAAAGTCTGGCTCCGGCTGATACATTAAATATAAAACGTATGATGTATTCACACAGCAGGACGGACGCAGAAACTCCCCATAAAACACCTGCTTTTATTCCCTGCTTCGGGCGTTAAACAGACCCCGCGCTGTGTGATCGCACCGTGACAGCAGATTGTGTGATGTGACATCTGCATAATCAATAACACGAGCATCGCCGCACTGCACTCTGGGATAAATCACTGGATTTGGGTGTTTTCTCCAAAGCAGAGGCTTCCCCGAAACACCTGAAATTAACCTTTATATATATAAATATATATGAAATCCCCCCGCACATAAAGGAACAAAACGAATCTTATAGCACGTGAGACAGGACGATGCGCCATCATACCAGCATCAGCTACATCCACCTTATAGAGTGCGGCCGCGTATAGACACGTTACACACCGAGGGCCACATTACAATATTGACGCTAACGTTAACGCTCACCTGCGTGAGCATCAACATTAGCCGCGGCGTCTACCGCATATTACAATCCAAACGCTAAGGGGTTAAGTAACACGTTTGGTATCTTGTGCTTTTCAGCGCGAGGTTACTGCACTTTGCACGCCCTATGTTTAACATGGGGAGCACAAAGGGTTAATCAGCGCTGGATTACAAAGTCCCAGCGCTGATTAACGTCCGGCTCTGGTCAGCGGAAAGTTAACCAGAGCCAGGACTTGGTGTTAACACCAGCCTTAAAAATAAAAAAACAGAATGGTATACTCACCCTCTGTCCGGCGGGGAGGACCGCGGCTCCAACCGCCTCCTGCGTCCGGTGGGAGCAAGTACCCCCTGTCTCTCCCTGCGTATCACTACGCCGACCGACCGGATCTCTTGAGGCGAGATCCGTCAGGTCATGTGACCGCCGGCGTCTGGCTCAGTGGAGTCCCATGGACTCCATTGAGTGGATGCTCACGGCTGCGCTCAGCGCTGCCGCCAGGGCCAGGATTAAGATCTCTATGGGGCTGGAGCTGAAGACTTTGGTGTTTTTATTCCGAATTTAGTGAAACAAAACCATATTTTAGGTTATTTGATAGTGTAGATACGGCTATATCATAATGTGTGAAGAAATGTCCATTCAGATCTCAATGTGTAAAATAATTCTTTTCAAATTTTATCAACCAAACCTTTGTGGTTATATGTTTGTAAGAATATCAATTCTTACATATTCCTTAGAGAATTCTTGTTAAAAAAATTGAAATTGGAACCTGTTACTGCTTTTTTCTGAGAAAATATAAAATTTTAACCAAATTTTTTTTTAAAAAAATATGTTATTTCCCTCGTGTTTTGGAGGATGGTGTTTTATATGACTATGTATTAAATACTAAACTTGCTCCCAGCGTGGGAAATGAGAAGGTGAGTAATGGCAGTGGTATTGCTCATTTTATATGTGACAAATGGACAATACCATCGCTTTGCAACTAAAAATATATAAATCCTTTTTTTTTCTTTTCATTTTACGTGGTCACGATTAGACTCTGCCCTGTCCAATGACACCTCACTTGACCTTGTGAGGTATAAAGATTAGTGACACAGGGGTCCAAGTCACCCCCTCAGTGCTCTTCGCTGCAGTGCCACATTTTGGTTTTTGATGTAACAATTTGTAATAATGGATTGTGCTATCACCTCCACATTTGTTGGTGACATGAGAAATGAGATGGTGAGTTACTGCAGCATCATTGTTCACTTTATAATTGTAAATTGAAAAATATTGCTGTGTTAGAAAGAAAAATTAAAGAACAATTTATTATTTTATTTTTATTATTATGAAACCTGGTCATGTTTGGTATCACTGGAAAGGCCATGCCCTGTAGCTGCTATGGAGTTGGAGATACAGGGGTCCAAATGCCAATCAATGTGGACATAGTTATCCTTTCTCTGGGCCTATTCTGCTGTTCCATCAGCCCCTATGTTAACCCTTTCACTGCTGAAGACGTGTGGGACACGTCCTCATTGATGCACGTTGCATGCAGAGGACGTGCCCCACACGTCATCAGCTGTGCGGGACCCCCGGCGGAGATACTCACCTCTCTGTCCGGGGTCCCACGGCGTTCTGACTTCAGCGTCCTCAGACGCTGAAGTCAAGCTCCTCCCGGCGTAAATGATGTCATCGCGCCATGCACTTCAATGTACTTGAACCCAGGACATACTTGAAAACGAGAGAAATCTCAATGTATCCTTCCTGGTAAAATCCTTTATAAATAAATAAATAAATAAATAAATAATTTCCAGGCGATCACCCGGCAATGCCGGGAGATAGCCTGGAAGGGAGGGGGGGATCCATTCGGATCCCTCTCCCTCCCGATCGGGAAGGAGGAGTGCTAAAAGCCAGGCACCGCTTAAAAGGGGAGAGTCTCCCCTTTTAAGCGGTGCCTGGCTTTAACCCCTCAAGTGCTGGGTTGCACTTCAGCGCCTTGCGGCGCCGAAGTGCAGCCTATCTCCGGTGGGGGCCGCCATCTTGGATGGCGGCTCCACCCCCGGGACTCCCCTCGCTGTCTGACATCATCACGCATAGCGTGATGACGTCAGATAGCCGGGGAACCCCTAGATGCCGGGGATTTCCCAAGGAAATCCGCTGGTGGAGATAGGGGGTTCACAAGAACCCCCTATCTCCAGTACCGTGGCAGCTAGGGGGTCATGGAGGGTGTCATTTGAAAGGCCTGAGCATGGCCTTTCGAATGATCCTAAACATGACTAGGTAAAAAGTAAAATAAAAAATAAATAAAAATAAAAATTAAAATAATAAATACATTTAAAAAAAAAAACAAAAAAAAAAAACATGTTTTTTTTTTGTGTGTTGTTTTTATTAATGCAGCAATATTGTTCACATTTCAATTATAATGTGAACAATGATGCTGCACTAATGATTTTTTTCTATGGGGTGCGTTTGCTAAAAATCACGTAATTCCCCCCCAAAAAAGTAACAAGTCCCCATTTCAAATTTTTGTACAAGCGCACCGCATAGAAAACATAACCGCAAACGCTCATGTGATAAAATGTGAAAAAAAACACTTTACACACTGCAGATGATTAAAAATTCAATTTTTATTGTATTTTTTGTTATAATATACAGGCAGGACATGACGTATACATATAAAAATGATATATTATGAATCTGCGTAGTCTGCCGGAAAGAACGATATATAAGATGTCTGGGTCATTTATTAAAATGTGGCTTTAAAATCGCGTTTAAACATGATGAGCGAAAGCGGTAAAAATGAGCTCAGCACACAGTGGTGAAATGCCTCAGCAGTGAAGGGGTTAATCCGGCCCTGGCTGCCACGAGCATCCCAGGGCGTAGCGCCCGCTACCAATGCAGGCAGCTTTTTAAGCGCCTGCATTGTAATTCCACGCTAAAATGGGGGTAGGTAGGGGAAAACTGCAGGGGCAGCGTGAGAGCGTAATGTGGCCCCATGTGTTTCATTCACACGTGCAGAGCAATAAATAGAGTAAATAAATGAAAACTTATAAAACAAAAACAACTCAAAAGCAAGTTGGACCAAAACGGAACTTTTATATATGTAGATTAATAGACACATAAATAAAAACAAATAAAAGACGACAGGGCGCGTTTCGCTCCTCCCTGGAGCTTCCTCAGCTTCTATTGTAAGCATTGTGTAATAATAACACACAATGGTAATGTGCAGCACTTTGGACTTGGGGTACATGGACTTAGAAATGTATTTGGGAGGTGCGGGCCTGAGGTTTCATATTGTTTTCTTGCTCTTTCCTTTGTTAAAGTCACCCTGTATCTACAATAGGTGCAGGGTGTTTGTGTTTTCTGTGCCCTATTCCCTGATGTCTGTGTTATTTTAATATTCCCTTATGTGTTTATTGTCTCAGTCTGGTTTTCTCACGTGTTAATTTGCATGTGTTGGTGTATTGAGAGGTTTGCACCATCTCATGCGGCAAAGTGATTGCACGGTTTATAATTGTGCATCACATCATATATTTGAGCGTTATAATTTTTATTTGCCTCCTGCATCTCTTTTTGGCTCCTCCTTTACGCTGACGTTCCTCCGTGCGCTGCAGAATCATTGAGGGAAGTGCCGGGACACACTGTGCAGCTCCAGCATGTGACATGATGCACAGAGCCAGTGAGAGATACCCCGATGCTGCTCAGCATGCCCCTCATAAAGCATTGTGCAGCATTTCCCAGCATGCATCTCACTGGTGCTGCTGCAGCTTGTTCCATGCGGCTCCTCCACCTCGTCCCCTCCCTCCTCCAGCTTCTCAATGATGGCCAGAATCCAAAAACCGGAATAATCTGAGCATTCCAGATAATGTGTGTGTAACCTGTGCATAATGTGTAGAAATCCCCCCATAGTGTGACATTGTGACACTGTGCTGTGATCGGGAGGAATTTCTACATACCGCTTACCTCTGTTTTGTGTATTGTGATCACTAGCACTGGCTGAATGGAGCGCGGCATGGGGGTTATTCACTAAGCGCCGGTGTTACCGTGTGGACAAACACCAGAATCTGATGCAGCGTCACATTGTGGCCTCTCCGCTCACTCTTTGGATTTTAGTTTTGTAAAGTATCATTTTCGCTGCTGCAAAACCAGCACTTAGTGAATAACCACAATAAAGTGTCCTGAGCCCTGTATGTGTTTTACCTGCTCTGTGTCACACACACACACATTGTGATCCGGATAAATGTCGCACAGAATGTGACACAAAGAAATGGATTATTTCCATTAATCAGATGATTGTGTAAAAGTCCCACATGAGGAATCACTGAGCGGGATGTGTGTTATCAGTGTATCCTCACATGTCAATATGTTACCAATAAATCAATATATCAACCACATCTAATCCCACTTTACCTGCTGTGACAGTGAGCCACGTCCCCTTCCCGCTGGATTTATTCTGTATAAAGTTATTCTCTATCACTGCCTGACACACATAGAGCCCGGTGTCCCCGCGTGTGACCGAGGAGAGGAGGAGAGAGCTGGACTGCAGGCTGGAGCTGGAGGTGATGGACACTCTGGAGCTGGAGGTGATGGACACTCTATGGTTGTCCTGGTCTGGGGTTATATCCTGGGATCCATTAATAAACCAGTAATATTGTAACACTGTGACTCCCTGTGTCTCCTCTATGGAGCAGGACATGTTGGCCGTCTGTCCCTCCTGTAGGATGAGGGATGGAGGGAGCTGTAGGACACTGACTGCGGCGGCACCTGGAGAGGAAGAAGAGGAGTAACTCAGGGTCACCATCAGGATCCGGTGATAATATTAAATTCTGATCCTGCTGATACATTATATATAATTATTAAACGTCAAACTGTCACTACTCCTGGGGATTATTCACTAAATGCTGTAACCACAGCTTGATTTTTTGGGGATCCTAAAGGAACGGCTCCAGGGCCGCTGTTTTTGTCTCTGTTCGAGGACCGGTTTGGGCAGATCCGGTACCTCACGTGATATAAAACCAAAACCATTCATTTTAATGATTGCTGTAACATTAACCCTTTCACTGCTGAAGACGTGTGGGGAACGTCCTCATTGACTCCTAAGGAAAGATAGGGGGTTCCTTTGAACCCCGATATCTCCAGACTGTTGGCAGCTAGCAGGCCAGAGCATGGCCTTTCCAATGATACCAAACATGACCATTTTAAAGTAAAGAAATAAAAATAATAATAAAAAAAAGAAAAACATGTTTTTTAAAGACGTGAAATGGCTCAGCAGTGAAGGGGTTAACATCATGCAGGTTATTAGTAAGCAGGTGCGTATCTGGAGCATAGCGGGAGCGTAGCATGGGGCTTTCAGGACATTGTTCTGTCTGTGTTCTGGCCCTGAGCCCGCCGTGTCGCTCCTCCGCTCTCATACACTCTTTGTGTTCCGGCACATTCTGCTTTACACGTTAAGCGCTGACCGTGCGTTTACCCTCGATGCAACAACAATAAACTTCATTGATCCTGAGAGGGAAATTCAAACTTCGGCAGAAGCTTCATGAATGAATCTCCTCCTGCCCCTGATTGAATGTCAGCACCATGATCACCGGAATTTATTACCGTTCCAGTAACGGGTGTCAGAGATTCACACCCTGAAATCACATCACCCCCTTCCTGATCTCGCATGATAATGATCCGACCTGCCGTCTGCCGCCCCGGAGATTTACTCCACGTACCTGTGAGAAGGCAGAGATCCAGCACCGACAGAACCATCCTGGAAACTCTGAGTCTCAGCATCCGGCAGCCCAGTCACTGCAGAATAAACAGTGAGGAGAGTAACACGACCACATAACAAACATCGAGCCAGGGCAGCAGGAAGAGGGACGCATCCTGCCGTCACCACGCGTACAGCCGGTGGTTTTACAGCATGAATGTCATGGACAGTGAATACAGAGACGCGTTATCCACAGCAATAGCAGCAAAGCGCAGCACTGTAACACAGCCTTTATACATCCCGCGGTGAATATATATATATCTATACGTGTGCACGGAGCCAGTGAGTGTAAACACAGGGGGTCTGTGTATGTAGCTTCACTGTGTGTGACTGGAGGCGACGCTTTGAGTAAAGTGTCCTGTGACGACAAGTAGGGCCGGTGCTTCCACTAGGCAAGCTAGGCAACCACCTAGGGCGCACTGCCTCCTAGGGGCGCAGCCGGCCCCAACCTGGGTTCCATTATTGTACCCCTTCCTCACTGTTTGCTTGTGTAGCTGGCAGTGTCGGCTCGCAAAGCAGACCCGGCTAGTGGCGCAGAAGGTGGGCATCTTATGGTAAAGTGCAGGCACCTTTAGATGATGTGCGGGTGCCGCAAAAGGCAGAATAAAGAAAAATAGAGGCACAGAAGAAAAAGAAAAAAGAGAAGGCATGAAAGAAAGAAAAGGCATGAAAGAAAGAGAGAAAGAAAAAGAGGCAAGAAAGAAAGAAAAGAAAGAAAAAAAGAAAGAAAAAGAAAGAAAGAAAGAAAAAAGAAAGAGAAAAGAAAGAGAAAAGAAAGCGGCAGATGAAAGAAAGAAAGGCAGAGTGAAGAAAGAGGCAGATGAAAGAAAAGGCAAAAGAAATAGGCAAGAAATAAAAAGAAAGAGGCACAGAGGGCAGAGGAAAGAAAAGACAAAAGAAAAAGACCAGAAAGAAAAAGAAAGAAAGAGGCAAAGAGGGCAAAGGAAAGAAAGAGACAGTGGAAAGAAGAGGCAAAAGAAAGAGACAAGAAAGAAAAAGAAAGAGGCCCAGAGGGCAGAGGAAAGAAACGACAAAAGAAAAAGACAAAGAAAAAGAAAGAAATAGGCAAAGAGGGCAAAGGAAAGAAAGAGGCAAAAGAAAGAGACAAGAAAGAAAAAGAAAGAGGCACGGAGGGCAGAGGAAAGAAACAGGCAGAGGAAAGGAAAGGCAAAATAAAGAGACAAGAAAGAAATAGAAAGGAAGAGGCACAGAGGGCAGAGGAAAGAAAGAGGCAGATGAAAGAAAAGGCAAAATAAAGAGACAAGAAAGAAAGAGGCACAGAGGGCAGAGGAAAGAAAGAGGCAGAGGAAAGAAAAGGCAAAAGAAATAGGCAAGAAATAAAAAGAAAGAGGCACAGAGGGCAAAGGAAAGAAAGAGACAGTGGAAAGAAAGAGGCAAAAGAAAGAGACAAGAAAGAAAAAGAAAGAGGCACGGAGGGCAGAGGAAAGAAACAGGCAGAGGAAAGGAAAGGCAAAATAAAGAGACAAGAAAGAAATAGAAAGTAAGAGGCACAGAGGGCAGAGGAAAGAAAGAGGCAGATGAAAGAAAAGGCAAAATAAAGAGACAAGAAAGAAAGAGGCACAGAGGGCAGAGGAAAGAAAGAGGCAGAGGAAAGAAAAGGCAAAAGAAAAAGGCACAGAGGGGAGAGGAAAGAAAGAAATAGAAAGAAAGAGGCACAGAGGGCAGAGGAAAGAAAGAGGCAGAGGAAAGAAAAGGCAAAAGAAAGAGGCACAGACTGATCCTGGGCCCAACCAGCGGAGGGGTAAGATGGGCAATGAACAACTGTGTGTGGCCCCTGTGCTGTGTGTGTCTCCCCCCTGCGTGCACAGTATGTGGGCTCCCCTTCGCATTTCAACAGTTGACAAATTTCTCTGGGGGGGGCGCAAGCAGCTGGTCTTGCCTAGGGCACAAAATAGTCAAGCACCGTCCTGTGACGTCAGACGTGTGTTTCAATGCTCTGCCAGGGTGTGTGAACACAAAGAGTTAAACGCACAGCTGTGAGGATCAGCCTCTGAATACAGAGCTATAGAAAATGAAATGACTATAAAACACCTTTATCCCAGCGCCAACCCACCTGTGATATCACTCTATGACAAGTCCTTAACCCTTTACCACCGAATCCCATCAGATGATCCGGATACATGTTGATACAACTTACTGCGAATAACATCGTTACCATAGGGGGTTATTCAGACAGCACCTTAATGTCGCCGATATTTCGGTGCTTTCTCGTTCCCTGCACTTTGGGGAATCAAAGTTCCCCACCCTGCGGTTTATTCAGCATTCACCACAGGATCTCCAAAGTGCAGGGAAAACCCGCCACAAACTCACCGCAATCCCACCGAAAATCAGCCAGAGAAAGCCGACGAGCCACTGACCACAGCGCAGACCAGACGTTGGAAAAAGTCGAGAAGCTGACAAACGGGATAAAAAAAGTACATTTGAAAGTGTCAACATTTTTGCAAAAAAACTACTTAATGAAAATGCCTGAAACGTATATATATAAGATCCTATGAATGAAAATGCCTGAAACGTATATAAGATCCTATGAATGAAAATGCCTGAAACGTATATATATAAGATCCTATGAATGAAAATGCCTGAAACGTATATATATAAGATCCTATGAATGAAAATGCCTGAAACGTATATATATAAGATCCTATGAATGAAAATGCCTGAAACCTATATATATATTATATATATATATATAAGATCCTATGAATGGAAATGCCTGAAACTTATATATATATAAGATCCTATGAATGAAAATGCCTGAAACGTATATAAGATCCTATGAATGAAAATGCCTGAAACGTATATATATAAGATCCTATGAATGAAAATGCCTGAAACTTATATATATAAGAACAAAGAGTATACGTATCTGGCGGCGCGATAACAATCGCTATGGATAGTCTGGATGCTCTCTTATGGTAGTGCGTCCATACATAAATGTAAAAAGAAACAGGAGAATACAATAGTGCAGTGCGTAATAGACAATACTGGATATATTAAGTAACTTGTTTTCACTCACAAATGTAGAGCCACAACGCTGGCTCTGAGTGGATCGAGGCAGGAGGGTCCTTTTCTTCTATGAATATAGAAAGGTGACCCAAACCTTTCTAAGCAGGAGCGATCTTCTTTGAATCGTGATTAGTACATGGGGATAAAGACGAGAAAAGACTTCTTTGTGCAGATATGATAACAATTGCGTGAGTATACTTAGATGGAAATACACTCACATTTGATAGAGCTTAAGGACCAAGCTCTAGGTTAGAATGCCTGTGGACTTGTTGAAGGTCAAGTCCATAGAAACCTTGAACACCAAGGCACGCCGGGGAACTCAGGCAATTTCACAGAGCTATTTTTTTTTATATATATATATATATAAGATCCTATGAATGAAAATGCCTGAAACTTATATATATATAAGATCCTAGGAATGAAAATGCCTGAAACGTATATAAGATCCTATGAATGAAAATGCCTGAAACGTATATATATAAGATCCTATGAATGAAAATGCCTGAAACGTTATATATATAAGATCCTATGAATGAAAATGCCTGAAACGTATATATATATAAGATCCTATGAATGAAAATGCCTGAAACTTATATTTATAAGATCCTATGAATGAAAATGCCTGAAACGTATATATATATAAGATCCTATGAATGAAAATGCCTGAAACGTATATATATAAGATCCTATGAATGAAAATGCCTGAAACGTATATATATAAGATCCTATGAATGAAAATGCCTGAAACCTATATATATATATATAAGATCCTATGAATGGAAATGCCTGAAACTTATATATATATAAGATCCTATGAATGAAAATGCCTGAAACTTATATATATAAGAACAAAGAGTATACGTATCTGGCGGCGCGATAACAATCGCTATGGATAGTCTGGATGCTCTCTTATGGTAGTGCGTCCATACATAAATGTAAAAAGAAACAGGAGAATACAATAGTGCAGTGCGTAATAGACAATACTGGATATATTAAGTAACTTGTTTTCACTCACAAATGTAGAGTCACAACACTGGCTCTGAGTGGATCGAGGCAGGAGGGTCCTTTTCTTCTATGAATATAGAAAGGTGACCCAAACCTTTCTAAGCAGGAGCGATCTTCTTTGAATTGTGATTAGTACATGGGGATAAAGACGAGAAAAGACTTCTTTGTGCAGATATGATAACAATTGCGTGAGTATACATAGATGGAAATACACTCACATTTGATAGAGCTTAAGGACCAAGCTCTAGGTTAGAATGCCTGTGGACTTGTTGAAGGTCAAGTCCATAGAAACCTTGAACACCAAGGCACGCTGGGGAACTCAGGCAATTTCACAGAGCTATTTTTTTTTATATATATATATAAGATCCTATGAATGAAAATGCCTGAAACTTATATAAGATCCTATGAATGAAAATGCCTGAAACGTATATATATAAGATCCTATGAATGAAAATGCCTGAAACTTATATATATAAGATCCTATGAATGAAAATGCCTGAAACGTATATATATATATAAGATCCTATGAATGAAAATGCCTGAAACGTATATATATAAGATCCTATGAATGAAAATGCCTGAAACGTATATATATAAGATCCTATGAATGAAAATGCCTGAAACGTATATATATATAAGATCCTATGAATGAAAATGCCTGAAACGTATATATATAAGATCCTATGAATGAAAATGCCTGAAACTTATATATATAAGATCCTATGAATGATAATAAAAAGGACTTTTAAGGAAAAATGAAAAAAAACTATTAAAAAAATTGCCCAAAAAATCCTGAAAAATGCCTAAAAGATCCTAAAAAGGCTAATGTCAGATGAGCGCAGTCTGAGCGCACTCTGCGTGCGGGCAGAACGGACAGACGTACTGACGGAAGATACTGTAGACACCACACAGTCCGTTTTTTTGACGGACGTAAAAAAAAAGGGAATTACGGGAAACAAAATTAAAATGAAAAAAATTGGAAATTGATATGAAAACCATTTTGTGCGTCAAGGTGCTGGATGTCGCAAATGTGCTGCGTCTGACTTTGTGTATTCACGCACACAGAACACTACGAGGGCGTGGTGCACTCTGCGCGCCTGTCCTAGAGGTTTTACGTTCTTAGAAACATAGAAACATAGAAAAATGTCGGCAGATAAGAACCTTTCGGCCCATCTAGTCGCCCAATTACATGGATACTTTACCTGGATTTATCTTTTGTTTAGGATAGCCTTATGCCTATCCCATGCCTGCTTAAACTCAATTACTGTTTTGGCCTCTACCACTTCTACAGGAAGACTGTTCCATGTATCCACCACCCTCTCAGTAAAATAATGCTTCCTGATGTTACTTTTAAACCTTTGCCACTCTAATCTAAGACTATGTCCTCTTGTTTTGCTACTTTGTTTCCTTTTAAATATATTCTTACCTAACTTGCGTCCGTTTGCCACGTGCGTTGTGCGTGCGCAGTTCGGTGCGCATGTACTTAATGTGTGGGTCTCTATTGATCATGATTCTATGCTACGACGGACGTTAAACTGTGTGGCAACACGGACGTGATCACTGCGTTCGTCTGACACGGTCCTTAATCCCTAAATAAAGAGACTTTTTGCTGCAGATTTAAATAATAACGGGTTTATTAGATATTGAATTTACATAGTTACATAGTTACATAGTTATATAGGCTGAAAAAAGACATGCGTCCATCGGGTTCAGCCTCTCCCACATAACCTACTGCTGTTGATCCAAAAGAAGGCAAAAAACCCAGTCTGAAATGCTTGCCAATATGCAACATACTGGGAAAAAATTCCTTCTTGACCCCAGAATGGCGTCAGATTTCTCCTTGGATCAAGAAGCTTTTACCCACATATTAAATATTATAACCCTTAATATTCTGTGTCTGCAGGAAGTCATCCAGTCGTTTTTTAAAAGTCTGTACAGACTCTGACCCAACCACCTCAACAGGCAGAGAATTCCACAGCTTTATTGTTCTCACCGTAAAATAACCCTTCCTATGAATTAAAACGGGAATATTTTTAACATTGAAACCTATAGGATTCGCCTGAATAAACCTGTCGAATGAAACCACTGAACATCAGGGCATTTCACTGACATTTCTCTGCTGTTCAATGTGAATAGATTAACCATTGCTTCTCTATGGGGGATTTCACTGCCGCCGAACAGACACCTTGTTTCACTAACTTCGAAAAAATGGGTAGAGCGCCTCCAATCTCTGTCATAGTCTCTGTGTTCAGATGGATGTTCACATATTCTCCGTGGAATGTTCAGACATAGAATAAATAAATGTGATAAAACAATTGGTGCAGCGCGTTTCACTGGTTCTCAATATATAGGTCTCAAAATTGTAAACTTACTAACAAAGAGCCCAGGTACCGGCTCTAGTATTATTCACCTTCCAGGTATTTTTCTTCTTTTACAGGCACCTATACAACCAGTTAGAATATTCTTTCTCCAGATATTCCATATACAGGGAAACATAAAACAGAGGGAGAATCCTCTAGTGTAATTCCACAACAAATACTTATTATATATGCAAAGCAAGGGCCAAGGGCTTACTCACTCAGAGGAGCCTCCAGGCTCTCGGGGTATCCGCAGATTAATTTTTAGGAAAAAATTCACAAAAACCACTTCAAGCGCAAAGAAGCAGGAACGGCAGGATTAAAAAAGAGTATTTAATCAAAAAAAAAAATTCCAGTACTAGAATTTTATTTTATTTTAATAAATACACGTTTTGAAAGTTTCTTTTATTACACCTTTAGGTTTATCTATATGGATTTAGTTGTAAAATATGATAATTTATTCCATAACTCGTCCAAGCTGATTCACCACATTTCAGCAGATCCATTCCTTACCTAATGACCAAATTATGGGGTGGGTGCTGCTAGGTAGGATAGGGTTAATCAGAGGGTTAGGTCCTGTGTGATACATGAGATAGGGTTAGTAATTTGGGGTAGATGGGGGTAGCTTAGATAGGATTAATTAGTGGTCAGGTAAAGGGCAGTAAATATGGCAGGTCTAATTACTGATAGGTGGAAATATACAAAGAGTGAGGTGACTGCGCTCACCCTGATCATGAATTTTTAAAAATAAGGCGTCTAATACCAGTTAACACCACATACAAATATCGCTTATATATTGTAAGTAACTGAACGAACACACAGATATCAGACACGGCAGAGATAAAAGGTTAAAGCCGGCCCTTAAATTGGCCAAGTAACATTTAAGGTTGAGACATACACACAAACGAGAAAACGAGCCACGGTCTGGGACAGAAGAGACACAAAGAAACGAGAAAACGAGCCACGGTCTGAGACAGAAGAGACACAAAGAAACGAGAAAGCGAGCCACGGTCTGAGACAGAAGAGACACAAAGAAACTAGAAAGCGAGCCACGGTCTGAGACAGAAGAGACACAAAGAAACGAGAAAACGAGCCACAATCTGAGACAGAAGAGACACAAAGAAACTAGAAAGCGAGCCACGGTCTGAGACAGAAGAGACACAAAGAAACAAGAAAGCGAGCCAAGGTCTGGGACAGAAGAGACACAAGAAACAAGAAAGCGAGCCACGGTCTGAGACAGAAGAGACACAAAGAAACGAGAGAGCGAGCCACGGTCTGAGACAGAAGAGACACAAAGAAACGAGAAAGCGAGCCACGGTCTGAGACAGAAGAGACACAAAGAAACTAGAAAGCGAGCCACGGTCTGAGACAGAAGAGACACAAAGAAACGAGAAAGCGAGCCACGGTCTGAGACAGAAGAGACACAAAGAAACTAGAAAGCGAGCCACGGTCTGAGACAGAAGAGACACAAAGAAACTAGAAAGCGAGCCACGGTCTGAGACCGAAGAGACACAAAGAAACTAGAAAGCGAGCCACGGTCTGAGACAGAAGAGACACAAAGAAACGAGAAAACGAGCCACAATCTGAGACAGAAGAGACACAAAGAAACTAGAAAGCGAGCCACGGTCTGAGACAGAAGAGACACAAAGAAACAAGAAAGCGAGCCAAGGTCTGGGACAGAAGAGACACAAAGAAACAAGAAAGCGAGCCACGGTCTGAGACAGAAGAGACACAAAGAAACGAGAAAGCGAGCCACGGTCTGAGACAGAAGAGACACAAAGAAACGAGAAAGCGAGCCACGGTCTGAGACAGAAGAGACACAAAGAAACTAGAAAGCGAGCCACGGTCTGAGACAGAAGAGACACAAAGAAACGAGAAAGCGAGCCACGGTCTGAGACAGAAGAGACACAAAGAAACTAGAAAGCGAGCCACGGTCTGAGACAGAAGAGACACAAAGAAACTAGAAAGCGAGCCACGGTCTGAGACCGAAGAGACACAAAGAAACTAGAAAGCGAGCCACGGTCTGAGACAGAAGAGACACAAAGAAACTAGAAAGCGAGCCACGGTCTGAGACAGAAGAGACACAAAGAAACTAGAAAGCGAGCCACGGTCTGAGACAGAAGAGACACAAAGAAACTAGAAAGCTAGCCACAGTCTGAGACAGAAGAGACACAAAGAAACTAGAAAGCGAGCCACGGTCTGAGACAGAAGAGACACAAAGAAACTAGAAAGCGAGCCACGGTCTGAGACAGAAGAGACACAAAGAAACTAGAAAACGAGCCACGGTCTGAGACAGAAGAGACACAAAGAAACTAGAAAGCGAGCCACGGTCTGAGACAGAAGAGACACAAAGAAACTAGAAAGCGAGCCACGGTCTGAGACAGAAGAGACACAAAGAAACTAGAAAGCGAGCCACAGTCTGGGACAGAAGAGACACAAAGAAACGAGAAAACGAGCCACGGTCTGAGACAGAAGAGACACAAAGAAACGAGAAAGCGAGCCACGGTCTGAGACAGAAGAGACACAAAGAAACTAGAAAGCGAGCCACGGTCTGAGACAGAAGAGACACAAAGAAACTAGAAAGCGAGCCACGGTCTGAGACAGAAGAGACACAAAGAAACGAGAAAGCGAGCCACGGTCTGAGACAGAAGAGACACAAAGAAACGAGAAAGCGAGCCACGGTCTGAGACAGAAGAGACACAAAGAAACAAGAAAGCGAGCCAAGGTCTGGGACAGAAGAGACACAAAGAAACAAGAAAGCGAGCCACGGTCTGAGACAGAAGAGACACAAAGAAACGAGAAAGCGAGCCACGGTCTGAGACAGAAGAGACACAAAGAAACGAGAAAGCGAGCCACGGTCTGAGACAGAAGAGACACAAAGAAACTAGAAAGCGAGCCACGGTCTGAGACAGAAGAGACACAAAGAAACGAGAAAGCGAGCCACGGTCTGAGACAGAAGAGACACAAAGAAACTAGAAAGCGAGCCACGGTCTGAGACAGAAGAGACACAAAGAAACTAGAAAGCGAGCCACGGTCTGAGACCGAAGAGACACAAAGAAACTAGAAAGCGAGCCACGGTCTGAGACAGAAGAGACACAAAGAAACTAGAAAGCGAGCCACGGTCTGAGACAGAAGAGACACAAAGAAACTAGAAAGCGAGCCACGGTCTGAGACAGAAGAGACACAAAGAAACTAGAAAGCTAGCCACAGTCTGAGACAGAAGAGACACAAAGAAACTAGAAAGCGAGCCACGGTCTGAGACAGAAGAGACACAAAGAAACTAGAAAGCGAGCCACGGTCTGAGACAGAAGAGACACAAAGAAACTAGAAAACGAGCCACGGTCTGAGACAGAAGAGACACAAAGAAACTAGAAAGCGAGCCACAGTCTGAGACAGAAGAGACACAAAGAAACTAGAAAGCGAGCCACGGTCTGAGACAGAAGAGACACAAAGAAACTAGAAAACGAGCCACAGTCTGAGACAGAAGAGACACAAAGAAACGAGAAAGCGAGCCACGGTCTGAGACAGAAGAGACACAAAGAAACTAGAAAGCGAGCCACGGTCTGAGACAGAAGAGACACAAAGAAACTAGAAAGCGAGCCACGGTCTGAGACAGAAGAGACACAAAGAAACTAGAAAACGAGCCACGGTCTGGGACAGAAGAGACACAAAGAAACGAGAGAGCGAGCCACGGTCTGAGACAGAAGAGACACAAAGAAACGAGAAAGCGAGTCACGGTCTGAGACAGAAGAGACACAAAGAAACTAGAAAAGGAGCCACGGTCTGAGACAGAAGAGACACAAAGAAACTAGAAAGTGAGCCACGGTCTGAGACAGAAGAGACACAAAGAAACGAGAAAGCGAGTCACGGTCTGAGACAGAAGAGACACAAAGAAACTAGAAAGTGAGCCATGGTCTGAGACAGAAGAGACACAAAGAGACGAGAAAGCGAGCCACGGTCTGAGACAGAAGAGACACAAAGAGACGAGAAAGCGAGCCACAGTTTGAGACAGAAGAGACACAAAGAAACTAGAAAATGAGCCACGGTCTGAGACAGAAGAGACACAAAGAGACGAGAAAGCGAGCCACAATCTGAGACAGAAGAGACACAAAGAAACGAGAAAGCGAGCCACGGTCTGAGACAGAAGAGACACAAAGAGACGAGAAAGCGAGCCACGGTCTGAGACTGTAAGACTCGCGCTGCTTATGCTCGTTGACTACGCCAGTATTTGCTGTATACACTGGTCTAGCTCCAGCAAACCCCTTCCTTCTTGTTTATTATTATTATTATTCTTTATTTATAAAGCGCCAGCATATTCCGCAGCGCTGTACAATAAGCACAGTATAGACAGGGTTACAATACATTGAACAACATTTGACAAACAGTACAGGAGGAGATGAGGCCCTATTCCCATAGGAACTCACAATCTGGGAGGGTTGGGGTTGGAAACAGGAGGAGAGGACTGTAAGGTGAGAGTGATTGATGGTTGCGTCAGTGAGTTGGGTGGTCGGCTTCCCTAAATAGGAACGTTTTAAGGAGCGTTTGAAGGAAGAGAAGTTAGGGGAAAGTCTGACAGTACGAGGGAGAGCGTTCCAGAGAGTGGGGGCTGCGCGTGAGAAATCCTGCAGTCTATCATGGGAAGAGGTGATGCGGGGAGAAGCTAGGCGCAGGTCACTGTTTGACCTTAGGGAGCGGGCTGGGGTGTATTTGGTGATTAGTGAGGACAGGTAGTGGGGAGTTGAGTTAGTGAGGGTTTTGTAGGTAAGGATAAGGATTTTGAACTTAATTCTGCAGTGGATGGGGAGCCAGTGAAGGGACTCGCAGAGGGGAGCGGCAGAGGCAGAGCGGCAGGTGAGGTGAATTAGCCTGGCGGAGGCGTTCAGGATGGATTGTAGGGGGGAGAGGCGGGACAGAGGGAGGCCAGATAAGAGATTATTGCAATAGTCGAGTCGGGAGATTACCAGGGCGTGTATGAGTTGTTTTGTGGCGACAGCGGTAAGAAATGGCCGAATTCAGGAAATATTACGCAGTTGGTATCGGCAGGAGGAGGAAAGAGACTTGATGTGGGGGATGAAGGAAAGAGCAGAGTCAAGTGTAACCCCAAGACAGCGAACTTGGTTTGATGGGGAAATGGTGATACCCTAAAAACCGTGATAGAGAAGTCAGGAGGTGGGGAGGCATTGGAGGGAGGAATAAGTAGGAGTTCAGTCTTCGACATGTTGATCTTTAGGTGGTGGGAGGCCATCCAGGAGGAGATGCCAGATAAACAGTCACTGACTTTTGAAAGGACAGGGGGAGAGAGATCAGGGGTAGAGAGGTAGATCTGAGTGTCATCAGCGTAGAGGTGGTAATTGAAGCCAAAGCTGTTGATGATTTTGCCCAGGGAGGAGTTGTAGATGGAAAAGAGCAGAGGACCAAGGACAGAGCCTTGAGGTACACCAACAGATAGAGGCAATGAGGAGGAGGAGTTACCAGCAAAGGACACACAGAAGGACCTGTTGGATAAATAGGATTCGACCCAAGCGAGTGCAGTGTCACCGAGACGCAGAGAGTTGAGGGTCTGTAGAAGGAGGGGGTGGTCAACAGTGTCAAAAGCAGCCGAGAGGTCAAGCAGGATGAGAATAGAATAGTGGCTGTGTTTTTTAGCAGTTAGGAGGTCGTTGGTGACTTTGGTGAGGGCAGTTTCAGTTGAGTGTAGGGGACGGAAGCCAGATTGCAGGGGGTCAAGTAGGGAATTGGAGGACAGGAAGAGGGAGAGGCGGTTGAAGACTAGTTTTTCTAAGAG
This sequence comes from Leptobrachium leishanense, assembly GCA_009667805.1. Classification (NCBI taxonomy): domain Eukaryota; kingdom Metazoa; phylum Chordata; class Amphibia; order Anura; family Megophryidae; genus Leptobrachium; species Leptobrachium leishanense. The sequence continues at coordinate 748,921 of CM019064.1, forward strand.
CTTTGATGTGAAGGGAAGCAGGGATACAGGGCGGTAGTTGGATGGAGAGTTGGGATCTAGGGATGGTTTCTTTAGTAAAGGGGTAACTAGCGTGTGTTTGAAGGCGGATGGAAAGGAGCCAGTGGAGAGAGATAGGTTGAAGATGTGTGTGAGAGCAGGGGTGAGGGAGGAGGAGAGGGGAGGAATTAGATGTGAGGGAATGGGGTCGAGCGGGCATGTGGTGTTGTGGCATGTGGGCTTGTTTAACCCCTTAGTGACCAGGCACTTTTACAAAAGTCCGTCCTTTAGTGCCCACAGCTGTTTTTACGTTTCTGCAATGTTTGTGTTTAGTTGAAATTTTCCTATTACTCATTTACTACACCCACACATATTATATACTGTTTTTCCCACCATTAAATGGACTTTCTAACGACACCATTATTTACATCATCTCATATAATTTACTATAAAAAAAATATGAAATATGATGAAAAAATGGAAAAAAACACACTTTTTCAAAATTGAATCCCCAAAATCTACAACCACCAAAAAGACCCCGGCTAAATAGTTTCGAAATTTTGTCCTGAGATTAGAAATGCCCAATTTTTAATTTGTTTTGCTTTTTAACCCCCTACACTGCTGAGCCATTTCACCTCTGTGCACTGATCATATTTTGACCATTTTATGCTCATCACTTTTAGATTCCAGCTTAAGTCCTGTTTAATTAAACCCCCAAGCAAAAAATATATTTTTTTAAAAAAATATTTTTTTTCTATTATTATTATTATTTATTTTTTTACAACAAACCTGGTCATGTTTGGTATCATTGGAAAGGCCATGATCAGACCATTACAATGATGTGACACATGAGCCTCTAGATCCTCCATAGGATCCCCCACTTGGCAGCTAGGGTGTTAACTAGCCCACTGACATCGTCGCACATATGGTGAGGATGTCAGTGGGTGGGTGGGGGTGACTCAGAGGCTTGACTGACATCCAAGATGTGAGCCACCTCCGGGTTTGAATCGCAATTCCCAAATCACGATGCGGCACAAAACGGTTAAGGGGATACACCGCTGAAAAGGGGAGGCTCTCCTTTTTCCAGTGGTGCAATTTGTTTCTTTTTATCTTTAACGGTTGCGGAGATAGAGGAATCCAAAAGAGCCCACCCATCCCCTTCCTCATTTTTACTGCAGGTACCGGTGGGCACCTGGCGATGAAGTCATCACGCACCATGATGATGTAATCGCACCTGCCGGGCCCCCTGAAAAGGCGGGCAGGCTTCCAGCCTGCCAGACCACTGCGGGAGCCCAGTGAGGGAGGTGAGTATCGGGAGGGTGGGAGGTTAGGAGACCCTGAAGTGCTATTTACATCCGCGGGTCTAAGGGAGACTTCCCAATCGGACGTACATAGTACATAGTACGTCAGCAGTCAGGAATTGGTTAAATCCTGTTGCTGTTGGACCTGTTGCTGTTTGTGCGTTTTGGATATTCCGTGTACTGACCTTTGGCTGTGGACTTTAACCATTCTCAGGACTCTCCCATTTTGATTCTTATTGGGTTACAGTGCCGAACCTTTGCTATGGATTTTGACCTACCTATGCCAGCTGCCAACCACTAGGGATGGGCGTTTGGTTCAATTCGAACATGAGTTCGATTCGAACATTGGCCGTTTGAAAGTTCTCGAACATCGAACTTTTTGGGACGTTCGCCAAAAGTTAGAAAAAAAAAATTGAATTGTTTTTAAAAAATGCTTAAAAAATCATAAAAAAATCTAAAAATAAAGAGACTCTTTACTGCAGAATATTATAAGCAATGGTTTATTAGATATTGAATTAAAACGGGAATATTTTTAACATTGAATCCTATGGGATAAAACATTCTTGTTGCTAAAACATCAGGCAGACGAGGCCCTCTAATCAGGCACTGTAGAGGGCAGCAAGCCGGGCCTCCCATGGACCCCTTGAGGAGCATGCTGCCGCAGGATGACAGAGCTGCGACTGTGTGGGCTGGCCAGCCGGGTGCATGTGGCAGAGAGGTGGCGCAGGGAGGGAGCCATGGCAGACCCCCCCACAACAACCAGGATCCAGGGAGCCCCCCACTGACCACCAGGCTAAGGTAAGGCGACACATTTTGAAAAAAAATAAAATCCGAGGACATCTTTAAATGTCCCCAGGAACATAAAATAAAACCTTTTTTTTTCTTTCTAATACTCACCTGAGTCCTGGATACACAAACAAGCGCAGCCTCCTTTCAAGGCAACTACGCGCGCTGCTGCGAAAGACGCCGGGTTAAGCCGCTCACTATCTGTCTATCCTAGACCCAGATAATGACTGCGTGGACAACAATCCCTGCGTGCTCGCTTACCTATCCGTCCCCGCACACTTTCTCTCGCAACAGTCACATAGAGCGCAATAAAGTGGCCCCAGGTTTGCAACGCAGTACCAATCTTCTCTTGAATTGGGTAGTGACTACATTTCCCACAATCCCTGTGCCCACTTTCTTATTCTGTTAGTTACGCTGCCGCTAGTTCCCCTGAACACTACGCACGTTGCAGCGAAATCCGCAGGGCTAAGCAACCCACTATCTGTCTATCCTAGACCCAGATAATGACTACGCGGACAACAATCCGTCACTCGCTTACCCAACCGTCCCCAGCGACCGCAACTCACAATTTCGTAGCTACTCGAGCTTAACACAACAAGCAATACTCCAGTCTCTTTAGTTAGCGATGCAAATGCGCAGCCGGCTTCCCCGCTACACTAATAGCATATCTTCTCGTTAAAGCTAGCATCACACTGTAGAGGTGCTGCCCAGCAGTGTGAGGATTCATATGCTACATTATTATACTGTAAAGGTGCTGCCCGGCAGTGTGAGGATTCATATGCTGCATTAATTATACTGTAAAGGTGCTGCCCGGCAGTGTGAAGATTCATATGCTGCATTATTATACTGTAAAGCTGCTGCCCGGCAGTGTGAGGATTGATATGCTGCATTATTATACTGTAGAGGTGCTGTCTGGCAGTGTGCGGAATCATGTGCTGCATTAATTATTCTTCTTACAAATTTGGTTCCTTAACCCGTTTGCGTTTGGATTGTAATATTGTGACATCCAGGGCCCCGGGTGGCCATCGGGGGGCCCCGGACGCATGGTGCCACCAGCTGGCCGAATGCCAGGAGCTCCGGTGGCACCTGGCGCAGCTGTGAGTGATCAGGGGGCAGGGCGTGATGACGCAGAGCCACCAGGACCTTTAAATCAGGAGCGCGCATTGTACACCTTGCCGTGGAGTTTCATTCCCGCATCGCTAGCTTACCGAATCAGTTTGTATACTTGTTACTGACCCTGCTTGTTCTGAGGACCCGATCTGTTGCCGGCTTTGCCTGCCATTTGACTATTCTCTCTGTGTACTCCCTGCCTGTTCTGTTTGCCTCCTGTTGCTACTGGTGTGCGCCAATTCTCACCATATACAGTAGCGCAGTACACGTGCCTAAACATTGTTGACCCGGTTTTCTTATAACAACTACTCTTGCTCTGTGCCCCTGTCTGGTATATTCCGCTGCTTGTTACTGCTGGTGTGCTTCCATCCTGCCATACACTATAGCGCAATAATATTTGGGTGCACTGACACTGACGCGTGTACCAGATTCATATCATTGTAATATTTGACTGCAGGGTCCACCACTGTACTCTTCCACAATACCACAGAGGGGTTACGGTGTGAAGGCACTAACTGGCACCAAAGGTCCAATTTTAATGCACCTGCTGTTACTTTCATTCAAAGCCTGCATAAGTTTCACCATAATTTAGCCAAAAATCATTAAACTTGTTCTGCGTATCCTAAAACGTCTCCTCTTTTCATACAGGCTGCCGCCCCAAGCAGTTGTTTATGAATGGATTAAAGGAAAACCATTTACCGTAATTTGAAATGTCTTTTTTTTTAAATGTTTCTATACATCCTACAAATCTGCCACTTCACGGCAGGTTATGGGGACCTCCTAGGCACGATATTTGAAGAAATTTTTCGTTTTTATTCTTAACCTTTATGTCATGGAAAAGTCACTGTTCCTTTAAAAACGTTTGTTTTTAAACTTTTTTTTCCTTGTTTCCTCTCCCCCAGGGCACTACCCGGACCCCATACACCTTTTATGGCCAAAATCTTGCATATATGCCCTCTTGGAGGGCACTCTAAAAATCGAACGTTCGAGTCCCATTGACTTGCATTGAGTTCGAATCGTGTTCGCGTTTGAACTTGAACTTTTTCAAATGTTCGTGTTCGAAAGCGAACCGAACACGGGGGTGTTCGGCCCATCACTACCTACCACGACCTTTATGCCCTAATCTAACCACGATTCTACAAGTTCCTGCAAACCCTACTGTGACTGTTATTTCATCCCCCCTGTTTTTGCCCAGTACTCTGCATTTTGTAATAATATATTTAATTGCTTTATGCCTTGTTAGTTCCTGTGTCTTTAGGTTTCCTTGTTGTTTCCTGTTTTATAAACATCTTGCTTTTTATCCTCTCTTGTATTTTCTCTTTTTAACTTTTGCCCTTTATTCTTGTTTAGTTTCTGTCTCAGTTTTTTTCCTGTTTTGCCCCTGTTTAGTGTTTCCACTTCTGCCCTGATTCTTATAGACCTATTCACTAAAAGGCGAAACTCTGGAGAACGTTTCTCTAGACTTTGCTGCTTGGTTTATTCCTGCTTGTCTCACCTCTCTTAGTTAACCCCTTCTTGTCTGGTCTGTAGTTAACCCATTCTTGTCTGGTCTCTTGGTTAACGTTCTGTCTAGCCTCTGTGTAGTAAGCTCCCTTCTGTCTAGTCATTCCTTGTTAGCCGTATTCTGCTTTGTCTATTTAGATTATTACCCTTGTGTTGCTTAAACAAATATCCGTTTACCCTGGAATCTGCCTGGCCTCATCTATATCACCGCACACTAGACTCGCTCCTGCTCGCATCCACACGCCGAGCCTGACAGACACAGGAAACACACAAATGAAGGAATAAAAGGCAAGGTCTGGGACAGGAGAGATACACAGAAACAAGGAAACAAGCCAAGGTCTGGGCCAGAAGAAATACACATATATGAGCAGTGGTGGCTCGTCCATAAACAGCAAAAGGGGCAGTGCCCTCCCAGATTTTTTGAATAAGAAAAATATTAACAATTTAAACTATAGTGGTGAATTAGAGAGAGCCGAAATGGCACCGAACAGGTAATTTCCCCATACGGGCCATTTGGCTATTCAGAGAGCAGGCAGTTTGCCAAATTTTGATGAATTGCCAGTGAAATACGGTGCCTGTTCGGTGGCAGTGAAACACGGTGCTGTTCAGCGGCAATGAAATACGGTGCCTGTTCGGCGGCAGTGAAATACGGTGTCTGTTCGGCGGCAGTGAAATCCCCCATAGAGAAGCAATGGTTAATCTATTCACATTGAACAGCAGAGAAATGTCAGTGAAATGCCCTGATGTTCAGTGGTTTCATTCGGCAGGTTTAATCAGGAGAATCCCATAGGTTTCAATGTTAAAAATATTCCTGTTTTAATCCAATATCTACTAAACCGTTTATTATTTTCACTTGTAGCAAAAAGTCTCTTTATTAATGTATTTTCTTTTAGGATCTTTTATTCATTTTTTGGGATTTTTTTCGGCAATTTTTTTTTAATAGCAGTTTCTCTTTTTTCTGTAACAGACCTATTTATTATCATTCATAGGATCTTTATATGTAAATTCCAGGCATTCTCATTCAATAGTTTTTTTTTGCAAACTATGTTTCAATTTTGACACTTTCAAGCGTATGTTTTTTTTTTTTTTACTCGTCTGGCAGCATGTCGGAGATCTTCTGTGGCTGGTCGGTGACTCGTCAACTGCATTGGCGGCCCTCCGGCAGATGTCTGGTGGATTGCAGGCGGCGGGTTGGCAGTGGCATTCGGCGGCCGATTCCCTGAACTTCGGGGACTCTTCAGTGAATGCTGAAATCACCGCAGGGTCGGGAAATTTGATTCCCTGAAGTATGGGGAATGACTGAATAAACCCCTATATAATTTTTCTGCTGTTTTTTATATAATTAACATGTACCTGATTGATAACACATTTTATGTCCCTTTAAACAGTGACATTGTCTCCTCAACAGTTGCCAGGCAAAGTAAAAAAAATATATATATATTACGTGACTACTTCTTTCTGACCAGTGTTCAGAAATCTTGTAAAAGCTCAACGGGAGATTTCCAAAACACCACCAGCACTGTTATCAGACCTCCTGCTGTGGGCTAAATGACCTCTGCCAGGCAGTCACACAAACCATCCACTAAAGATCTGTTGAGGCTGGAATGCTACTTTTTATTTCAATTTTTTCCTGCTGCATACACAAGGCCTGCCTTAACCCTTTAATGTCTGAAAACGCAGCCAACATTTGCCTTTATGTGCTAAATACATATTATACTTTATTTCTGTAGCACCACAAATTCCGCAGCACTTTACGAGATGAGTGTACAAGGGGTTAATACATTGGAATTCCACACATGGATGATGACATAATTCAGGGGGTCCCTGTTCCCAAGGGAACTTTCAATCTATGTGATGTACAAGTATTTTGTGAGGTAGGAGCATCCATATCATTAGGTGTCTTGCCTAAGGACACTCGCTGGTGGCATCTTCTGAGTGGGATTGAGTCATCTTTCCATGATTGTAGAGCAGCGACCTGGTGGTTAGGTTGAACCCTCTTCCCATAAAATAAAGACTTGCTTCTCCCCAGTTGTATTGGAGGGATGTGCTGAAAGGGATTTTTGACTTGCATCTCCATGGTCGAAGGGTAGAGATGTTACCAATGTACTCCACAGCTGATATTGTGTGGTGGCAAGTAAGTACCGTTAGGTGTCTCGCCCAAGGACACTTATTGGAGAGGTGTTCTGTCCTGGATTTTTCATTTAATATAAATAAATAAATAGGAAAATAAAAAATAAATGTGCAGCAGTTAACAGGATTTCTTTTTTTTCACACACTGAAGTTTTGTATACTTCTTTAAGTTTTTATTTTTATCAAATAATAATAAAATCACTTTTTTTCTCTTTTAGATTTTTTTATACTGAATAATGTTTTATATACACATCTTGTGTTTAATTTCTGGATAACACTTGTAATCATTGAATTTATGGTCATTTAATTTGCCTCAATAGAAATACGTATAAATGGTTTATTCCTTATATCTGGGATCAGTCACATATTTTGGAGGTAGTGGAGCCATATAGACATATTCCCATTCATGATTAAAAAATATTCATGTTTCCAGTCTGGCGCCACCAACGAAAAATGTCACCAGCCGCCACTGCAAACGAGATAACAAGCCAAGGTCTGGGACAGGAGAGATGCGCAAATGAGATAACGAGCCAAGGTATGGGACAGGAGAGATGCACACATGATATAACAAGCCAAGGTCTGGGACAGGAGAGATGCACACATGATATAACAAGCCAAGGTCTGGGACAGGAGAGATGCGCACATGATATAACAAGCCAAGGTCTGGGACAGGAGAGATGCGCACATGAGATAACAAGCCAAGGTCTGGGACAGGAGAGATGCAAAAACAAGACAAGGCTGGTAATACAAAACCTGGGTTCTCAGAGAGGGTTGGATCCAGGGGTGGAGAGAGTAAAATGGGATCAGGAAAAAATTAAAAACCAGGTAATCCAAAACATTGTAACAAGGAACACACTGAGCGGCTTCAAAAATCACGACGGCTTAATAGAGATATGATAAAAGACCAAATTTAAAGCCCCACAAGGTTTCTGATAGGCTGTAGTGTGAGTGTGTGTCTGAATCAATGTACTGAATGAAGTGGAGGTAAAGGGTGATATCGGAATGATTCAAAGTACTAACCTCTTCAAAACGACATGGAAAATCACTGAAACGAACCTGAGAGACATTGGAAAAACCCGAACCAATGCGATCGACATATTGACTTTAATGTAAGGGATGTTGGTAACATTGTACAGACACATCGGAATCAGCCGACTGAGCATCATGGGAATACATGATGAATATATATATATGAGTTATTTAGAGGGGTAAGGTAGTGTAGAGGTTAATTAGTGGGCCTTATAAGTAGAAGGGGTAGGTATTGTAGGGTTAGGAGTGTGGGTTTAGGCAGTGCAGGTGTCTCGGGGCATGGTGGACTACACTGATGCTTACCTGCTCTCTACAACAACCCTTCCCCCACTTACATCCATTAGGCAGTATATGGGGTCCTCCCTTTGTTAATAACCCTTTAAATCCCATTAGCATAGCTTTATTTAACTTTTCCAGACCGTATAAAACTGCTGCCTGGCATCGCACGGCTCTGCCGATCACCTTTAATCTGAGCTCTTCATGTATGTATGTATATCATCTATGATATGTGCTAAAACCACTGGCTGCAAAACGGGTCAGTAAGTGACAGGTTTGTATATTTTTGATCTTGCAGGCCTGTTGTTCATTGGTTATCTGTTCTATGACTTCTAAAACCAAAATTCCATGACACGCTCTGTGGTTTTTCAGTAGGTGGGGTCCAGCTACCTCCAGGACGTTGATATTGAGAGCCCCATTTACATTTGCAGCATTGGTTCCATGATGTCTCTATCAATACTGTCTCTCTGCCTTCTCACAGGTAGGTAGGGTCCACGCGCTGCTCCAAATCACCCCTCCATTTGATCAGGTATTTCCAGGGTGGGGAAGGGGTTAATACATCAATCTGATGAAAATGTAACAGCTGACACATGGATAGAATTATGTGATGACCCCAGTGTAGAATAATAAGCAGGTCACAAATAGGTCATCGATATGTCCATCTCTGACATTTTTATATTATTATGTGATGAGCCCGGCAGTGTATAATAATAACAGGACATAAATAAATCATCGATATGTCCCTCTCTGACATTTTTATATTATTATGTGATGAGCCCCGGCAGTGTATAATAATAACAGGACAGAAATAAATCATTGATATGTCCATCTCTGACATTTTTATATTATTATGTGATGAGCCCCGGCAGTGTATAATAATAACAGGACAGAAATAAATCATCGATATGTCCCTCTCTGACATTTTTATATTATTATGTGATGAGCCCCGGCAGTGTATAATAATAACAGAACAGAAATAAATCATCGATATGTCCAGCTCTGACATTTTTATATTATTATGTGATGAGCTCCGGCAGTGTATAATAATAACAGAACAGAAATAAATCATCGATATGTCCAGCTCTGACATTTTTATATTATTATGTGATGAGCTCCGGCAGTGTATAATAATAACAGGACAGAAATAAATCATTGATATGTCCCTCTCTGACATTTTTATATTATTATGTGATGAGCTCCGGCAGTGTATAATAATAACAAGACAGAAATAAATCATTGATATGTCCATCTCTGACATTATCTATTATTATGTGATGAGCCCCGGCAGTGTATAATAATAACAGGACAGAAATAAATCATCGATATGTCCCTCTCTGACATAATTATATTATTATGTGATGAGCCCCGGCAGTGTATAATAATAACAGGACAAAAATAAATCATCGATATGTCCCTCTCTGACATTTTTATATTATTATATGATGAGCCCCGGCAGTGTATAATAATAACAGGACAGAAATAAATCATTGATATGTCCATCTCTGACATTTTTATATTATTATGTGATGAGCCCCGGCAGTGTATAATAATAACAGGACAGAAATAAATCATCGATATGTCCAGCTCTGACATTTTATATTATTATATGTGATGAGCCCGGCAGTGTATAATAATAACAGAACAGAAATAAATCATCGATATGTCCAGCTCTGACATTTTTATATTATTATGTGATGAGCTCCGGCAGTGTATAATAATAACAAGACAGAAATAAATCATTGATATGTCCATCTCTGACATTTTATATATTATGTGATGAGCCCGGCAGTGTATAATAATAACAGGACAGAAATAAATCATCGATATGTCCCTCTCTGACATAATTATATTATTATGTGATGAGCCCCGGCAGTGTATAATAATAACAGGACAGAAATAAATCATTAATATGTCCATCTCTGACATTTTTATATTATTATGTGATGAGCCCCGGCAGTGTATAATAATAACAGGACAGAAATAAATCATTAATATGTCCATCTCTGACATTTTTATATTATTATGTGATGAGCCCCGGCAGTGTATAATAATAACAGGACAGAAATAAATCATCAATATGTCCCTCTTTGACTTTATATATTATTATGTGATGAGCCCCGGCAGTGTATAATAATAACAGGACAGAAATAAATCATCAATATGTCCCTCTCTGACATTTTTATATTATTATGTGATGAGCTCCGGCAGTGTATAATAATAACAGCACAGAAATAAATCATTGATATGTCCATCTCTGACATTTATATTATTATGTGATGAGCCCTGGCAATTTATAATAATAACCAGGAGAGAAATAAATCATTGATATGTCCCTCTTTGACTTTATATATTATTATGTGATGAGCCCCGGCAGTGTATAATAATAACAGGACAGTAATAAATCATTGATATGTCCCTCTTTGACTTTATATATTATTATGTGATGAGCTGCGGCAGTGTATAATAATAACAGGACAGTAATAAATCATCGATATGTCCATCTCTGACATTATATATTATTATGTGATGAGCCCCGGCAGTGTATAATAACAACAGAAATAAATCATCGATATGTCCAGCTCTGACATTTTTATATTATTATGTGATGAGCTCCGGCAGTGTATAATAATAACAGGACAGTAATAAATCATCGATATGTCCATCTCTGACATTATATATTATTATGTAATGAGCCCCGGCAGTGTATATAATAACAGGACAGAAATAACTGATCAATATGTCCATCTCTGACATTTTTATATTTTTATGTGATGAGCTCCGGCAGTGTATAATAATAACAGGACAGAAATAAATCATCGATATGTCCATCTTTGACATTTTTATATTATTATGTGATGAGCCCCGGCAGTGTATAATAATAACCAGGACAGAAATAAATCATCAATATGTCCATTTCTGACATAGTTATATTATTATGTGCTGAGCTACAGCAGTGTATAATAATAACCAGGAGAGAAATAAATCATCGATATGTCCAGCGCTGCCATTTTTATATATTTTTATATTATTATGTGATGAGCCCCGGCAGTGTATAATAACAACAGGACAGAAATAAATCATTAATATGTCCATCTCTGACATTTTTATATTATTATGTGATGAGCCCCGGCAGTGTATAATAACAACAGGACAGAAATAAATCATTAATATGTCCATCTCTGACATTTTTATATTATTATGTGATGAGCCCCGGCAGTGTATAATAATAACAGGACAGAAATAAATCATCAATATGTCCCTCTTTGACTTTATATATTATTATGTGATGAGCCCCGGCAGTGTATAATAATAACAGGACAGAAATAAATCATCAATATGTCCCTCTTTGACTTTATATATTATTATGTGATGAGCCCCGGCAGTGTATAATAATAACAGGACAGAAATAAATCATCAATATGTCCCTCTCTGACATTTTATATTATTATGTGATGAGCTCCGGCAGTGTATAATAATAACAGCACAGAAATAAATCATTGATATGTCCATCTCTGACATTTATATTATTATGTGATGAGCCCTGGCAATGTATAATAATAACCAGGAGAGAAATAAATCATTGATATGTCCCTCTTTGACGTTATATATTATTATGTGATGAGCCCCGGCAGTGTATAATAATAACAGGACAGTAATAAATCATTGATATGTCCCTCTTTGACTTTATATATTATTATGTGATGAGCTGCGGCAGTGTATAATAATAACAGGACAGTAATAAATCATCGATATGTCCATCTCTGACATTATATATTATTATGTGATGAGCCCCGGCAGTGTATAATAACAACAGAAATAAATCATCGATATGTCCAGCTCTGACATTTTTATATTATTATGTGATGAGCTCCGGCAGTGTATAATAATAACAGGACAGTAATAAATCATCGATATGTCCATCTCTGACATTATATATTATTATGTAATGAGCCCCGGCAGTGTATAATAACAGGACAGAAATAACTGATCAATATGTCCATCTCTGACATTTTTATATTTTTATGTGATGAGCTCCGGCAGTGTATAATAATAACAGGACAGAAATAAATCATCGATATGTCCATCTTTGACATTTTTATATTATTATGTGATGAGCCCCGGCAGTGTATAATAATAACCAGGACAGAAATAAATCATCAATATGTCCATTTCTGACATAGTTATATTATTATGTGCTGAGCTACAGCAGTGTATAATAATAACCAGGAGAGAAATAAATCATCGATATGTCCAGCGCTGCCATTTTTATATTATTTTTATATTATTATGTGATGAGCCCCGGCAGTGTATAATAACAACAGGACAGAAATAAATCATTAATATGTCCATCTCTGACATTTTTATATTATTATGTGATGAGCCCCGGCAGTGTATAATAACAACAGGACAGAAATAAATCATTAATATGTCCATCTCTGACATTTTTATATTATTATGTGATGAGCCCCGGCAGTGTATAATAATAACAGGACAGAAATAAATCATCAATATGTCCATCTCTGACATTTTTATATTATTATGTGATGAGCCCCGGCAGTGTATAATAATAACAGGACAGAAATAAATCATCGATATGTCTATCTCTAACATTTTTATATTATTATGTGATGAGCCCCGGCAATGTATAATAATAACAGGACAGAAATAAATCATCAATATGTCCATCTCTGACATTTTTATATTATTATGTGATGAGCCCCGGCAGTGTATAATAATAACAGGACAGAAATAAATCATCAATATGTCCATCTCTCACATTTTTATATTATTATGCGATGAGCCCCGGCAGTGTATAATAATAACCAGGACAGAAATAAATCATCGATATGTCCATCTCTGACATTTTTATATTATTAAGTGATGAGCCCCGGCAGTGTATAATAATAACAGGACAAAAAAAAAATCATCAAAATGTCCATCTCTGACATTTTATATTGTTATGTGATGAGCCCCGGCAGTGTATAATTTATTTATTTATTTATAAAGGATTTTACCAGGAAGGATACATTGAGATTTCTCTCGTTTTCAAGTATGTCCTGGGTTCAAGAACATTGAAGTGTTACAGTTACAGAAATACAAAGTAATACAATGCAAGATATTAGATATTAAGATATTAAGATAACAACACATATACAGATTAACAGAAAATAAATCTGTAGAAAAATAGTCATTATGTTACATGTATACAGGTGCATTCTGTATATAGTCACTGTGTTACATGTTTACAGGTGCATTCTGTATTGAGGTATGTTAGTAAGGAGCTCTTGAGTGACTTAAGACTGGGGGAAGATTTGATGGTGTCTGGGAGGTTATTCCATAATTGCGGTGCTCTGTAGGAAAATGAGGATCGAGACACTGTCTTTTTGTATTGTGGTATTGTAAGTAAGGTGCCGGTCCTGGATCGGAGGTTATAGGATGAGGGAGCTGCTGGGGGAAGCAGTCTATTCAGGTAGGGTGGCAGCTTCCCAGAAATGCTCTTAAACACCAGGCTGGAAAGGTGAAGGGTGCGTCTGGATTCCAGCGTTGGCCAGTTTAGCTCTTTTAACATGTCACAATGGTGGGTCATGTAGTTACAATGTAATGCAAAGCGGCAGAATGAGTTATATAATGTAGTAAGTTTATGAAGGTGTGTTTGCGGGGCGGCTGCATATACTACATCTCCGTAATCAATAGCCGGCATAAGCATTTGTTGTACAATCTGCTTTCTTCCCGCGGGACTCAGGCAGGATTTGTTTCTGTACAGGGCGCCTAGTTTGGGGTAAAGTTTAGATGAGAGTTTTTCGATGTGAGGGCCAAAGGATAGATTAGGGTCCAACCACATACCTAGATATTTGAGAGAAGTGGTCAGCGTGCCATTTGATTTTGTCCCCACACATACAGGGTTATCCAAAGAGATTCGAAAAGTCACCGCACGTTCGGTGACTTTTCGTTCTCTTCAATTCGGTTCCTTTTGCCGATTGCATTTCGGTGACCCTGCGGTGTATTCAGCAAACAGCACAGGGTCCCCGAATTGCAGGGAAAAGCTGCCGCAAACCTGACGAAAACTAACCGAATGCACTCTGAAAACAAGCAAAAACATCTGGATTAACCTTCGAAAAAGCCGAACAGGAGCCGAATCACACAGAGCCGAAGCAGCTGTGACGTAGAGGAGGCAGTGAATAAATTAGAAAAACCATTTGTATGAATCTGGGAAAAAGAAACGCTGTTTGCAAAGAAACTACTGAGCGAAAATGTCTGAAATTTTCACAGGAGGTCCAGGGAATGATAATAAAGAGGGCTGTTACAAAAAAAATAAGTAAACTGAAAAAAAAAAAAATCGGACTTTTAAATTTTTTTAAAAAAATTCAGAAAAATGCTGAAAGTATCCTAAAAAATCTATAAATAAAGAGACTTTTTGCTGCAGAATTTTATAATGAACGGTTTATTAGATATTGAATTAAAACAGGAATATTTTTAACATTGAAGTCTATGGGATTCTCCTGAATAAATTTGCCGAATTAAACCACGGAATGGCAGGACATTAGGGGAACCTTTCACTGCTGGTTTGTGTTCTCTGAATAGACGAAGCATTGCTTTTTCATGGGGATTTCACTGACCTCGAACAGGGACCGAACAGTCACCGTATGTGCAGGCAATTCGCCAGGATTTGGCGAATTGCCTGCTCTCTGGATAGCCGAATGGCCAGGAAAGGTAACCGAACACTGATTTTCAGCGTTCGGTTACCTTTCTCAAGCAATTCGAATCTCTTTGGATAACCCTGATTGATGGGGATTTTGCAATTTGTGTAGTTAATAATAACAGGACAGAAATAAATCATTGATATGTCCCTCTCTGACATTTTTATATTATTATGTGCTGAGCTCCGGCAGTGTATAATAATAACAGGACAGAAATAAATCATCGATATGTCCCTCTCTGACATTTTTATATTATTATGTGATGAGCCCCGGCAATGTATAATAATAACAGGACAGAAATAAATCATCAATATGTCCATCTCTGACATTTTTATATTATTATGTGATGAGCCCCGGCAGTGTATAATAATAACCAGGACGGAAATAAATCATCGATATGTCCATCTCTGACATTTTTATATTATTATGTGATGAGCCCCGGGAGGGTATAATATAAATAACAGGACAGAAATAAATCATCGATATGTCCCTCTCTGACATTTTTATATTATTATGTGATGAGCCCCGGCAGTGTATAATAATAACAGGACAGAAATAAATCATCGATATGTCCATCTCTGACATTTTTATATTATTATGTGATGAGCCCCGGCAGTGTATAATAATAACAACCAGGACAGAAATAAATCATCGATATGTCCCTCTCTGACATTTTATATTATTATGTGCTGAGCCCCGGCGGCGTATAATATTAACAGGACATAAATAAATCATTGATATGTCCCTCTCTGACATTTTTATATTATTATGTGATGAGCCCCGGGAGGGTATAATATAAATAACAGGACAGAAATAAATCATCGATATGTCCCTCTCTGACATTTTTATATTATTATGTGATGAGCCCCGGCAGTGTATAATAATAACAGGACAGAAATAAATCATCGATATGTCCATCTCTGACATTTTTATATTATTATGTGATGAGCCCCGGCAGTGTATAATAATAACAACCAGGACAGAAATAATCATCGATATGTCCCTCTCTGACATTTTATTTATTATGTGCTGAGCCCCGGCGGCGTATAATATTAACAGGACATAAATAAATCATTGATATGTCCCTCTCTGACATTTTTATATTATTATGTGATGAGCCCCGGCAGTGTATAATAATAACCAGGAGAGAAATAAATCATCAATATGTCCATCTCTGACATTTTTATATTATTATGTGATGAGCCCCGCAGTGTATAATAACAACAGGACAGAAATAAATCATCGATATGTCCATCTCTGACATTTTTATATTATTATGTGATGAGCCCCGGCAGTGTATAATAATAACAGGACAGAAATAAATCATCAAAATGTCCATCTCTGACATTTTATATTGTTATGTGATGAGCCCCGGCAGTGTATAATTTATTTATTTATTTATAAAGGATTTTACCAGGAAGGATACATTGAGATTTCTCTCGTTTTCAAGTATGTCCTGGGTTCAAGAACATTGAAGTGTTACAGTTACAGAAATACAAAGTAATACAATGCAAGATATTAGATATTAAGATATTAAGATAACAACACATATACAGATTAACAGAAAACAAATATGTAGAAAAATAGTCATTATGTTACATGTTTACAGGTGCATTCTGTATATAGTCACTGTGTTACATGTTTACAGGTGCATTCTGTATTGAGGTATGTTAGTAAGGAGCTCTTGAGTGACTTAAGACTGGGGGAAGATTTGATGGTGTCTGGGAGGTTATTCCATAATTGCGGTGCTCTGTAGGAAAATGAGGATCGAACCACTGTCTTTTTGTATTGTGGTATTGTAAGTAAGGTGCCGGTCCTGGATCGGAGGTTATAGGATGAGGGAGCTGCTGGGGGAAGCAGTCTATTCAGGTAGGGTGGCAGCTTCCCAGAAATGCTCTTAAACACCAGGCTGGAAAGGTGAAGGGTGCGTCTGGATTCCAGCGATGGCCAGTTTAGCTCTTTTAACATGTCACAATGGTGGGTCATGTAGTTACAATGTAATGCAAAGCGGCAGAATGAGTTATATAATGTAGTAAGTTTCTGAAGATGTGTTTGCGGGGCGGCTGCATATACTACATCTCCGTAATCAATAGCCGGCATAAGCATTTGCTGTACAATCTGCTTTCTTCCCGCGGGACTCAGGCAGGATTTGTTTCTGTACAGGGCACCTAGTTTGGGGTAAAGTTTAGATGAGAGTTTTTCGATGTGGGGGCCAAAAGATAGATTAGGGTCCAACCACATACCTAGATATTTGAGAGAAGTGGTCAGCGTGCCATTTGATTTTGTCCCCACACATACAGGGTTATCCAAAGAGATTCGAAAAGTCACCGCACGTTCGGTGACTTTTCGTTCTCTTCAATTCGGTTCCTTTTGCCGATTGCATTTCGGTGACCCTGCGGTGTATTCAGCAAAGAGCACAGGGTCCCCGAATTGCAGGGAAAAGCTGCCGCAAACCTGACGAAAACTAACCGAATGCACGCTGAAAACAAGCAAAAACATCTGGATTAAGATTCGAAAAAGCCGAACAGGAGCCGAACAGGAGCCGAACAGGAGCCGAACAGGAGCCGAACAGGAGCCGAACAGGAGCCGAATCACACAGAGCCGAAGCAGCGAAGCAGCTGTGACGTAGAGGAGGCAGTGAATAAATTAGCAAAACCATTTGTATGAATCTGGGAAAATGAAACGCTGTTTGCAAAGAAACTACTGAGCGATAATGTCTGAAATTTTCACAGGAGGTCCAGGGAATGATAATAAAGAGGGCTGTTACAAAAAAAATAAGCAAACTGAAAAAAAAAAAAAAAATCGGACTTTTACATTTTTTTAAAAAAATTCAGAAAAATGCTTAAAGTATCCTAAAAAATCTATAAATAAAGAGACTTTTTGCTGCAGAATTTTATAATGAACGGTTTATTAGATATTGAATTAAAACAGGAATATTTTTAACATTGAAGCCTATGGGATTCTCCTGAATAAATTTGCCGAATTAAACCACCGAATGGCAGGACATTAGGGGAACCTTTCACTGCTGGTTTGTGTTCTCTGAATAGCCGAAGCAGTGCTTTTTCATGGGGATTTCACTGACCTCGAACAGGGACCGAACAGGCACCGTATGTGCAGGCAATTCGACAGGATTTGGCGAATTGCCTGCTCTCTGGATAGCCGAATGGCCAGGAAAGGTAACCGAACGCTGATTTTCAGCATTTGGTTACCTTTCTCAAGCAATTCGAATCTCTTTGGATAACCCTGATTGATGGGGATTTTGCAATTTGTGTAGTTAATAATAACAGGACAGAAATAAATCATTGATATGTCCCTCTCTGACATTTTATATTATTATGTGATGAGCCCCGGGAGGGTATAATATAAATAACAGGACAGAAATAAATCATCGATATGTCCCTCTCTGCCATTTTTATATTATTATGTGATGAGCCCCGGCAGTGTATAATAATAACAGAACAGAAATAAATCATTGATATGTCCCTCTCTGACATTTTTATATTATTATGTGATGAGCCCCGGCAGTGTATAATAATAACAGGACAGAAATAAATCATCAATATGTCCATCTCTGACATTTTTATATTATTATGTGATGAGCCCCGGCAGTGTATAATAATAACAGGGCAGAAATAAATCATTGATTTGTCCATCTCTGACATTTTTATATTATTATGTGATGAGCCCCGGCAGTGTATAATAATAACAGGACATAAATAAATCATCAATATGTCCATCTCTGACATTTTTATATTATTATGTGATGAGCCCCGGCAGTGTATAATAAAAACAGGGCAGAAATAAATCATTGATTTGTCCATCTCTGACATTTTTATATTATTATGTGATGAGCCCCGGCAGTGTATAATAAAAACAGGGCAGAAATAAATCATTGATTTGTCCATCTCTGACATTTTTATATTATTATGTGATGAGCCCCGGCAGTGTAGTTACAATGTGAGCACAATAAACTCTAATTTTTAAAGCAAAAATATAGTTTTATATAAAGCACTCAGTAAAACAATCATTTTTATAAAACATGTATTTTGCAATGTCAGTATGGTAAACGCTGCATTTTTAGTAAATACGCAACCTGTAATGTGCCTACTGTAAGATACACTATTATACTACAAACATGTAACTCGCAATGTGCCTACTGTAACATACACTATTATACTACAAACATGTAACTCGCAATGTGTCTACTGTAAAATACACTATTATTCTACAAACATGTAACTCGCAATGTGTCTACTGTAAAATACACTATTATACTACAAACATGTAACTCGCAATGTGTCTACTGTAAAATACACTATTATACTACAAACATGTAACTCGCAATGTGTCTACTGTAAAATACACTATTATACTACAAACATGTAACTCACAATGTGTCTACTGTAAAATACACTGTTATTCTACTAACATGTAACTCGCAATGTGCCTACTGTAAAATACACTATTACATTTTAAACATGTAACTCGCAATGTGCTTACTGTAAAGCCGCATATTTAATTTAAAGACAAGACGCTCATGTGTGGTTTTATTAGCCCTTTGTTTCTCCCCCCTGTACATTCACACTATGCTCAGGAGCTTCTTAATTGGGATGCACCACACATGGAAGTTCATTTGTTATTCCATTTAACAAAATATACAGGGTTTTTCAAAGAGATTCGAAAAGTCACCGCACGTTCAGTGACTTTATCATTCCCTGCACTTCGTGGCGATTCGACGATCCTATTTCGCTGACCCTGCGGTTTATTCAACAAGCACTGCAGGGCCCCCGTAGTGCAGCTGCACACCCACCGAACACTCCGCCGCAAACCCACCGAACACTTGCTGAACACAAAATGAAATTCGCAGAAACCTCTGGATTAACCCCGTCGAACATGCCTGAGAAAACCGATTAGCCGTCGATCACAGTGCAGAGCAGCCGCCGGAAAAACACGACACACAGACAAACGAGATGAAAAAAACCAAAAACAGTACGCTTGAAAGTTTGAAAAGTGAGATGCTGTTTGCAAAAAACTACAGAACAAAAATGTCTGGAATTTACACATAAGATACAATGAATGATAATAAAAAGGGCTGTTACAGAAAAAAGAAAAAACAATTTAAAAAAAACAGAAAAAAGTTTCCAAAAAAAATCCCAAAAAATGCCTAATAGATCCTAAAAAATCTAAAAATAAAGAGACTTTTTGGTGCAGAATAAATTAATAAACGGTTTATTAGATATTGGATTAAAACGGGAATATGTTTAACATTGAAGCCTATGGGATTCGCCTGAATAAACCTGTCGAATGAAACCACCGAACAGCAGGGCAATTCGGCAACTTTTCACTGCTGGTTTTTGTTCTCTGAATAGACGAAGCATTGCTTCTCTATGGGGATTTCACTGCCCTCGAACAGGCACTGAACAGGCACCGAACAGGCACCGTATGTGCAGGCAATTCGCCAACATTTGGCGAACTGCCTGCTCTCTGAATAGCCGAATGGCCAGGAAAGGTAAGCGTACCCTGAATTTCACTGTTCTGTCACCTTTCGGCAGCAATTCGGAGCTCTTTGAATAACCCTGAAAGTTTATGTTTTTCCTTTCTCCAAGAGGGTTTCTGTTACATCTAGTTTTCTGGGTTTTCTGTTAAAATAAACACAGTGTAAGCAAATTCTGAGTTAACCCGAGTTTGCATTATAAAACATTTAAAAGCAGTCATTAACATATAAAACCCTATTTGAAAATCATTCTAAAACAAAATGAGTGCGCCCCCTGTGAATAAATGAAATTTTGTGTTTTATTTCCCTCCGGTCACTCTGTTTTACTGTAAGCAAGCTACAAATATCAGCCCCAAACCTCACTGTAACAAAAAGCTCAGCTAACTTTACTGCTGCATTCCAACAGCCAGGGATTCGGCAGAATACATGGAGAAGGGAGGGCAGCTGGTTACCATGACCTACAAGCGCCAATGCGACATGCCCTTTCGGCCGTGGACATGATGATGATGACACAAATCGGGCCAAGGCTATGTCACTCTGCAGCCACACCCCCTTTCACCTGATATCAGACCTGGCGAAGTTGTATAGTCTTTGTGATGTGGATATGAGAGCCTCGTCCTTCCAGGGGAATCTTAGACAGTTGATCTCAAAGAGCATTTATTCGGGATTAGGGATGAGCTGTTCGGGTTCGGACGGTTCGGAGTTCGACCCGAACTTTGGCAGTTCGAAAGTTCACGAATTTTGAACTTTTTGGGCGTGTTCGGTTCGGGTTCGAAAAAAAAAAGAAATTTTGAAAAAAGTATAGAAAATGCTTAAAAAATACTAAAAAATCTAGAAATAAAGAGACTCTTTACTGCAGAATATTATAAGCAACGGTTTATTAGATATTGAATTAAAAACTAATGTGTACGTGCAAAGATTATCAACTCTAAGGCTAGGGTCAGACGAGCGTGATTTCTACGGACTGTACGTCCGTGCACACGGACGTACGTCAGTACGGAAGACGCAGTAGTGGCCACACAGTCCGTTCTTTTCACTGACATATATTTTGACGGATGTAGGAGGGAAAATAAATTAAAAAGCAAAACCATTTTGTCCGTGAAAAATGCTGGACGTATAAATGCAGCCCGTCTGACCACGTTCCATCACTCACACACAAAGCTATGCGGACGTTGCGGACGCAGCGCACTTTGTGTGGCCGTTCTAGGGGTTGTACGGTCTTGCCTGCCTTGCGTCCGTTTGCCGCGGCCGTTGTGCGTCCGCAGTTCAGTGCGGACGTACTTCATGTGTCAGGCTCCAATGGACTTTCTTTCATGCTATCACGGACGTACTTTTAGGCGCAATCACGGATGTGAACACTACGCTCGTCTGACACCAGCCTAAGGCTAGGGTCAGACGAAAGCATTTTTCACGTTGTCCGTGAAAAAGTGCGTTCGAACGAATGGACGTATTTTTTCACGGAATACGCGATAGCGGTCATACGATGCGCATTTTCGTCCGTGATTTTGTACGGATCATCAATAAAACACTTTTTGCGTCTGGACGTGATGTTGGCCGGACATTATCAGCGTCTGACCTCTCCTAATCACGCACACACGCCGCTATGCGGACGCAGCGCACTCTGTACGTCAGTGGGGTAGTGTCTGCTTCTGATTGAGATTTGAGAATTAATTTCCCTAAAACATCCTAATATGCTGCATTTAACTGGTGTTTGAAAAAAATCTAGAGCAATGTTATTTTTCACCTCGGGATTAAACATTCACAGGGTTATTCAGAGAGAGGTGAAAAGCAGGAGAATAACTGGAGAAGTGAAAATTCTAGGTCAAAATAGCCAAACCAGAAAAATTCTCCCATTTATCTCACTTTCCAAATCGGCTATTTGGTCTAGATTGTTCTCTTCTCTTACCAGTTCTCCTGGCTTTCACCTCTCTCTCAGGGTTGTTCAGAGAAAGGTGAAAACCAGGAGAATGGCAGGAAAAGAGAACAATATGGACCAAATAGCCGATTTGGAAAGTGAGATAAGGCTAGGGTCAGACTAACGCATTTTTCACAGTGACTGTCAAAAAGTGTGTCCGAACGCATTGCCGTATTTTTTCACAGATTGCGCAAAAACGGTCATACGATGCGCATTTTTGTGCGTGATTTTTTACGGATCCAAACCAGGAAACTTTGGGTGTCTGGACGTTATGTTGGCCGGACATGAGCAGGGTCTGATGTCTCCAAATCACGCACACACGCCGCTAGTGGACGCAGCGTACTCTGTACGTCCATACTAGCGGTTCTGCATTCTCGAAAAAATGCGTTCATTTTCCACTTGTGTTGCGCAGCCGGACTTTCGTGCGACCGTACTTTGTATATTGGCCGTCATTGCCCGTCATTTGCTGCTAGTGCGGCCGTGATTAAGTGCGCCTAAACGAACGTTAAAAATTCGCTAGTCTGACCCCAGCCTAAATGGGAGAATTTTTCTGGTTTGGCTATTTTGACCTAGAATTTTCACTTCTCCAGTCATTCTCCTGCTCTTCACCGCTCTCTGAATAACCCTGACAGGGTTATTCAGAGAAAGGTGAAACTCAGGAGAATGAATGGAGAATGGAAAATTCTAGGTCAAAATAGCCAAACCAGAAAAATTCTCCCATTTATCTCACTTTCCAAATCGGCTTTTTGGTCTAGAAGTTTCCATTCTCCTGCTTTTCACCGCCAAAAAATCAGTAAACTTTTTCTGCGTGTCCGAAAATGTCTCCTCTTTTCATACAGACATAGAAACATAGAAACATAGAAAAATGTCGGCAGATAAGAACCTTTCGGCCCATCTAGTCTGCCCAATTACATGGATACTTTACCTGGATTTATCTTTTGTTTAGGATAGCCTTATGCCTATCCCATGCTTGCTTAAAACTGCTTAAGACTGCTGCCCCAAGCAGTTGTTTATGGATAAATTAAAGGAAAAGCATTTACCGTCATTTGAAATGTCATTTTTCGGCCTTTACATATTTCTATACATCCTAGAAATCCGCCACTTCACGGGCAGGTTATGGGGACCTCCTGGGCACAATATTTGAAGGAATTTTTTGTTTTTATTTTTAACCCTTATTTCATGGAAAACTCACTGTCCCTTTAAAAACGTTTTTTTTTTTACTTTTTGTCCTTGTTTCCTGTCCCCCAGGGCACTACCCGGACCCCCATACACCTTTTATGGCAAATATCTAGCATATATGCCCTCTTGAAGGGCACTCCAAAAAACCGAATTTTCAGCCCCATTGACATGCATGGGGGTTCGTGTTCGGTCCCGAACAAATGGGAAGTTCGGGTTCAGGCTCGAACCGAACTCGGGGAGTGTTCGGCTCATCCCTATTCGGGATAAGAGAGTAAATAAGGGGTTAAGCGTTTGATAAACGTGCTATATAATGCAGAATTATTTAAATTATTTACTCTGACCCCCCCCCCCCGCCCTCCAGCAGGGCTAGAATTTATAGTTTTCTTTAGAAATTGGATTTTATTTGAAACCAGTAATTTCCAACAAATTCCTAAACTAATCAGGCAGCAAATCCACAGATTCCTTCCCTTACAAAGCGCAGGATGGAAAGACAGCCCTGTAAAGCTCTATCGAGGGACATATAGGACAGGAGGTCTGGTACAGGTCAGTTTAGGGTTGGCAGAGGAGCCTTGAGTGACCACGGGCAGTTATATCCAGTTTTTCAGTAGTTTTTTCTATATTAGATCACAGAGGCTCAGAGAACACACCCTCCCTATACATTATATATACATTCAGGGCCGCATTAAGATCTCTATGGGGCGGGAGCTGAAGATTTCGGTGGATTTTTATGGAATTTAGTGAAATTAAAGCCTATTTTAGGTTATCGAATAGTGCAGATACGGGTATATATAACCAGGAAGATCCTGGGTGAGGAAATTTACATTCACATTTCAATCATTTACAGCGTGTATAATATTTTTTTAACATTTTATCATCCAAACCTTTTGTGGTTATATATTCTATAAAATTGAAATTGGATCCTGTTACTGTGTTTTTCTGAGAAAATATACAATTTTAACCAAAAAAATGAAATATTTCCCTTGTGTTTTGGAGGAAGTTGTTTTATGAATAATATGACTATGTATAAAACACTGACCTCGCTCCCAGTGTGGGAAATGACAAGGTAAGTAATGGCAGTGGTATTGCTCATTTTTATACATGACAAATGGACAATGCCATCGCTTTGGAACTAATAATAAGTAGATAAAAAAAGGTTTTTTGGTTTTCCTTTCTTTTAGATTTTACATGGTCATGTTTGGTATTAATGCAAAGGCCAGACGCTGTCCTGTCCAATGACACCTCCCTTGACCTTGTGAGGTGTAAAGATTAGTGACGCAGGGTCCAAAGTCCCTCCCAGTGCACTTTGCTGCAGTGCGGGGGTTTAGGTTTTTGGTGTAACAATTCGTAATAACGGATCGTGCCATCACCCATCACCTCCACACTTGAGATGGTGAGTTAGTGCAGCATCATTGTTCACTTTATAATGGAGAAGTGAAAAATATTGCTGTGTTAGAAAGAAAAAAGAAATATTTATTATTTTATTTTTAAATTAAACCTGGTCCTGTTTGGTATCATTGGAAAGGTCATGCTCTGGCCTTTCCAGTGATAACTCACATGTCCCTGTAGCTGCTATGGTATTGGAGTTAATGAGGTCCAAATGTCCATCGATGCAGACATTGTTATTTTTTCCCTGGGCCTATTCTGGGGCATGGGCCTGGAGCTGCTGCTCCATCTGCCCCTATGTTAATCCGGCCCTGTATACATTAACCCCTTCACTACCAAACAATTTTTTATAACAACAAACTATCATCACATTTATTTGAAACATGGGATTTGACGATAACAATTAAATATAGGGTAAAATAGACGTCTCGCACATAAATTGTTATTTTGATAGTTAAACAATTAAAATAATGTTAACCCCTTCCTGCCACATGTAAACTTGGCTGCGGAGGATGCGCTGAGCGTATCCTCCCTTTGCAGTCACGATGGGCTGGGATTCCGGCTGATCGCTGCAGCCCCCCAGTGCAGGCTGACATCTTGGATGATCTCTTGATAAAGCTGCACCCCACATGCAGTGAAACACGTCGAGATGGCAGTGTTTTTATCAGTTAATGTTTCCATTGTGTTTTTTTGCTGGCTGTTTCTTAGTGGTGTTTTGCCCCTATTCAATGAGGGCGTGTTAGGGTCTTTTTTGTGCCTGCCCTTCCAAGCGGTGGCTGCCTTTAACCCCTTGGGGGATGGATCCCTTCCCGGAGTTGGCCGACATCTTGGATGTTGGACAAGCTTCCGGGATCTCCCCCTGATGACTGGCGTCATCGAGCATAGCGCAATGACATCAGTTTGGGAGCTAACCCCTAGCTCCCACCTATGGTGGAGATAGGGGGTTCCACTGAACCCCCTATCTCCCGATCCGTGGAAACTAAGGGTTATTATTTGGTATCTTTGGAACGGCCAGAGCATGGCCTTTCCAATGCTGCCAAACATGACCATGTTAAATGTGTAAAAAAAAAATAATTAAATAAAAATAATATTAAGTA
>CM019064.1:774918-1071498 GCA_009667805.1 Leptobrachium leishanense
GCAGGGCAGCGACACCTGGAGGGTCTGCGATGTGCAGGGCAATGACACCTGGAGAGTCTGCGACGTGCAGGGCAACGACACCTGGAGGGTCTGCGACATGCAGGGCAGTGACACCTGGAGAGTCTGTGGGATGCAGGGCAGGCAGGTTCTGAGAATTCGGCAGCGGACTGAGGATTCTGCGAGATGCAGGGCAGCGGGTTCCAAGGATTCTGTGGGGTGCAGGTACAGAGGAAGGAGAATACTGGAGGAGACAAAACAGATAAGGGTCTAGGCACGTACAGGAACAAGATGTAGCTCCCTGTCAGCTTGGCATTCACCAAGACAATGCAGAAGCAATGTTACTTTGGTGCGGTTTGGTTTTATGCAGGGAGCATCAGATGAATTAGGCAACACCTGAGTGTTGTAGAGGAGAGTCCTGAGAAGACTGAGAGTCTCAGTACTATGAGGCGGTGCTGGATTTAGGCTTTTTACGGCTCTCGAGTCTCGGGGCATTACACACGGTATAATGGGAATAAGCACAGATGACATTTTTTCTCCTTGTTATGTTTTATACATGTTGCTGGGCTGGATACATTTGGTGGTTGCAACGGCCCCATTGGGGAATAGGCGCGACCCCACCCCTCCTGTGCTATGTGTAAATATCTTGTCTAGTGTAGATTAGGTATGAGCATTCGGTTCGATCTGTTTGGAGTTCAATTCGAACATCGCCCGCTCGCATGTTCGCGAACTCCAAACATTTCCACGTGTTCGCTGCATGTTCGCCCACAATGCACCACAATGGACCACAATGCACTTTTTTCCACTGGCCTCAAGCTTGTAATTGGCTACAGCCTGCACCTGACCACAGTTTAGGTGCAAGACAGGTGCAAGACTATGCTAATCACGGCTCAGAGTCCTGATTGGGCAAATTTTGCCCAATCATGGGCTCACAGAGCTAAATACCTCAGCACACTATATAAGGCGTCCCTTGAAGCGCCATCACGTGTTTTTTGAGAGGAGATTGTTGTGTTAGTGTGTGTTCTCACTGCCAGTCTGCCATCAGCTATTGGGGGGTCTCATTTCCAGAGATGAGCTGAACACCCCTGTGTTCGGTTCGTATCCGAACAGCCGAACGGCCGAAATGTTCGAATACGAACTTGAACACAATGTAAACCAATGGGGGCCGAACACGCAAAACGTGTTCGCAGTTCTCCTAAATGTACCGGCGGTTGCTGGTACATTTAGGAGACCAGTGGTAGCGGCCCCCTGCCCGTAACTCACCTGTCCTGCAACTGTCCCGGCCTCCTGTTCCTCGGTCCGTCAGCTCATCCGGTCCGTCTGGCCACGGCTACTCTCTGCCCCACGTCTTCATGCTGAATGATCTGATTGGCAAAGTCCTGCACCTGACCTGGACTTTGCCCAATCAGGGCTCTAATTCAATATTGAGCCCTGATTGGGCAAAGTCCAGGTCAGGTGCAGGACTTTGCCCAATCAGAGCTCGGCATGAAGATGAGCTTTAACCAAGCTTTGATTGGTTAAAGTCTTGCACCGACATTAACCAATCAGAGCTTGGTTAAAGCTCTACCCCATGCCTCATCTTCATGCTGAGCTCTGATTGGGCAAAGTCCTGCACCTGACCTGGACTTTGCCCAATCAGATCATTCAGCATGAAGACGTGGGGCAGAGAGGAGCCGCGGCCAGACGGACTGGGGAACAAGATCCCGGGACAGCTGCAGGACAGGTGAGATACGGGGGCCGCAGCCATAGGTCTCTTAAGTGTACCGGCAGCCACTGGTACATTTAGGAGACCTATGGACGCTTTTCTTATTATGGAATGTCCGCGGTCGAACAAACCGCGAACATCCCATAATGTTCGGCGTTCGCCGAACACTCGAACGCCCGATGTTCGATTCAAATTCACGTTCGAATCGAACCGAACGCTCATCCCTACTCACTTCTACAAAATATCTGGGAATTGTTGTAATCTGTGTGTTCTCACTGCCACCAACTATTTTGGGGGTCTCATTTCTACAAAATATCTGGGAATTGTTGTAATCTTTGTGTTCTCACTGCAAGCAGCAATTGTGGGGGTCTCATTTCTACAAAATATCTGGGAATTGTGGTAATCTGTGTGTACTCACTGCCACCAACTATTTTGGGGGTCAGTCATTTCTACAAAATATCTGGGAATTGTTCTAATCTTTGTGTTGTCACTGCCAGCAGCAATTGTGGGGGTCTCATTTCTACAAAATATCTGGGAATTGTGGTAATCTTTGTGTTCTCACTGCCAGCAACTATTTTGGGGGTCTCATTTCTACAAAATATCTGGGAATTGTTGTAATCTTTGTGTTCTCACTGCAAGCAGCAATTGTGGGGGTCTCATTTCTACAAAATATCTGGGAATTGTGGTAATCTGTGTGTACTCACTGCCACCAACTATTTTGGGGGTCAGTCATTTCTACAAAATATCTGGGAATTGTTCTAATCTTTGTTTTGTCACTGCCAGCAGCAATTGTGGGGTCTCATTTCTACAAAATATCTGGGAATTGTGGTAATCTTTGTGTTCTCACTGCCAGCAACTATTTTGGGGGTCTCATTTCTACAAAATATCTGGGAATTGTGGTAATCTGTGTATTCTCACTGCCACCCATCAGGGGGTCTCACTGATTTATAGGAGGTTTCTGGGTATTGTAATCTGTGTCTTCTCACTGCCAGCTATCAGGGGATCCCACATACTTCTATAAGATTTCTGTGAATTGTAATCTGTGACTTGTCACACTGCTACCCATCAGGGGGCTCACTGATTTATAGGAGGTTCCTGTGAATTGTAATTTGTAAAAAGGGGGTGCCAGTCATGACACACAAATAACTGGCACTCATGTTGCCCCAGCAGCTGCAGCATACTGCCAAGTTGGCTCCAGTTCCGAGGAGATAGGGGGTGATGACAATGATGATGAGGTCACTGACTCCACCTGGGTGCCTGATCAAACAGAGGAGTCAAGTGAGGAGGAGGAGGCACAACAAACACGAGCCACAACGCCCTCTATGACCAACCGTAGCACTAGCCAGTCCAAGGCATCAGATGTCAGAGCTGCTCAGGTGCAGAGCACTGTTGTCTCAAAGCACACATCCAGGAACTCTGCTGTCTGGGAGTTCTTTAAGAAATGTGCAGCAGACCACACCGTTGCTATTTGTAATCTATGTCAGATGAGGATCAAGCGTGGGAAAGACACCGCACGCTTGGGTACTACGTGCTTGAGGCGACATATGACCACCTGCCACGCATCCCTTTAGCGCAACACTTTGCGTATGTCCTCCTCACCTGTCTCTACCCCCTACACTAGTTATCATGCAAATAACAATTTTGTGCAAATACGCAACCATGTGCCAAAATAACAACAGCAACGGTGATAAATCCTTATATCATGCGCATAAATCTGTTCCTATAATACAAGGTGTATAGTAAACCACATGTGCAAATGCATATAAAGTGCATGTGCTCATAAATCCTTTCTATTTGTAAAGTGCAAACACAAAAATGTGTTGATGTGAAATCTATAAAAAGTCATAAAAATGTCCTCTTGTTGGGTTATATAATAGTCTCTAAATGTCCTACTGCGTAAAAAGTGCACGTGCAAAAGTGCAAATTTCAAAATGTAGATAGACAAGATGCGTGACTGCTGGTCACCATACAGCATATAAGTCACACTTAAAATAAAATGTCCCAACGTTGTACTTCCTCTCCTCAGTTGGCGAATTCCATTGCATAGATGAGGAAGAAAAAGAAAGAAACAATAGTGCAGACTGTTGTGATTTGTGAAGTGAGTGTATATATGAAAATCACTCACAAATGATAGAGCCTAATTGATCCCTGCTCTAGGTTGGAATGCCTCACGTCAAATACAGGGTGATTTTCCCCCTTTTCCTGGGTCTTCCAGTTATCCTCAAATAGAATACATACAGAGAGACAGCTCTCCCATAGCATAACACAGTACGTATAATCTGAGTAATTGCAGTTTTAGTTCTGCTCACCGATGTTGGAGTCTCGGTTGTCTCAGGCTCGGTTTAAAGGCTGATGGTACTTCTTAGTTAGGTGAGTACCTTAACCCTCTCTCCTGCAGTGCCTCTCTGCTTCTGTCTCCAACTCTGTATTGGCATCCAGATAGGGAAGAAAAGGAGGGGAGGGAGGGGGGAGAAAATTCCTCTGCTGTTGCCTTCAAACTGTCATCCTCAATCTTTGGTTTCATATCCTGCATCCATGCATACTCTCTAACCTCAGGAGTAGCAGAAGCACCATGTGCTTATCAGTCTCTGTATTTTTTACGGCCGTTGGACATTTAGAGACTATTATATAACCCAACAAGAGGACATTTTTATGACTTTTTATAGATGTCACATCAACACATTTTTGTGTTTGCTCTTTACAAATAGAAAGGATTTATGAGCACATGCACTTTATATGCATTTGCACATGTGGTTTACTATACACCTTGTGTTATAGGAACAGATTTATGCGCATGATTTAAGGATTTATCACCGTTGCTGTTGTTATTTTGGCACATGGTTGCGTATTTGCACAAAATTGTTATTTGCACGATAACTAGTGTATCATCGATCCACTGAAGTACCTTTATCAGTCACTACCTGATTAATATAGTTGATTCATACTAGATTTTTAGCAATATCAGCAATTTAGAAACACCTATCCAGATTCTTCCATATTAGGAAGCACCCATTGCGCCACTAGGACCCCCACTCTTTCCATTTGTGTTTAGTTGTTGGAGAAAGTTTTTCAATTGGATTTTACTTCCCTTCCAAATGATGAATAAATCAACAATGTAGCGCTTGTATAATATGAGGTTGTGCGCCCAGCCACCTGAACCCGATGACCACTGGGATTCCCAATTGGCCATAAACATGTTCAAGTAGCTGGGTGCAAAACGAGTACCCATTGTTGTTCCAGTAAGTTGCAAATAGACATTTTCTTCAAAAAAGAATTAATAATTTTTGAGTATAAAATTGATCCCCTCAATAAAATACTCCATTTGTTCTGGAGAATATAGTGAATATAAATTTAAAAAGTATCGTACTGCCTGGCTTCCTCTGGAATGGGGCATGATGCTATAAAGAGAGTGAAGGTCACAAGTCACTATTATATAGTCAGGTTCCCATTTTATATGTTCCAATATTTGCAACAAATTCATAGTGTCATGTAAATAGGATGGAGTTGTAATAACAGCTGGCTGTAGTAAGGTGTTGATATATATTGTGAGAGTGTGCTCATGATTCAATCCCAGAGATGATGGGACGGCCTGGGGGGGGGTTGATGGGATCTTTGTATATTTTCGGAAGTAAGTAAAGGACCGGAATCTTTGAATGTTAAGATGTCTAAATAGGTATATTCTTTTTCACTCAAAATGAGTTGGTCTTTACCTCGCGTTAATAATTCTTTAAACCTTCATGTAGATTACGTTTCTCACGTTCTGCTGCCACCTAGTGGGTGTAAAGTCCTACAGTCATGAACTGAAAGAACATATGTTTTTTTCAGATTCGCAAGTGAAGAGTTGGTTTCGTTGGTTCCTTGATAGGGGTGGGGAGCCGATGAAACCAACTCTTCACTTGAGAATCTGAAGAAACCATCTTTACACCCACTAGGTGGCAGCAGAACGTGAGAATCGTAATCGATGTGATTTAAGGGCTCTGTTACATTTCCAGGCAGTCTCTGACTACAGAGGACAGGCCTCACTGAATGAACTTACACAAACTTTCTGTGACCATTTAAATCTGTATCTGCAGTCAGATGTTACCTTGATTTTACCTCTGATCCTCATTGCAGTCAGATTTGCTGTGTCTATTTACAGGATAATATTCTCTCTCATGATACGTATGTATACTGCATTGGAATATTAATAAGCACATTATATTGCATCTGTTTTCAACACCCACTATCAGATACAGATCCCTAAGCGCATTTGCGAGCAGCACCAGATAGAGGGAACCTCCCAGTACACATCTATTGAATCACAGGTAGAAGCAAGCACTACCAATACACCCTCAGGAGGCAGCAGACGCACTCGTACCTAGGAGCACATGGAGGGCACTAACAAAGGGCACCCCCACATTACACCCTGTGAAAAGAATGGGCGCACTGAGCACAGAGGCAGAGGACAGAGCCGACAGCAGGGGAGCACGGAGCAGGTTGATATACTTTATTGTCTTTTATTATTTTATCATTTAATGGCAGGAGAGGCTCTGCCTCACTTGCCTACCCTGATGGCACATCCCTGCCCTGTCAGGTTGTGGATTTGACAGTGATTTTTCAAAAACCATGTCAAGGTTATGTCACTATGCAGCCACACACCCTTTCACCAGATCTCAGACCTGACGATGTTGGATGGTCTGTGTGATGTGGATGTGGGAGCCTCAGCATATCAGGGGAATCTTAGACAGTTGTTCTCAATGAACATTATTCAGGGGAAGAGATGCAAGACGGGGCTAAGCGTTTGATAAATGTGCTCTATAATCTGCATAATTATTTACTCTGACCTCCCCCCCGCCCTCCAGCAGAGATAGCCATGTTAAGTATTGGATGCATAAAGTACAGTAACCTTGTGCAAGCTACAGCAATCACCGATGCGCTAACAGTTTTTCTGTTTATTTTTGGGAGTGTAATATGAGGCCATGCGTCTGTGAAGGGCTCCGGCTGAGTAGTTCCACCGCTGGGCTCTGCCTTACGCCTGAGACCCTCCAAAGAAAAGGTTTGATGGGCTCCCAGCCCGCCCAGTCACTTGTCGAGACACAGTGAACAATATTTCAAAGTTGGTGCTAACTTATCCAGAGCTGTTATAAACTTAAAACCTTCATAGACTATAATGGCTCTGGTTAAGTTAACACCAGCTTTGGAATAGAGCCCATTGTAGGGTAAAAAAACATAAAAAAATATTTTAGTGACAAACCGTGCAGCCTTTTATACAATCTCACATCAGATAAGACAATGTCATCACATACACCCTGCCCTTCCCCCGACATCCCGGTGCCACAAGACAATGTCCCGTCTCCCAGTTAGCCTGACATGCCATACAAGATGACATCGTTTTTTGGGGTTATCCCAGGGGAGCGGCGATACTCCTAGGGTACCGTTGGAAAGGTCTGGTCCCCTGTATGATACCATCCAAAAAGACGCTGTCCATGAAAGGGGGGCCTGATCGTCACTGATGAAGGTACCCTGCACCGTCTGTGTTTACCCAGGACATACTGTAGCTCCATAGGAGCATCTGCCCTCCCCGGTGGAAAAAGGAGGCCGTTAGTGTTCCCAGGTGGAGCTCCCCCTTAATAATCACCCCAGGCCAGGCTCCCCTTGTGCGGGATGAATCCTCAAAAGCAGCACCGTTGCAGGACCACGGGCTGATGGAGCGTCTGGGTGGATAGGTAGCAGGGGGTCCGCTGGCCAATGAAGGTTCCAGGGGGCCAGTAAGGTGCAGGGAGGGGGGCTACTCAGTACACATATACACTTTAAAACATTTGGGAACGGCGTCTGTTTCGTCACAGCATTAAAGTCACTTATCCTGACGTTAACCCTTTCTCACCCAAATGCTACCGTTAGCCTTCACTAGGGAATAGGGCCCTTAAGTCTCTTTCTTGGATCATAAGCGAGTTTGCTTTTATTTTCAGGGTGATACAGACTATTGATGCTATTTCCCATTTTTCAGTTATATCCAGGAGGCAGCAAAACACGCTGACCTTTATAAAGGGGGTGATGCCCTGGACAACTTGTTTTGGGTGTAAAAGTGGCGCTTTAAATTATATTTGCATAATCTGATTATTTGTTCTCCTCTCCAGGTGCCGCCGCAGTCAGTGTCCTACAGCTCCCTCCATCCCTCATCCTACAGGTGGGACAGACGGCCAACATGTCCTGCATGGTGGAGGGAGCACAGGGTGTCAGGATATCACATTGTTACTGGTACAGGGAGGAAACAAAGAATAATCCCACCATAATGAAGAACAGCTCCAGCGTGTCCATCACCTCCAGCCTCCAGTCCAGCTCTCTCCTCATCTCCTCGCTCCGACTTAGTGACATCGGGCTGTATGTGTGTCAGGTAACCGTAGAGGATAACCATATACAGAATAACTACACCGGGAGTGGGACGCGGCTCCGAGTCACAGGTAAACGTTCAATATGGACCTTTATGTTCTTCATCACCTTATGGAAACAGATTAAATGTATTAACATCAGCCGAAGGGTTAACGTTCGTTCCACACTATCGTTTATTTTTGTGCTCTCTGTTTTTGAGAGACCCAGAAAGCAGAGGACACGGTAACATCGAACGCATGCAAGTTTAAGGCCGGTGTCAGATGAACGCAGTGATCACGTCCGTGTCGCCGCACACACGTCCGTCGTAGCATAGAATCATGAGCAATAGAGACCCACACACGAAGTGCATCCACACCAAACAGCGCACACACACCGCACGTGGCAAATAGATGCAAGTTAGGCAAGAACGTAAAACCGCCAACATGGAAGCGTAGAGTGCGTCACATCTACGTAGCGTTCTGTGTGAGTGATGAGATGTCAGACGCTGCGCATTTGCGACGTCCAGCACCTTGACGCACACAATGGCTTTTCATATACTTTTCAAATTTTTATCATTTTCCATATTAATTTTATTTCCCATAATTCCCTTTTTTTTTCTACGTCTGTCAAGAAAAACAGACCGTGTGGCGTCTACAGTATCTTCCGTCAGTACATCCGTCCATTATGCTCGCAGAGTGCGCTCAGACTGCGCTCATCTGACATTAGCCTTTATGTGTTTTTGCCATCACAGCACTTGGGGTCCTATCCCATACCTGACGTTACCATGGAGACGGTAAGCGGGATAATGTGCGCTTGTAGATTTTACTTTAGTGTCTCCATGTTAACCCTTTCCCGCTGCAGGGTGTACTATGTTGTCCCTGTGGCGGGTGGGGCTTAAAGACACAGGGCATACTATTACGCCCCGCTGACTTCAATGGTCCTCCTACGTCCCGCACGCTAGTCGGGGCGCGCCATTGGCTGCTGTGGGATGGTCTGAACTCAGGCCATCCTCTGCAGCAAATGACGCTCGTCAGCTGCTAGACGGGCCGGTGGAGGGGCCTACTGGAGAGGCCGGCAAGCGAGGCATACTAATACGCTCCACTGGCATTAATTCCCTCCTGCTGGGCACAAGTCACCCGGTGGCAAAGGGTTAATGACCTATTCCAGGCCAGGTGCTATCTCAGCACCGCGACCCAGACGCAGCGCTAACCTCCCTGATACCGGCAGTAGAGCTTCCGTGCCACCGTGAGTAACAGCTTCCACCTCCTCGCCGCAAGCTTACTCTCTTGAGATTGCACTGCAGCGCTGAGTGATTGCCGAGGGAGGCTAGGAACTATTTGCCCCCAGTCTCACTCTGATCCAGGGAAGAGAAGCAGCGGATCGGCCACCGCTTTATAGAGTATATGATTTAATGGGGGGGGGGTTAC
Organism: Leptobrachium leishanense; assembly: GCA_009667805.1. NCBI lineage: Eukaryota > Metazoa > Chordata > Amphibia > Anura > Megophryidae > Leptobrachium > Leptobrachium leishanense. The sequence continues at coordinate 784,396 of CM019064.1, forward strand.
ACCGTGTTTTTACATTAGCAAAATCATTTGAACACCAGCTTTTAGAGTTAAAATTCTTCATTGCGCGTCTCGGTGGTAAGTTGTGCAGCGCTCTATAATCCCTCACTTCTTGAGACGTTATTAAATAGATAGCACCTCCTATACTTAACATGGGGAGTGCAAAGTGCAGTAAGATCGCGCAAGCTGCGAGGCACAAAACATCAATGCCAGACGTTAAACTTGCTTCCCCTAGCACCAACGATTACATATCGAGACACTATATTAACACACACTATGGAATAGAGCACTTGGGTATTTGACGCACTCGTATGTGCGATTCGGAATATCACTGTAAACGCATTGCTTGACTTCTGTAATTTTGTGTATCACAATTTAGACATGTGCACAGCAGAAAAAATTGTTCCAGGTTGGTTTCATTACGTTTTTCAATTAGTTTCGGTTCGTACATTATGTTACCGCGATTTGTAATTCGGATTGATTAGCTATTTCGTGTTTATTAATTATTTTGGAATGTGAAACGGATTAATTAATTACTTAGATTAGTGTAAAAAAAAAAATGCGTGATCCTCTTTTTCTTGGTGTTGAAACCTATTCAGCACAAAGAACAGCAGCTCTGCGGGGCTCCGGAATAGGTTTCAGCAACAAGAACAGTCCCCGCCAAATGCAGCCAGACTGTAGGAAAGAAAACACACCTGCTGCATTCGGCAAAGAAAAAAAGCCTCTTTGTTTTAAAATAAAATTAGAAACCCATAAAAATTCCAAAAATTGCCTAAAAGAAATCAATAAATAAAGACTTTTTGCTGCAAATTAAAATAATAAACGGTTTATTAGATATTGAATTAAAACGGGAATATTTTTTAGCATTGAAGCCTATGGGATTTGCCTGATTAAACCTGTCGAATGAAACCACTGAACATCAGGGCATTTCACTGACATTTCTCTGCTGTTCGATGTGAATAGATTAAACATTGCTTTTCTATGGGGGATTTCACTGCCGCGGGCTGCAACAAACGGCACCATGGCGCTGTCAATGGTCTGTGGTGCTGAATACAATAGGTTCAGCGCCACAGCCAATGGACAGGGAAGTAATGCTGAATCTAAGTGAAACGTATAACAAATCGATTCATAAAACTGAATCAATTCCTTGTATTTCGTCTAGTTCCATTTCGTTTTCGTTCCATTTCGGACCGAATCGATTCGTTATTTTGGATGTGCTTCCATAATACGAATCAGTAAATTTCTTCTGAATTTTTATTCAAAATGAAACACACCTCTCGAATAATCACATATATGGTTCACTATGTTATATGGCACAAATGTTCTTATATATTTTTATTGTGCTAGATTTATCCATTCAGTCTGCGTTTTGACGAGTGATTTTCACATAGAAAAACCATCAATCTTTCTGATATTTTTTATTTTTTTCCTGTTACACCTGCACGTATATACAGTATATATATATTATTATTATTAATATAGCGCCAATAGTTTCTGCAGCGCTATACAATAACCAAAAGGGAACGAAATACATATAAACAGACATAGGATGGAGGAAGAGGTGTAGAGGGCCCTGCTCATAGGAGCTTACAGTCTAGAGGGATTGGGAGTTGAGGAACACAAGGGGAATTGCACTAGAAAGCAGGATCATTAGTGCCAGTGGTTTGGGAATGGTATGTATATATATTCTAGAGACTTTGTAAAATGACCTACACATAGACATGTTAATTTAAAAACAAGGGGCCCTGTTCCAATTGTTATCTCCACAAAAAAGTAGTTTTGCCTTGTCTTTCTTAATACGGGCGACCCCCCCCCCCCAGCTTCACCACAATGGCCCATGTAGTCTCTTGGCAGGAGGCCGGCAATCACACTTCTCCAAAGGGCACTGAGTCTGTGTTTTGTGTGGCAAGGCTCTCACTGCCAGCCAGTGTGTTAAAACATGAGTGGGTGCATAGGCGTGCACATGGTGGGGTGCCAGGGGTGCCTGGGCACACCCTAATCCTGTCCATCGGCACACTTTGGGGCCCAACTGGCCACATCCTATGGACAGCCACCAAGACCATTGATCTAGTCTGCAGCCCTATAAATCCCTGGTGGTCTGGGTGGCTGTGGCATCTGCAATGTGATATGTGCTTCGTGCGCAGACCTCAAAGCACGTCCCACAGTGGACTCGGGTGCTCACTGACTGTCAGAGCAGTGGTGGCATTCTGATAAGTCAGAGCACCAGCGGTCAGCTGCCAAGTCTTCAAAGATCACCGGTGCTCAAGCTGCGTGACCCAGAGTCCAGAGTGGAAGGTGTTTTGTGATCTGTTCTCAAAGCACAGATCGTATGGCAGAAACCACAGCCACTCTGACCACTAGGGATGTGGAGGGACTGTAGACCAGATGACGTGGTACTATCACTGTGCCGGATCTGCCATTGGACCACCAGGGATTCAAGTTCAACCCCCTTCCTGCAAAAAAAGGGTAAGCAGGAGAGGGGGCGGGGTTTACTTATTTTTATATAATATACTAAATTACATTCGTCACCAAGAAAACTAAATACTGTCTCTAGTGCAGTTTTTTATCCAGAATTTAAAGATGTAATCAGAATTTTTCCACCAGGCACAGTTTTTTTTGTAATAAAATATGGAACAGATGAAAGAACAGCGTTCCTACCCTAATACAAACTATTATATCCCAAGTGGTACCACCAAGGTGTAGGAATAAGAAACGGTTTTCTTACACTTCTGTATTTCTTGGGAGATAATGCCTCTAATAATGTTCCTTTTAAATGAGGTCTAGATTGTAATGGGGGGGAGGATAGCATCCACTAGAGAGTAGCAGAGTTGAGATCCTTAAGGACTGATAAACCTTTTTGACGTTTAAACACCAATTGGCAGACACAGAATTAAACACTTGCGGCAACAAGGATAAACACAACACTGCGTTGCTACTAAGCACTAAAGGTATCGTGACCGATAGACTACTTAGGGCACAAGCAGAAATACACAGATTAGTCAGACAGTTGGTGAATTGCTCGGACTGCAGGGCAGTCAGGAAATAAGCTGCTTTAACGGTTGTTGATAATTGGGAGCAAGCCAGTGGTACCTTCAGATAGCCAGAGACAACACATACACCTCGGGGTCTGTCGTAAATACAGTAACGAGTATTGTTGCTGGTGAGCGCACAATGACCATGAGCTGCAAATAAGCAGTACCTTGCGATCGCAGATCTTAACGATATGTTTGGCTGGAGAACATGAGCCCTGGGTTGGGTATAGGAACCTAAGGAGGCCACTGACAAGTCCTACCGCTGAGAAGGGAAGGCCATTCCAGCACTATACCAACACGTGGAAGACAATGTTATGGAGTCATTGGGAAAGGCAGTCAGCAGCAAGGTGCACATGACTTTAGACACATGGTCCAGCAAGCATGGACAGGGCCGTTACATTTCCTTCACGGCACACTGGTAACTCTGCTTACAGCTGGGAGGGATCCAGGACGGGGCTCTGTGCTGGAGCTTGTTCATCCACCACGCCTCCAGAAAGCTGACTATATGAGGTCTGTCTGCTCCACCACCTCTTCCTCTTTCTCCTCCTCCTCCTTCTCTGTCTCTGGCAAAGTGGCAGTTAAACCGACGCGTGGCAGGGGCTACGCAATGGCTCAATCAAAAAGATTCCATACTGTGCTTGAGCTGGTTTGTTTAGGGGACAGAAGCCACACCCTGCCAGAAATTCTGTCAGCTCTGCAGGGGCAGGTGCAGAGATGGTTAACCCCACACCAGCTTCAGCTGGGAATGGTCATCTGTGATAATGGCAGCAACCTTCTCTCCGCCCTACGCCTGGGTAAGTTGACGCATGTACCATGCCTAGCACACATCCTAAATCTGGTGGTACAGCGTTTCCTAACCAGGTACCCAGGGCTGGCAGAGCTTCTCAGCCAGACCAGAAAAGTCTGCAGCCACTTCAGACGGTCATTCCCAGCAAGTGTTCGTCTGCCAGAAATTCAAAGAGAATTCCACCTTCAACACAAACCGTCTGATCTGTGACATGCCCACCAGGTGGAACTCGACATTGGCAATGCTGCAGCATCTGCACAAGCAGCAGAGGGCCATCAATGAGTACCTGTGTGAGTATGGCACAAGGACAGGTTCAGGTCAACATGTTTTTTTCCCCCCTGCAGAGGCTGATTATCAAGGATGCATACACTGTACTGTCACCATTTGAGGAGGCAACAAGGATGGTGAGCAGGGACAGTGCATGCGTCAGTGACACAATTCCTTTAGTGTTCCTGCTGGAGCGCACTCTGCAGGGAATTATAGATGTGGCACTAGAGGCAGAGCAGCGGGAGGAAGAGGAGGACTTCCCTAGCTCTCAAGGCCGCAGTCTTTACGCAGGCAGCATTCCTGCGGGTCCTCTTCAGATCAGACAGGAGGAGGATGAGGAGGAGGAGGAATATTTAAGTAGTGGGGGCATTGAAGGTGGGGATTCCTCAAGCGAGGGTTTTGTGTCCCCAGAAACCCAAGGACTCTTACGAGGCTTGGAGGAGGTAGTGCATGATACGGTCATCCTCAGGGACCAGGAACACTCGGAAGGTAATGCCACCTCCAACCTACACTGCATGGGCTCCCTTATTATGCAAAGCCTGCTAAAGGACCCCAGGATTCATGCTATCAAGGAGAGGGATCATTACTGGTTGGCAACCCTTCTTGCTCCACGATACAAGGGTAAGGTTGCAGAGCTCATCCTGCCCTCACAGAGGGAGGACAGGATGAAATAACTTGAGGACGCTCTAAAGCGACACTTGTGTAACACCTTTCCAGGCACTGTTAGGTTACCAAATGATGACACAGGTGCTTCTGAGGCTGCGGTTGATCAGAGGAAGAGCGTCTGGGGGGGGGGTTAATTAAATAGGACCTAATCTGGCATCTAAAAATTATGAGCATAAACCGGTCAGAATGAGCTCAGTGCACAGAGGTGAACTGTCTCAGCAGTGAAGGGGTTAAAAAGCAAAACATGTAAAAATTGGGTATTTCTAATCTCAGGACAAAATTTTGAAACTATTTAGCTGGGGTCTTTTTTTTTGGCAGTTGTAAATTTTGTCGATTTAAATTTTGAAAAAGTGTGTTTTTTCCATTTTTTTTCATCATATTTCATATTTATTTTTTATAGTAAATTATAGGATATGATGGAAATGATGGTATCTTTAGAAAGTCCATTTAATGGTGGGAAATCAGTGTATAATATGTGGGGTTGCATAAACGAGTAAGAGGAAAATGACACCTTAACACAGCGCAGAAATGTAAAAACAGCAGCGGCAGAAACGTAAAAACAGCAGCGGCACAAAGAACTTTCGTAAAACCGCCCGGTCACTATGGCTAACAGAAGGTCATACATTTAAACTTTTTATGTGTCAACTTTTTTTTTTTGCTTTTAACCTCTTTGCTGCTGATGACATGCTGAGCGCATCCTCTGGTTTCATGTTTGTGTGCACGGGGTGTACTCCGCACACTGTTGAAGTCCTGCTGCTCACTCAGTGCCATTTCTTTCTTCTTTCCCTCGCATTGGGACTTCCCCTGGATACTAATATAATCGCTCAAGGGTGTGATTATGTTAGTCTTTCTACCTCACCCCCAGCTGGGAAATCCCTTTACTGTAGATACAGGTGTCCATTGGGCCACTGTAAGTTCCACAGGTGCATCAGCGGAAAGGCCAGAGTCTGATCCCACCAAATATTTCTATGATGAAGGTAATAAAAAGATAACTTTTTTTTCTTCTAAAAACAGTGGCATTGGTTTTTGTTTTTTTTATTTACTTATGAACCAAACAATGCTGCTGCATTAAGTCACCTTTGCAGGTCCCAAACAGGAAGAAAATGTAGAGGTGATGACGCAATGCGTTAGTACACCTTGATTCGTCAAGACAGAAGTCAGGGCGGCCATGTTTTCCTGGACACATATTACCATTTCATGCAGTGGGGAGCAGAGGGGAAAGTGCTGCCCTGCAACATGTATAAATCATATGCTGCAGGAAGGAAATCAATGCAGGTCACTGGGATTCCTTTGACATCTTACCTGCAGCGTATGGATTATACAAGTTGCGGGGTGGCATTTTTCATGCACTGCCCATCAACATGAATAAATTAAATCGATTCAAACTTTGGCCGTTCGCAAGTTCGCGAACTTCGAACTTTTTGGCGTGTTCGGTTCGAGTTCGAAAAAAAAATAAAAGTTGAAAAAAAGTATAAAAAATGCTTAAAAAATCTAGAAATAAAGAGACTCTTTACTGCAGAATATTATAAGAAACGGTTTATTAGATATTGAATTAAAAAATAATGTCTACGTGCAAAGATTCTCACCTCTAAATGACCTGTGTTCTCAAACGGCATAAACAACAGGTGTTAATTAGTGATTGGAAATAACATGTGCTTTTAATTAGTCTGGTCTGATGAATTTGATACATTGTCTGTAGACTGAGGGTGTGGTGTCTCCTGATCTGAACATGTATCAAACACCTGTGCTTCTGAGAAGTGTTCATGTCTCTACAAAATCTTCCTCTGATATGCTGTTTAACACCTTAACCCTGCATTTCACTGCTGCGTGCTCAGCTCATTTTTACCGCTTTCGTTCATCATGTTTAAACGCGATTTAAAGCCACATTTTATTAAATGACACAGACATATTAGATATCGTTCTTTCCGGCAGACTCCGCAGATTCATAATATATCATTTTTATATGTATACGTCATGTCCTGCCTATATATTTTATGCCAAAAAATGCAATAAAAATTGAATTTTTAATCATCTGCAGTATGTAAAGTGGTTTTGTTTCACTTTTTAGTACATGAGCGTTTGCGGTTATGTTTTCTATGGGGTGCGCTTGTACAAAATTTAGAGATGGGGACATAGAAGCATAGAAAAATGTGGGCAGATAAGAACCTTTCGGCCCATCTAGTCGCCCAATTACATGGATACTTTATCTGGATTTATCTTTTGTTTAGGATAGCCTTATGCCTATCCCATGCCTGCTTAAATTCAATTACTGTTTTGGCCTCTACCACTTCTACTGGAAGACTGTTCCATGTATCCACCACCTTCTCAGTAAAATAATGCTTCCTGATGTTACTTTTAAACCTTTGTCCCTCTAATCTAAGACTATGTCCTCTTGTTTTGCTACTTTGTTTCCGTTTAAATATACTCCCTTCCTCTACCTTGTGGATTCCCTTTACGTATTTAAATGTTTCTATCATATCTCCTCTGTCTCGTCTTTTTTCCAAGCTATACATGTTAAGATTAGGGATGAGCGGTTCGGGTTCAGGTAAAGCATATAGGGCAGCCAATAAAGCATGTAAAAATACGATTAGATGGGCTAAACTAGAAAATGAAAAAGAAATAGCCAAAGAGAGCAAGACCAACCCTAAAAGATTCTTTAGGTACATAAATTCTAAAAAAAACAAGAGTGAAAATGTAGGTTCACTAAAATCTGAGTCAGGGATTATTGTTAACTGAAGATAAGGATTAGGGATGAGCTGTTCGGGTTCGGACGGTTCGGGGTTCGACCCGAACTTAGCCTGTTCGAGTAGATTGCGAACACCGAACATTTCCGGGTGTTCGCCGCATGTTCGACCACAATGGACCACAATGCATTTTCCCACTGGCCTGAAGCTCGTAATTGGCTACAGACTTGCACCTGACAACAGGTCTGGTGCAAGACTGGTTCAACACTATGCCAATCACCACTCAGAGTCCTGATTGGGCAAATTTTGGCCAATCATGGGCTCACAGAGCTAAGTCCCACAGCACACTATATAACGTTTCCACTAATTTCTACAAAACATTTGTGAATTGAGGTGATCTGTCTCTAGTCACACAACCAGTACCACGCAGAATTTTGGGGCTCACTAATTTCTACAAAACATTTGTGAATTGAGGTGATCTATCAGTGTGTCTCACGGAGTTATACCAGAGTTCTTTAAATCTTTATACCAGAGTTGAATCAGAGTTCTGTATATATTATTCTATATATCACTCACCATGTCTGAAAGAACAAAAAGGACAGGCAGACGCTCCCAGACACAGATAAGAGGGCAAGCAGCCCCTGTGTCGGGAGGCTGTGCCTCTGGTCATGGTGGACGTGGTGCATCCTCTGCAGGGGCACGCTTGTCCTTTCTAACTGGTGCTGGCCGTCTTAAGCAGCAGCAACATACAGAGGACTTGGTGGATTGGCTAACCAGGCCATCCTCATCCTCCGAGTCCTCTGCCAGCCAGGCTTCTAGTGCTCTACAGTCCCCCTCAGCTGCCAAAGCATCTAATGCAGCCTCCATGTCCACAGCTACTCTTGCCGTAGCCTCGCTATCACACACGGAGGAGTCAGCTGAATTGTTTGACTACAATGACAGTGACATGCTGCTTGAGGATGCGCAGCAAGTACAGTGCTCTGATTCAATCTCTGAGGTTGTGGAAGGGAGTATAATCAACCTAGAGGAAGGGGGTGCCAGTGATGACACACAAATAACTGGCACTCATGTTGCCCCAGCAGCTGCAGCATACTGCCAAGTTGGCTCCAGTGAGGAGGAGATAGGGGGTGATGATGACAATGATGATGAGGTCACCGACTCCACCTGGGTGCCAGATCGACCAGAGGAATTAGGTGAGGAAGAGGGGGAGAAGGAGGCACAGCAAACACGAGGCACAACATCCTCTGTGACCAACCGTAGCACTAGCCAGTCCAAGGCATCACATGTCAGAGCTGCTCTGGTGCAAAGTGCTGTTGTCTCAAAGAACACATGCAGGAACTCTGTTGTCTGGGAGTTCTTTTAAGAAATGTGCAGTAGAGCGCAGCGTTGCTATTTGTAATCTATGTCAGATGAGGCTTAAGCGTGGGAAAGATACTGGACACTTGGTACCACGTGCTTGAGGCGACATATGAATAAGTGCCACAGATCCTGTTGGCGCAAAACTTTGCGTCGGTCCTCCTCCTCCTCATCTGTCTCTACCCCCACTGTAATTTCCCTATTAACATACCTCAATACAGAATGCACCTGTAAACATGTAACCTAGTGACTATATTTCCTACATATTTATTTTCTGTTAATCTGTATATTTGTGTTTTTTTTTAAATATCTTGCATTGTATTACTTTGTATTTCTGTAAATGTAACACTTCAATGTACTTGAACCCAGGACATACTTGAAAACGAGAGAAATCTCAATGTATCCTTCCTGGTAAAATCCTTTATAAATAAATAAAAAAATAAATAAATGTCCTGCCATGTCATTGCCTACAACCTCTACCGACATGGATGATGCTACAGTAATGGATGTACCAGGTCCTTCCTCACAATGTGACATCATCCCAGTAGCTGAAGATTTACGCAGTCAGATTACGTTGCCGCAGCTGCTGCAGCGAAAGAAAAAATATAGTCCCAACCATCCCCAAGCACAGCGTCTAAATGCCAGCTTAGCAAAATTACTCGCATTGCAGCTGCTGCCTTTCAAGCTGGTGGACTCTGCTCCCTTCCGTGAATTTGCTGAATGTGCTGAACCACAGTGGCAGGTTCCAAAACGCCATGAATTTTCAGGCAAGGCCATTCAAGCACTATACCAGCACATGGAAGACAATGTTATCGAGTCATTGGCAAAGGCGGTCAGCAGCAAGGTGCATGTGACTTTAGACACGTGGTCCAGCAAGCATGGACAGGGTCGTTACATTTCCTTCACGGCACACTGGGTAACTTTGATTGCAGCTGGGAGGGATCCAAGACGGGTCTCTGTGCTGGAGCTTGTTCATCCACCATGCCTCCAGAAAGATGCTTGTATGAGGTCTGTCTGCTCCACCACCACCACCTCTTCCTCCTCCTCCTCCTTCTCTGTCTCTGGCGAAGTGGCAGTTAAACCGACGCCTGACAGGGTCTACGCAATGGGTCAAGCAAAAAGATGCCATACTGTGCTTGAGCTGGTTTGTTTAAAGGACAGGAGCCACACCGGGTCAGAAATTTTGTCAGCTCTGTAGGGGCAGGTGCAGAGATGGTTAACACCACGCCAGCTTGAGCTGGGAATGATCGTCTGCGATAATGGCAGCAACCTTCTCTCCGCCCTACGCAAGGGTAAATTGACGCATGTACCATGCCTAGCACACATCCTAAATCTGGTGGTACAGCGTTTCCTAACCAAGTACCCAGTGCTGACAGAGCTTCTCATCCAGGCCAGAAAAGTCTGCAGCCACTTCAGACGGTCATTCCCAGCAAGCGTTCGCCTGGCAGAAATTCAAAGAGTTCCACCTTCCACAAACCGTCTGATCTGTGACATGCCCACCAGGTGGAACTCGACATTAGCAATGCTGCAGCGTCTGCACAAACAGCAAGGGCCATCAACGAGTACCTGTGTGAGTATGGCACAAGGACAGGTTCAGGTTCAACTTGTTCCCCCCCGCAGTGGCTGATGATCAAGGATGCATGCACTGTACTGTCACCATTTGAGGAGGCAACGAGGATGGTAAGCAGGGACAGTGCATGCATCAGTGACACAATTCTTTAATGTTCCTGCTGGAGCACACTCTGCGGGGAATTATAGATGTGGCTCTAGAGGCAGAGCAGCGGGAGGAAGAGGAGGCCTTCCCTAGCTCTCAAGGCCCCAGTCTTTCCGCAGACAGCATTCCAGCGGGTCCTACTCAGATCAGACAGGAGGAGGATGAGGAGGGGAGGAATATTAAGTAGTGGGGGATTGAAGGTGGGATTCCTCAAGGGAGGGTTTTGTGTGCCCAGAAACAGAAGAGCTAGTGCGTGGCTGGGAGGAGGAAGTGCACGATACGGTCATCCTCATTGACCAGGAAGACTCGGAAGCTAATGCCACCTCCAAACTACGCTGTATGGGCTCCCTAATGATGCAAAGCCTGCTAAAGGACCCCAGGATTCGTGCTATCAAGGAGAGGGATCATTACTGGTTGGCAACCCTTCTTGATTCACGATATAAGGGGAAAGTTGCAGAGCTCATCCTGCCCGCAAAGAGGGAGCACAGGATGAAAAAACTTGAGGACGCTCTAAAACGACACTTGTGTAACACCTTTCCAGGCACTGGTAGATTACCAAGTGCTGACACACGTGCTTCTGAGGCTGCGGGTGATCAGAGGAATAGTGGTGAAGGCCAGGGCCACTTGACTGATGCTTTTTAAAAAATTTTAGTCCTCGACGCCCAGGGACATCAAATGTAGTCACCCCATGCCAGCGTCTTCACCATATGGTGCAGGACTACCTAGGGGCAAGGGCAGACCTGGATACCTTTCCAGCAGATGATCAACTGGCTTACTGGGTGTTGAGATTGGATCACTGGCCAGAACTTAGCCAATATGATATGCAGCTACTAGGTTGCCCTTCATCTAGCGTGCTTTCCGAAAGGACGTTCAGTGCCGCTGGAGGTTTTGTCACAGACAATAGAGTGCGTCTGTCCACCGACTCTGTAGACCGGCTGACATTTATAAAAATGAATCAGTCCTCGATCAGCAAATATCAATCCCCTGATGCCGAAGTAACGGAATAGATCGGGTATGTCTTCTGCATGCACAAAACCTCCAGCACTGAACTCTTCCACAATACCACAAAAGGGTTACGGTGTGAATGCACTTGCTGCCATGAAAGGCACAATATTTGGCTGCACTGACGCCTGTGCCAGATTTATATCATTTTAATTTTTTGAACAGCAGGGTCCAAACCTGCACTCTTCCACAATACCACAGAGGGGTTACTGTATGATGATACTTGCTGGCCTGGCACCAAAGGCACAATATCTGGGTGCACTGACGCCCATTACCAGATCAAAAAGTTTTCAATATAGGACCACATGGTCCACCCCTGCACTCTTCCACAATACCACAGAGGGGTTACTGTATGATGATACTTGCTGGCCTGGCATTAAAGGCACAATATCTGGGTGCACTGACGCCCATTACTAGATCAAAAACTTTTCAATATAGGACCGCAAGGTTCACCCTGCATTCTTCCACAATACACAGAGGGGTTTCTGTATGATGATTCTTGCTGGCCTGGCATTAAAGCACAATATCTGGGTGCACTGACGCCCATTACTAGATCAAAAACTTTTCAATATAGGACCACATGGTCCACCCCTGCATTCTTCCACAATACCACAGAGGGGTTACTGTATGATGATACTTGCTGGCCTGGCATTAAAGGCACAATATCTGGGTGCACTGACGCCCATTACCAGATCAAAAACTTTTTAATATAGGACCGCAAGGTCCACCCCTGCATTCTTCCACAATACCACAGAGGGGTTACTGTATGATGATACTTGCTGGCCTGGCAGTCTTGCACCAAAGACACAATATCTGGGTGCACTGACGCCCATTACTAGATCAAAAACGTTTCAATATAGGACCGCATGGTCCACCCCTGCATTCTTCCACAATACCACAGAGGGGTTACTGTATGATGATACTTGCTGGCCTGGCATTAAAGGCACAATATCTGGGTGCATTGACGCCTTGACCAGAATCATATCTTTTCAATATAGGACCACATGGTCCACCCCTGCATTCTTCCACAATACCACAGAGGGGTTACTGTATGATAGTACTTGCAGGCCTGGCACCAAAATCACAATATTTGGGTGCACTGCCACTGACGCCTTTATCAGATTCATATCCTCAGAGGGGTTACGGTGTGACGGCACTGTTGGGGACGCTAAAGGACCAATTTTAAAGCACCTATTGTTACTTTCATCCAAAGCCTGCATATATTTCACAATAATTTAGCCAAAAAAATCAGTAAACTTTTTCTGCGTTTACGAAAATGTCTCCTCTTTTCATACAGACTGCCGCCCCAAGCAGTTGTTTATGGATGGATTAAAGGAAAAGCATTTACCGTCATACGAAACGTAATTTTTTTGTTTTTAAGTGTTTCTATACATCCTAGAAATCCGCCACTTCACGGGCAGGTTATGGGGACCTCCTAGGCACGATATTTGAAGGAATTTTTCGTTTTTATTTTTAACTCTTATTTCATGGAAAACTCACTGTCCCTTTAAAAACGTTTTTTTTTAAACTTTTTGTTCTTGTTTCCTTTCCCGCAGGGCACTACCCGGACCCCCATACACCTTTTATGGCAAATATGTAGCATATATGCCCTCTTGGAGGGCACCCTAAAAACCGAATTTTCAGCCCCATTGACTTGCATTGGGTTCGAGTTCGGGTTCGGGTTCGGACCCGAACAAATGGGAAGTTCGGGTTCGGGCTCGAACCGAACTCGGGGAGTGTTCGGCTCATCCCTAGTTAAGATCATTAAGCCTTTCCTGGTAACTTTACTCCTTCAAGCCGAACACCATTTTAGTAGCCCTTCTCTGAACTCTCTCTAAGCTGTCTATATCCTTCTGGAGATACGGTCTCCAGTACTGCACACAGTACTCCAAGTGAGGTCTCACCAGTGCTCTGTACAGTGGCATGAGCACTTCCCTTTTCCTACTGCTAATACCTCTCCCTACACAACCAAGCATTCTGCCAGCATTTCCTGCTGCTCTATTACATTGACTACTTACCCTTAGATCCTCTGAAATAATAACCCCTAAATCCCAACCCTCAGATGGTGAGGTTAGGACTGTTTCAAATATTCTATATTCAGCCCTTGGGTTTTTACGTCCCAGGTGCATTATCTTGCACTTATCCACATTAAAACTCAATTGCCACAGCTCCGACCATTTTTTTAGTTTACCTAAATCATTTGTCATTTGGCTGATCCCTCCAGGAACGTCAACCCTGTTGCAAATCTTTTGTGTCATCAGCAAAAAGACATACTTTTCATTAATACCTTCTGCAATATCACTAATAAAATATTAAAGAGAATGGGTCCAAGTACTGACCCCTGAGGTACCCCACTGGTAACAAGACCTTGCGCCGAATAAACTCCATTTACCACAACTCTCTGTTGCCTGTCACTCAGCCACTGCCTAATCCATTCAACAATATTGGAATCCAAGCTCAAACATTGCAATTTATTGATAAGCCTTCTATGCGGAACAGTATCAAAAGCTTACTGAATCTAAATAAGCAATGTCTACAGCACCACCTGTGTCTATTATTTTTGTTACCCAATCAAAAAATCAATAAGATTAGTTTGGCATGATCTCCCTGAGGTAAACCCATGTTGTTTCTGATCCTGTAATCTATGCGTTTTTAGATGTTCAACAATCCTTTCCTTTAACATGGTTTCCATTAATTTCCCCACTACTGATGTAAGACTAACTGGCCTATAGTTCCCCGATTCCTCCCTACTACCCTTCTTGTAAATGGGCACAACATTTGCTAATTTCCAGTCTTCTGGGACGACTCCCGTTAACAAGGATTGGTTAAATAAATCTGTTAACGGTTTTGCTCTTACGTCACTGAGCTCTTTTAATAACTTAGGGTGGATCCCATCAGGCCCCATTGACTTATTTGTCTTTACTTTAGACAGCTGCTGTAGAACCTCCTCCTCTGTAAACTGATATGTAAATGTTTCGTTCGTGTTTCCTCCTAACTGAGGTCCCTTTCCTTCCTTTTCTTCTGCAAAGACTGAACAAAAATATTCATTGAGGCAGTCAGCGAGACTTTTATCCTCTTCTACATACCTTCCTTCCTTTGTTTTTAATCTAACTAATCCTTGTTTTACTTTTCTTTTCTCGTTTATGTATCTAAAAAAATGTTTTGTCCCCCTTTTTACTGACTGAGCTATTTTCTCTTCTGTGTGTGCTTTGGAAGCTCTTATTATTAATTGCTTTGCCTCTTTCTGCCTAATCTTATAGGTTTGCCTATCTTCTTCACTCTGAGTTTTTTTTTATAATTATTGAATGCTGTCTTTTTGTTCGTCACTATTTTGGCCACTTCTGCAGAGTAACACAGTGGTTTCTTCCCTTTTTTGTTTTTGCTAACAAGGCGAATGCAATTGCCTGTGGCCTCAATAATGCTTCCTTTAAATAATCCCATTTCTCCTGGACTCCCTTTAAACTCCTCCAGTCTGATAATGACTCATTCACACAAAATCTCATTTTAGAAAAATCAGATTTTTTAAAGTCTAAAACTTTTGTTTGTGTGTGGTGCGAACTCCATCCATGTTCTTATATTAAACCACACTGACTGGTGATCACTAGATCCCAAATTTTCACCTACAACAACGTCCGATACCAAACCTCCATTTGTGAGTATTAAACCCAATATGGCCTCTTTACGGGTCGGCTCCTCACGGGACTTGTTACATTTTGTGGGTGGAATTACGTGATTTATAGCAAACGCAACCATAGAAAAAAATCATTAGTGCAGCATCATTGTTCACATTATAATTGAAATTTGAACAATATTGCTGCATTAATAAAAATAACACAAAAAAAAAAAAAAAAAGATATCGGGGTTCAAATGAACCCCCTATCTCCACCAGCGGATTCCGGGCAGCTAGGGGTTCCCCGGCTATCTGCAGTCATCACGCTATGCGTGAGGACGTCAGGCAGTGAGGGGGGACCCGGGGATGGAGCCGCCATCCAAGATGGTGGCCCCCACCCGGAGCTAGGCCGCACTTCGGCGCCGCAAAGGCATCTCTATACACAGCCTCACAGCATCTCTATACACAGCCTCACAACATCTCTATACACAACCCCATCAGCATCTCTATACACAAACAGCATCTCTAAACACTGCCTCACAGCATCTCTATACACAACCCCATCAGCATCTCTATACACAACCCCATCAGCATCTCTAAACACAGCCTCACAGCATCTCTATACACAGCATCTCTATACACGGCATCTCTATACACAACCCCATCAGCATCTCTATACACAAACAGCATCTCTAAACACAGCCTCACAGCATCTCTATACACAACCCCATCAGCATCTCTATACACAACCCCATCAGCATCTCTAAACACAGCCTCACAGCATCTCTATACACAGCATCTCTAAACAGAAACAGCATCTCTATACACAACCCCATCAGCATCTCTATACACAACCTCACAGCATCTCTATACACAACCCCATCAGCATCTCTATACACAAACAGCATCTCTATACACAACCCCATCAGCATCTCTATACACAGCCACACAGCATCTCTATACACAGCCTCACAGCATCTCTATACACAGCCTCACAGCATCTCTATACACAACCCCATCAGCATCTTTATACCCCATCAGCATCTCTATACACAACCCCATCAGTATCTCTAAACACAGCCCCACAGCATCTCTATACACAACCCCATCAGCATCTCTATACACAAACAGCATCTCTATACACAACCCCATCAGCATCTCTATACACAGCCACACAGCATCAATATACACAGCCTCACAGCATCTCTATACACAGCCTCACAGCATCTCTATACACAACCCCATCAGCATCTCTATACACAACCCCATCAGCATCTTTATACCCCATCAGCATCACTATACACAGCCTCACAGCATCTCTATACACAACCCCATCAGCATCTCTATATACATCATCTCTATACACAACCCCACCAGCATCTCTATACACAACCTCACAGCATCTCTGTGAACCCTCAAATGAACCCCCTATCTCCACCAGGGGATTCCAGGCAGCTAGGGGTTCCCCGGCTATCTGACGTCATCACGCTATGCGTGAGGACGTCTGGCAGTGAGGGGGGACCCGGGGTGGAGCCGCGATCCAAGATGGTGGCCCCCACCGGAGTTAGGCCGCACTTCAGCACCGCAAGGCACCGAAGTGCGACCTGGTGCCTAAGGGGTTAAAGCCAGGCACCGGTTAAAAGGGGAGACTCTCTCCTTTTAAGCGGTGCCTGGCTTTTTTTGTGGGACCTCCCGATGGAGAGGGATCCGAACGGATCCCCCCCTCCCTTCCAGCTTCCAGGTGATCTCCCGGCATTGCCGGGGGGTCGCCTGGAAATGATGGCATCGCGCATGGCGCGATGATGTCATTTACGTCGGGAGGAGCTTGACTTCAGTGTCTGAGGACGCTGAAGTCCAGAACGCCGCGGGACCCCGGACAGAGAGGTGAGTATCTCCGCCGGGGGTCCCGCAAAGCTGATGACGTGTGGGACACGTCCTCCTCAGCATACAGCGGGAGTAACTGAGGACGTGTCCCACACGTCGTCAGCAGTGAAGGGGTTAAAACGTCTTTTTTAAACTTTTTGTCCTTGTTTACTGTCCCCCAGGGCACTACCCGGACCCCCATACACCTTTTATGGCAAATATCCAGCATATATGCCCTCTTGGAGGGCACTCTAAAACTCTAATTTTGAGCCCCATTGACTTGTATTGAGTTCGAGTTCGAACTTTTGAAAAGTTCGAGTTTGAATTCGCACTTTTGAAAAGTTCGAGTTTGAATTCGCACTTTTGAAAAGTTCGAGTTTGAATTCGAACTTTTGAAAAGTTCGAGTTCGAATTTTTGAAAAGTTCGAGTTCGAATGCGAACCGAACTCGGGTGTTCGGCTCATCCCTAGCTACAAACAGATTGTGCTCGCCATGTTAAGTATAAGGGACGCAAAGTACAGTAAGCTGGCGCAAGCTGCGAGGCGCAAACTGATTCACCCCAGTGTTGCGTCAGCTATTGAATATCGATGCCAGCGTAGGATTAGTGAGTTTATCGTCTACCAATTACATATCGAGACGCAACATTAACACTAGACATGTGCATTCGTTTTAGTACTAAAACGATTTAGTCCGAATTTTGGGATAATTTAGTTTTAGTATGACTCAAGAGAAACGAAACTGCTCAGTACAAAAAACGAAAGAAACTAAAATAAAATGCACTACATTTTAGTTTCAGTCCTTTTTGTATATTACATTGATGAGTGAAGGAGACCAGCAATGAAGATCGCAACATCGCAACATCCGAAGTTCTGCACCCTCCACATGCCAATGCAGTAGGATATTCTATACAGAGAGTGGCATTAATTAATGCAGGAGTATGTTCTATACATTATACAGAGAGTCGTATTAATGCAGGAGGATTTATATACATTATACAGAGAAAGGTATAAATTGAGGAGAATGTTCTATACAGAGAGGGACATTAATGCAGGAGGATGTTATCTACATTATACAAAGAGGGGTATTAATTAATGCAGGAGTATTTCTAAACATTATACAGAGAGGAGCCTTTTTTTTAGCCCTTTAAATCCAGTGGCTGTGAGCGCTGAGATCGGCTGCTTGTTACATTATATCTCAGTACAATGTATCAGGCTCAGTTGTTACAGTATCTGACTGTAACAGCGCTCAGAGTTTCAGTAAAACAAGGAAATAATATTGTTCTAACCTCTTACATATAAAATATTATTACTAGTTTTACAGAAACTCTGAGCGCTGTGATGAGCAGCAGTCAGTTACTGTAACAGCTTTGCCTGACACGGGGCAGTATTACAATGTTTGTGCTAACTTAACCTGTTGTAAACTGAAAACCTCCATAGGCTATAATGGCTCTGGAAGTTTACAACAGCTCTGGTTAAGTTAGCACCAACTATGTAATATGGCCCACATTGTGCTGAGAGTGAGAGATACTGTAACAAGCAGCGATCTCAGCCCTCTGAGGAGCCACCACAACAATAGTAATTGTATCCACTGGTTTTCGGATGAACGAAATTAGTTTTCATACTAAAGAACTGAAAACGAATTTCTTTAGCAACTAAATAAATTGCATTTTAGTACTAATCCATTAGTTCAAAACGAAATTTTGTGCTGTGCACATGTCTAATTAACACCAACTAGAGAATAGATCCCATGATCAGATATCGCTGATTATACTCAGACAGACTCGGGTCAGTTCATATATATTTTTATTTTTTATTTTTTATTTAACTCCTAAAATGCCATAAAGAGAAAGCATGAAATGAATACACTGTGGGGCATGCAGCCTATCCATTAACTCCTGAAATGCCAGTTATCAAGAGAAAACTTGAAATATATACACTGACGTGATGCATGACGCCTATCCATTAGTTCCTAAAATGCCATTAATAAAGGAAAAAATAAAATATATACTGGGAGGGAAGAAACCTGCCTATTTATTTATTTATTTATAAAGGATTTTACCAGGAAGGATACATTGAGATTTCTCTCGTTTTCAAGTATGTCCTGGGTTCAAGAACATTGAGTGGTTACAGAAATACAAAATAGTAAAATGCAAGATATTAACACAAAACCAAATATACAGATTAACAGAAAAATTAATATGTAGGAAATAAAGTCATTATGTTACATGTTTACAGGTGCATTCTGTATATAGTCACTGTGTTACATGTTTACAGGCGCATTCTGTATATAGTCACTGTGTTACATGTTTACAGGTGCATTCTGTATATAGTCACTATGTTACATGTTTACAGGCTCATTCTGAATATAGTCACTATGTTACATGTTTACAGGTGCATTCTGTATATAGTCACTATGTTACATGTTTACAGGCGCATTCTGTATATAGTCACTATGTTACATGTTTACAGGCGCATTCTGTATATAGTCACTATGTTACATGTTTACAGGCGCATTCTGTATATAGTCACTGTGTACATGTTTACAGGTGCATTCTGTATATAGTCACTATGTTACATGTTTACAGGTGCATTCTGTATATAGTCACTGTGTTACATGTTTACAGCGCATTCTGTATATAGTCACTATGTTACATGTTTACAGCTGCATTCTGTATATAGTCACTGTGTTACATGTTTACAGGTGCATTCTGTATATAGTCACTGTGACATGTTTACAGGTGCATTCTGTATATAGTCATTATGTTACATGTTTACAGGCGCATTCTGTATATAGTCACTGTGTTACATGTTTACAGGTGCATTCTGTATATAGTCACTATGTTACATGTTTACAGGTGCATTCTGTATATAGTCACTGTGTTACATGTTTACAGGTGCAATTCTGTATATAGTCCACTGTGTTACATGTTTACAGGTGCATTCGTATTGAGGTATGTTAATAGGGAAGTCTTAAGGGACTTTAGACTGGGGGAAGATTTGATGGTGTCTGTCAGGTTATTCCATTTTTGCAGTGCTCTGTAGGAAAATGAGGATCGAGCCATTTTCTTTTTGTATTGTGGTATTGTAAGTAAGGTGCTGGTCCTGGATCTGAGGTAATAGGATGAGGAATATGTTTATTCAGTTTGGATTTTGGCAAATCCGATCGATCCCACACTATGAATTACCAATAATCTGTCTGATTGCTGAATCGTTGCACGGATTACTGTGCTGTGTAATATCTTATGGTCACTATGCTCCTGCACTATTATAGATAAATGGTTATCACACGGGTCAAGGTGACATCCCGATTATCTTGGCAATACCTTGTTCTGGCCCCGCCCCACAGTGACCAGTCCCAAAAATACACACCAAAAAGGAAGATTTTGATGTGAATGAATGTTTTGAAATCATTGTAATATTTTGGTGCACTATGAAAATAATCACTCCCTCTTCTCACCTTCTATAGGTCCAGATGCAGTCAGTGTCCTACAGCTCCCTCCATTCCTCATCCTACAGGAGGGACACACAGCCAACATGTCCTGCTCCATTAATAGAGCACAGAGTGTCAGGATATTACATCACTGGTTTAAGAATAACGATGAGGTACAGGATAACTCCAGAGTCTCCATCACCTCCAGCTCCAGAGTCTCCATCACCTCCAGCTCCAGCCTCCAGTCCAGCTCTCTCCTCATCTCCTCACTCACACCCGGGGACACCGGGCTCTATGTGTGTCAGATACAGTTGATGAATGGATCTTTCTACATGGGGAAGGGGACATATCTGCTGGTCACAGGTAAATGGTCAATATAGAGGTTTAGGTGGGAATTTATCTATCTATATAAAGTGAATATATCTCAGGGTTGGTTTCGGCGCTGCCGGCGCTTTGTGATGGGGGTTTCTTTATATAAAGTGAATATATCTCAGGGTTGGTTTCGGCGCTGCGCGCTTTGTGATGGGGGTCTTTATATAAAGTGAATATATCTCAGGGTTGGTTTCGGCGCTGCCGCGCTTGTGATGGGGGTTTCCTCTATATAAAGTGAATATATTTCAGGGTGGTTTCGGCGCTGCCGGCGCTTTGTGATGGGGGTTTCTCTATATAAAGTGATATATCTCAGGGTTGGTTTCGGCGCTGCCGGCGCTTGTGATGGGGGTTTCTCCTATATAAAGTAATATATATCAGGTTTTTAGTTTTGGCGCTGCCGGCACTTTATATAGAGAAACCCCTATAACCAAAGTGCCGCAGCCGCCGAAACTAAAAACCTGCAATATATTCACTTTATATAGAGAAACCCCCATCACAAAGCGCCGGCAGCGCCGAAACCAACCCTGAGATATATTCACTTTATATAGAGAAACCTCCATCACAAAGTGCCGGCAGCGCCGAAACCAACCCTGCAGTAATATCATTTTTATATAGAGAAACCCCTATAACAAATGAATATACTGCAGGGTTGGTTTCGGCGCTGCCGGCACTTGTGATGGAGGTTTCTCTATATAAATGAATATATTTCAGGTTGGTTTCGGCGCTGCCGGCGCTTTGTGATGGGGTTTCTCTATATAAAGTGAATATATTTCAGGGTTGGTTTCGGCCCTGCCGGCACTTTGTGATGGAGGTCTCTATATAAAGTGAATATATCACAGGGTGGTTTCGGCGATGCCGGCACTCTTGTGATGGGGTTCTCTATATAAAGTGAATATATTTCAGGGTTGTTTCGGCGCTGCCGGCGCTTTGTGATGGGGGTTTCTTTATATAAAGTGAATATTTTTCAGGGTTGGTTTCGGCCCTGCCGGCACTTTGTGATGGAGGTTTCTCTATATAAAGTGAATATATCACAGGGTTGGTTTCGGCGATGCCGGCGCTTTGTGATGGTGGTTTCTTTATATAAAGTGAATATTTTTCAGGGTTGGTTTCGGCCTGCCGGCACTTTGTGATGGGGGTTACTCCTCTTCCTCTCCAGGTGTCGCCGCAGTCAGTGTCCTACAGCTCCCTCCATCCCTCATCCTACAGGAGGGACAGACGGCCAACATGTCCTGCTCCATAGAGGAGACACAGGGTGTCAGGATATCACATTATTACTGGTTTATGAATGGAATCCAGGTTATATCTGCAGACCAGAACAGCTCCAGAGCGTCCATCACCTCCAGCCTCCGGTCCAGCTCTCTCCTCATCTCCTCGCTCACACTCAGGGACACCGGGCTCTATGTGTGTCAGATACAGGCAATTAATAAATCCATACCTCACACCTACACCGGGAATGGGACGCGGCTCCTTGTCACAGGTAAATGGTCATAATAAAGGCTTATTTGTGCGTATGGAAATTATTTAAATAGTGTTTGCATTGTGTATATTCTTCCCCTCCCTGTGTGTCTGCATTGTGTATATTGTTCCCCTTCCTTGTGGTCTGCATTGTGTATATTCTCCCTGTGTCTGCATTGTGTATATTCTTCCCTCCCTGTGTGTCTGCATTGTGTAATCCTTCCTCTCCCTGTGTGTCTGCATTGTGTATATTCTTCCCCTCCCTGTGTGTCTGCATTGTGTATATTCTTCCCTCCCTGTGTGTCTGCATTGTGTATATTCCTTCCTGTGTGTCTGCATTGTGTATATTCTTCCCCTTCCTGTGTATCTGCATTGTGTATATTCTCCCCTCACTGTGTGTCTGCATTGTGTATATTCTTACCCTCCCTGTGTGTCTGCATTGTGTATATTCTTCCTTCCTGTGTGTCCGCATTGTGTATATTCTACCTTCCTGTGTGTCTGCATTGTGTATTTTGTTCCTTCCTGTGTGTCTGCATTGTGTATATTCTTCCCCTCCCTGTGTGTCTGCATTGTGTATATTCTTCCCCTCCCTGTGTGTCTGCATTGTGTATATTCTCCCCCTCCCTGTATCTGCATTGTGTATATTCTCCCCCTCCCTGTATCTGCATTGTGTATATTCTTCCCCTCCCTGTGTGTCTGCATTGTGTATATTCTTCCTCTCCCTGTGTGTCTGCATTGTGTATATTCTCCCCCTTCCTGTGTGTCTGCATTGTGTATATTCTTCCCCTCCCTGTGTGTCTGCATTGTGTTTATTCTTCCTCTCCTTGTGTGTCTGCATTGTGTATATTCTCTCTCTCCCTGTGTGTCTGCATTGTGTATATTCTTCCCCTCCCTGTGTGTCTGCATTGTGTATATTCTTCCCCTCCCTGTGTGTCTGCATTGTGTTTATTCTTCCCCTCCCTGTGTGACTGCATTGTGTATATTCTCCCCCTTCCTGTGTGTCTGCATTGTGTATATTCTTCCCCTCCCTGTGTGTCTGCATTGTGTTTATTCTTCCTCTCCTTGTGTGTCTGCATTGTGTATATTCTCTCTCTCCCTGTGTGTCTGCATTGTGTATATTCTTCCCCTCCCTGTGTGTCTGCATTGTGTATATTCTTCCCCTCCCTGTGTGTCTGCATTGTGTTTATTCTTCCTCTCCTTGTGTGTCTGCATTGTGTATATTCTCTCTCTCCCTGTGTGTCTGCATTGTGTATTTCTTCCCCTCCCTGTGTGTCTGCACTGTGTATATTCTTCCCCTCCCTGTGTGTCTGCATTGTGTATATTCTTCCTTCCTGTGTGTCTGCATTGTGTATATTCTTCCCCTCCCTGTGTGTCTGCATTGTGTATATTCTTCCCCTCACTGTGTGTCTGCATTGTGTATATTCTTCCCCTCCCTGTGTGTCTCTATTGTGTATATTCTTCCCCTCCCTGTGTGTCTGCATTGTGTATATTCTTCCCCTCCCTGTGACCTGCATTGTGTATATTCTTCCCCTCCCTGTGTGTCTGCATTGTGTATATTCCTCCCCTCCCTGTGTGTCTGCATTGTGTATATTCCTCCTTCCTGTGTGTCTGCATTGTGTATATTCTTCCCCTCTCTGTGTGTCTGCATTGTGTATATTCTCCCCCTCACTGTGTGTCTGCATTGTGTATATTCTTCCTTCCTGTGTGTCTGCATTGTGTTTATTCTCCCCTCCCTGTATCTGCATTGTATATATTCTTCCCCTCCCTGTGTGTCTACATTGTGTATATTCTTCCTCTACCTGTGTGTCTGCATTGTCTAAATTCTTCCCCTCCCTGTGTGTCTACATTGTGTATATTCTTCCTCTACCTGTGTGTCTGCATTGTGTATATCTTCCCTCTCCTGTGTGTCTGCATTGTGTATATTCTTCCCCTCCCTGTGTGTCTGCATTGTGTAATTCCCCCCTTCCTGTGTGTCTGCATTGTGTATATTATTCCCCTCCCTGTGTGTCTGCATTGTGTATATTCTTCCTTCCTGTGTGTCTGCATTGTGTATATTCTTCCTCTCCCTGTGTGTCTGCATTGTGTATATTCTTCCCTCCCTGTGTGTCTGCATTGTGTATATTCTTCCCCTCCCTGTGTGTCTGCATTGTGTATATTCTCCCCCTCCCTGTATCTTGCATTGTGTATATTCTCCCCCTCCCTGTATCTGCATTGTGTATTTCTTCCCCTCCCTGTGTGTCTGCATTGTGTATATTCTTCCTCTCCCTGTGTGTCTGCATTGTGTATATTCTCCCCCTTCCTGTGTGTCTGCATTGTGTATATTCTTCCCCTCCCTGTGTGTCTGCATTGTGTTTATTCTTTCCTCCTCCTTGTGTGTCTGCATTGTGTATATTCTCTCTCTCCCTGTGTGTCTGCATTGTGTATATTCTTCCCCTCCCTGTGTGTCTGCATTGTGTATATTCTTCCCCTCCCTATGTGTCTGCATTGTGTATATTCTTCCCCTCCCTGTGTGTCTGCATTGTGTATATTCTTCCTCTCCCTGTGTGTCTGCATTGTGTATATTCTTCCCCTCCCTGTGTGTCTGCATTGTGTATATTCTTTCTCTCCCTGTGTGTCTGCATTGTGTATATTCTTCCTCTACCTGTGTGTCTGCATTGTGTATATGCTTTCCCTCCCTGTGTGTCTGCATTGTGTATATTCTTTCTCTCCCTGTGTGTCTGCATTGTGTATATTCTTCCCCTCCCTGTGTGTCTGCATTGTGTATATTCTTCCCTGTGTGTCTGCATTGTGTATATTCTTCCCCTCCCTATGTGTCTGCATTGTGTATATTCTCTCCCTCCCTGTGTGTCTGCATTGTGTATATTCTTCCCCTCCCTATGTGTCTGCATTGTGTATATTCTCTCCCTCCCTGTGTGTCTGCATTGTGTATATTCTCCCCCTCCCTGTGTGTCTGCATTGTGTATATTCTTCCCCTCCCTGTGTGTCTGCATTGTGTATATTCTTCCCCTCCCTGTGTGTCTGCATTGTGTATATTTCTCCTTCCCTGTGTGTCTGCATTGTGTATATTCTCCCCCTCCCTGTGTGTCTGCATTGTGTATATTTCTCCTTCCCTGTGTGTCTGCATTGTGTATATTCTTCCCCTCCCTGTGTGTCTGCATTGTGTATATTCTTCCCTGTGTGTCTGCATTGTGTATATTCTTCCCTGTGTGTCTGCATTGTGTATATTCTTCCCTGTGTGTCTGCATTGTGTATATTCTTCCCTGTGTGTCTGCATTGTGTATACTCTGCCCCTCGGGTCACTCTCGGTGCATGTCAGCAGTTCCCATGTCTGGTCGATGTCCTCTTCTCTCCTCCTTTATGTTCATCCAGTTGATTCGTTTTCTCTGAATCTGCAGAAACGAAATAATGTGATTTTATAAATGATTCAGTTTTACGAGTTCTGGATAAATTTCCCCCAATCCTCACTAGATCCATCACTGTGTAAGATGTGGATATATCTCCTTTATTAACCCGCAGTGTCTCCTGGAATAATCCTGAGGATGGAGGAAGAGGAAAACCTCCTGCTCTGTGAGGCTCGGAGATTTCACCCTCAGGAGCTGAAGATCTCCTGGAGATTTCCACTGATGGAACCTGAAACCCAGGACACCCTGACAGAGAATGAGGACGGCACGTACGCCAAGAGATCCACCATGAACATCACCGAGGAGATGCGGGGACTGAGTGTAACGTGTGCCCTGGAGCACATCTCACTCACTGCTCCTCTACATGAAACCATCACTGTCCCAGGTAAGTCTTAACAATGGGTTAATGTGTCTCAAACTCACATCAAGACATTGATTATATTTTGGGACATCCTAAAAGGTGAGACCTGAAGACTCGTCACAATTACCCAGTCCCTTACCCTCATTTCTCCTTGTAGCCGTCTATCAGATGTCAAATCGACACCATAGAATCATCACGTTGACACTGCTTTGGCTTCGTGTCCCTCTCACAATGTTGCCGGCGCTGCCCTGGACCTGTGTCATTCTAACATTGATACTGACGTGCAGCGCTCCGCATGTGACTCTCATTATAGTCAGGCGCCCACGCATCACGTTATGACACGATGGAACATTCTGGTTATTGACTCGGCTCCTGTACAGTCTACTCTTGAACTCTGCTGTCCCTGATTTGGCTCTGTTTGTCAGTTTCTGTCTGTCAGATTCTGTCTGTCTCTGTATCTCCTGCCTCTCTATTAGACTGCTCTCTTTTGCTGTCTGCTTTGCTAGTCTAGCTCGGCCATTGCAGGACTGGCTGTAAGTTTTATGACTTTCTTGGTGGGTTTTTTATCTCTTTGCTTCCATCAGCTTAATCATGTCATCCCTAAATTCCTGTCCGAAGCCCGGCCGTTACAAGGTCCAGCAGTAGGTTTCTGGTGAAAATGGAAGTGGTGTAGCGATGTCTATGTCCTTTCACAAAATGGAATCAGAGTCACATGAATGGTATTCTTAGGCTTCTCTTCTTTAGTTTTTCTCAAAAAAAACACAAGAAATACATCATAGTGCGACCCATCAGCATATCACACACGTGTGGATAAATAGTTGCACTCACATGTAATAGAACCCTCCTGGTTCGGATAGTATGCCTTAGGGATGTTATTGGCTTCCCAATTGCCCTTTCAGATGAGGTTTACTTGATCCAGTGGAAGATCCAAGGTGGAATAGGTTCTGTATCTCCAAATTCCAAAGATATAGGGTTCCCCTGAAAAATATTTGCAGGGAGACTTGAAAATCCAAGTTTCCTCTTTAATGCAGCCACGTTACCTTCATCTTCCACACAACCTGAACCTGTCCTTGTGCCATACTCACACAGGTACTCATTGATGGCCCTCTGCTGCTTGTGCAGATGCTGCAGAATTGCCAATGTCGAGTTCCACCTGGTGGGCATGTCACAGATCAGACGGTTTGTTGGAAGGTGGAATTCTCTTTGAATTTCTGCAAGGCTAACACTTGCTGAGAATGACCGTCTGAAGTGGCTGCAGACGTTTCTGGTCTGGCTGAGAAGCTCTGCCAGCCCTGGGTACCTGGTTAGGAAATGCTGTACCACCAGATTTAGGACATGTGCTAGGCATGGTACATGCGTCAACTTACCCAGGCGTAGGGCGGAGAGAAGGTTGCTGCCATGATCACAGACGACCTTTCCCAGCTCAAACTGGTGTGGTGTTAACCATCTCTGCGTTTGCCCCTGCAGAGCTGATGACAGAATTTCGGCCCTGGTGTGGCTCTTGTCCCCTATAAATAAACCAGCTCAAGCACAGTATGGCATCTTTTTGCTTGAGCCATTGCATAGCACCTGCCACGCGTCGGTTTAACTGCCACTTCGCCAGAGACAGAGGAGGAGGAAGAAGAGGTGGTGGAGCAGACAGACCTCATATAAGCAGCTTTCTGGAGGCGTGGTGGATGAACAAGCTCCAGCACAGAGCCCCATCTTGGATCCCTCCCAGCTGCAAGCAGAGTTACCCAGTGTGCCGTGAAGGAAATGTAACGGCCCTGTCCATTATTGCTGGACCACGTGTCTAAAGTAATGTGCAACTTGCTGCTGACTGCCTTTCCCAATGACTCCATAACATTGTCTTCCATGTGCTGGTATAGTGCTGGAATGGCCTTCCGTGAAAAGAACTGGCATCTTGGAACCTGCCACTGTGGTACAGCACATACGGCAAATTCATGGAAGGAGGCAGAGTCCACCAGCTGGAAAGGCAGCAGCTGTAATGCGAGTAATTTTGCCAAGCTGGCATTTAGACGCTGAGCAAGGGGATGGTTGGGACTATATTTTTTCTTACGCTGCTGCAGCTGGGGCAATGAAATCGGACTGCGTAAATCTGCAGCTGATGGGATGCTGTCACATTCTGAGGAAGGACCTGGTACACCCATTACTGTAGCATCATCCCTGTGAGTGGAGATTGTAGGCAATGACATGGCAGGACATATAGTGGGGGTGGAGACAGATGAGGATGAGGACCTATGCAAAGTGTTGTGCCAACGGGATGCGTGGCAGGTGGTCATATGTCTTATCAAGCACGTGGTACCCAAGTGTGTGATGTTTTTCCCACGCTTGATCCTCTTCAGACATTGCTGCACATTTTGTGAAGAACTCCCAGACAGCAGAGTTTCTGGACGTGTGCTTTGAGACAACAGCGCTCTGCACCGGAGCAGCTCTGACATCTGATGCCTTGGACTGGCTACGGTTGCTCATAGAGGACGTTGTTCCTTGTTTTTGTTGCGCCTCCTGCTCCTCCTCCTCCTCACTTGACTCCTCTGTTTGGTCAGGCACCCAGGTGGAGTCAGTGACCTCATCATCATTGTCATCACCCCCTATCTCTTTGTCCCTCTTGCCAACCTGGCAATATGCTGCAGCTGCTGGGGGAACATGAGTGCCAGTTCTTTAGGCTGATTTAGCTCCCTTCCTCAACCTCAGAGTTTGAATCAGAGCACTGGAGTTGCTGCGCATCCTCAAGCAGCATGTCACTGTCATTGTAGTCAAACAATTCAGCAGACTCCGTCAGTGGTGTATTTTGGAAAAGAAAATTGGAATACCTCAGCGTCTAGAACAAATCCCCGTTGGTCTATTCCAATGGATCACGGGTGTTGGAATCGCCAAATTTGACAAGAAGATGGGTGTAGGATAAAAACTTTTATTCCCAAATAAAAAGATGAATAAAATAGCATAAACATGCACAAAGCCCAACGCGTTTCGTCTATGAATAGACTTTTTCAAGGGCAATACAAATATATAAGTTATAAAAAGCAAAATAATACCAACAAGGCCTAGGCCTAGGGCGGCACTTTCCAGGGGGCAGCGGCCCACACTGGTGGCCCCACCCCTAAAAAAAAATATTTGACTTTTGCAAAGTATTTTGCCAGGAAGGATACATTGAGATTTCACTAATTTTCAAGTATGTCCTGGGTAGGCAAGGCCTAGGCATTCACTTTCCAGGGGGCGGCAAAAAACCTCACCACTAAGTGGGTTACTCACAGAGCACCAAAATGACGCCAACATTTTGGTGTTCTGTAGTTCCCTGCACTTCGGGGAATAAAATTTCCCCACCCTGCAGTGAATTCACCGTTCACCGCAGGGTCCCCAAAGTGCATGGAGTCGGCCGCTGAATGCTGCCACCGCAAACCCGTGGCCTGCTGTTTTCAAAAGAACTACTGAACGAAAATGTCTGGAATTTACATATAAGATCCTATGATTGATAATAAAAAGTTCTGTTACAGAAAAAAGAAAAACCGCTATTAAAAAAAAGGGGGGGAAATTTTGCTGAAAAATTACTAAAAGGTACTAAAAAAAAAATCAATAAATAAATAAAGACTTTTTACTGCAGATTAAAATAATAAATGGTTTATTAGATATTGCATAAAAATAGGAATATTTTTAACATTGAAACCTATGGGGTTCACCTGAATAAACCTGCTGATTGAAACCACCAAACATCAGGGCATTTCACTGTCATTTCTCTGCTGTTTGGTGTTCTCTGAATAGATTAACCATTACTTCTCTATGGGGATTTGCAATGTCTTCAAATGCCAAGGAGAAATCTGACTGCCATTCTGGGGTCAAGAAGGAATTTTTTCCCGGTATGTTGCATATTTCAGACTGGGTTTTTTGCCTTCTTTTGGATCAACAGCAGTAGGTTATGTGGGAGAGGCTGAACCCGATGGGCGCATGTCTTTTTTCAGCCTATATAACTATGTAACTATGTAGCACCGTACTTGTTGGCAGTTCGCGGAGTGGCTGAGGGCAGGCCGCCCCAGGTACCAGTGATTATTTGGGTGTCATTAGGGGGTACTAGGAGGTGCCACTGTCACTGTGTGTCAGCTTTGAGCTGTGTTCTCAAGCAACGAGCAGCGAAGCAGGGCTTTTGCATACGGAATAAAATCGAACAGAATAAAACTCCCCCTCTCCTCCCTCCATCTCTCCTCCCCTGCCCCGCAGCAGCTCTAGGAGAGGGGAGGGGGTTGTGATTTGTGTGCAGAGAGAGAAGATGACAGTAAACGGCAGGTAAAGGGGGGGTATCAGCAGAATATGAAGCCCTGTCTGCTTACTGCTGTTTAAAGTGGACCTTTCCTTAACCAGCACTGCAGTGATAGAAATTTGTCATTGAGCTGCCTGGCTCCTGGTGAGGCTGCGTGCGTGCAGGTCACGTGGTCCGGCCAGTCAGGTGGTACGGAGTCTCAGTACCATCTGACTGACTGAACCACGTGACACGCACAAAGCTGGCCCGCCCTTTCGTTAACACGGACTCTCACTCTATTCTGGACTGAACACCCACCGGGAAGGGAATCAAAGCCACGGTGCACCCTCTGGCAGTGGCACTCCACTGCTGACAAGATAGCTCCAGGCACAGGCACAGCCACGATCCTAACGCGGCCTGGAGTGACCTCCTGCTGAGTCCGTACACAGTCCCTGCTGACTCTGCACACAGCCCTACCGCGGACAGAGGCCGGTAAATATAGAATAAATAATTGCTGTGTGCTCATATTCACTCGGTTTGCTGGGAGTCTTATTGCAGTGGATTCTGATGCACTCATACACACCGCACATTGCATTGCTGTGAGTTTTATTGCTGTGAATTCTGATACGCTGACACACGCACCGCACATTGCATTGCTGGGAGTTTTATTGCTGTGGATTCTGTGATACACACTGCATATTACTGTGAAATTTATTGCCCTGGAGCTCTGGGATACGCTCATACACACTGCACATTACTGTGAGTTTTATTGCTGTGCAGTTCTGATATGCTCATACACAGTGCCCATTTCTGTGGGTTTTATTGCTGTGCAGCTCTGTGATACACTCATATGCAGTGCATGTTTCTGTGGATTTTATTGTTCAACCAATTAGAGCGGCTGTGATCCAGTATACTTGACATGCGTGGCTGTTCTTTGTAAAAATGGTTGAATTTAAACATTTCATAATTTTATTTATCTCAATAGATACATTTGAAATTGAGAAACAAAATATACAAGTAGGCACTTGGTATCCACTTTTAATATAAAGAGAGGAAAAGGCGGAGCTCTAAGAGGAAAAGGTGGAGCTTAAAGAGGAAGGGTGGGGTTTAACCAGGAAGAGGTGTGCCCTTGACAGGAAGGGTTGCCTCAAATTTAAATTAGGGGGTGCCTGAGTTTAGTCAGGCCTAGGGCAGCACAAAACCTAAATACACCACTGGACTCCGTGTATGATGGTGAGGCTATGGCAGGAGTAGCTGTGGACATGGAGGCTGCATTAGATGTTTTGGCAGCTGAGGTGGACTGTAAACCACTACAAGCCTGGCTGGCAGAGGACTCGGAGGATGAAGATGGCCTGGTTAGCCAATCCACCAAATCCTCTGTATGTTGCTGTTGCTTAAGACGGCCAGCACCAGTTAGAAAGGACAAGCGTGCCCCTGCAGAGGATGCACCACGTCCACGACGACCAGAGGCACAGCCTCCCGACACAGAGGCTGCTTGCCCTCTTATCTGTGTCTGGGAGCGTCTGCCTGTCCTTTTTGGTCTTTCTGACATGGTGAATGATATATAGATTAAAGATATTCAGAACTCTGCTATAAATCAGCGATTTTACTGACATTTTCCCTGCAAGGCTGCCAATGTCCTCTACTCTCTCTGATTCACTTCCTCTCCTGCAGGCTGCAACACCCTGATAGCCTGGTAGCAGCTGACAGTGCCAACACACAGATTAAAATTCTCAGAACTCTGGTATAAGTCAGTGATAGAAAAATCTCCTCTCCTCTCTGATTCACTCCTGCAATACACACGCTGGTGCTGCGGGGAAGCCTTATATAGTGTGCTGCGGGATTTAGCTCTGTGAGCCCATGATTTGCATAGTCTTGCACCTGTCTGTAGCCAATTACAAGCTTCAGGCCAATGGAAAAGTGCATTGTGGTCCACTGTGGGCGAACTCGCGAAATGTTCGATGTTCGCCGAACAGCTGAACGGCCAATGTTCGAATCGAACCGCCATCCCATCCCTACCAACGACATCATGATAGGGCCAGATTTTCCCCTAATTGATCTCATGATCACAAAATATCTTTATGGGCTCGTGTTACCCCAAAATGAACAACGTATTACTTATAGAGGTCATTTTGTATGTTGAGATATTACAGTAACATTAAAAATAATGATCTCTATATTAACGATAAAATGACCTCTATATTATATAACATTAAAATGACCTCTATATTATATAACGTTAAATTGACCTCTATATTATATAACGTTAAAATGATCTCTATATTATGGTAGCTGTCGCGGGCAGGGAATATGTCCTGGGTTCACTTTATGAAATATTAACCCTTTCGCTGCTGAGGCTTTTCCCGCCCCTGTGCTGAGGTCATTTTTACCGGTTTTGCTCATCATGTTTAAACGTGTTTTGAAGGTTTATTTTAGTATATGACCCAGACATATTATATATCGTTCTTTCCGTCAGACTCGGCAGATTCATAATATGTCATTATTATATGTATACGTCATGTCCTGTCTGTATATTATAACAAAAAATGCAATAAAATATGTATTTTCAATAATTTACGTGTAAAGTGTTTTTTTTCCACATTTTAACATGCGAGCAATTGCGGTTATATTTTGTATGGGGTGCGCTTGTTAAAAAAATTAGAGATGGGGTCTCGTTACATTTTTTTTGGGGAAAATTACACGATTTTTAAAAAACGCACCGCATACAAAAATCGTTAGTGCAGCATCATTGTTCACATTATAATTGAAATGGGAACAATATTGCTGCATTAACAAACCAAAAAAAAGAAAAAAAAATGTTTATTTTTCTTTAATAATTTTTTTTAAAATATTTTTTTATTTTTATTTTATTTTATTTATTTTCTTTTACAAACTTTTTTCACATTCAAGTTTGGTATCGTTGAACGGCCATGCTCTGGCCGATCCAACAATACCAAATGTTAACCCCTAGCTGCCACGGATCGGGAGATAGGGAGTTCATTGGAACTCCCTATTCTCCACCGTTGGTGGCAGTTAGGGGTTAACTCCAGGACTGGCGTCATCGTGCTATGCACGATGACGCCAGTCCTCAGGGGGAGTTCCCGGAGGCTTGACCGACATCCAAGATGTCGGCCAGCTCCGGAAAGGATCACGAACCGGCGCTTTTCAGCGCCGATTCGTGATCCAGCTCACCAGGGGTTAATGCCAGGTACCATTTGGAAGGGCAGGCTGTGCCCTTCCAAATGGTGCCTGGGTTAACCCCCGCAACGCCACCGATCGGGAGGGAGAGAGGTCCGAAGGACCTCCCCCCCTCCCTTTCAGGCGCCTCCTCCACACATGCGGGGGGGGCGCCTGAATTAGGTGTCATCGCGCTGCCGCGATGACACCTAATTTCACCGGCGGCAGTTCCGGATGCTGGGCTGACATCGAGGATGTCAGCCCGCACCGGGGGGTCAGCGATCGGCCGGAACCTGGCCGAACGCTGACCCCAAAGGGAGGACGCGCTCAGCGCGTCCTCAGCACAGCAGGAGCCATGCGGAGGACGCGCTGAGCGCGTCCTCCGCATCGAAGTGGTTAATAATAATTGTGCGCATGAAGTGGTTATCACATGGATCCACATTCCAAGCAGAGGTGATTAACCCCTTAGTGACCGGGCGGTTTTACAAAAGTCCATCCTTTAGTGACCGCTGCTGTTTTTATGTTTCTGCGCTGTTAGTGTATAGGTCAAATTTTCCTCTTACTCGTTTATGCAACCCACACATATTATATACTGTTTTTCCCGCCATTAAATGGAGTTTCTAAAGAAACCATTATTTCCATCATATCATGTAGATTTTGGGGATTAAAATTTCAAAAGTGTGTTTTTTTTTCTATAGTAAATTATAACTGTCAAAGTACCCCGGCTAAATATAGTTTCAAAATTGTGTCCCGAGAATAGAAATACCCAATTTTTACATATTTTGCTTTTTAACCCCTTCACTGCTGAGCCATTTCACATCTGTGCACTGAGCTCATTCTGACCGCTTTATGCTCAGAATTTTTAAATGCCAGCCTAGGTCCTATTTTAGTTACACCAAACCTGGTCATGTTTGATATCATTTTAAAGGCAATGATCAGGTCTTTCGAATGATATCATGCATGACTCTCTAGTTACCACAGATCGGGAGATAGGGCGATCCAAAGGACCGCCCTATCTCCACTTGGCAGCTAGGGGGTTAAGTGGCCCTCTAACATCCTCACACATATGGAAAAAGTCTAAGCCGAACGGGTTAAAAAAACAAAACCAAAAAAGAAACCAAACTCACCGCAACTTTTAAAAGGTGTTTGCAAAAAAAAACAACTGCACGAAAAAAATGCCTGAAATTAATATATAAATGTGCTATGAATAATAATGTTTGTTACAAAAAAAACCTCTATTCAACCTCTTGAACGCGAAGGATGTGCAGGGAATGACCTCTCGCTTCGCTCCTGTGTGCAGAGGCCTTTTCCCGCACGTCTTTACGTTACTCCAATTCGGGATCTGGCGCCGAACCAGAGCTTCAACCACAGCGGGCTGACATCTTGCATATCTAGCCCTCGCTATGGGACTACCCCTGTCCATGGGCGCCATTGTTTTTGACATCATCGTCGTTTTCAGGTGCCCCCCCCCCCAGCATGAGAGTGTCGGAAGGGGAAGGGAAGGGGTCGTTTGGACTCCTCTCTGTGGTCTCCCTTTGTCATCTGACGTCTCACGCATGGTACAATGTCATCAGAAATTGAATCCCCCCCCCCCAGCAGGGCAGGGATTCCCTATGTTAGAGATACGGGAGATCATTTGGACCCCCCTATCTCGAGATCCATACAAGGTAGAGCATGGCCTTTCCAATGATACAAAAGAGGCGGATAATCCTCATAATAAGCCACCAGTGCATATATGTTGCCATAAACTCTGTCCTGAGACAACAATAGATTAACAGTTACTAGCAGAGTACAAAGTATAAACTCACTGTAAGAATGGTACTAGCATGACGACATGGCGATAAAGAAACATATAAATCCAGGCAATATCAGTGTCCTAAATACAAAGAACTCAAAAAAATACCTCAAGGCCTATCAGGAAAGCAGAAAGAAGATATCTCAAGAGTCACTGGAGGAAGGACGCAAGACCTAAGACCAGGTACCCCCAACGTTTCGGCGTATCGCCTTTCTCAAGGGTTACAATCATAATGCAAACATTTGGAGATATTTATACTTGAGGTATTTTTTTGAGTTGTTTGTATTTAGGACACTGATATTGCCTGGATTTACATGTTTCTTTATTGCCATGTCATCATGCTAGTACCATTCTTACAGTGAGTTTAACAGTACTAGCAGAGTACAAAGTATAAGTTTTTGTATTTTTTATAATGCAGCACCATTAGTCACTTTTCAATTCTAACGTGAACAATGATGCTGCTCAAACTCATCTTCTCATTTCCCTTGATGAAAATATTTTGGGTTTTTTTCAGTTTCAGTTTATTCTCAGAAAAATACAGTAACACGTTCCCATTTCAAATTATTTTTAACAAGCTCACCCCATAGAATATATAACTGTAAAGGCTCGGATGATAAAATGTGAAAAGAATAACTTTACACGCTGTAAATGATTGAAATCTAAATGGAAATTCACATTTTTTTTAAAAAAAATGTTATAGCATTGTGGCAGGACATGACGTTTACATATAATATAATAAAGGGATATTATGAATCTGCTGAAAAAAAGGATATATGTGTCTGGGTCGTATAGTAGAACGTGACTTCAAATCGTATTTGCTGATGAGCACAACTGTCACAATGAGCGCGGCACACAGGGGGGGAAATGGCTCAGAAGTGATGGGGTTAAAAAACAGGGAAAAATATTTAGCCATAAAATAATAGACTTTTTGCTGTAGATTAAAATAATGAACGGTTTATTAGATATTGAATTAAAACGGGAATATTTTTAACATTGAAGCCTATGGGATTCGCCTGAATAAACCTGTCGAATGAAACCACTGAACAGCAGGGCATTTCACTGACATTTCTCTGCTGTTCAATGTGAATAGATTAACCATTGCTTCTCTTCTGCCGAACAGACACCGTATTTCACTGCCGCCGAACTGGCACCGTTTTTCACTGCCGCCGAACAGGCACCGTATTTCACTGCCGCCGAACAGGCACCATATTTCACTGCCGCCGAACAGGCACCATATTTCACTGCCGCCGAATAGGCACTGTATTTCACTGCCGCCGAACAGGCACCATTTTTCACTGCCGCTGAACAGGCACCGTATTTCACTGTCGCCGAATAGGCACTGTATTTCACTGGAAATTCACAAAAATTTGGCGAACTGCCTGCTCTCTGAATAGCCGGATGGCCACGAAATGTCACCGTATGGGGAAACTCACTGGTCAGTGCAATTTCGGAGACAATCCGGCTCTCTGAATAATCCCTATTGTGTTCTCTCGGTCACAGCTTCCTCTCACACTCTTTCTCCACACACTGACCACGACAGTCATTCTGAGTTTGCTGTGGAAGCGGCGGCTGCAGATATGTCGTTGTTGAGATGCGTCTCTTCCTGGCTCAGATTTAGCAGTAGACGTGGGCACGGCTGTTTCATTTCAGAATCTTTCGTCCCAAAACCATTTTGTTTATTTTTGGGATTTTTTTTGAAATTTTAGGTTTCCTAACTTGTTTTTTAAAGAAACAAGGCTATTCTCCCCATAGGTTTCAATGTTAATAAATATATCTTAAACCGTTTCTTTTTTTCACTTGCAGCAATAAACCATTTTGTTTAAGAAATATTTAATAAAAACGCGAATATTTATTTACTAATATTTATTAAATAATTGTAGTTATTTTAAATATTTATTAATATTTAGTTGCATACAAGGGTTAATTACTTACTAAATAATACCCTCCTCTACCCTCTCATCCTGTGCCTAAAGTTAACCCCTACAATTAAATAAAATACCCCTTTATCTCCTATACTAAGAGTCTAGCCCCTCCCCCTTACTCTAAACCATCTATAAATCCCTTAAATTAACCTAAATGTAACTAGAAAATAAAACAAATCCCTATTAAACTTCATATTTATCCTTCAGCGATCGACAAAGCCAGGGAGGTCATTCCAGGAAAAGGTCAACAGCAAAAAAAAAGCTGATCCGGGGAATTTAACAAGGAATGATAAAACAGCAACTTC
This sequence comes from Leptobrachium leishanense, assembly GCA_009667805.1. NCBI lineage: Eukaryota > Metazoa > Chordata > Amphibia > Anura > Megophryidae > Leptobrachium > Leptobrachium leishanense. Next base: position 821,822 of record CM019064.1, read on the forward strand.
AATAGGGATTTTATTATCTTTCTAGTTTAGGGGGAGGGGTTAAAGCCTCAGTCAGTCAGTATAGGGTTAATGGGGGTTAGAGCCTCAGTTAGAATAGGGTTAATTGGGGTTAGAGTCTCAGGTAGTATAGGGTTAATGGGGGATGGGGCCTCAGTATAGGGTTAATGGGGGTTAGAGCCTCGGTTAGTATAGGGTTAATGGGGTTAGGGCCTCAGTATAGGGTTAATGGGGGTTAGAGCCTCAGTTGGTATAGGGTTAATGGAGGTTAGAGCCTCGGTTAATATAGGTTTAATGGGGGTTAGAGCCTCGGTTAGTATAGGGTTAATGGGGGTTAGGGCCTCAAGTATTAAATAGCTATTGGGGGTTAGAGCCTCAGTTAGTATAGGGTTAATGGGGGTTAGAGCCTCGGTTAGTATAGAGTTAATGGGGGTTAGGGCCTCAAGTATTAAATAGCTATTGGGGGTTAGAGCCTCAGTTAGTATAGGGTTAATGGGGGTTAGAGCCTCGGTTAGTATAGGGTTAATGGGGGTTAGAGCCTCGGTTAGTATAGGGTTAATGGGGGTTAGAGCCTCGGTTAGTATAGGGTTAATGGGGGTTAGAGCCTCAGGTATTAAATAGCTAATGGAGGTTAGAGCCTCACTATAGGGTTAATGGGGGTTAGAGCCTCAGTATAGGGTTAATGGGGGCCCAGTATAGGGTTAATAGGGGTTAGAGTTTCAGTTAGTATATGATGGAACGTGGTCAGACGGCTGCATTTATACGTCCAGCATTTTGACGGACAAAATCTTTTTCATATTTAATTTCTTTTCCCTTCTACATCGTCAAAAAAAACAGACTGTGTGACCACTACCTTGTCGTCAGTCAGAAAGTACATCCATTGTGCACAGAATGTGCTCGTCTGACCCGAGCCTAAAACATTAACGACCCCCTCTGTGTACCCTGATTGCGCCGCGGGTTGGTCGCCGCACAATGTGACCCCTTAGTGAATTGGGTGGGATGTCTCATCCCTAGCGGGCGACTCACACCTCTATCGAGCACTCAGTACATCCGCTTATTTAACTCACGGTGGGCTCCGGCGCAGATTTTTGGGGCAAAATGTCTGTTTTATTTCAGAAAGATTTAAAAAGTAAAAACACAATTTATTTATAAATTTACTGAAAGCATCAAAATCAAGAACATGGCAGGAAATGGAAAGACCGCGAGGAGCGAGTGTAACTGTGCGTCTGTCTAGGGGAGACGACCACATAATCACTAAAACTGAAACAACAATATGTAAAAGCGAAATTCTGCAACAAAAAAAATAAACCGTATCAACTAAAACCATAAAAACCAATAAAACCACTGGAGGAAAAGGACATTTCATCTGCATTTCAAAACGGCAACAAATATTAAAACATTCTAATAACAGGATACACATTACAATAACAGGAAACAAACTATGTTAACCTCTTCACTGCTGAGCCATTTCACCTCTGGTTGCTGAGCTCACTTTCACCAATATTTTTGTCATGTTTAAACGGTGACTTTTCGTTCTCTTCAATTCGGTTCCTTTTGCCGATCCCATTTCGGTGACCCTGCGGTGTATTCAGCAAACAGCACAGGGTCCCCGAATTGCAGGGAAAAGCTGCCGCAAACCTGACGAAAACTAACCAAATGCACGCTGAAAACAAGCAAAAACATCTGGATTAACCTTCGAAGAAGCCGAACAGGAGCCGAACAGGAGCCGAACAGGAGCCGAACATGAGCCGAATCACACAGAGCCGAAGCAGCTGTGACGTAGAGGAGGCAGTGAATAAATTAGCAAAACCATTTGTATGAATCTGGGAAAAAGAAACGCTGTTTGCAAAGAAACTACTGAGCGAAAATGTCTGAAATTTACACATGAGGTCCAGGGAATGATAATAAAGAGGGCTGTTACAAAAAAAATAAGTAAACTGAAAAAAAAAATTTAAAAAAATCGGACTTTTAAAAAAATAATAAAAAAATCTGAAAAATGCTTAAAGTATCCTAAAAAATCTATAAATAAAGAGACTCTTTGCTGCAGAATTTTATAATGAACGGTTTATTAGATATTGAATTAAAACGGGAATATTTTTAACATTGACGCCTATGGGATTCTCCTGAATAAATTTGCCGAATTAAACCACTGAATGGCAGGGCATTAGGGGAACCTTTCACTGCTGGTTTGTGTTCTCTGAATAGCCGAAGCAGTGCTTCTCTATGGGGATTTCACTGCCCTCGAACAGGCACCGAACAGGCACCGTATGTTCAGGCAATTCGCCAGGATTTGGCGAATTGCCTGCTCTCTGGATAGCCGAATGGCCAGGAAAGGTAACCGAACGCTGATTTTCAGCGTTCGGTTACCTTTCTCAAGCAATTCGGATCTCTTTGGATAACCCTGGTTGTGTTTTGGCGCATTATGATTTATATGACTATCAGGGTTATTCAGAGAGCATTGAAAAGCAGGAGAATGACTGGAGAATGGAAAATTCTAGGTCAAAATAGCCAAACCAGAAAAATTCTCCCTTTCATCTCACTTTCCAAATCGGCTATTTTGACCTAGAATTTATCATTCTCCAGTCATTCTCCTGCTATTCACCTCTCTCTGAATAACCATGTATATATATAAACCAATGAACCTGCTCCCGGCGTGGGAAATGAGAAGGTGAGTAATGGCAGTGGTATTGCTCATTTTATTTGTGACAAATGGACAATGTCACAGCCTAGGAGGGAAAAAAAGGATTCAGGCTTATTCAGAGAAAGGTGAAACTCAGGAGAATGACTGGAGAAGTGAAAATTCTAGGTCAAAATAACCAAACAAGAAAAATTCTACCATTTATCTCCATGCGCTATATACATGAGCCAGAGTTCCAGAAATGATACACCAGACATGAATCTACCAAGACTGGAGTGACTATATAACGGTACCCCAGAACAACATAGAACCAGCTCATAAAAAATGGGGACAAAACATTTTTTAAATACATAAACGAGAAAGGAAAAGTAAAACAAGGATTAGTTAGATTAAAAACAAAGGAAGGAAGGTATGTAGAAGAGGATAAAAGTCTCGCTGACTGCCTCAATGAATATTTTTGTTCAGTCTTTGCAGAAGAAAAGGAAGGAAAGGGACCTCAGTTAGGAGGAAACACTAATGAAACATTTACATATCAGTTTACAGAGGAGGAGGTTCTACAGCAGCTGTCTAAAGTAAAGACAAATAAGTCAATGGGGCCTGATGGGATCCACCCTAAGGCTGGGGTCAGACGAGCGTGATTTCTACGTACTGTACGTCCGTGCAGTATGGACATCGTCAGTACGGATGACGCAGTAGTGGTCACACAGTCCGTTTTTTCACTGAAGTTATTTTTGACGGATGTAGGAGGGGAAAATAAATTACAATGAAAAAACATTCTGTCCGTCAAAAATGCTGGACGTATAAATGCAGTCCGTCTGACCACGCTCCATCACTCACACACAAAGCTATGCAGACGTTGTGGACGCAGCGCACTCCGCACGTCCGTTCTAGCAGTATTACGTTCTTGCCTAACCTGCGTCCGTTTGCCGCGGCCGTTGTGCGTCCGCAGTTCAGTGCGGACGTACTTCATGTGTCAGGCTCCAATGGACTTTCTTTCATGCTATCACGGACGTACTTTTAGGCGCAATCACGGACGTGAACACTACGCTCGTCTGACACCAGCCTAAATTATTAAAAGAGCTCAGTGATGTAATAGCAAAACCGTTAACAGATTTATTTAACCAATCCTTGTTAACAGGAGTCGTCCCAGAAGACTGGAAATTAGCAAATGTGCCCATTTACAAGAAGGGTAGTAGGGAGGAATCGGGGAACTATAGGCCAGTTAGTCTTACGTCAGTAGTGGGGAAATTAATGGAAACCATGTTAAAGGAAAGGATTGTTGAACATCTAAAAACACATAGATTACAGGATCAGAAACAACATGGGTTTACCTCAGGGAGATCATGCCAAACTAATCTTATTGATTTTTTGATTGGGTAACAAAAATAATAGACACAGGTGGTGCAGTAGACATTGCTTATTTAGATTTCAGTAAGGCTTTTGATACTGTTCCGCATAGAAGGCTTATCAATAAATTGCAATCTTTGAGCTTGGATTCCAATATTGTTGAATGGATTAGGCAGTGACTGAGTGACAGGCAACAGAGGGTTGTGGTAAATGGAGTTTATTCGGCGCAAGGTCTTGTTACCAGTGGGGTACCTCAGGGGTCAGTACTCGGACCCATTCTCTTTAATATTTTTATTAGTGATATTGCAGAAGGTATTAATGGAAACGTATGTCTTTTCGCTGATGATTACAAAGATTTTCAACAGGGTTGACGTTCCTGGAGGGATCAGCCAAATGATTTAGGTAAACTAAAAAAATGGTCGGAACTGTGGCAATTGAGTTTTAATGTGGATAAGTGCAAGATAATGCACCTGGGACGTTAAAACCCAAGGGCTGAATATAGAATATTTGATACAGTTCTAACCTCAACATCTGAGGAAAGGGATTTAGGGGTTATTATTTCAGAGGATCTAAGGGTAAGTAGTCAATGTAATAGAGCAGCAGGAAATGCTGGCAGAATGCTTGGTTGTGTAGGGAGAGGTATTAGCAGTAGGAAAAGGGAAGTGCTCATGCCACTGTACAGAGCACTGGTGAGACCTCACTTGGAGTACTTTGTGCAGTACTGGAGACCGTATCTCCAGAAGGATATAGACATCTTAGAGAGAGTTCAGAGAAGGGCTACTAAAATGGTGTACGGCTTGAAGGAGAAAAGTTACCAGGAAAGGCTTAATGATCTTAACATGTACAGCTTGGAAAAAAGACGAGACAGAGGAGATATGATAGAAATATTTAAATACGTAAAGGAATCCACAAGGTAGAGGAAGGGAGTATATTTAAAAAGAAACAAAGTAGCAAAACAAGAGGACATAGTCTTAGATTAGAGGGGCAAAGGTTAAAAAGTAACATCAGGAAGCATTATTTTACTGAGAGGGTGGCGGATACATGGAGCAGCCTTCCAGTTGAAGTGATAGAGGCCAAAACAGTAATTGAATTTAAGCAGGCATGGGATAGGCATAAGGCTATCCTAAACAAAAGATAAATCCAGGTAAAGTATCCATGTAATTGGGCAGACTAGATGGGCCAAAAGGTTCTTATATGCCGCCATTTTTCTATGTTTCTATATGCGAGTATCATTCACACCTGGGCCATTAGAGGTACTATTGCTATATACTAAATCCCAACACAAGAAGACCAGACAGTACTGTATATACTTGTCTCAGATGCTTTCATGCTGAAATCTTGAATCATTCCTCTGGTCACAATAGGGGGTGTGTGAGAAGCTAGTGCAGCCAATTGGGACAGAGATATGTTTGCAAAGCGTTGATATTGTGACGGAAAGCCTCCTAATTGTGCTTGGAAACAGTTTGAGATATATATATATATATATATATATATGTCTATGTACAGGTACAGATCCTGACCTGCTGGTTTAATTTCCACTGCCCCATACCTTTCCAGTTGTAATACACAAAGACCTAGACAGTATGGGGTCCCTTCATTTGAAAATGGAATATCTTGTGATGATGACACAGGTGCTTCTGAATCCATGAATTCACCCCCCCCCCCCCAGGGATTCCAGCACTGAGCAATGTGCTCCAAAATGGCTCCAGTGCACATGAACTGTGCTGGCCCAAACCATTTGGCTATCTCAGGTCTCCATGGAGAGCCAGGCTACATCACTTGGTAACCTACCAGTGCCTGGAAAGGTGTTACACAAGTGTCGCTTTAGAGCGTACTCAAGTTGTTTCATTCGGTCCTCCCTCTGTTCGGGCAGGATGAGCTCTGCAACTTTACCCTTGTATTGTGGATCAAAGGCTTGCCAACCAGTAATGATCCCTCTCCTTGATAGCACGAATCCTGGGGTCCTTTAGCAGGCTTTGCAGGATAAGTTAGACCATGCAGCGTAGGTTGGAGGTGGCATTAGCTTCCGAGTCTTCCTGGTCAATGAGGATGACCCCAACGTGCACTTCCTCCTCCCAGCCACGTACTAGTCCTTGGGTTTCTGGGCACACAAAACCCTCCCTTGAGGAATCCCCACCTTCAATGCCCCCACTGCTTAAATATTCCTCCTCCTCCTCATCCTCCTCCTGTCTGATCTGTGGAGGACCCACAGAAATGCTGTCTGCATAAAGACTGGGGCCTTTAAAGCTAAGGAAGGTCTCCTCTTCCTCCCGCTGCTCTGCCTCTAGTGCCACATCTATAATTCCCCGCAGAGTGCGCTCCAGCAGGAACACTAAAGGAATTGTGTCACGGATGCATGCACTGTCCCTGCTCACCATCCTTGTTGCTTCCTCAAATGGTGACAGTACAATGCATGCATCCTTGATCATCAGCCACTGCGGGGGGGGGACCAAGTTGACCTGAACCTGTCCTTGTGCCATACTCACATAGGTACTCATTGATGGCCCTCTGCTGCTTGTGCAGATGCTGCAGCATTGCTAATGTCGAGTTCCACCTGGTGGGCATGTCACAGATCAGACGGTTTGTGGGAAGGTGGAATTCTCTTTGAATTTCTGCCAGGCGAACACTTGCTGGGAATGACCGTCTGAAGTGGCTGCAGACTTTTCTGGCCTGGCTGAGAAGCTGTGCCAGCCCTGGGCAGCTGGTTAGGAAACGCTGTACCACCAGATTTAGGACGTGTGCTAGGCATGGTACATGCGTCAACTTACCCTGGTGTAGGGCGGATAGAAGGTTGCTGCCATTATCACAGACGACCATTCCCAGCTGAAGCTAGCGTGGTGTTAACCATCTCTGCACCTGCCCCTGCAGAGCTGACAGAATTTCTGACCCGGTGTGGCTCCTGTCCCCTAAACAAACCAGCTCAAGCACAGTATGGCATCTTTTTGCTTGAGCCATTGCGTAGCCCCTGCCACACGTTGGTTTAACTGCCACTTCGCCAGAGACCGAGAAGGAGGAGGAGGAAGAGGTGGTGGAGCAGACAGACCTCATACAAGCAGCTTCAGGAGGCATGGTGGATGAACAAGCTCCATCACAGAGCCCCGTCCTGGATTCCTCCCAGCTGCAAGCTGAGTTACCCAGTGTGCCATAAAGGAAATGTAACGGCCCTGTCCATGCTTGCTGGACCATGTTTCCAAAGTCATGTGCACCTTGCTGCTGACTGCCCTTCCCAATATATAGATTCAACTGTGTTATCTAGATTAAAGATTTCCAGAACTTTGGTATAACTCAGTGAGACACCCTGACAGCTGGCAGCCAGTGACAAGACACAGATTAAAATTCACAGAAATCTGCTACAAATCTGTGAGACCCCCTGATAGGACCCCCTGATAGCTGGCAACAGTGACAAGACACAGATTACAATTCCCAGATGTCTGCTAGAAGTGAGCCCCCCCCCCCAATAGCTGCTGGCACTGAGAAGACACAGATTACAACAATTCCCAGATATCTGCTAGAAGTGAGCCCCCCCCCCCAATAGCTGCTGGCACTGAGAAGACACAGATTACAACAATTCCCAGATATCTGCTAGAAGTGAGCCCCCCCCCCCAATAGCTGCTGGCACTGAGAAGACACAGATTACAACAATTCCCAGATATCTGCTAGAAGTGAGACCCCCCAATAGCTGCTGACACTGACAAGACACACTAAAAGAACAATCTCCTCTCAAAAAACACGTGCTGGGGCTGCGAGGGATGCCTTATATAGTGTGCTGTGGGACTTAGCTCTGTGAGCCCATGATTGAGCCGTGATTGGCATAGACTTGCACCTGTCTTGCACCTGACCTGTGGTCAGGTGCAAGGCTGTAGCCAATTACAAGCTTCGGGCCATTGTGGGCAAACATGCGGCGAACACGTGGAAATGTTCGGAGTTCGACGAACAGCCGAACGGGCGATGTTCGAATCGAACACCGAACAGATCGAACTGAACAGCTCATCCCTAATGGTGTTTACCTGTTTCCACCGTTATTGTGATATTGACATACAATAACATTTCCTTAGCTTTAGCAGCGGCTCACACAGCACATGCATCTAGTCCTTAGGGTTGATTGTTTTTATGACAATGGCCCTTTTAATTTGTGTTCTTCTAATAATGTTTATTGCTTTATACACACAGATCCTGTTCAGTATAAAACACACCAGCAGGTTTTTGGGTTGTTGACCTCCACTGTTTCACATTTCTTAGAAGTATCACATAGGGTTAATGCCCGTTGAGGGTGTGTAGTGGGTATACGTCCGGGGGAAGCACTTTCCTGTCTTTACTGGAGGAAAGTGAACCCCTTACCTGTGTATATTATAGCACTGAAATTCCGCTGATATTTCGGTGCTCTCTGAATAACCCCTATAGTGCTGTGTGTTCTTCCCAAACACCTCACCCTTAGTGTCATCCGTCCGCAAATCATTCTCCTGGTATCACGGTGTGGAGGAACATGGCGTGGAGGGTCACAATGCGGAGGGACACAGTGTGGAGGGTCACTGTGAACTTTGGCAAACTTCAGGCGCCGTAATGTTCCACAGTCAGTGAAAGTCAATGTTTCTTTATGGAAAGTTAAAAAACTGATTTATTTCTCACACTAGTTTCATAAATTACTTTTAGTATAAAAACAAATCTAAATTCTCTTTCTATTTAAAATATATTCCATTTACCTGCGACTATCACCCACGCACTGGGAATGCCACAGGCACCGCCTTCAGGCAGGTAAAGCACGCGCACATTTAGGCTAGGGTCAGACGAACGCATTTTTCACGTCTACCGTCAAAAAGTGCGTTGATGCATCCGAACGCATTTTTTCACGGAAGACGCAGTCTAACAGCAGCGCGTCACGAAGCACAGACTCTGAGCTAACAGCAAAAGCACAGATTTACCTGCGGGAGGTGACGAGACACAATCCATATCCGGAGACCTGAAAGGAGTGGGCAAACACCTTATGTATATTATATAATTTCTATGCACTGCTTTCAGAATGTAGGAGATCACCATGACATGCGTTACGAGAAACGGTGCGAGAGGTGTATGTGACAGATCTCTGTACCCTGACAGGGTCACATTTGCCAATGCCGCTTCCTTGCAGGACCCCGTGTTCTAGCCAGCCAGATTCCCGTGCCTCCTTCTAGTCCTCAGATAAAGCTTAAGGACCGGGACACATAGAGCCTGCTAGCACCCCCAGAAATAAGACCAGGCTGTAGATCTGAGGTCTTTCAGGGTTAGAATGGACCTGACATTTAATCAGGGACACAGACATTTATGTGGTCAAACAGGGGTCATTTACATTCACAAAATCACAACCTCTTCTAAGCGACCTAATTATACTGACACATTTTGCACAAGCATTGACTTCTTGGAAGATGAAATCTAATTTCATTAGGTCAGATATATTAAACAGTTACAGTAAACATTACTTAGCATTTCTAATGAGGCTGGACAAACATAAATCATTACAGTGAGTACAGACAGCAGATTTACAAACTATTCAGATAGAAGCAGATAAGAGGTCCACAAAGACCAGACCATGCATTCTTACATAATCACAGATCACACACACATTCTGCACACAGGAGGGCAATGAAAATAATACCGAAACTCAGGCCTGAACCCCAAACCCATCTCCATGCCCACGCACCCCAAGTCTAAAGTGACGCACGTCACAGCGTATAATCACCAGCTGTGATCTGAAAGATGCTCTAATTTCTATTTACTGTAAATCCTGTAATGAATCATAACGACACCTTACAAGGAACATTTTCTTTCCAATTACAAATATGACTATAAAGAAATATAAAACAAAAAATGTCTAGTTACAATGAGTAATATCCAAATCCCTGATTTAATGCAGGTTCCGGGGCATCTCTTTACATTCAGTGTAATATTCAATGGCTAATTCAGGCTTATATTCATGTTAATGAATATACTGAGTTGAGTTCCAGCAGGTTAACACTGAAGGGTTCATTCCAGCAGGTTCTGGGACGCCTCATTATGTGTGGATTTGGCCAGTGAAGATTGTGCTGACGCTGATCCTTATATGGAGTCCATTTATCTGCCATTTGTACATTCACTGCTACATCACATAAAGGTAAGTGCATTGAGGTGAAATGATCACGTGTGTCTTTAGAATCCACAACACCATGTCCTGTGTCTCCTTACAGGTTATCAAACAGATATAACCCGGCCCCTCCCTGACCCAATCACACAGATATAACCCGACCCCTCCCTGACCCAATCACACAGATCTAACCCGACCCCTCCCCGACACAAATCACACAGATATAACCCGACCCCTCCCTGACATAAATCATACAGATATAACCCTCCCCCTCCCCGACACAAATCACATATATAACCTGACCCCTCCCTGACACAAATCACACAGATATAACCCGACCCCTCCCTGACACAAATCACACAGATATAACCCAACCCCTCCCTGACACAAATCACACAGATATAACCCGACCCCTCCCTGACACAAATCACAGATATAACCCGACCCCTCCCTGACACAAATCACACAGATATAACCCGACCCCTCCCTGACACAAATCACAGAGATATAACCCGACCCCTCCCTGACACAAATCACACAGATATAACCCGACCCCTCCCTGACACAAATCACACAGATATAACCCGACCCCTCCCTGACACAAATCACACAGATATAACCCGACCCCTCCCTGACACAAATCACACAGATATAACCCGACCCCTCCCTGACACAAATCACACAGATATAACCCGACCCCTCCCTGACACAAATCACACAGATATAACCCGACCCCTCCCCGACACAAATCACACAGATATAACCCGACCCCTCCCTGACACAAATCACACAGATATAACCCGACCCCTTCCTGACACAAATCACACAGATATAACCCGACCCCTCCCTGACACAAATCACATAGATATTAACCCGACCCCTCCCCGACACAAATCACACAGATATAACCCGACCCCTCCCTGACACAAATCACACAGATATAACCCGACCCCTCCCTGACACAAATCACACAGATATAACCCGACCCCTCCCTGACACAAATCACACAGATATAACTAGACCCCTCCCTGACACAAATCACACAGATATAACCCGACCCCTCCCCAACACAAATCACAGATATAACCCGACCCCTCCCTGACACAAATCACACAGATATAACCCGACCCCTCCCTGACACAAATCACACAGATATAACCCGACCCCTCCCTGACACAAATCACACAGATATAACCCGACCCTCCCTGACACAAATCACACAGATATAACCCGACCCCTCCCTGACACAAATCACACAGATATAACCCGACCCCTCCCTGACACAAATCACACAGATATAACCCGACCCCTCCCTGACACAAATCACACAGATATAACCCGACCCCTCCCTGACACAAATCACACAGATATAACCCGACCCCTCCCCGACACAAATCACACAGATATAACCCGACCCCTCCCTGACACAAATCACACAGATATAACCCGACCCCTCCCTGACACAAATCACACAGATATAACCCGACCCCTCCCTGACACAAATCACATAGATATAACCCGACCCCTCCCCGACACAAATCACACAGATATAACCCGACCCCTCCCTGACACAAATCACACAGATATAACCCGACCCCTCCCTGACACAAATCACACAGATATAACCCGACCCCTCCCTGACACAAATCACACAGATATAACTAGACCCCTCCCTGACACAAATCACACAGATATAACCCGACCCCTCCCCGACACAAATCACAGATATAACCCGACCCCTCCCTGACACAAATCACACAGATATAACCCGACCCCTCCCTGACACAAATCACACAGATATAACCCGACCCCTCCCTGACACAAATCACACAGAATATAACCCGACCCCTCCCTGACACAAATCACACAGATATAACCCGACCCTCCCTGACACAAATCACACAGATATAACCCGACCCCTCCCTGACACAAATCACACAGATATAACCCGACCCCTCCCTGACACAAATCACACAGATATAACCCGACCCCTCCCTGACACAAATCACACACAGATATAACCCGACCCCTCCCCGACACAAATCACACACAGATATAACCCGACCCCTCCCTGACACAAATCACACAGATATAACCCGACCCTCCCTGACACAACAAATCACACAGATATAACCCGACCCCTCCCTGACACAAATCACATAGATATAACCCGACCCCTCCCCGACACAAACACACAGATATAACCCGACCCCTCCCTGACACAAATCACACAGAATATAACCCGACCCCTCCCTGACACACAATCACACAGAGATATAACCCGACCCCTCCCTGACACAAATCACACAGATATAACTAGACCCCTCCCTGACACAAATCACACAGATATAACCCGACCCCTCCCCGACACAAATCACACAGATATAACCCGACCCCTCCCTGACACAAATCACACAGATATAACCCGACCCCTCCCCGACACAAATCACAGATATAACCCGACCCCTCCCTGACACAAATCACACAGATCTAACCCGACCCCTCCACGACACAAATCACACAGATATAACCCGACCCCTCCCGGACACAAATCACACAGATATAACCCGACCCCTCCCGGACACAATCACACAGATATAACCCGACCCCTCCCCGACACACACATCACACAGATATAACCACGACCCTCCCCGACGACACACATCACACAGATATAACCCGACCCCTCCCGGACACAAATCACACAGATATAACCCGACCCCTCCCCGACACACATCACACAGATATAACCCGACCCCTCCCCGACACACATCACACAGATATAACCCGACCCCTCCCTGACACAAATCACACAGATATAACCCGACCCCTCCCTGACACAAATCACACAGATATAACCCGACCCCTCCCTGACACAAATCACACAGATATAACCCGACCCCTCCCCGACACACATCACACAGATATAACCCGACCCCTCCACGACACAAATCACACAGATATAGTGAAGACCAAAAAGATAGCATTCAATAATTATATAAAAACTCAGGCAAACCTATAAGATTACGCAGAAAGGCTTTCAATGTTTAGTATGTATGCTTTTATAGCACTGTCTATGTTAATTTGTATGTTTAAAGTAAAATCCCATATAGCGTAACTGTTAAGATATTTTAAACTAGACCTGTTTGCCATATCTTTAATTGCCATTTCTTTACCAGTCCTGTTTGCACTCCAACATTGCCATATCTTTACCAGTCCTGTTTGCACTCCAACATTGCCATATCCTTACCAGTTATATAGTTTTTTCCCCACTCAGCCATGGGCCTGGTATTCTGTGCCCCCCCCGGTCATGATTCACTGCATTAGAGAATTTATTGCCCCAACATCCCCCAAAAATGCAATGTAATCCTGGATTTCTGTCTTTTCAGCATACTCAACTCCATACAGCTTACAGGGCAAGCCTCTATCACAGTGTTCATAGCTCCCACCTGGACTTAGTTCTCACCCTCCCACCCCACAGTTCTCATTTCATTTATACCCAACTAATTTGGTCATGTGATATTTTCAGCTACCAACCTACACCACTCTGGAATTTCACCTACCACCTTTCTATCTTCTGCTTTCCTTATCAATACCCTACCTGTCCTCTACCTTTCCTTTTTTCCCCCCCTTCTCCCACACCACCTTTCTCTAGAAATGTTTTTCCCTCTCTTCCCCCTCTTGCTGCTTCTTTCCACCATCTCCCTTCTCTCTAAATCTACCCTCCCTCCCTATACACCCTACAAATTACAGCAACCTGGAAAAGAAACCCAAATACACCCATAGCTTGCTCAGCTCCTTTAACTTATCAGCTGAGTGCTGGTAGAGAGTGTTAAAATCCAGCCCTCCCACCCCCACACAACACACCCCCACCCCCACACAAGACCTTTAACCACTTCCATGCGGAGGACGCGCTCAGCGCGTCCTCCACATGGCTCCTGCTGTGCTGAGGACGCGCTGAGCGCGTCCTCCCTTTGGGGTCAGCGTTCGGGCGGGTTCCGGCCGATCGCTGGCCCCCCCGGTGCGGGCTGACATCCTCGATGTCAGCCCAGCATCCGGAACCGCCACCGATGAAATTAGGTGTCATCGCGGCAGCGCGATGACACCTAATTCAGGTGCCACCCCCCTCCCGATCGGCGGCGTTGCGGGGGTTAACCCAGGCACCATTTGGAAGGGCACAGCCTGCCCTTCAAAATGTTACCTGGCATTAACCCCTGGGGAGCTGGATCACGAATCGGCGCTGAAAAGCGCCGGTTCATGATCCTTTCCCGGAGCTGGCCGACATCTTGGATGTCGGCCAAGCCTCCGGGAACTCCCCCTGAGGACTGGCGTCATCGTGCATAGCACGATGACGTCAGTCCTGTAGTTAACCCCTAACTGCCACCAATGGTGGAGATAGGGAGTTCATTGGAACTCCCTATCTCCCGATCCGTGGCAGCTAGGGGTTAACGTTTGGTATGGTTGGATCGGCCAGAGCATGGCCGTTCCAACGATACCAAACACTACTGTGAAAATTTGTTTTTAAAAAAAAAAAAAATTAAAAATAAAAATATATTTAAAACAAAAATAATAAAAAAAAAAAAAAATAAACATTTTTTTTTCTTTTTTTTGGTTCGTTAATGCAGCAATATTGTTCCCATTTCAATTATAATGTGAACAATGATGCTGCACTAACGATTTTTGTATGCGGTGCGTTTGTTAAAAATCGTGTAATTTTCCCCAAAAAAAAATTTAACGAGACCCCATCTCTAATTTTTTTAACAAGCGCACCCCATACAAAATATAACCGCAATTGCTCGCATGTTAAAATGTGAAAAAAAAACACTTTACACATTGTAAATTATTGAAAATACATATTTTATTGCATTTTTTGTTATAATATACAGACAGGTCATGACGTATACATATAATAATGACATATTATGAGTCTACCGAGTCTGACGGAAGGAACGATATATAATATGTCTGGGTCATATACTAAAATAAGCCTTCAAAACACATTTAAACATGATGAGCAAAACCGGTAAAAATTACCTCAGCACAGGGGCGGGAAAAGCCTCAGCAGCGAAAGGGTTAAAACCTTTCAATCACTATTTACCAAAAAGAAAAACCTGTCCAAATTCCTTTTTATTCTGCTGCTTGCACTGGCAAATGATGTTGAATCCAACCCTGGTCCAATAGCAGACACCATATTTAATCTCCCCACTAAAAAAGGCCTCTCCTTTGTGCATTGCAACATCCGCAGTTTACTCCCTAAACTGGATGAGCTTAAAGCTTGGTGCTTCTATTACAAACCTAAAGTCATTGTGCTGACAGAATCATGGTTAACCCCTAAAGTGCCAGACTCTGCCATAGCAATACAAGGGTATTCATGCTCTAGAAAGGACAGAGCTAAGAGAGGAGGGGGAATTGTTATCTATGTTGACAACTCCATAAAGTTCAGCCCATTGCAGAATCCTAGCTCCCCGGCCACATTTGATTTCCTTTCTGGTACTATTGAGATCCCATTCAGTAAAACAATTATGGTTGCTGGATTCTACCGCCCTCCAAGTTCCCCAGTGCAATCCCTTTCTGACATAACCCAAATTCTTAGTAAATTAGTAGCTCAAAACCAAAAAAGTGAACTGCTGGTCCTCGGCGACTTTAATGTTGATTGGCTGAATCCTAAAAACAATAAACACTGCTCACTGTTTAAGGCTTTGCAGCTAACACAATTAATCTCCTCCCCCACTCGCATTAATATGAAAAGCCCTAACCACACCTTGCTGGACTGGATTCTCTCCTCATGTCCTGATCGAATACAGGAGGCAGGCGTTCTCGCTAACAGTTTCAGTGATCACTGCCTAGTGTACTGTGTGCGCAAAGTAAGGGCCATAAAATGTCCACCAAGGTAATAATCACCAGGTCTTTCAAGAAATTTAATCTTGAATCCTTCCTAAATGATCTCAAACAGCTCCCATGGTACAGACTAAACCTAATCCCAGACCTGGACTGTGCAATTGAATACTTTCAAGCCGAGCTCCTGAAAGTCTGGAACACCCATACCCCACTGCGCAAAGTGCGAGTAAAAGGGGCCCATCTCCCCTGGGTTACAGCTGACCTCACGCATATGTACCAGCTTAGAGACTCCCTGTGGTCAAAGTTCAAGAGTACTGGATCCACGAACGATCACTGTGAATACCGAAAATGCCGGAATGAATGCACAAAAGAAACAAAAATGGCTAAAGCCCAATACTTCAATGAAAATTTAAACAATAACATATCAAACCCCAGAAATTTTTGGAAAATCATAAGTAACATACAAGCACCCCCCAGCCACTCCCAACCAGCTGCTTTAAAAGTAAACAACCAAACTGTACAACACCCCCTAGATGTAGCAAATGCTTTTAATAATTATTTTGTTGGATGCGCCACCACCCTGATTGCTAAGCTAGGAAATGATACGCAATCAGAAAGGCCGCACGCAGGTCAGGACCCACCAACAGTGCAAAAACCCCGTAACCCAGACCTATTCAGTTTTAGGCCTGTGCCTGTCAGTGCCATCACTAAACTTCTCCGTAACCAAAAAATGAAATACCAGTCTGGACCTGATCAAATCCCAGCAATGCTGCTGAAAATCAGTGCACCAGCAATTGCAAAACCTGTCGCAACCCTGATTAATGAATCACTGGCGACTGGATACATACCCAAACTCTGGAAGACTGCAAGGGTGGTACCTATCCATAAAAGTGGAGACAATACTTTGTATCCAACTCCCGCCCAATATCACTGCTCCCTGTAATGTCAAAAATTCTGGAAAAATGTGTCTACACTCAATTACGTGATTATTATCAGTATCAGAACTATTTAACCCCAGATCAATCAGGCTTTCGTCCAAACCATTCAACTACAACTGCCCTTTTAAAAGTTTGTAATGATATCCAAGCTGGCATGGAACAAGGAAATCTAACTGGAGCCATCTTCCTTGATTTTGCCAAGGCCTTTGACACAGTAGACCATGGCATCCTATTACAAAAACTTAAGAACTCTGGTATTGGTGATAGTACGTTAACCTGGTTCCAATCATATGTGTCTGATAGGTCTCAATTTTGTGTCCATTTCTGACAGCACTTCCCTCCCCCTCCCAGTCACGTGCGGTGTACCATAAGGCTCGATACTTGGCCCCCTGCTATTCACAATATTCATAAACGATCTGCCCAATGTCTGCAAAGCTTCAACTGTACACATGTACGCAGACGACACGGTAATCTATACCAGCAAACCAAATCTCCCACAGCTGGAGGCCGTGCTGCAAGAAGAATTCACAGGGGTAGAAAAGTGGATCGCACATAACAAACTTTTTCTAAATACTGACAAAACTGTTACAATGCTCTTTGGAACCGCACCTAAACTACACAAATTGCAAGCACCCAATCTATGTGTTGGGACAAAATCAAATAGCACGCTGACCACAGTCACTTCTCTCAAATACCTAGGTATGTGGTTAGACCCAAATCTATCTTTTGGCCCCCACATCGAAAAACTCTCATCTAAACTCTACCCCAAACTAGGTGCCCTGTACAGAAACAAATCCTGCCTGAGCCCCGCGGTAGGAAAGCAGATTGTACAACAAATGCTTATGCCAGCCATTGAATACGGAGATGTAGTGTATGCAGCGGCCCCGCAAACACACCTTCAGAAACTTACTACATTGTATAACTCATTCTGTCGCTTTGTGCAACAATGTAACTACATGACACACCATTGTGACATGTTAAAAGAACTAAACTGGCCATCACTGGACTCTAGACGCACCCTCCACCTTTCCAACCTGGTGTTTAAGAGCTTTTCTGGGAAGCTACCACCCTACCTGAATATGCTGCTTCCCTCGGCAGTTCCCTCATCCTATAACCTCAGATCCAGGACCAGCACCTTACTTGCAATACCGCAATACGAAAAGAAAATGGCTCGATCCTCATTTTCCTACAGAGCACCGCAAATATGGAATAACCTCCAGACACCGTCAAATCTTCCCCAGTCTAAAGTCCCTTAAGACTTCCCTATTAACATACCTCAATACGGAATGCACCTGTAAACATGTAACATAATGACTTTATTTCCTCCATATTTATTTTTCTGTTAATCTGTATATTTGGTCTTGTGTTAATTTCTTGCATTTTACTATTTTGTATTTCTGTAACCAATCAATGTTCTCGAACCCAGGACATACTTGAAAACGAGAGAAATCTCAATGTATCCTTCCTGGTAAAATCATTTTATAAATAAATTAAAAGAGGCAAAGCAATTTATAAGAGCTTCCAAAGCACACGCAGAAGAGAAAATAGCTCTGCCAGTAAAAAAGGGGGAACAAAACATTTTTTAGATACATAAACGAGAAAAGAAAAGTAAAACAAGGATTAGTTAGATTAAAAACAAAGGAAGGAAGGTATGTAGAAGAGGATAAAAGTCTCGCTGACTGCCTCAATGAATATTTTTGTTCAGTCTTTGCAGAAGAAGAGGAAGGAAAGGGACCTCAGTTTGGAGGAAACACTAAAGTGACATTTACATATGAGTTTACAGAGGAGGAGGTTCTACAGCAGCTGTCTAAAGTAAAGACAAATAAGTCAATGAGGCCTGATGGGATCCACCCTAAATTATTAAAAAAGCTCAGTGGTGTAATAGCAAAACCGTTAACGGGAGTCGTCCCAGAAGACTGGAAATTAGCAAATGTTTGCCCATTTACACAAGAAGGGTAGTAGGAGGAATCGGGGAACTATAGGCCAGTTAGTCTTACGTCAGTAGTGGGGAAATTAATGGACACCATGTTAAAGGAAAGGATTGTTGAACATCTAAAAACACATAGATTACAAGATCAGAAACAACATGGGTTTACCTCAGGGAGATCATGCCAAACTAATCTTATGGATTTTTTAGATTGGGTAACAAAAATAATAGACACAGGTGGTGCAGTAGACATTGCTTATTTAGATTTCAGTAAGGCTTTTGATTCTGTTCCGCATAGAAGGCTTATCAATAAATTGCAATCTTTGAGCTTGGATTCCAATATTGTTGAATGGATTAGGCAGTGGCTGAGTGACAGGCAACAGAGGGTTGTGGTAAATGGAGTTTATTCAGCGCAAGGTCTTGTTACCAGTGGGGTACCTCAGGGGTCAGTACTTGGACCCATTCTCTTTAATATTTTTATTAGTGATATTGCAGAAGGTATTAATGGAAAAATATGTCTTTTTGCTGATGACACAAAGTTTTGCAACAAGGTTGACGTTCCTGCAGGGATCAGCCAAATGACAAATGATTTAGGTAAACTAAAAAAATGGTCGGAGCTGTGGCAATTGAGTTTTAATGTGGATAAGTGCAAGATAATGCACCTGGGACGTAAAAACCCAAGGACTGAATATAGAATATTTGATACAGTCCTAACCTCAACATCTGAGGGTTGGGATTTAGGAGTTAATATTGCAGAGGATCTAAGGGTAAGTAGTCAATGTAATAGAGCAGCAGGAAATGCTAGCAGAATGCTTGGTTGTGTAGGGAGAGGTATTAGCAGTAGGAAAAGGGAAGTGCTCATGCCACTGTACAGAGCACTGGTGAGCAGAGCCGTAGCTAGCTCCTTTTGCACCCGAGGCAAAAACAGAAAATTGTGCCCCCCCACATAATTTTAAAAATCAGAGTCCCCGACCAGTGGCGCAGTGCTAAGCCCCTGGATGCTCCCCACGACCAGAAGCAGTGGATCGGACCACCCTTTGTACCCTACATATATAGTGCACACTTAGTACATGTACAAATACAGTACACACAGAATACATGCATGTATAGCAAAAGAACATATAGCATAATATACACCCCCCCCAGAATAATATACACAGCACTGAGCCCCCAGACTATTTTCCCCAGTTCACATGGATATTATTGACCCCAGCTCATATTGGTATATATTGCCCCAGTTCACATGAATATGCCCCAGCTCATGGATATTGCCCCAGCTCATGGATATTGTCCCAGCTCTCATGGATAATGCCCCAGCTCATGGATATTGTCCCAGCTCTCATGGAAAATGCCCCAGCTCATGCATACTGTCCCGGCTCTCATGGATAATGCCCCCAGGTCTCATGGATATTGCTCTCATGGATAATGCCCCAGGTCTCATGGATAATGCCCCAGCTCTCATGGATAATGCCCCCAGCTCTCATGGATAATGCCCCCAGCTCTCATGGATAATGCCCCCAGCTCTCATGGATATATGACCCAGCTCTCACGGATAATGACCCAGCTCTCACAGATATTGCCCCAGGTCTCACGGATATTGCCCCAGGTCTCATGGATATTGCCCCAGGTCTCATGGATATTGCCCCAGGTCTCATGGATAATGCCCCAGCTCTCATGGATATATGCCCCAGCTCTCATGGATAATGCCCCAGCTCATGGATATTATCCCAGCTCTCATGGATAATGCCCCAGCTCTCATGGATAATGCCCAGCTCTCATGGATAATGCCCCAGCTCTCATGGATAATGCCCCAACTCTCATGGATATTGCTCTAGGTCTCATGGCTATGCCCCAAGTCTCATGGATAATGCCCCAGGTCTCATGGATAATGACCCAGCTCTCATGGATAATGCCCCCAGCTCTCATGAATAATGCCCCCAGCTCTCATGGATAATGCCCCCAGCTCTCATGAATAATGTCCCCAGGTCTCATGGATAATGCCCCCCAGCTCATGGATATGCCCCAGCCAGCTCTCATGGAGTGCCCCCAGGTCTCATGGATATTGCCCCCATGTCTCATGGATATCGCCCCCCAGGTCTCATGGATATCGCCCCCCCCCCAGGTCTCCTGGATATCGCCCCCCCCCCCAGGTCTCCTGGATATCGCCCCATCTCACCTCTCCTTGCCGGCGGACACTTGCTTCCTGCTTGAACGGCCGCTGACAGGAAGTGCAGCCGCTCGCACTTCCTGTCAGCGGCCGTTCAAGCAGGAAGCAAGCGGCCGCCGGCAATCATTTCGGGCTGGGCGCTTCACAGCTGTTAAGGGGCGCAGCCATGGCTTGAGACCTGCTGGAAAGCTGCGGGAACGGTTCCCGCAACCTGCATTCCCGCAGCGTTCCGCAGGACTCGAGCCATGGCTGCGCCCCTTCACAGCTGTGCCCGAGGCAGGCGCCTCACTTGCCTCGCCCTTCCTCACTTCGAGTACTGTTTGCAGTACTGGAGACTGTATCTCCAGAAGGATATAGACATCTTAGAGAGAGTTTAGGGAAGGGCTACTAAAATGGTGTACGGCTTGATATAACCCGACCCATCCCTGACACAAATCACACAGATATAACCCAACCACTCCCTGACACAAATCACACAGATATAACCCGACCCCTCCCCGACACAAATCACACAGATATAACCCCACCCCTCCGACACAAATCACACAGATATAACCCGACCCCTCCCTGACACAAATCACACAGATATAACCCGACACCTCCCGACACAAATCACACAGATATAACCCGACCCCTCCCTGACACAAATCACACAGATATAACCTGACCCCTCCCTGACACAAATCACAGATATAACTCGACCCCTCCCCGACACAAATCACAGATATAACCTGACCCCTCCCTGACACAAATCACACAGATATAACCCGACCCCTCCCTGACACAAATCACAGATATAACCCGACCCCTCCCTGACACAAATCACACAGATATAACCCGACCCCTCCCAGACACAATGTGTCACTATGAGTAATCTTAAGAGTTTATTTATTGCTTTGTGTCATGTTAAGGTCAGTTTATATTGTGTTGTAATATTTCAGTGCAGCATGACACTTCATGATCTTAGTCTCCGTTCTCTCCCCTCCCCCACTTTGTAACAATGCAATGTTTTTCTGTAAGTGATTAAGTATAAATTGTTCATAAAATTCCTTTTTTTTTCTGTTAATAGGTGGAGGAAAACACATTTCAATCTTTATACATATGCAAGCGGAACTGGAGTATTTGCAGCTTGTCATGTGAAGATTGTGATGGATGGGGGTAAACAGAGCCAGGGTTTTCTGTTATGATCCCAGTGACGCCTGTGTATTATACGTTACGGGTTATTCACTAACCTCCAAACTGGCCTCGAGATTCCATTGAACGGCGAAAATATGAAATACAGAGCAATTTGCTACAACTCAACATCACCAATATTGTCCCATAGACTATTAATTTATCTATTAACAAAACGCCAAATTGCACCAAAATTGTGGAGAAATGCCCTGATGTTCGGTCTTTCACTTCGACAGGTTAAAAGTACAGACGAATCCCATAGGTTTCAATGTAAACAATTTAATAATTTTATTTTTTAAAAACACCATTTATTCTTTTAATTTTTTTAAGAAAAGCTTTCTTATTTTTTTAATTATTAACAGTGCTTTTTGAACTTATTAAATATTTTTTTTTAAAATTACTTTTTTTTTTTAACAGATTGTTATAATTTTTTTATGGAATTGTCCTATTTAGACACGTTATTAATACTTATTTTTTAAAACTGATTAGGAGGCCTTTTTTGTTTCTTCAAAAGGCAATTTCGGTGCAATTCTTCGCTTTTCGCCAGCGACTCCATTTTCATCAAAATACAGTGAAGATTCACTTCATATTTCGTTCACTGTATTTTTGGCAAAGTGGAATTGCACGCTATGTGAATCAACGTCATTGTGTTTGTGTTACAGTATAATGCTCTATGTTACATTGATATAGAAACCTAGAAAAATGTCGGCAGATAAGAACCTTTTGGCCCATCTAGTCGCCCAATTACATGGATACTTTACCTGGATTTATCTTTTGTTTAGGATAGCCTTATGCCTATCCCATGCCTGCTTAAATTCAATTACTGTTTTGGCCTCTACCACTTCTACTGGAAGGCTGTTCCATGTATCCACCACCCTCTCAGTAAAATAATGCTTCCTGATGTTACTTTTAAACCTTTGCCCCTCTAATCTAAGACTATGTCCTCTTGTTTTGCTACTTTGTTTCCTTTTAAATATACTCCCTTCCTCTACCTTGTGGATTCCTTTTACGTATTTAAATGTTTCTATCATATCTCCTCTGTCTCGTCTTTTTTCCAAGCTGTACATGTTAAGATCATTAAGCCTTTCCTGGTAACTTTTCTCCTTCAAGCCGTACACCATTTTAGTAGCCCTTCTCTGAACTCTCTCTAAGATGTCTATATCCTTCTGGAGATACGGTCTCCAGTACTGCACACAGTACTCCAAGTGAGGTCTCACCAGTGCTCTATACAGTGGCATGAGTACTTCCCTTTTCCTACTGCTAATACAGGCTCTCCCTACACAACCAAGCATTCTGCCAGCATTTTCAAGCATTCTGCCAGCATTTCCTGCTGCTCTATTACATTGACTTACCCTTAGATCCTCTGCAATATAGATTGAATGTCAGAAAATAAAATCCAGCTTGTGTTCATTCCGTGTAAAGACCGTCTGACATTAATACCGACATCGAAAAGTTTAGAGAATGAATGGCAGGAGGAGTTTAGGGAACTTTAAGAAATATCAAAGAACGAGTAGGAAACGATATACAATGCCACTTTTGGCTTCACCCAAAAAAATTTAATTGAATGAAAATAAACTTAACACATTTTGCATTGTAGACACATTAAAACACATAAAATTGAAGGATGTAAAGAGTACGGTGATAAAAAGCAAGTGGAATATTGAGAAAATGCAAGATCCGGCAGGTCAGCGTAGTGATTCAGAGGCAGAATGGGGGACTTTTTCCCCCTCAACCTCTCTGTTCCAGGCGGCAAGAGGCGAATGGAACCACTGTTCTTACCGTGGGATTAGAGGGGAGTATGTGATTTTTAAAAAAAATATATATTTCTTCTCAGTGTCACGGTTCCCGGATCCCACCACGCAGTACTTAACGCCCAACACTCCACAGAACCCAGAAGCTACCAACAGAGTAGCCGTGAAGAATCCCCAACTGTCTGGTCCTTAGAATTGGCCAGGTAAACTAGCTAGACAGAAAAGGGTTAAGCAAAAGACAATGTTGTAATACAAAACCAGGTCAGCAACACGGGGGTAGTCAGACGAGCCAGAATCTGGAATACAGAGTATAGAATAGTCAAATGGAATAGCCGGGTCGATATCAGTGCAGTAGCGTAGTACAAGAAAATAGTCTAGGGCAACGGAAAGCAGAATAGTCATAAAACAAGCAGAAGTCAATAACCGGTTAAATTACAATAGCATTCAGGTTCAAGGAGCTCAGGTATGGATAACCACGATCTAGCAACTGCTGAGAATTAACTGAGGGTTTTTAAAGACCTTCACCAGACCGCGCCCCCCACTCAAGCCGCGCCTCATGCAGCCACCTCCCTGCCTGTCTCCATTTAAACCGGGCGTTGGTCAGCGAGCAGCATCAGACATACTGCTCTCAAGCACACAGGAGAGGCTGGAAGCCCCCAACGTTACACTCAGCTGGTGCTGTCTGATTCCACAGAAGCCGTATCACTTCGCACCAGCTCCTAGCTGTGAGTAACTTTTCAGGAACCACAGTGTGCGGATTCATATGCTGCATTAATTATACTGCAGAGGTGCTTCCCAGCAGTGTGTGGATTCATATGCTGCATTAATTATACGCAGAGAGGTGCTTCCCTGCAGTGTATGGATTTCATGGATTATGCTGCATTAATTATACCGCAGAGAGGCGCTTCCCAGCAGTGTGTGGATTCATATGCTGCATTCATTATACCGCAGAGAGGCACTTCCCAGCAGTGTGTGGATTCATATGCTGCATTAATTATACTGCAGAGAGGTGCTTCCCAGCAGTGTGTGGATTCATATGCTGCATTAATTATACTGCAGAGGTGCTTCCAGCAGTGTGTGGATTCATATGCTGCATTAATTATACTGCAGAGAGGCTTCCCAGCAGTGTGTGGATTCATATGCTGCATTAATTATACCGCAGAGAGGCGCTTCCCAGCAGCGTGTGGATTCATATGCTGCATTAATTATACCGCAGAGAGGTGCTTCCCAGCAGTGTGTGGATTCATATGCTGCATTAATTATACCGCAGAGAGGTGCTTCCCTGCAGTGTATGGATTCATATGCTGCATTAATTATACCGCAGAGAGGCGCTTCCCAGCAGTGTGTGGATTCATATGCTGCATTAATTATACCGCAGAGGCGCTTCCCAGCAGTGTGTGGATTCATATGCTGCATTAATTATACCGCAGAGAGGTGCTTCCCTGCAGTGTATGGATTCATATGCTGCATTAATTATACCGCAGATAGGCGCTTCCCAGCAGTGTGTGTATTCATATGCTGCATTATGTATACTGCAGAGAGGTGCTTCCCTGCAGTGTGTGGATTCATATGCTGCATTAATTATACCGCAGAGAGGCGTTTTCCAGCAGTGTGTGGATTCATATGCTGCATTAATTATACCGCAGAGAGGCGCTTCCCAGCAGTGTGTGGATTCATATGCTGCATTAATTATACTGCAGAGAGGCGCTTCCCAGCAGTGTGTGGATTCATATGCTGCATTAATTATACTGCAGAGAGGCGCTTCCCAGCAGTGTGTGGATTCATATGCTGCATTAATTATACTGCAGAGAGGTGCTTCCCAGCAGTGTGTGGATTCATATGCTGCATTAATTATAGTGCAGAGAGGTGCTTCCCAGCAGTGTGTGGATTCATATGCTGCATTAATTATACTGCAGAGAGGTGCTTCCCAGCAGTGTGTGGATTCATATGCTGCATTAATTATACTGCAGAGAGGTGCTTCCCAGCAGTGTGTGGATTCATATGCTGCATTAATTATACCTGCAGAGAGGTGCTTCCCAGCAGTGTGTGGATTCATATGCTGCATTAATTATACTGCAGAGAGGTGCTTCCCAGCAGTGTGTGGATTCATATACTGCATTAATTATACTGCAGAGAGGCGCTTCCCAGCAGTGTGTGGATTCATATGCTGCATTAATTATATAGTGCAGAGAGGTGCTTCCCAGCAGTGTGTGGATTCATATGCTGCATTAATTATACTGCAGAGAGGTGCTTCCCAGCAGTGTGTGGATTCATATGCTGCATTAATTATACTGCAGAGAGGTGCTTCCCAGCAGTGTGTGGATTCATATGCTGCATTAATTATACCGCAGATAGGCGCTTCCCCGCAGTGTGTGGATTCATATGCTGCATTAATTATACTGCAGAGAGGTGCTTCCCAGCAGTGTGTGTGGATTCATATGCTGCATTAATTATACTGCAGAGAGGCGCTTCCCAGCAGTGTGTGGATCATATACTGCA
This sequence comes from Leptobrachium leishanense, assembly GCA_009667805.1. Classification (NCBI taxonomy): domain Eukaryota; kingdom Metazoa; phylum Chordata; class Amphibia; order Anura; family Megophryidae; genus Leptobrachium; species Leptobrachium leishanense. The sequence continues at coordinate 848,191 of CM019064.1, forward strand.
TTATTTAACTGCAGAGAGGCGCTTCCCAGCAGTGTGTGGATTCATATACTGCATTAATTATACTGCAGAGAGGCGCTTCCCAGCAGTGTGTGGATTCATATGCTGCATTAATTATACTGCAGAGAGGCGCTTCCCAGCAGTGTGTGGATTCATATGCTGCATTAATTATACTGCAGAGAGGCGCTTCCCAGCAGTGTGTGGATTCATATGCTACATTAATTATACTGCAGAGAGGTGCTTCCCAGCAGTGTGTGGATTCATATGCTGCATTAATTATACTGCAGAGAGGAGCTTCCCAGCAGTGTGTGGATTCATATGCTGCATTAATTATGCTGCAGAGAGGCGCTTCCCAGCAGTGTGTGGATTCATATGCTGCATTAATTATACTGCAGAGAGGCGCTTCCCAGCAGGAAAAAAGGGGTAAAACGAGGAAAATAGATAGGGTAACCAAAAACGGGAAAATGTTTAAAGGTTAGGTGATCCCTCCAGCTATGTCTGTGACAATCTATTTTTCATTTTGTTCTCTTGTGCCTTGAGAGGACAACCAAAAGACACTTTGCTCATTTGACTTAGAGATAAACTGAGGGAGATTTTCTGCCCCCCCATCTGTGATGTTTTAGTTCATGGCTAAGGCTAGGGTCAGACGAAAGCATTTTTCCCCGCGAACGTGAAAAAGTGCGTCTGAACGCATTGACGTATTTTTTCACGGAATGCGCAAAAACGGTCATACGATGCGAATTTTCGGGCGTGATTTTGTACGGATCGTCAATAAAACTTTTTGCGTCTGGACGTTATGTTGGCTGGACATTAGCAGCGTCTGACGTCTCCTAATCACGCAAACACGCCGCTATGCCGCAGCTGCGCACTCAGTACGTCAGTACTAGCGGTTCAGCGTTCTCAGAAAAATGCGTTCAAATTCCACTTGCGTTGCATGGCCGGACTTTTGTGCGGCCGTATATCGTATATTGGCCGTCATTGCCCGTCATCTGCTGCTAGTGCGGCCGTAATTATGTGCGCCAGAACGCACGTTAAAAGTGCGCTGGTCTGACCCCAGCCTTAGACATGCCACATTGCGGCTTTTGAATCCTGGATGTCTCTGTAGCGGGTGCAGCCGGCTGTGTTTGCGTGACCTGTTCTATAATCACATACAGTCAGAAATAACCTGAATGCCTTCTTGTATTTCCTGGGGCTGAGTTAGAAAAACTTTCCTCTGGAACCGAAAGAGAAACAAAATGTCAATTATATATAACCAGAGCGGAATCGAGGTGCCTAGAGGGGTGTCAGCTAGGTATCTCCTGACGAGGCCTAACAAGGCCGAAATGATTGTCGGGGGTTGCTGCATCTCTGCAGGGATAACGTGTTTGGCATTTCAGTACTGGCCACCCTTTTTTGTGTGAGAGCAGCTGATTTGCATATGGAGCATTCGTCACTTTAATGGCACAAGCAAGATAAAACCTTGTGAGACCTGAGCGGCCCCACCCTAGAGCAGCCACTAGTGCCGTTGCTCGTCCTCAGGATCCTCAAACCTCTTTATCTCACCAGAGCAGAATGAACATGAACATTCCACCACTGGGGTGGTAACCCCCCCCCCCTTCATGTGCAGAGATAGAGGAAATACATACTTTATGAGAGCTCAGCGTGGACTCACCGTGGGGCTATAACTTTACGAGAGTTGAGCGTGGACTCGCCGTGGGGCTGTAACTGTTAGATTTTAATTTCCTGTAAATATAATAAATATTTTGTCTTAAAAAGCCTGTTCTTATAAAATGGGCTGTGAAATTCCCCCCCTCCATTTTTGTTAGTGTCAATACTGCATAGACCGTTGTTCCTTCTATAGGATATGAGCTGTGGCCGATTTCCTATTATGTTCAGTGCAGGAAAATGTGCGCAGAAGCGGGAAGATGGGAAAAGGATTTCTTGTGAACCATATATGGTAATAAGTTAACTGAGTGGCTAAACCTTGATGTTGTAATGTATCTGTACACTGATTGGCTATAAATTCTGTGTATTTTAATAAATAGATCTGGCTTAACGAGGAAAGCTAGACTTCTGAGAAAGACCATCACAGTCTTGTGATTGATTCTTTTTGGGGGTCTCCGCCATGGCGTAGCGCAGCTCTTACTTCGGTTTTGATATATAAGAAGAAACTTGGAAAAGGTTTATGGTAATTATAATGAAAAATAGAATTCTTCAGTAACTTTATGAGAGCTGACCGTGGACTCGCCGTGGGGCTATAACTTTACGAGAGTTGAGCGAGGACTCGCCGTGGGGCTGTAACTTTATGTGAGCTCAGCGTGGACTCGCTCTGGGTCTGTACCTTTTATGAAAGCTGAGCGTGGACTCGCCCTGGAGCTGTAATTTTATGTGAGCTGAGCGTGGACTCACTGTGGGGCTATAACTTTACGAGAGCTGAGCGTGGACTCGTCGTGGGGCTATAACTTTATGTGAGCTGAGCGTGGACTCGCCGTGGGGCTGTAACTTTATGAGAGCTGAGCGTGGACTCGCCGTGGGGCTGTAACTTTATGAGAGCGTCCGTACAGTGAGTGGGATCAGGGATCACACAGTGCACTTTGCTGATAGAAGGGGATGAGATACGAGCGCTGCAGGTTTATCCAAATCCTCTTTATATTTCCTTATAGAGTGTGAGCTCCTATGCTGAGCGATTCTTCTCATGTCTCCTCTTACCATTTTTTTCTCTCTGCTCCATCATCATCTCCTCAATCTGCTGCAAAGCCCTTTCCATTTATTTTATTAACCCATTCATGTCATGCATCCCTTTTATAACACATGTTACTCATTGTGTCCCTCCCTCCCCCATCAGATAACAGCTGGCCCGGTGTTGTGGGAGTAGCAGTGAGTCTGCACGCTGTTATGTCACTGCTCCCTGCAAACATATGACATCACATCCACACGTCTCTCTTTGTAAACAGCTCTTATTGAGGGGGCACAGGGACATCACGCCTGTGCTGATGGGGTCCATGCTCGATAACGCTCACACGCCAACACGTTCTGTCATTTACCAAACATGCGACATTCCTCTGTCACTAGGAAATGATCATTTTGGTTTGTCATTTTCAGCCCCGGGGCCTCATACAGCACATTATAACGAAAACAAGGACTGAAATGCTGATGTACCGGCTGGAATGTCCTCTGAGCCTCAATGGCCGGTATGAGGAAGACAAACAGGAATGCACACCGGAATGCAAAGCATAAGGATCACATTACACAATGCGGTGCGCACCAGGTCTCTCCAACATGCCCTCATTTCATATACACGCTCTATAAATGCTCCCAATTGATATAAGTGATCCTTTCCATGTCCCCAGTTACTATCAGCAGGTCTCTTTATACCCCAAATTAAAGTTCGCCGCCCCATCTGTGCCCTCAATTGACATTATCAGCCTTTTTATGCACCCAGTTAATATATGCAGCCCCAAATACTAGCATCCCTCCTTTATACCCCCAATTATAAACAGCCCCATAGTAATATTATTGTAGTAGATCATAGTGTTATACGTATCTACCACTAGAGGGCAGAGTTGTTTGTGTTTTCCGGGTCAGAGGGTGTTCGTTGTCAGTTCCAGAGCTGGAGTGCTGATGCAGATCTGCACCGGCAAATAAAGAGAATAAGTAATTATTCCACCTGTCTCTGCATCATATAATATGTATGAAGATATTACAATTCTCATCCCTCTTTATACCCACAATTAATATTAACAGCCTACAATCCGTATTAGCAGTCCTCTTATGCCCTAATTAAATTTAGCAGCCGTCTTTATGCCCCCAGTTAATATTAACAGCCCTCAATATCAGCAGCCCCCCAATATTAGAAAAACCCTCTCCATGAAACCCAATTAATGTTAGCAGCCCTTTATGCCCACAATTAATATGAACATCCCCAATTAATATCTACAACCCTCTCTATCCCCCTAATCAATAATAGTGGGCTCCTACATGCCCCCTTTTATTAGCAGAGCCCAATCACAGTATTAACAGCCCCCCTCCATGTCTGTACTGCACACACATGGCAATCAGTCTTGCTCTAGCCTCATCTGCTTCCTGGAGCTTAGCTGTCCAATGGATGCTGTGTGCAGCATCCCCCATCAGGCTGGAGTCCAAAGTGATGGTGTGACAGACTGCCTGGCACATCGACTGTGTGCCTCTGTCAGTCTCTAGCTCTCTAAACTGGACCCCGAAATCCAGCATCCGCAGTCCTAAACCTTCCCTAAAATAACCAGGCACGACCAGTGTTTCAGAGTGAAAAACAAGACTGACTGTTTATTTGAAACACATACAGTTATGAACAGTTGAGGGACAACCCCCTTCATGAATACAACACAGATAACATCAACGTCTCCAGTCACAGGACAATGGGAAGGTACATTCAAAACAAAGGGTCGATTACAAAGGCAACCTTTATCTTAAACAGCCTGCTAGATCCTAGGAGGAAGGCGGGGGGAGGGGGGTTGAGGGAAGCAGGGGAAATAAAGGAATCTTCTTGCAGCATGTGTGCACTATACAGAGAGGGGTAGATATAGAAGTGTACGCCATACAGTGATGACATGACACCATAATAAATACATAAGGTAATAATACACAGTCAACATAAATCCTGGATTCTCTGGATGAACCATTTGGCAAACTCCAGGTAGCACCTTGGTCCATAGACAGTAGGAACGTGGCGAGTCCCCAGGCTCCTCCAGCTGCCGCAGTGACGGCTGAGTATGTCACAGATGGTGCATAAAGCTGACATCAAATCACACTCCGCATGTTTAAAGACAGAGTGAGACATTAACGGCAACATGAAGCTTAACAGCATCTGTCTCTTTATATAATAAAAGAAATTACACTGCACCTACTCCCGATTTAGCTGCACATACCACCCTGATATCCACCTTATCAGAACATAGGCGTCTCTAGGGTTAGGGGGCAGGGGGCAATTCACCCCCCCTGGTTATTCCTTTCTCCCCCTTCCAAAAATCAACATCCAGCTTCCCCCACATCGTCGGTCCACTGTAACTATGGCCTCGTGCAACACACATGATTTATCTAGATATCTTTGGAAAGGGCAGAGTCTGGCCTTTCCAATGATGCTCAATATGACCATATTCAGTTTAAAGACAAAATCATAAAAAATGTAAAATAAAAACATAATTATTTTTCACAGGGTGGAAATAGATCAGCAGTGACAGGGTTAATGGTAAGACTATATATTACATTGTGTATTACTTTTGCCTTGGTTTAGTTATATATTAAGGGTTAATGGGCAGGTTTCTTCCCTCCCAGTATATATTGTATTTTTTCCTTTATTAATGGCATTTTAGGAATTAATGGATAGGCGTCATGCCTCACAGGGTATATATTTCATGTTTTCTCTTGATAACTGGCATTTCAGGAGTTAATGGATAGGCTGCATGCCCCACAGTGTGTTCATTTCATGTTTTCCCTTTGTGGCATTTTAGGAGTTAATGGGTAAGATACATGCCTCACTGTCAGGTATTGTACCAGGGTGTGCCGAGGTGGCAGGATACTGAGCCCAGGCTATAGTGATGCACCCCATACAGGGATGTGCGGAGAGCGGTGAGTTGCTGCAGGAAGCGGCAGAACAATTGGTTTGGAGGTGAGGAACAGGACACATTTAGGGCTTGACAATAGGGAAGCAGGAAATAACAGGACAATGGAATCTTGGACACACTGGATATGGAAGGGTATGGAGACACAGGAAAGGCTGGTAATGACAGCAAGGTTTGGGGTTCAAGATAACGCTGGAGCCACAGCATCAGGGGCAGATCCAGGGGGGCAACGGGGCAATTGCCGCCCCCCCTGAGAAAATATTGCTGAGTGCTCCTGTTCCTGCGAGCGGCCGTCGGCATGAAGCTTGGCCACTCACCTGGGATCCGCAATCTCACAAGATCACGGAGTTCACAAGATCTCATGAACTCTGGGATCTTGCAAGACAGTGGCTTCTGCATGGTTCCCAGGTGAGCGTCAGAGCTTCATGCCGACAGCCGCTCGCAGGAACAGAAGCACTCGGAGGGGCCTGGCCTGGCAGGAGACTGATTGGACCACGTGAGCTCGAGCAATATATATATCCATGTGAGCTGGGGCATATATATATCATGTGAGCTGGGAATATATATATATATATATATATATATATAATTACATTACACATACAGTCAGGTCCAGAAATATTGGGACATCGACACAATTCTAACATCTTTGGCTCTATACACCACCACAATGGAGTTGGAATGAAACAAACACAATGTGCTTTAACTGCAGACTGTCAGCTTTAATTTGAGGGTATGTACATCCAACTCAGGTGAACGGTGTAGGACTTACAGCAATTTGCAGATGTGCCTCCCACTTGTTAAGGGACCAAAGGTAATGGGACAATTGGCTTCTCAGCTGTTCCATGGCCAGGTGTGTGATATTCCCTCATTACCCCAATTACAATGTGCAGATAAAAGGCCCAGAGATCATTTCAAGTGTGCTATTTGCATTTGGAATCTGTTGCTGTCAACTCTCAAGATGAGATCCAAAGAGCTGTCACTATCAGTGAAGCAAGCCATCATTAGGCTGAAGAAACAGAACATACCCATCAGAGAGATAGCAAGAACATTAGGCGTGGCCAAAACAACTGTTTGGAACATTCTGAAAAAGAAGGAATGCACCGGTGAGCTCAGCAACACCAAAAGTCCCGGGAGACCACCGAAAACAACTGTGGTGGATGACCGAAGAATTCTTTCCCTGGTGAAGAAAACACCCTTCACAACATTTGGCCAGATCAAGAACTCTCTCCAGGAGGTAGGTGGATGTGTGTCAAAGTCAACAATCAAGAGAAGACTTCACCAGAGTGAATACAGAGGGTTCACCACAAGATGTAAACCATTGGTGAGCCTCAAAAACAGGACGGCCAGATTAGAGTTTGCCAAACAACACCTAACAAAGCCTTCACAGTTCTGGAACAAGATCCTATGCACAGATGAGACCAAGATCAACGTGTACCAGAGTGATGGGAAGAGAAGAGTATGGAGAAAGAAAGGAACTGCTCATGATCCTAAGCATACCACCTCATCAGTGAAGCATGGTGGTGGTAGTGTTTATGGCGTGGGCATGTATGGCTGCCAATGGTCCAGATAAATAGTTGAGTTGCCGACACTAAAGGCCCAATTTTAAAGCACTTATTGTTACTTTCATCCAACGCCTGCATAAGTTTCACCATAATTTAGCCAAAAAAATCACTAAACTTGTTCTGCGTGTACTAAAATGTCTCCTCTTTTCATACATGTTTATGTTTATGAATAGATTAAAGGAAAACCGTTTACCGTCATTTGAAATGTCTTTTTGTTTTTAAATGTTTCTATACATCCTACAAATCCGCCACTTCACGGGCAGGTTATGGGGACCTCCTAGGCACGATATATGAAGGAATTTTTCACTTTTATTTTTAACCCTTATTTCATGGAAAACTCACTGTTCCTTTAAAAATGTTATTTTTTTTTACTTTTGTCCTTGTTTCCTGTCCCCCAGGGCACTACCCGGACCCCCATACACCTTCTATGGCAAATATCTTGCATATATGCCCTCTTGGAGGGGACTCTAAAATTCAAACGTTCGAGTCCCATTGACTTGCATTGAGTTTGGTTCGTGTTCGCGTTCGAACTTGAACTTTTGAAATTGTTCGAATGCGAACCGAACACGGGGGTGTTCGGCTCATCCCTGGTTTTGATATGCTCATACACACTGCACATTACTGTATCAGAGCATCACAGTATAAAACGCACAGTTAGGCTAGGGTCAGATGAGCGTGATTTCTACGGACTGTACGTCCGTGCACACGGACGTACGTTAGTACGGAAGACGCAGTAGTGGCCAGACAGTCCGTTTTTTTCACTGACGTATATATTTTGACGGATGTAGGAGGGAAAATAAATTAAAAAGCAAAACCATTTTGTCCGTGAAAAATGCTGGACGTATAAATGCCGTCCGTCTGACCACGTTCCATCACTCACACACAAAGCTATGCGGACGTTGGACTCAGCGCACTTTGTGCGGCCGTTCTAGCGGTTGTATGTTCTTGCCTGCCTTGCGTCCGTGGGCCGCGGCCGTTGTGCGTCTGCAGTTCAGTGCGGACGTACTTCGTGTAACGGGCTCCGATGGGCTTCCTGTCATGCTATCACGGACGTACTTTTAGGCGCAATCACGGACGTGAACACTACGCTCGTCTGGCAGCAGCCTAAATGTGCGCTGTGTATGAGCAAATCACACAGCTCCACAGCAATAAACCTTATGCTCATACACACTGCACATTACTGTAAGTTTTATTGCTAAAAGCTCAGTGATACGCTCATACACAGCATACATTTACTGTGAGTTTTACACTGTGATGCTCTGTGATACAGTAATGTGAAATGTGTATATCAGAGCTCCACAGCAGAGTATCACATTAATGTGCGCTATGTATGATGGTATCACAGAGCTCCACAGCAATAAAACTCACATACTCATACACACTGCACATTACTGGGAGTTTTATGGCTGTGGTCCTCTGTGATACAGTAATGTGTGCTGTGTATGAGTGTATCACAGAGCTCCACAGCCATAAAACTCCCAGTAATGTGCAGTGTGTATGAGTGAGTTTTATAGCTGTGGAGCTTGTGATACGGTTATACATACACACTGCACATTACTGTGAGTCTTATTGCTGTGCAGCTCTGTAATGTACAGTGTGTCAGTAATGTACAGCATCTTTTAACGTGATCGTTATTTCCCACATTTGACACAGGGACATTCTGTGTGCCGCCTTAGCTGCAGTTAGTGGGTGATGGCTGCTGCAGCAGAGCGGTCGCCATCTGTAAGTCTGGAGGGGGCGCAATGGATTCCTCTATTCGCTGCTGGGTCCAAGTAGTTTTTCTTCAAACTATTTTCAAAAAGATTATTTTAATGGTTAAAAAATTAATTCTTTAGCACAACTAACTAACACTAGAAAAGTACACGTCACAATATATTCCACTGGTTAATAAATATAAAAGAAACAGACTGAAACCAATGTGGCTTAGTAGGAAGGTAACTAAGGAAATGAAAAATAAAAAGAAGGCATTTAAAGCTTTTAAATCTGATAAATCTGAGGCATCCTATAAAGCATATAGGGCAGCCAATAAAGCATGTAAAAATGCGATTAGATGGGCTAAACTAGAAAATGAAAAAGAAATAGCCAAAGAGAGCAAGACCAACCCTAAAAGATTCTTTAGGTACATAAATTCTAAAAAACCCAAGAGTGAAAATGTAGGTTCACTAAAATCTGAGTCAGGGTTATTGTTAACTGAAGATCAGGATAAAGCAGAAATTTTAAATGATTATTTTTCTTCAGTATTTATCAAAGAGAAACCTATAACAGGAGACATGAAAGTCATTAATAAAAACTTACTAATACAAAGTGACTGGTTGACTCAGGACAAGGTTTTACACAAATTAAACAATGTGAATGTTAATAAAGCCCCAGGGCCAGATGGAATTCACCCGCGAGTACTAAGAGAGCTATGTGTTGAAATATGTAAACCTCTGTTCTTAATCTTTCAAGATTCTTTTCTTTCAGGAATAGTACCAGAGGATTGGAGAAAAGCTGACGTGGTCCCTATATTTAAGAAAGGTTTAAAATTTGTGCCTGGGAATTATAGACCTGTGAGCTTAACATCTGTGGCTGGGAAAGTATTTGAGGGGTTACTAAGGGATAATATTCAGGAATTTATTGGGAGGTATAATGTAATTGGCAAAAATCAGCATGGTTTCATGAAACACAGATCATGTCAGACTAACCTAATTACGTTCTATGAGGAAGTAAGTAGAAGTATAGATCAGGGGGTCGCAGTGGATGTGATTTACTTAGATTTTGCCAAAGCTTTCGACACAGTTCCACACAAAAGGTTACTACTTAAATTAAGAAAAAATGGTCTAGATGAAAATACTTGTTCTTGGATAGAAAACTGGCTAAAAGATAGGGTACAGAGAGTGGTCATAAATGGTACATTTTCAAGATGGACACCAGTGGTAAGTGGTGTCCCTCAGGGGTCTGTTATAGGACCAATACTATTCAATTTATTTATAAATGACCTTGAGATAGGCATTGAAAGTCATGTATCAGTATTTGCAGATGACACAAAGCTAGGAAAAGTAATACAATGTGAGCAGGATGTTACTTCGCTGCAGAGGGATTTAGATAAATTGGGGGACTGGGCACTTAAATGGCAGATGAAATTTAATCTAGATAAATGTAAAGTTATGCACTTTGGAGTGAAGAACACACAAGCAATTTATACCCTAAATGGTACGGAGTTAGGGAAATCCAAGCAGGAGAAGGATTTGGGAATAATCATAGACTTCAAACTAAGTAACAATGTGCAATGTCAAACAGCAGCCGCCAAGGCCAGCAAAGTACTGGCATGCATTAAAAGGGGAGTTCACTCACGGGATGAAAACATAATTTTGCCTCTGTATAAATCAATGGTCAGGCCGCACCTTGAATATGCCGTGCAATTTTGGGCACCTGTCTTAAAAAAAGATATTATATCGTTAGAAAAAGTGCAGAGACGGGCAACTAAATTAATAAGGGGGATGGAAGGGTTAAGTTATGAGGAAAGACTAACAAGCTTAAACCTGTTTAGTTTAGAGAAAAGGCGCCTTAGAGGGGATCTGATAACCTTATATAAATATATACGGGGCCATTATCAACCATTGTCTGATAACCTATTCATTAACAGGACTATACATAGGACAAGGGGTCATCCATTTAGACTGGAAGAAAGAAAATTTAGCTTAAAGCATAGGAAGGGTTATTTTACGGTGAGAACAATAAAGCTGTGGAATTCTCTGCCTGTTGAGGTGGTTGGGTCAGAGTCTGTACAGACTTTTAAAAAACGACTGGATGACTTCCTGCAGACACAGAATATTAAGGGTTATAATATTTAATATGTGGGTAAAAGCTTCTTGATCCAAGGAGAAATCTGACTGCCATTCTGGGGTCAAGAAGGAATTTTTTCCCAGTATGTTGCATATTGGCGAGCGCTTCAGACTGGGTTTTTTGCCTTCTTTTGGATCAACAGCAGTAGGTTATGTGGGAGAGGCTGAACCCGATGGACGCATGTCTTTTTTCAGCCTATATAACTATGTATAACTATGTAACTATGTAACAACAGTGTATATGTGGGTGTTATGTTGTGGGGTGGAGTTTTGTATGGATGTGACCTCCTGTGGGTGTGGCACAAGGGGGCTCATGATCTCCTATTGCCCGGGGGCCCCATTAGTTGTCAGTCCGCCCTTGGCTGGATCTCAGCTCTGGAAATGAGCAGCACAGGAATGAGGCTGCCCTCAAGTGCAGGCACAGATCAGATGCACAATACTTGAAGGGGGCTGCCACGGCACGGTTCAGGAACCTGACACTCAGTCTATTCATTTAATGATTTCCCTTGATTAATGGCAGTTTAGGGTTAATGGCTACATGCCACACTATTATTTTTATTGTATTTTCCTGCTTTATTGGAGTTTTAGGGGTTATTATGGAAGTTAGACTCTTTAGGGTCTATTCATCTTTAGATCCTCTACTTTTTGTCACATTTCGGGGAATCAGTTTCACCGAAAATATGGTGAATTCCCTATTTAGCGAATGGTCACCGTAATATGCGAAACTTGGAGTCGCTGAATCAGTTAACAGACATTGGCAAAAACAACTGAATTGCGGCAAATAAAATATTGAATTTATGTATCAGGTTAATACAGTTAAAACAATAAAATTTGTGTCTAGAAATTTTTAGTCCACCGGCTGCTGCACAAAGTAAAAGGGAGCCTTGGAGCCCTAAAAAAATACTATTGATCCACATACTGTATATTGGGCACCCAGATATAGTTGGGTCACCAGTCTGCATCCCACGTTCACTTTGTTCTGGAAGAAAGTGTAGAGAGAAAAAAATCATAGTATAGTATTTAAAAACAAAGAATTATTAAAATACTATACTATGATTTTTTCTCTAAACTTTCTTTCCAGAACAAAGTGAACGTGGGACGCAGACTGGTGACCCAACTGTATCTGGGTGCCCAATATATGTGGTACAATTTATTGAAATATGCACACAATTGCGCCAGTGTTATTTTGGGGATCATCAGGTTAATACAGCATAAAGCTATCATTGCATCACATTACTTTGGGGTTTTTGAATCTTATATATACTTATTTAGTTTTTTCATTGGTTTGATTTAGTGGTGAAAATTATCAGTGCCCCCTCCCAGTTTTGACTGTGGTATCTTATGTGCCCCCCCTCCTATATATTGTTCCCAGAGTCGAGACTGTATCAGAATATGACATAAACAAAAAATATATATTTGGTGGTTTTGCGCTATAATTGTATATACTTATAATATATATGGATACTATTCTTTGCAACACGTCATATAATATTGTATACACAAAAAATACTTCTGAGTCCACCCTACATCGAGAAGCAGCCTCTATTTGTTATGGTTGATATTACACAAGTGGGACACAAGCCTTTCAATTCTTGTTGAGAAAACTATACACAGTGCGGATACCATTTCAGTCTGTTATATAGAGCAAAGGGATAACTTCCCAGGTTCCCATGGCAGTCTCGGGTAGCTCTCAATCTCCGAATCCGTGCGGGGAAAAAGAGATAGATATTCAATAGTGCTTATATCTTTTATTAAAACGGCGCCCTGCTATACAGAGTTAAACGTACATTAAAAACATCTGGGCTGTTGATATGATCTCACCCACTAAAAAGCAACTCAGTAACAGGGTCAGGGTTATTCAAAGAGAATCGAAACGTCACCGCACGTTCGGTGCCTTTTCGTTCCCTGCACTTCAGGGCATTTCGGCGATCCTATTTCGCCGACCCTGTGGTGTATTCAGCAAGAACCGCAGGGCCTCCGTAGTGCAGGGAAAACTCATCGCAAACCCGCCGAACACTAACCGAACACTCTCCGAAACCCGTAGAAACAGCTGGATTAACCCAGCCGAACATGCTGGAGAAACCCGAGCAGCTGCCGATCACAGCGCAGAGCAGCTGCCGGAAAAAGCTGACACCGCGGACGAACGTGGTCAAAAATAATTTAAAAACAGTTTGCTCGAAAATATGAAACGCTGTTTGGAAAAAAACTACTGAATGAAAATGTCTGAAATTTACATATAAAATCCAATGAATGATAATAAAAAGGGCTGTTACAGAAAAAAAAGACAATTTAAAAAAAAGGTTTGCCACAAAAATGCCTAAAAGATCGTAAAAAAATCTATAAATAAGGAGACTTTTTGCAGCAGAATAAAATAATAAACGGTTTATTAGATATTGGATTAAAACGGAAATATTTTTACCATTGAAGCCTGTGGGATTCGCCTGAATAATCCTGCCGCATGAAACCACCGAATGGCAGGACATTAGGGGAACCTTTCACTGCTGGTTTGTGTTCTCTGAATAGACGAAGCATTGCTTCTCTATGGGGATTTCACTGCCCTCGAACAGGCACCGAACAGGCACCGTATGTGCAGGCAATTCGACAGGATTTGGGAACTGCCTGCTCTCTGAATAGCCGAATGGCCAGGAAAGGTGACTGTACCCTGAATTTCACTGTTCGACTACCTTTCGCCAGCAATTTGGATCTCTTTGAATAACCCTGAGTGTCTCCTCACGTATTCTTTCGCGATTTGCTGTCTAGTTCTAGAATCTGCGGAGATCGCCCTTCGTGGAGGGGAGTTTGTCATCATCTGCAGATTCTGGAACTGCAATAACATGTGGGCTGAAAGGAGACGGAATGACTCACCCCCGGTATCGGTGATGTGCAGGTCAGCAGCGACAGATGGCTTTGTGGCTCTGGTACATGCTCACCCCCCAGAAGAGGATGTACGTGCTGCCTCCGAGCTTCTCACCGAGGTCTCAGGGGGGGCCCTGGCTGCAGCCTTCCTTTTCTGCTGGACTCTATTCCTAGCAGCAGCGCCGGTAGCCTTCAGCCCTGTCCCAGGAGATGAAGGGGTGAGCCAATCCAGGCCATTACTAGGGATGAGCGGTTCGGGTTCGGACGGTTCGGGGTTCGACCCGAACTTAGCCTGTTCGAGCAGATCGCGAACACCGAACATTTCCGGGTGTTCGCTGCATGTTCGACCACAATGGACCACAATGCATTTCCCCACTGCCTGAAGCTCGTAATTGGCTACAGCCTTGCACCTGACAACAGGTCTGGTGCAAGACTGGTTCAACACTATGCCAATCACCGCTCAGAGTCCTGATTGGGCAAATTTTGCCCAATCATGGGCTCACAGAGCTAAGTCCCGCAGCACACTATATAAGGTTTCCACGCTGCGCTTCTGCACGCATTTCAGAGGAGATTTCAAAGGAGATAGTTGTGTGTGTTGTTACTGCCGGTCTGCCACGCTACTGGGGGGGTCTCATTTCTTCCAAATATCAGGGAATTTAGGTGATGTGTGTCTTGTCACTGTGCCAGCAAGTTTTTTTGGGGTTTACAAATTTATTTAAAACATTTGTGAATTGAGGTGATCTTGTGGGTCTCGTCACACAGCCAGCAAGTTTTTTTGGGGCTCACTAATTTATTTAAAACACTTGTGAATTAAGGTGATCTGTGTCTCGTCACACAAACAGCACCACGCATTATTTTGGGGCTCACTAATTTCTTTAAAACATTTGTGAATTAAGGTGATCTGTGTCTCGTCATACAAACAGTACCACGCTGTATTTCTGGGCTCACTAATTTCTACAAAACATTTGTGAATTGAGGTGATCTGTCTCTTGTCACTGGCTGCCAGCTATCAGTGTGTCTCACTGAGTTATACCAGAGTTATTTAAATCTTTATACCAGAGTTGAATCAGAGTTCTGTATATATTAATCTATATATCACTCACCATGTCTGAAAGAACAAAAAGGACAGGCAGATGCTCCCAGACACAGATAAGAGGGCAAGCAGCCCCTGTGTCGGGAGGCTGTGCCTCTGGTCGTGGTGGACGTGGTGCATCCTCTGCAGGGGCACGCTTGTCCTTTATAACTGGTGCTGGCCGTCTTCTTAACCTGCAGCAACATACAGAGAATTTGGTGGATTGTCTAGCCAGGCCATCCTCAAGTCCTCTGCCAGCCAGGCTTCTAGTGCTTTACAGTCCACCTCAGCTGCCAATGCATCTAATGCAGCCTCCATGTCCACAGCTACTCCTGCCGTAGCCTCACTATCACACACGGAGGAGTCAGCTGAATTGTTTGACTACAATGAGAGTGACATGCTGCTTGAGGATGCGCAGCAAGTACAGTGTAGGCTTGTGCACCGATTTTTTTTCGGTTCGATTCGGTTCGATTTATTCGGATGTTTAAACTTTTCGATTCGGCTCGTTTCGACCGATTTCTGTTTCGATTTGGTTTGGCTCGACTCGTTTTTCGTGTACATTTTTTTTCGGAATATCGACCATTTTTCGTATTTTCGTGTCACTTAACATAGAAACATAGAAAGATGTCGGCAGATAAGAACCTTTCGGCCCATCTAGTCTGCCCAATTACATGGATACTTTACTTGGATTTATCTTTTGTTTAGGATAGCCTTATGCCTATCCCATGCTTGCTTAAATTCAATTACTGTTTTGGCCTCTACCACTTCTACTGGAAGACTGTTCCATGTATCCACCACCCTCTCAGTAAAATAATGCTTCCTGATGTTACTTCTAAACCTTTGCCCCTCTAATCTAAGACTATGTCCTCTTGTTTTGCTATTTTGTTTCCTTTTTAAATATACTCCCTTCCTCTACCTTGTGGATTCCCTTTACGTATTTAAATGTTTCTATCATATCTCCTCTGTCTCGTCTTTTTTCCAAGCTGTACATGTTAAGATTATTAAGCCTTTCCTGGTAACTTTTCTCCTTCAAGCCGTACACCATTTTAGTAGCCCTTCTCTGAACTCTCTCTAAGGTGTCTATATCCTTCTGGAGATACGGTCTCCAGTACTGCACACAGTACTCCAAGTGAGGTCTCACCAGTGCTCTGTACAGTGGCATGAGCACTTCCCTTTTCTTACTGCTAATACCTCTCCCTACACAACCAAGCATTCTGCTAGCATTTCCACGCATTCTGCCAGCATTTCCTGCTGCTCTATTACATTGACTACTTACCTTTAGATCCTCTGAAATAATAACCCCTAAATCCCAACCCTCAGATGTATCAAATATTCTATATTCAGCCCTTGGGTTTTTACGTCCCAGGTGCATTATCTTGCACTTATCCACATTAAAACTCAATTGCCACAGCTCCCACCATTTTTTTAGTTTACCTAAATCATTTGCCATTTGGCTGTTCCCTCCAGGAACGTCAGCCCTGTTGCAAATCTTTGTGTCATCAGCAAAAAGACATACTTTTCCATTAATACCTTCTGCAATATCACTAATAAAAATATTAAAGAGAATGGGTCCAAGTACTGACCCCTGAGGTACCCCACTGGTAACAAGACCTTGCGCCGAATAAACTCCATTTACCACAACCCTCTGTTGCCTGTCACTCAGCCACTGCCTAATCCATTCAACAATATTGGAATCCAAGCTCAAAGATTGCAATTTATTGATAAGCCTTCTATGCGGAACAGTATCAAAAGCCTAGGAACCTGCGAATCATAAATTTTCGCACGAATCGAATCTCGAATCAAATCGGCTGTTAGTTTCGAATTCGAATCGAATATCGAATCGAATCGAAAAATTACGAAAAATGCCGCTTTCGAGCATTTTGTGTACGATACAGCCTGGATAGGTATGCTTTGTTTGGGCATGCAGGTTCAGCTGACGTTACAGCTGCAATCTAACAGATTTGTTTCATTAGTAGGTTATAGCAAAGTATTTCACATCATAAAAATCAAACGTATAATAAAAACTTCAAATGCAAGCTTAAATTATTGCAACTTTGCAAACTTTATTGAAATGATTTAAATAACCATACTAAATTACAAAGTTACATTAGGGCTAGGTAGGGCTGTAACCGCTGTATAGCCTTTATTTAACCTTCCACTATAAGTTTTTAACTTTACTTTACTTGAGGGACGTGCGGTGAGGTCAATGGGGTGAGGCTGGTCAGAGCTAGATATACACAGATATATTAACTAACTTTCTGCGGTTTGTGTTTAGTTGTAAAATAAAAATGATAGAGAAAAAAAGTTTTTCTGTGCCCCTGTCATACTCTGTAAGTCTGTATCTGCCACTAGAGGAAGCAGGGGGAGCTGCCTGGGCCCCTTCCTGTCAATCAGATGCCAGCCTTCAATGCAGGTGTTTTTTTTGAATGGCTTGGACCAATGGTGCTTTCCCATTGGTCCAAGCTATTCCATTGCTCTGTCAGGGCCTCTGAGCCTCTGACGACCTTTCCAGCAGCGCTCAGGAAGTTGGCAGCGCGCGTGTGTTCCTATTCGAACAGACGCGTGGCTGCAGACCTCCTGAGCAGCAGGCAGCAGCAGCCTACGCAATTTGCATAGCGGGGAAGCATACAACCGCTACACAAATTGCGTAGGCTGTAAAAGAATGCGCACAGAGGAAAAGGCAGACTGACAGAGGACAAAGCCGACATTGGGGGAGCGTGGAGCAGGAGCTGAGTTTCTTTTCTTATTTTAACACTGGCTTAATGGCAGGTGACCATGAGTGAGGCTCTGCCTCACCTGCCTACCCTGAAGGCATGTCCCTGCTTTACTAACATTTGAGCAGTGCTCAGGAAGTAGGCAGCGCGCGTGTGTTCCTATTCGAACAGACGCGTGGCTGCAGACCTCCTGAGCAGCAGGCAGCAGCAGCCTACGCGATTTGCATAACGGGGAAGCATACAACCGCTACGCAAATTGCGTAGGCTGTAAAAGAATACACACAGAGGAAAAGGCAGACTGACAGAGCACAAAGCCGACATTGGGGGAGCGTGGAGCAGGAGCTGAGTTTCTTTTATTATTTTAACGCTGGCTTAATGGCAGGTGACAGTGTTAGAGGCTCTGCCTCACCTGCCTACCCTGACGGCACGTGCCTGCTTTACTAACATGTCAATATTTGTCAAAATAGTAGTAAATCTTGTTATTCCGAGCCCAAATCAGAGTTTCTGCATTAGTTCTCGAGAGGTTGTAGCGAAGATCTGTTATTTGTCCGCCAACTGAATTAACCCTTTCTGATGAACAGTTCGTTGCTTGTATAGCAAGTAAGTTGCGCGCCACACTAGACAACAGTGGTAGGATACTTTTATTTTCCTTCCAATACTGCAACGGATCACTATCACGTTCACTTATGGGCTGCTTCAAATATGCACTGACTTCACTTTCAAGTTGTTGCCGTTGACCAGGTGCTGTGGCCTTCTCTTTCTTTGGCATCATCACTTTTTTTTTTTTTTTTTTAAAGACTTTATTTTTCAGTAGCATAAATCAATGTTGTTGAGGATACAGAAAAATAGAAAGGGGAGGGGGAAAACAGTAAAACCATTGCAAAATATCAAGCCGAAGCATTTCTGCCCAGTAAAGTCCCCTGTCCCGATTTCGTTGCGGGTTAGCTACCTGTATTTGTGTATAAAGAGAAAGAAAGTAAAGAAAAGAGAAAAAGGAAGGACGAGAGAAAGGAAAGAAGGGGAGAGAGAGGTGGGGGTGGGGGGGGTGGGCAGCCGGTCACAGATACCGAAGAAAGAGGCAGCACATCGACCACTAAAATTCCCCATGGAGCTGGCCTGTCGGGGGAGAAAAACACGTTATGAGGGAAGCAGTACATATCAAAATAACCCAAATTTTCAGATAGTGCAGGTAGGATCATATGAGAGCCATGGGGCCCATGTTTTAGAGAAAGAGTCCATAGTGTGGTGTACAATCGCCGTCAGTTTTTCCATCAGGAAGGAGTCTCTGATAAGGCTGAGTACCCGTCCTGTCGACGGGGCCTCCATTTTTATCCATCCCTCCGCCACTGCCCTGCGCGCAGCTCCCAGGAGTTTGATAAGCAACTTGCGTTCCCTCTGTGAAAGGTCTACCAGCGGGTTTGCCAGCAGGAAGAGGTCCGGTGTCAGTGGGATCCGGCAGGACATGACCTCCTCAAATAAAGTTTGTATAGTGGACCAGTACTCGTGGATAACAGGGCATGTCCACCACATGTGGAAATACGTGCCCTTGGCCCCACATTGTCTCCAGCAATCACCCGTGGGTGTCTTTTTAATCCTGGCCAGTTGGGCTGGCGTGGTGTACCAGCGCATAAGTAGTTTGACTGCCTGTTCCTGGATGTTGGTGCAGACTGATATTTTCCTGGAGGCTTCCCAAATGTCCAACCATGAGTCTCCCTCCAGCTGTTCCTGAAGGTCTGCATGCCAAGCTCGGATGTAGGGGAGTTCTGCCCAGTCCAGCGTACAAGTAATCTGTTGGTATAGAGAGGAGATTAGGCCTTTGGTGTAACGACCACGTAGGCAGGTAGATTCAAATGAGGTCAGTTTTGTCAGTGCCGCTTGTTTAATGTGTGGTCTCAGTGCAAAGTCTCGTAACTGCAAAAATCTGAAGAAAGATGCCGGCGGTAGATGGGCACCCTCTTGCAGGTCTTGATATTGGAGCAGGGTTCCTCGGGGGAAGAGATGACAGATGCGGTGTAGGCCTTTAGCTGTGAGAGACGAAAAAATGGCGGGTTGAAGTCCTGGAGCGAATTCTCGGTTGTGGCATAGTGGGGTCAGCGGGGAGGGATAGCAGGTGAGGTCACATTTCAGTGCGATCTTAGTCCAAATTGTCAGAGAGTTGGTGATGGCCGGGCAGGCGGTTCGCAGCAGTGGTCTGTGGGGCCTTGAGAGCCATATCCAGAGGTCCAGTTTGAGCGGGAGGGCTATAGAGTGTTCCAACTCCACCCACCTGCGTTCGGTCGTTGGGCAGTGCCATGCTACTATCTGTGCAAGCTGGGAGGCATAATAATACGATCGTAAACAAGGCAAACCTAAACCGCCCCGGTCCCTGGGCCGATAGAGAGTCTGCCTTCCAATCCGTCTCCTGCCCCCACCCCAAACAAAATCATCAATGTGTCTCTGCATCCGTTGCAAGTCCTCCCCCACCAGGGGGATCGGTAGGGTCTGAAATAGGTATAACATTCTGGGGAGTAGATTCATTTTAACACAATGTATGCGCCCTAGCCACGATATCATGTGTCTAGACCATCTATCTAGGTCTTGTTGTAGTGTGCGTAAGAGGGGGGTGTAATTAGCACCATATAAGGTCTCTGTCCGGGTTGTTAGGTATATCCCTAGATATTTGAGTCGGGAGCGCTGTATACGGAAGCGGTGTTCTGCCGCTAGGCGCGCACTCTCAGTCTCCGTGACAGAAATAGCCAATGCTTCAGATTTGGACATGTTAATTTTGTATCCAGAGAGGTGCGAGAAACGCGCCAGCAAGGAGGACACCGACTCCAGGGACCCGGTAGGGTCTGTGAGAGACAAGAGGATGTCATCAGCGTAGGCAGAGACAGTGTAAGCCTGGTCACCCACCCTTAGTCCCCGGACCCCGTCTGACTGTCGGATCGCCTGCAGGAGGGGTTCCAGGATCAGAGCAAAGAGCGCTGGCGACAGAGGGCAGCCCTGGCGAGTGCCGTTACAGATCTGAAAGGGGGTGGGAGGGGCGTGTGGTAAGACTATGCTAGCTGTCGGGGAGGCATACAAGGAGCGGACCGCTGCTATGAATTTTTCCGGGAAACCAAAGTGTTCTAAAACCAAAAATAGATATGGCCACTCCACCCTATCAAAAGCCTTCTCCGCGTCAAGGGACAGGAAAAGTGAGGGCGTATGGGAAGAGGATGCATGCCATAAGAGGTCGATTGCTCGTCGCGTATTGTCAAAGGCCTGTCTGCCCGGTATAAAGCCGACTTGATCCGGATGAATCAAGCGTGGCAAAAGGAGGTCCAGTCTGTTAGATAGAAGTTTGGCAAAAATTTTCACATCAGTGTTTAGCAGGGAGATAGGGCGATAGTTTTCGGGGAGTAGAGGGTCCCTGTCCGGCTTTGGGATCAGCACTATAGATGCGGATAGTGATTCCGGGGTAAAGTGTCCGTCAGTCAAGAGGGCGTTAAAGAGGGGGAGCAAGCGGGGAGCCAGGATGGCCGAAAATTTCTTATAATACGCCATTGTAAATCCGTCTGGCCCTGGGGCCTTATGTGGCTTCATTCCTTTTATCACCTCCGACAATTCTTCTGCCGAGAAGGGTGCTACTAGGGTCTCCGCTTGCTTCCCCTCCACCGTGGGTAAACTAAGGGAAGACAAAAAGTCTTTAATGTCGTTACATAGGGGTTGATTGTCAGTAGTATGGGAAGGGGAATGGTTGTATAAGTCCCTGTAGTATGAGGTCAGTAGATCACTGATCGCGGAGGGGGAAGTCACCAGCGCTCCCTCCCTGCTCCTTAGCTTACAAATTGGGGCCGAGTAGGGTCGTGGCCGTAATTTACGGGCCAGGGGCGTGTCCATTTTGTTGCCCCTTTCAAAATAAAAACGTCTAGTCCATATCATGGAGCGCCCCACGTCGTCTACCAGTAGTTGTTTAAAGCCTGTCGTACGTTTTGAAGCGCCAAGAAAGAAGCTTCCGAGGGGCAGGTCTTGTGGGCATTCTCCCTGTCTGTCAGGTCTGCCTGTAGGCCAAGGATCTGGGTATTTCTGCGTTTCTTATATTGTGACCCATATTTAATAAAGGCGCCTCTGATGACGGCTTTGTGGGCCGCCCAAACCATGGGGGGAGAGACCTCCTCTCCAGAGTTTAAGTCAAAAAAGTCTGTCAGTTCCGTAGCTATCCCGTCTGTAATGTCTTGGCGCGTCAGTAAGATCGGGTCTAGTCGCCATCTCCTGTTAACCGAGCCCCCCAAACCTGTCAGACCCAGGTGTATGTCTGCGTGGTCCGACCATGTGATAGATCCTATGGAAGAGGCATCAATGACCTTCATGCAGTTGGGCGAGGCGAGGAAGTAGTCAATACGCGAATAAGTTTTATGAGGGTGTGACAGGAATGTATAGTCCCTTTCTCCTGGATGCTGCACCCGCCAGACGTCCACCAATCCCATGTCTCGCGCAAAGGAAGAGAAAGCCTGGTCCTGCGGCGTGGGGGCCCCTGTTCCCGATCTGTCTACTGCAGTGCAAAGTGTGGCGTTAAAATCACCCCCAATAATTAAGTCACCTGGGGTGCGAGACCCCAGGAATTCCGTGAGCGCGGGCCAGAATTCCTTGTCCGGGGAATTAGGTGCATATACTGAAGCAAGCGCATAAGAGTGGGTACCAAAGTGTCCCTGTACTACTACGTATCTACCGGAATCATCCCTCCACCGATTCGACCTGGAAGGGGCAGGAATTATGCAGGATGACAGAGACCCCGTTACGTTTAGGCAAAGCAGTAGAAGAGAAGACCCGCTGGTAGCGTGCATCAGCCAGTCTAAAGGTGCCCTACGGGGGATTCGCGTCTCCTGTATAAAGGCTATATCAATCTTTTGTTTGCGTAGCTCACGGAAGAGGAGGCGCCTCTTGCGTGGGGAGTTGAGGCCCTTAACGTTTAAGGAGAGGCACTTCAATGACGCCATGGTTTAACTGTGAGATGGCGGATACACGGACCAGCGGGCCCCCCCACTCCACACCCCCAGGGAAGAAGGAGAGAGGATAGAACAGCGAGGGGTGAAAGAGGAAAGAAAAGAAAGGAAAAAAGGAAAGAAATAAAACCTCGACACGAAGGACAAGCCGGAGAGTCGAGATGGGAGACACGGAGAAGGCACATGGTTACCAACAATGGCTTTCGAGCATCTCAATCCCCCCCTCCCGCCAAGAAAAAAGAGTTATAACAAATTATGGCAACCAGGATCTCAGTGGACACGAGTTTGCCCGTAGGACCCAATCGGGCCGTGTCCCAGTACAAAAACATGTCCATCAGGGATCCTCGCTAAACATACCGGGTAGTACCCAAAAAACCGAACATATGAGACGGTTGCCATACCTATACAAACCGAATGAACCAGTTGAAAACATAATTAAGAATGCAATACATTACACATCCTCCCCATCGGTCGGCGAAGCCGAGGCCTCAGCCGATGGCAGCCAGCATTGGGGAGGTCAGAGAGATGACGGAGGTGTGAATGAGCCTGCCCGGCCCTCTCATCCTGGGGCCTTCTTCCATTCTAGCGGTAATTTTCCAAGCATATACTGGCCCGGGGGGGCTGGGAGATCCTCAGGTACCGGCAGTTGAAGAGAGTTTAGCAGCTTGGGGGCATCTTGTAACCTGGAGCAGGTGAAGGCTTGGCCCTCTTTGTATACTACTAGGCGTAACGGGAAGCCCCAAGTATATTTGATCTTTCCAGCTCTCAGAACCTCTGTTACAGGGCGCCATTCTCGTCGCTTGGCCAGAGTAGAGGGGGCCACATCCGGCAAAAGAGAAAGTGGGTGATCCTCATATGACAAATGAACTGATCTACTCTCCTTCAGAAGTGCCTCCTTGGTATGATAATAATGGAACCTGATAATTACGTCCCGAAATTTTCCCCCTGGGGGGGTCGTGGCCCGAAAGCCCTGTGAGCCCGGTCCATGAGTAGGCGGGATGGGGATATATCTGGCAACAGTTTTTTAAATATGCCCTCCACGGTCGCCGTCAGTTGGTCGTGGGGTACCGAGTCCGGGAGCCCCCGGAGGCGTACGTTGTGGCGTCGGCTGCGGTTTGCGAGGTCTTCCACCTGGGCCTCCAGACGGCCGATACTCGCCGCCATAGTGTAGATGGTGTCCACCAGCATATTATTGTGGGAGGCTATAGTGTCAGTGCGGTCCTCCAGGTCCGCGGTGCGTCCGCCTATAGCTTGCAGATCAGCCGTTAAGGCCCGAAAATTACGGTCCATTTCTGCTGCCAGAAAAGATTGGGAGGCTGAGATTTTTGCCCCTATCGCCGCGATATCGTCCCTGGTGGCTAGGGCCCCTGCCTGGGGAGCATCTCCTACCTCCTCCGGCGGGTCTCCATCGGCGCCATCTTGGGCCTGCATCTCCATGCGGCGGGGCGCGAAAATCGGCGCCACTGTGACCTCGGATCCTTTTTTTTTTTTTGTTCCCCATTCTCAGGGGGTGTAGGGGCACTCCTGTGCTGGCTGAGCAGGAAATGCGGGGGAAATTTGTCCGGTATTCGGCTTCAATGAGCGGGAGTAGCGGGAGAGATCACAGGGCACGTCCTATCTCATGGCCATGCAAGCTCCGCCCCCCCCATCATCTACTTTTTTAAACACGGAATCGAGCAGGCTTCCTTTATGACTGGACTTGTCGACAACAGTTGACTCAAACTGTACGGCGCTATCGGTGGCACTCGTCTGGGGCATTGGATTCAGGTGCACCGGAAGAGCTATTTGCTCGTAGTAGGCCAAGTGGTTGAAGACGTCGACAGTGCAATATTCTCTATGTAAACTTTTGCTTGTGTCACTTGATGTTCAGGGAATAACACAGTTTTGAATCTGGGGTCAATGAAAGTGGCTGCTAATAGGTAGTCTTTGGACAAATCAAATCGCGTATTCAGTTGACGTAAAAGCTCATTACGAAAGCATTGAATGCCAGGCGTAGCAAGAGTGGCACTGGCAAGCTCTTCTTTTAGAACCGAATACATGGTATAATCAAACTAACCCTTACATACGTGTCAGCACTCAAAATTGTTGTAGCCTCTGCTGTTTTGGTGAGTAATGGAAGAACATTCTTCAGCGTATCTTGCAACTGCGTTGAAAGTGGTTGTGGAGGGCTTCGTGCGCACTTTTTGTTCATTGCACAATCGACGAGGGCCAAGCAAATTGACTCGTAATTTCTAGAAACCCAATCCATCAGCAGATATGTACTATTGAAACGTGTTGTAACATCAAGTGGT
The DNA here is from genome assembly GCA_009667805.1 of Leptobrachium leishanense. Lineage (NCBI taxonomy): Eukaryota > Metazoa > Chordata > Amphibia > Anura > Megophryidae > Leptobrachium > Leptobrachium leishanense. Next base: position 873,050 of record CM019064.1, read on the forward strand.
GGTTTGGAATCGGGTAAGCCCTTATCGACTTGATATTTTGTCAATACAGCTTGTCCCACAGTTGAAGAGTGAAAAAACCCAGCAATGTAATGCAAACAGCCTATAAGATTTTTTACTGTTCTTTGAACGTCCAATGCTGCATTTATAGTGAGCTGCAAAATGTGAGCAGCACAGCCACTGTGTGTCCAGGATTTCAGCAGTACAAGGCATTGTGTCTGTTGTGTTTGTTGTGGCAAATAGGATTTTCTCTTCACCAAATCCATGCTTAGCAAACTCGTTGGAAATTATTTCAGAAGTTTTCCTCGCTGTATGGTCAGCTTCCAAATTCTCTAGGTTGACCACAGATAAGCATCGGGATGTATTACCCACGATGACTCGGATATGTAATGTATTGTAAGTACCAAATAATTCGACTTATTGTCAGCCTTCCAGTGATCAGACATGATGGATGGTCGGCAGTCATTAATTTCAGACCTGAGGAACTGCACTAACTTTTGGTGCAAGTTATTTGCCAGGTCATCAAGCTTACGCGACAGTGTGGTTGGGTGGGGCGGCTGATAGCGGCCACTAGTTAACACTGAACACAAATTCTTAAATCCACTTGCTGCTGCTCTCTCAAATGGCCGGCCATCTGCTACAATAAACTTCAAAACTGCTGCATCATACTTTTTTTTAGTAGACGCGTCAAGTGTCAAACTGTCGGCTGAAATGCAAGTCTGCTTTTTCATAGCACGGCCTTCTGTCATTGGCAGTGAATGACGTCGTGCCACTGCCGACACCAATGTTTTCTTCTTTGTATCATCGGTCTTGGCCTGTTGATACACGGACGGATGCTTTCTTTCTAGGTGAGACCAAAGATGGGACGTTGTGCCAGTAGCTTGCAATGAGAATGCTTTTTTGCATACTTTGCAAGTTAAGGAATCTTCCTTCACTTCAAAATGATTTTTCACAGATGACATTTTGAATTTGATCATTGATTTGTCTACAAAAAGAAATAAAAAATTTGTATTTTAAAATAAGTTGGCTTAATTAATGGGAAAATAAATGGGTATATTCTAAGTTGGAGCTTGTATATCTGTGCATGTTCCTTTCAACATTCTTCACATTCATTTCACATATAATTTATCTCCCAAGTCTCACAGAGCAGCCAGCAGCCCCCATATAATTTATTATTTCCCACACAGAGCAGCCCCCATATAATTTATTATTTCCCACACAGAGCAGCCCCCATATAATTTATTATTCCCACACAGAGCAGCCCCCATATAATTTATTATTTCCCACACAGAGCAGCCCCCATATAATTTATTATTTCCCACACAGAGCAGCCCCCATATAATTTATTATTTCCCACACAGAGCAGGCCCCCATATAATTTATTATTTCCCACACAGAGCAGGCCCCCATATAATTTATTATTTCCCACACAGAGCAGGCCCCCATATAATTTATTATTTCCCACACAGAGCAGGCCCCCATATAATTTATTATTTCCCACACAGAGCAGGCCCCCATATAATTTATTATTTCCCACACAGAGCAGGCCCCCATATAATTTATTATTTCCCACACAGAGCAGGGCCCCATATAATTTATTATTTCCCACACAGAGCAGGCCCCCATATAATTTATTATTTCCCACACAGAGCAGGCCCCCATATAATTTATTATTTCCCACACAGAGCAGGCCCCCATATAATTTATTATTCCCACACAGAGCAGGCCCCCATATAATTTATTATTTCCCACACAGAGCAGGCCCCCATATAATTTATTATTTCCCACACAGAGCAGGCCCCCATATAATTTATTATTCCCACACAGAGCAGCCCCCATATAATTTATTTCTCTTGTTGCAGTATAATAATAACATATAAATTAATCATACTAGTAGTAAGTTCATCATAGTCATACTAGTTACATATTGCAGAATTACTTTTAAGCCCCTGGCCCACCCCCACCCTCCAGTCCGCACAGCCATTCTCATCTTTTGGTGACGATGAATCAATGACTAGATCCAGTGATTCCATCACCTGGCTTCCTGCAAAAGACGCACAATATAAACGTGGCGGAGACAGGGATACTGATAATTAAATATTATACTCACCAATCACCATCCCAACTTGGCTCAGGCGTCAGCCTGCCAATTGCTCCTCTGTCCTACGAACACGTCACCGTTGTCCTCTTCTCACGGACTGACTGCGCCTGTCGTCTAGTCGACTCCCGAGTCCCGACCTCACCTCAGCCTCCTCTGTGAACCGTGTGTGACAGTGTGAGAGAGACGTCACTCTCACAGGTCAGTCTTGCTGAAGATGAATGACTTTGTTTGTTTTTTTTATCAGATTGGTCTACAAAAAAAATAATTAAATTGATTACAAAAAAATGTGGTTTTATTAATGGGAAATAAAGAGGTGTTATATTTTTGGAGCTTGTATATCTGTGTGAGTCAAGACAGTGTTCCTTTCACTATGTTTCACTTCAAATTAATTATCTCCCCACACAGAGCAACGGCAGCCCCCCCTATAATTAATTATCTCCCATAGAGCAGCCCCCCTATAATTAATTATCTCCCACACAGAGCAGCAGACAGCAGTGAGTGACCCCCATAATTATCTCCCACAGAGCAGCAGACAGCAGTGAGTGACCCCCATAATTATCTCCCACACATAGCAGCAGACAGCAGTGAGTGACCCCCATAATTATCTCCCACACAGCAGCAGACAGCAGTGAGTGACCCCATAATTATCTCCCACACAGCAGCAGACAGCAGTGAGTGACCCCATAATTATCTCCCACACAGCAGCAGACAGCAGTGAGTGACCCCCATAATTATGTCACAGAGCAGCAGACAGCAATGAGTGACCCCCATAATTATCTCCCACACAGAGCAGCAATGAGTGACCCCCATAATTATCTCCCACAGAGAGCAGCAGACAGCAGTGAGTGACCCCCATAATTATCTCCCACAGAGAGCAGCAGACAGCAGTGAGTGACCCCCATAATTATCTCACAGAGCAGCAGACAGCAGTGAGTGACCCCCATAATTATCTCACAGAGCAGCAGACAGCAATGAGTGACCCCATAATTATCTCCCACACAGAGCAGCAGATAGCAGTGAATGACCCCCATAATTATCTCCCACAGAGCAGCAGACAGCAGTGAATGACCCCCTGGAATGGATGGCCCCCCCCCGGCGGCCATCTTCTGGCTACGTGTGACACCATTTTCACATTCACAGGCCAGGGATATTTATACTTATTTTTACCACTACTCACCACCAACAGAGAACAGACTCAGCCTGCTTGCCTTGCAGCTCTCTCTCTCCTCCTCCGATCACGGATCACGTCCAGAGACTGTAGTTTGTTCACTACAGGAGCTCCCTCCAACCGCAGCTGCCTTCCAGTCCACCGCAGCCTCCACTGTGAAGGGAACTTGAGGTGGGCGGCGCCTAAGAGCGTGCCGTTCCTTCCCAGCCACGTGCAGCCATGTGCTGCACGTCTGGAAGGCGCGCTCTGCGTGCGATTGGAGAGATTCGAATAATTTTCGAATCATGCCTCAAAATCGAATCCGAATCGAATAAGACCGGCGATTCGATTTCGAATCGAATCTCGAATATTCGCAGGTCCCTACAAAAGCCTTACTGAAATCTAAATAAGCAATGTCTACTGCACCACCTGTGTCTATTATTTTTGTTACCCAATCAAAAAAATCAATAAGATTAGTTTGGCATGATCTCCCTGAGGTAAACCCATGTTGTTTCTGATCCTGTAATCTATGTGTTTTTAGATGTTCAACAATCCTTTCCTTTAACATGGTTTCCATTAATTTCCCCACTACTGACGTAAGACTAACTGGCCTATAGTTCCCCGATTCCTCCCTACTACCCTTCTTGTAAATGGGCACAACATTTGCTAATTTCCAGTCTTCTGGGACGACTCCCATTAGCAAGGATTGGTTAAATAAATCTGTTAACGGTTTTGCTATTACATCACTGAGCTCTTTTAATAATTTAGGGTGGATCCCATCAGGCCCCATTGATTTATTTGTCTTTACTTTAGACAGCTGCTGTAGAACCTCCTCCTCTGTTAACTGATATGTAATTGTCTCATTAGTGTTTCCTCCTAACTGAGGTCCCTTTCCTTCCTTTTCTTCTGCAAAGACTGAACAAAAATATTCATTGAGGCAGTCAGCGAGACTTTTATCCTCTTCTACATACATTCCTTCCTTTGTTATTAATCTAACTAATCCTTGTTTTACTTTTCTTTTCTCGTTTATGTATCTAAAAAATGTTTTGTCCCCCTTTTTTACTGACTGAGCTATTTTCTCTTCTGCGTGTGCTTTGGAAGCTTATAAATTTTTTCGTTTTTTCGTTTTCGTTTTCGTTTTTTCGGAACATCTGTTCTCCTCGTTTCAAAGCTGTCTAACTCTATTCGTTTTGATGTAAACTACTATGGTTTACTTTTTTATACTTTATATATTTTTTTATAATAAATTTTTGGTTTGTTTTTCGGATCCGATAATTCATTCTGTCGATACGATAATTCTGGCGATTCTATCTCGGTTTTTTTTAATTAAATAAAGATCCTTTTTTTCTTATGAATATACATTTCACAACTTTATTTAATCACATTAAAAAAATGGTATGAAAGAATTATCGTATCGACAGAATTATCGGATCATTGGAAACAAAAAAAACAAGTGATACGCATTTACAAATACAAAATTTACAGAATCAGCGATATAACCGATAATAGTTAAATATACGATGTCCAGAATTACCGAAATGGAACCGAAATCACGAATGGAACCGAAATCATAAATAGAGCGAAAATAAATTTTGATTTGACACATTTCAAGTCCATTCGAAAATTCCGAAAATATTTCGTTTCGGCTCGGAAAAATTTTCGGATCTGCCATTTTCGGAAAATCGGCCGCATCCGAAAACACGAATCGGGAAATTTCGGGAAAATTCCGAAATTCCGAAACCCAAAACGCACATCCCTAGTACAGTGCTCTGATTCAATTTCAGAGGTTGAGCAAGGGAGTATAATCAACCTAGAGGAAGGGGGTGCCAGTGATGACACACAAATAACTGGCACTCGTGTTGCCCCAGCAGCTGCAGCATACTGCCAAGTTGGCTCCAGTGACGAGGAGATAGGGGGTGAAGATGACATTGATGATGAGGTCACTGACTCCACCTGGGTGCCAGATCGAACTGAGGAATCAAGTGAGGAGGAGGGGGAGGAGGAGGAGGCACAGCAAACACGAGGCACAACATCCTCTGTGACCAACCGTAGCACTAGCCAGTCCAAGGCATCACATGTCAGAGCTGCTCCGGTGCAGAGCGCTGTTGTCTCAAAGAACACATGCAGGAACTCTGCTGTCTGGGAGTTCTTTAAGAAATGTGCAGCAGACCCCACCGTTGCTATTTGTAATCTATGTCAGAGGAGGCTGAAGCATGGGATAAACACCGGACACTTGGGTACCACGTGCTTGAGGCGACATATGAACAAGTGCCACACATCCCGTTGGCGCAAAACTTTGCGTAGGTCCTCCTCCTCCTCATCTGTCACTACCCACACTGTATGTCCTGCCATGTCATTGCCTACAACCTCCACCGACAGGGATGATGCTACAGTAATGGATGTACCAGCAGGTCCTTCCTCACAATGTGACATCATCCCAGTAGCTGAAGAGTTACGCAGTCAGATCATTTTCATTGCAATGCATTCAAAGCCAAAGAGCATATAAACGCACTATACACATATATAGCACTTATACAGACTGGGCAGCACATATACATTGCACCATATACGCAAACACAGCACATATATGCACTTACTGCACAGAGCACATACAGTCAGGTCCAGAAATATTGGGACATCAACACAATTCTAACATCTTTGGCTCTATACACCACCACAATGGAGTTAGAATGAAACAAACACAATGTACTTTAACTGCAGACTGTCAGCTTTAATTTGAGGGTATGTACATCCAACTCAGGTGAACGGTGTAGGACTTACAGCAGTTTGCAGATGTGCCTCCCACTTGTTAAGGGACCAAAAGTAATGGGACAGAATAATAATAATCATAAATCAAACTTTCCCTTCTTAATACTTGGTTGCAAATCCTTTGCAGTCAATCACAGCCTGAAGCCTGGAACGCATAGACATCACCAGACGCTGGGGGTTTCATCCCTGGTGATGCTCTGCCAGGCCTCTACTGCAACTGTCTTCAGTTCCTGCTTGTTCTTGGGGCATTTTCCCTTCAGTTTTGTCTTCAGCAAGTGAAATGCATGCTCAATGGGATTCAGGTCAAGTGATTGACTTGGCCATTGCATAACATTTCACTACTGTCCCTTCAAAAACTCTTTGGTTGCTTTTGCTGTATGCTTTGGGTCATTGTCCATCTGCACTGTGAAGCGCCGTCCAATGAGTTCAGCAGCATTTGGCTGAATGTGAGCAGATAATATTGCCCGAAACACTTCAGAATTCATCCTGCTGCTTTTGTCAGCAGTCACATCATCAATAAATACAAGAGAACCAGTTCCATTGGCAGCCATACATGCCCACGCCATGACACTACCACCACCATGCTTCACTGATGAGGTGGTATGCTTAGGCTCATGAGCAGTTCCTTTCCCTCTCCATACTCTTCTCTTCCCATCACTCTGGTACAAGTTGATCTTGGTCTCATCTGTCCATAGGATCTTGTTCCAGAACTGTGAAGGCTTTGTTAGGTGTTGTTTGGCAAACTCTAATCTGGCCTTCCTGTTTTTGAGGCTCACCAATGGTTTACATCTTGTGGTGAACCCTCTGTATTCACTCTGGTGAAGTCTTGTCTTGATTGTTGACTTTAACACACATACACCTACCTCCTGGAGAGTGTTCTTGATCTGGCCAACTGTTGTGAAGGGTGTTTTCTTCACCAGGGAAAGAATTCTTCATTCATCCACCACAGTTGTTTTCTGTGGTCTCCCGGGTCTTTTGGTGTTGCTGAGCTCACCGGTGCGCTCCTTCTTTTTGAGAATGTTCCTGTCAGGTTCCGGCCGCCATCTTGCAGACCCCCAGACCTCTCGGACTCACCCGGGTCCCGAGGACGTCCTCCGGAATGAGAGGGGGTTGAGAGGCGGCTCCCCCGACCCGAGTGCGCGGGCTGCAGGGTCCGGACGCCGGCCACGGGGTCCTCCGTCCGTCCAAGATGGCGCAGGTTCCTCGAGTGGTCGGCGTCTGGGCGGGTCAGCGTGTGTGCGGCGGATCGGCTGGGGGCGTGGCTTCAACCTCAGACGCCGGGGGAGAGCCCAAGGTGATCCCCAGAGTCTCCCCTCGCAGCTCCAATCAGAGGAGGGAGAGACTAGAGAGGTGGGGTGATGGGTGGCAGAGCTAGCTCCTGACTCCTCCATAAAACTCCTGAGTACCAGAGGCAAGACGCTCATTGATTTTGTGGTACCTCTGCTACAAGAGCTCTCCCTGTTGTTTCCCTAACTATCCTAATATCCCTATCTGATTGACCTTCCCGTTGCCAACCTCAGCTTTTCTCACGACCACGATTCTTGCCGCCTGCCTTGACCTCGGAACGCCTAGACCTTTCTTCAGCCTAAAGCCTTGTGTATACTTGTCCTCGCCTTCCTCCTCTCCGCATCCTGGGTTCCACTTCCAGAATCCTTACAGTTCCAAACAGTTGTTTTGGCCACGCCTAATGTTCTTGCTATCTCTCTGATGGGTTTGTTTTGTTTCTTCAGCCTAATGATGGCTTGCTTCACTGATAGTGAAGGCTCTTTGGATCTCATCTTGACAGCAACAGATTCCAAATGCAAATAGCACACTTAAAATGAACTCTGGGCCTTTTATCTGCACATTGTATTTGGGGTAATGAGGGAATATCACACACCTGGCCATGGAACAGCTGAGAAGAGAATTGTCCCATTACTTTTGGTCCCTTAACAAGTGGGAGGCACATCTGCAAACTGCTGTAAGTCCTACACCGTTCACCTGAGTTGGATGTACATACCCTCAAATTAAAGCTGACATTCTGCAGTTAAAGCACATTGGATGTACGGTCAATCATTACACATGTCCAATAAACGTCTTCTAATCCGTTCAGAAGAAACTCCTATTCCAGATAAGAAGAAATTGCTGCAAAGAAGAGGAGGCAAGATAGCGCAGTATGTCGATTCACCATAAAAGGAAAGCAAAGCGGTTGTAGTCCTACTCACATTCTGTTGAGCCCAACCTTGGCTCTAGGATGGATAACGATTATGGGTCTTCAAAGGATATTCAGGTGCCCATATACCCGCAACAAGGTTCTTCAATCGCTTTCCCCTGCAGTGGATCAAAAAAAAATATACCAACGCACTACCTAGTGCAATATCGTTTAAATGTAATGGTAAAGTTGGTACTTATATATGGTTACACTCACATGTTAATGAGCCGCATTGGCTCCAAGATGTCGCATGGGAATATTAAGGTAATTCCAAAACCTTCTCTAAATCACGTTACAGGAAGCAGCAGTGGTTAAAATAAAAACAAATTTATTAATACAATAAATTATATTACCAGAACGCGTTTCGCTCCTCAGAGCTTCTTCAGCTGGTATCACTGGTCTTATGTCTGCTGCTTCCTTATATACTATTAGACTGTCCCATTTAATCATTCACAGTTCACATCGAATCACAATCATTGAAACAATTAACACAATTTAAAAAGCCAATTAAAAACACTTGAAACAAATTAAAAACAATTTAAAAACAATTGGGATCACATGTAACCTTTTATCTATCAATCTCATTAATGCCTGTGCTTCTATGGTGCCTCTAGGGGTGGAACGCTAGGTTATTAGCCTTAATTAGATGGGAGAATTACCTTTTTTTTTTTTTAATCTTTTTTACTATATGGCGTTTAAACAGCGGGGCGCACATCACTGCGCATGCGCAAGTATCCAACGTATCAAATGGCTTCATTGAGCGCAGCTCTAACTGTGCATCTTGCGCACAACATCTAATGCGCATAGGTCACAAACTAATGGAGCCCCGCATCGGTATATATATCGCCCCATACTAATTAACACTTTCAGATGGAAATTTACCACCACAAATCAAGCGGATCACATCACTGGGGGCCAAAACTTGACCTGGTGAATGACCCTGCGCAACCCGCACCAAAACATCCCCGCGCGCACCGCCCACCGCGCACAAGTCCGGCGCACACACTCTGCATCAGCATATACGTCGCCACCAATGGCACCCGACGCCATCAAAAAAGTGATGGCAACACTATCTCGGCCACATCAGCTCATATGGCACCCCAATATGTGAAATGGAGCGAAACCACCACTCCCACAACTGGGAGGCACAAGGGCTCCACACACACACATCCCAAAGGTGCAAAATTAAAGTGTCTAAGCTTCTATAAAACCATATTCACTATGTAATCTACACACAATCTGCATAAGTAAGGCCATATTGGCTAAAGTGTTGTTTTAAAACCATATTAAAGTGCTAGGACAATAACAAATGACAATTAGCATATCATTACACAAATTACCATATTTTAGTGCCAAGTGGCTAATATACCTATAAGATGTAATTAAAGTGCTATTTTTATAAAGTGCTATTTATATAATGTGCTATATTCATTGAGTGGGCTTAAATATAAATCCCCACCAAAACTATTTTTAGTAACTATATAAGCTAAGGTGCTATTTTTTTTTTCCCACATAGCCATGATTGGTTAAATCATATTCACTATGTGATCTAACACATAATGCATGGGTAAAGCCCATATTGGCTAATATATTAAGAATATATAAAGTGCTAAGTGAACAAATAACGCATAATGTTACGTTTATTAACATATTTTAAAGCTAAGTGACAAATATACCTGTAGGATGTAATTAAGTGCTATTTTTATAAAATTACGTATAAAGTGTGCTATATTCACTGGATAGGCTTAAATACAAATCCCCACTAAAATCATTTATATACTAGTAACTATATAACTGCACAGTATATATATAATATCAAGACAAAATTGGTGAGGAGTAAATTTGAGGGAAAAAGAGAAATTCCCAACCATTTTAATCTAAGAGAGGGATTTTATCAGTGTGGCCAATGTCTCGCCTGTAGGTCAACGGGTAATGCTAAGGCCTTTTTAGAAAATTATTATAAGAAAACTGAAAGAGGTGAGGATTAAGGGTATTTTAACTTGCTGCACAAAAAACGTCATATATTTATTAGAATGTCCATGTGGATTACAGTATATAGGACGAACCAGCCGTGCCCTAAATGTAAGGATGTCCGAACATGTGAGGAATATAAAAAATCAATATGAAAAACATTCGGTACCTTATCATTTTAAACACGTACATAATAGCTGCCAAAAGGTCTGAAATTTAGAGCCATCAAAAGGGTTAGATCTATTAACAAGGGCATGAGTGAGACCACCGTCCTAGGGAGGGAAGAGATGAAATCCATATTTGAATTGGGAACTATGGCTCCCAATGGTCTCAATAATGATTTTGAGTTGGTTCATTTCCTTTAATTTTATACCCCACTTTATCTATAAATATAGAAGATTTAGATATTGACACCCATGGTCCATATAGTGATTTTAGCCTGTTATAAATAATATTACTAGGCCTCCTAGTTTATATAGTTACTATATATAAATATTTTTAGTGGGATTTGTATTTAAGCCTATCCAGTGAATATAGCACACTTTATACGTAATTTTATAAAATAGCACTATAATTACATCCTACAGGTATATTTGTCACTTAGCTTTAAAATATGTTAATAAACGTAACATTATGCGTTATTTGTCACTTAGCACTTTATATATTCTTAATATATTTAGCCAATATGGCTTTACCCATGCATTATGTGTTAGATCACATAGTGAATATGATTTAACCAATCATGGCTATGTGGGAAAAAAAAAAATAGCACCTTAGCTTATATAGTTACTAAAAATAGTTTTGGTGGGGATTTATATTTAAGCCCACTCAATGAATATAGCACATTATATAAATAGCACTTTATAAAAATAGCACTTTAACTACATCTTATAGGTATATTAGCCACTTGGCACTAAAATATGGTAATTTGTGTAATGATATGCTAATTGTCATTTGTTATTGTCCTAGCACTTTAATATGGTTTTAAAACAACACTTTAGCCAATATGGCCTTACTTATGCAGATTGTGTGTAGATTACATAGTGAATATGGTTTTATAGAAGCTTAGACACTTTAATTTTGCACCTTTGGGATGTGTGTGTGTGGAGCCCTTGTGCCTCCCAGTTGTGGGTGGTGGGTTTCGCTCCATTTCACATATTGGGGGTGCCATATGAGCTGATGTGGCCGAGATAGTGTTGCCATCACTTTTTTGATGGCGTCGGGTGCCATTGGTGGCGACGTATATGCTGATGCAGAGTGTGTGCGCCGGACTTGTGCGCGTGGGCGGTGCGCGCAGGATGTTTTGGTGCGGGTTGCGCAGGGTCATTCACCAGGTCAAGTTTTGGCCCCCAGTGATGTGATCCGCTTGATTTGTGGTGGTAAATTTCCATCTGAAAGTGTTAATTAGTATGGGGCGATATATATACCGATGCGGGGCTCCATTAGTTTGTGACCTATGCGCATTAGATGTTGTGCGCAAGATGCACAGTTAGAGCTGCGCTCAATGAAGCCATTTGATACGTTGGATACTTGCGCATGCGCAGTGATGTGCGCCCCGCTGTTTAAACTCCATATAGTAAAAAAGATTAAAAAAAAAAAAGGTAATTCTCCCATCTAAGGCTAATAACCTAGCGTTCCACCCCTAGAGGCACCATAGAAGCACAGGCATTAATGAGATTGATAGATAAAAGGTTACATGTGATCCCAATTGTTTTTAAATTGTTTTTAATTTGTTTCAAGTGTTTTTAATTGGCTTTTTAAATTGTGTTAATTGTTTCAATGATTGTGATTCGATGTGAACTGTGAATGATTAAATGGGACAGTCTAATAGTATATAAGGAAGCAGCAGACATAAGACCAGTGATACCAGCTGAAGAAGCTCTGAGGAGCGAAACGCGTTCTGGTAATATAATTTATGTATTAATAAATTTGTTTTTATTTTAACCACTGCTGCTTCCTGTAACGTGATTTAGAGAAGGTTTTGGAATTACCTTAATATTCCCATGCGACATCTTGGAGCCAATGCGGCTCATTAACATGTGAGTGTAACCATATATAAGTACCAACTTTACCATTACATTTAAACGATATTGCACTAGGTAGTGCGTTGGTATTTTTTTTTTTTGATCCACTGCAGGGGAAAGCGATTGAAGAACCTTGTTGCGGGTATATGGGCACCTGAATATCCTTTGAAGACCCATAATCGTTATCCATCCTAGAGCCAAGGTTGGGCTCAACAGAATGTGAGTAGGACTACAACCACTTTGCTTTCCTTTTATGGTGAATCGACATACTGCACTATCTTGCCTCCTCTTCTTTGCAGCAATTTCTTCTTATCTGGAATAGGAGTTTCTTCTGAACGGATTAGAAGACGTTTATTGGACATGTGTAATGATTGACCGTACATCCAGTTCGCTGGCGCTCCATTGACTATTCACAATATATGTTTCCAGGTTTTTGGGAGAACCCCCACCTTCAATGTGTAGCGTGTACGTTTAATCCTTCTTCCTGAAGGCGCTTCACTGTTTCTTTCTTTCAGTTAAAGCACATTGTTTGTTTCATTCCAACTCCATTGTGGTGGTGTATAGAGCCAAAGATGTTAGAATTGTGTCGATGTCCCAATATTTCTGGACCTGATTGTATACACACACAACTCTAAACCCATATTCATAACACATATATATATACACATTTGCTATGTAAATAGCACATACCCACACTGTCTGCAGCCATATGTAATACTACTCAACACACATTCATAGTGTATTTGTTCAATGCAGCAAATAATAGCTTCTGTATACATACTGCAAAGCATATATACAGGAAATACACACAGCATTTTTTAAAGCAAACACAGCACATATATAAAGAGGACATACAATACCTCCATATATCCATACAGGGTATTGATCCAGATGCCCTGTGCGTCCTGTGACCACTGAATGAACCCCCTGTATCAAGACAGGATTCATTGTTTCCTCTCGTGGCCATGAAGGATACAAGACAGGCCACACAATTTCACGCAATGTACGCAGCTTGCTCTTGTGCAGTTTCTTTCCATATTGGTGAACTGCACAGAGAGTCTCGAAATTGCATATCATGTACTCAAGTGGAGTCTCGCTGTGTGCAATCTTGCTCTGTGAGCCTGCGCGCCCCATCTTTTAACCCTCTAAACAGTGGTTAACCAACAATCTGGTGTTTCAACCAACAAGCCAAGCACACACCCTGTTCCGTAGCCCACGCTCAGCGTGGTAACACATGTACTTAGGTTTTCTTCTTTCAGGTGACTTTTCCTCAGGGAGAATAAGTCCACCCTCCTACACACTCATCACCAGATACAATAAACATAAAATACAAACACAATATTTGTGTAACAGTTCTTGTCGTAGACAGCTAGCTTTTAATCCTTAACATTAGTACCTACTGCAACATCAGTATTTACTTCACCATCAGTATTTATTACCCTACTGCGGGGGTTTTAGCACAAAGGGGCTGGCCTGTCCCCTTGTCTGGGATCAGTATTTACCGTAACTGATCCGGACGGCTATGAGCATCACAGGCTCTCTCGAGGCTCTACAGACCTCGTCTATCCTTGCTAGAGGGCGGTCAATCCCCAGCCTCTGTATCACACACAGGTGCAGAAGTCTGGAGCTCGGCCCCCTCCACTGCGCGGACAACTCTTTACACACAGATTGAAACTAGCTGCTACCTTATTCAACACAAAGAAATACAATTTTGTTATTTATCCCTTCTGCCACGGCGTCACCAATTTTCCTCGGCCTGTTCCTCTCCTTGGATTCTCGGTCGGGAGCATGTCCTCAGCAGGTTGTGGTCCACACAGCGAGAACTCTCGCCTTGGCGCCTAGTAGAAGATCAGCATACCTGGGCCATCTCCCGCCGGATTCCACCGAGATGCAGCAATCACTGCCGTTCAGGCTTCTTTGTTGAGTCAAGGCCCCATCCCGAAACGAGCCCCCAGAAACGTTACGGCTATCTGACCGGGTTTTTAGGTGATGACGAGACAAAAGAAATGCAAGACGGAGGCCTTGATTCTTGTAAGGAAAAAAGGTTTTATTCGGTACCGAGCCTTGAGTCAGGTCTAGCCCAAAAAGACTCAAGTCCCGAGCCAACAGAGAAACAAAGAATTTATACATGGTGAGTAAAAATGCACACCTTATTCCCCTCCCCAGGTTACCCTCCCACTTCCCATATCAACCTTCATTATACATATTGTACTTTATTCATCATTTTGCAAGTCAGCAAGGTTCACTTCAAAGACATGACCCTTGAGCCCACCAGAGACAATTTGAATTCTCTGTCTAGTCAACAATGTTGTAAAATGGAATCATTCTTCCAAAACAAATATGGCCAGCTACAGGATTTACTCATTCCTTCTGTGGCCTTGATATATTAAGCAACTTTTATGGCTTGGCTAGAAATATTTAGAGACCTGGAGGGGGGGGGAAGAGGTGGTTCTTCAGTCAGCAGAAATCAGGTTTAAAACAAGATATTAGAGGCTACACTAAGCTGTTAGTTTATACAGTTCTATTTTCTATCTAAAATGGTGGACAGGGAACAGAGAGGGTGAAGCTAGGGGTTATTCCCAGGTAGCGCTCTTTCAGGATGTGCTCTGCGTTCTGATCGCATTGCAGAGCCCACAGCCACCGGACCACCAGGGAAGTACAGGCTTGCAGAGGCAAAGGGTCCCGGCGGCTGTCTGTGGGATGCGGCCAGCCGGGACCCAGAGTGTGCCACGGGTGGTATTAGGATTAGGGTGTGCCTAGGCACACCTGGCACACCCCGTGCGCACGCCTATGGCCATCATGCATATATATATTGCCCAGGCCAGCTCACATCATGCGTATATATATTACCCAGGCCAATCCCCTGGTGGAAATAGGGGGTTCATTTTCCAGGAATCTAGTGGGTCATGGAGGGTGTCAATCAAAAGGCCTGAGCATGGCCTTTTCGAATGATACCCAACATGACCAGGTATAAAGTAAAAAAAAATAAAAAAGAAAAGAAAAACATGTATTTTTTTGTGTGTTATTTTTATTAATTATTTCAATTATAATGTGAACGATGATGCACTAATGATTTTATTCTATGGGGTGCGTTTGCTATAAATCACGTAATTCCCCCCACAAAATGTAACAAGTCCCCATTTCTAATTTTTGTACAAGCGCACCCCATAGAAAACATAACCGCAGACGCTCATGTGCTAAAATGTAAAAAAAAAACACTTCACACACTGCAGATGATTAAAAATTCAATTTTAGGAATTCCCTTGGCAGCTAGGGGTTCCCTGGTTAACTGACGTCATCAGGCCACGCCCAATGATGTCAGTGGACGTGGGGAGTTCCGGAGGTGGGGCTGCCATCCAAGATGGCGGCCCCCACCGGAAAAAGGCTGTGACCTGGAACCGATTGGTGCTGGGTCACAGCCTTGCCACCAAGGGGTTAATGCCATACATCCCTGGAAAGGCCAGGCTGTGACCTTTCCAGGGATGCCTGGCATTAGCTACTAGCCCCCGGCGATGGGGAGATAGAGGGATCCAAAGGATCCCCCCCTCCAGGCGCTTCCCCTGCTCCGGCTGGGGGGACGCCTGAAACTGAGGTCATCGCGTCCGGCCCGATGACGTCAGTGCTCCAGTAGGAGCCAAAAGTGCTGATCTGACTCCGTGGGAGTCAGAGTAGCGAGGGAGACGCCGGAGGAGGTGAGTATCGGCCGCCGGGGGGCTGCAGACACCGGGGACGTCCAGTTACGTCCTGCGGCGTTAAAGCCCGCCTAATGCAGGATGTAACTGTACATCCTGCGGCGTTAATGGGTTAATCTATCCATAAACAACTGCTTGGGGCGGCAGTCTGTATGAAAAGAGGAGACATTTTCGACACGCAGAAAAAGTTTAGTGATTTTTTGGCTAAATTATTGTGAAACCTATGCAGACTTTGGATGAAAGTAACAATAGGTGCTTTAAAATTGGGCCTTTAGCGTCGGCAACAGTGCCGTCACACCGTAACCCCTCTGAGGATATGAATCTGGTACAGGCGTCAGTGGCAGTGCACCCAAATATTGTGCCTTTGGTGCCAGGCCAGCAAGTACTATCATACAGTAACCCCTCTGTGGTATTGTGGAAGAGTGCAGGGGTGGACCATGCGGTCAGGGCCGGTGCTAGACTATTTTTCACCCTAGGCAAGACCAGCTACTTGCACCCCCCCCAAAAAAAAAAACGACACAACATGAAACTGCTAAATTTCTTTTTATTTAAGAATAAAGTTTGAAAAGCACCAATAGTAAAGGTAAAATAAATAAACTGTATTAAACCATTTTAAATTAACTCTATTAAACAAATTAAAATTAACTGTATTGAACAAATATAAATTAACGGAAAAAAAAATAAGAGTTGTCACCTAAGTTTCAATTTCAGACACATCAAAATTTCACTTTGCGTGCCTTATCCTTTGCAAATTTTCATCATGCGTATATATATATATATTGCCCAGGCCAGCTCACATCATGCTATATATATTGCCCAGGCTAGCTCACATCATGCGTATATATATTGCCCAGGCCAATCCCCTGGTGGAGATAGGGGGTTCATTTGGACCCCGATATCTCCAGGCAGCTAGGGGATCATGGAGGGTGTCAATCGAAAGGCCTGAGCATGGCCTTTTCGAATGATACCCAACATGACCAGGTATAAAGTAAAAAAAAAAAAAAATATTAAATAAAAACATGAATTTTTTTGTGTGTTATTTTTATTAATGCAGCAATATTGTTCACATTTCAATTATAATGTGAACGATGATGCACTAATGATTTTTTTTCTATGGGGTGTATTTGCTATAAATCACGTAATTTCCCCCACAAAATGTAACAAGTCCCCATTTCTAATTTTTGTACAAGCGCACCCTATAGAAAACATAACCGCAAACGCTCATGTGCTAAAATGTGAAAAAAACACACTTTACACACTGCAGATGATTAAAAATTCAATTTGTATTACATATTTTTGTCGTAATATACAGGCAGGACATGACGTATACATATAAATATGATATATTATGAATCTGCGGAGTCTGCCGGAAAGAACGATATCTAATATGTCTGCGTCATTTAATAAAATGTGGCTTCAAATCGCGTTTAAACATGATGAGCGAAAAATGAGGTAAAAATTAGCTGAGCACACAGCGGTGAAATGCAGCATATTAGAGGAAGATTTACTAGAGAAATGAACACTTCTCAGAAGCAGACACCACACCCTCAGTATACATACTATGTATCAAATTCATTAGACCAGACTAAAAACACCTGTTGTTTCGCCGTTTGAAAACACAGGTCATTTAGAGGTGAGAATATTTGCACTTATACATTAGTTTTTAATTCAATATCTAATAAACCGTTGCTTATAATATTCTGCAGTAAAGAGTCTCTTTATTTCTAGATTTTTTATTATTTTTTAAGCATTTTTTATACTTTTTTCAAAATTTTCTTTTTTTGGAACTCGAACCGAACACGCCAAAACGTTCGAAGTTCGTGAACTTGCGAACGACCAAAGTTCGAATCGAACTCCGAACTGATCAAACCGAACAGCTCATCCCTAGTCAGCAACCCCGGTGACCTGCATCAAGAGTCAGCAACCTCGGTGACCTGCATCCATGGTCAGCAACCCCGGTGATCTTCATCCACGGTCGGCAACCCCCGATGACTCGCATCCAGGGTCAGCATACCTGGTGATCTGCATCCACGGTCAGGAACCCCAAGGCCCCGCATCCACTGTCGTCAACCCTGGTGACTTGCATCCTGGGTCGGCAACCCCAATGACCCGCATTCACGGTCGGCAACTCTGGTTACCTACTCCCAAGCTCAGCAATCCTGTGTCCAAGACCCTCCGTGCCTCCAAGATCCTCATTATTTGCCATTCCCTAGAGTACTGGAACACCAATCTCACCACTCCTGGACTTCCACCTTCCTATCAGTGATCGTGCCTTCAGTCCCAATCCTGCCCTGTCCCTCTGTCTGTGAGTTAAGTGAGTTAACCTATTCCTTTCCTGTCTCTCTGTATGTTCTCTTTTTATCGGTCAGCCCTGTCCAGTCCATTTGTCTCCAGTTCACCCCTTCCTGTCCAGTCTCTTGGTTCCCCTTGTGTCCAGTCAGCCCTATTCCAGCCTCGCCCCTCAGCAGTATGGTTTCCCTCTGTTTACCACAACTACCATCTCTAGTGTGTCGCTGCATCCTGGACTCGTACCCTCGCCATTCCGCGCATGTCACTTATCTGATCTGATAAGCTGTTGCATTCACTGCAGGGTTCCCAAGTGTGGGGTCAAAATCTCCAATTGAAAAGAAAAAAAAAATGCCACAAACCCGCCGATATTATCCGATCTGATCATTTCAGCATGTCTGGCGGATTATCAAATCATATCCAGTTCGATGATTTCGGCGATTTTGCAGCGTTCTATTTTTCTTTTAATTTTCAAGTAAATTTTCAAGTAAATTATTGGATCCAACCAGATAAGCCGCTGCAAACAACATTTAGAAAGGAAATAATTATCTTTTATATACAGCACACCCATGAAAATAAAAATAAACATGGAGGTATGACCAAATTTTTGTGTTGATAAAATAGAAAAAGGAGTTAAGTATCATCTAAGATAAACAAATAAATTATTCTTGACTGATATTAGTTTATACAGCTTGTTTTTTTCCCATTTTAGGAAGATTCAAAGGAATTGCTTAAGACTTGATGTTTTGATATAAATAATATACCAAGGTATATGGGAGCGCACAAAAATATACACAGATTAACATAAAAATCAATAAATAATTAAAAATAAAAAATAATCCGTGAAACCTAAAAAAAAAAAAAGACCATTGTGCAGTATGTACTGCACACACAGCTTATCTATAACACTCACAAACGGGAGTCTTCAAGACACTAGATGCACGCCTTTGAGTCTCTTGTGGGGGACTCCACCCATATATCGATTCCTTTTTCTTGATGGTAAATATATCTCAAAGAAGAGAGAAAAGGTACATAGTACAGTTCTGTAATGAACAAAATGTGCTGTGTATAAAAAAGAGACACACTCATGTGTTCCAGAACCTCCTCTTATGGGTGGTTCTGTAATAGCGCCTAGGACCTCTTAACGTCTGAGGGGGTCCCACCTCATAGATCCCAGTTGAATCCAGAATCCTGCAGACTTCATTGGTGAATTAGTACCTCTTGGGCATATAATAAGGTGTGGCAACAATGTACCAAATGGCACCACATAAGGATAAGAGATAAAATAAGATAAAATAAATAAAATGGGGATACTGAAAAATAATTTTTAAAGGATTTAATACAAATATGATACATAAACCGGGACGCGTTTCGCCCGCTACTGCAGGCCTTCTCAATCGAGTTAAGTTAGATTCCAGAAATCCCCACTTTTATACTTCCAAATTGCTAATCGAGTTCATCGCACATCTAAACAATAAACAAATGGGAATAAAATTAGAATCCACCATTAGTAAAGAACAGTTTGATTTTTTGGATTTAAATATTTATGTAGACCAAAAGGTTCTTAAAACCAAGACACATTTCAAACAAGTGAATGTTAATAGCTACATACCCATTGACAGCAATCATTATCCCCCTTGGGTGACAGCCATACCAAAAGGTCAACTAATGCATATTAGGAGGAACTGTAGCGATACTGAGAATTACACCATTCAATCTCAGAAACTGCTAAAGGACTTTATAGATAAGGGCTATAAGGAACAACTTTTAGAACAAACACGTGATGAAGTTCTGAATATAGACAGACAAGGTCTTTTGAGATATAAACAATGCGACTAAAATACAACCAACAATGTCCCTTTTATTCTAGATTATAATATGAATAATAACATGATCAAGAAGTCCATTAAAAAACATTGGCCAATTCTGAAAAGAGATCCAGTCTTGAATAAGATTCTGCCAGACATACCCATGATTATCTTTAGGGGAAGTAAGACGTTAAAAACAGATTTGGTGAAAAATCATTTTAGGATGGGCAAGGCTGTCACTAAAAAGGAAATGTTTGGGCTACCCCCAGGCTTTTATGGGTGTGGACAGTGTATTGCGTGTAGGAAAACAGGTAATACGAAAAAAATGATCAATAGTTTTAAATCAGATGCAGGTAAACGCTATAAAATTAAGGAATTAATTACGTGTCTGTCCACTAGAGTTGTTTATATACTAGAATGCCCGTGTGGTTTATGGTATGTGGGACAAACATCTAGAGCACTTTATATTAGAATTAACGAGCATATTGCTTATTTAGATTTCAGTAAGGCTTTTGATACTGTTCCGCATAGAAGCTTATCAATAAATTGCAATCTTTGAGCTTGGATTCCAATATTGTTGAATGAATTAGGCAGTGGCTGAGTGACAGGCAACAGAGGGTTGTGGTAAATGGAGTTTATTCGGCGCAAGGTCTTGTTACCAGTGGGGTACCTCAGGGGTCAGTACTTGGACCCATTCTCATTAATATTTTTATTAGTGATCTTGCAGAAGGTATTAATGGAAAAGTATGTCTTTTTGCTGATGACACAAAGATTTGCAACAGGGTTGACGTTCCTGGAGGGATCAGCCAAATGACAAATGATTTAGGTAAACTAAAAAAATGGTGGGAGTTGTGGCAATTGAGTTTTAATGTGGATAAGTGCAAGATAATGCACCTGGGACGTAAAAACCCAAGGGCTGAATATAGAATATTTGATACATCTGAGGAAAGGGATTTAGGGGTTATTATTTCAGAGGATCTAAGGGTGAGTAGTCAATGTAATAGAGCAGCAGGAAATGCTGGCAGAATGCTTGGAAATGCTGGCAGAATGCTTGGTTGTGTAGGGAGAGGTATTAGCAGTAGGAAAAGGGAAGTGCTGCTCATGCCACTGTACAGAGCACTGGTGAGACCTCACTTGGAGTACTGTGTGCAATACTGGAGACCGTATCTCCAGAAGGATATAGACATCTTAGAGAGAGTTCAGAGAAGGGCTACTAAAATGGTGTACGGCTTGAAGGAGAAAAGTTACCAGGAAAGGCTTAATGATCTTAACATGTACAGCTTGGAAAAAAGACGAGACAGAGGAGATATGATAGAAACGTTTAAATACGTAAAGGGAATCCACAAGGTAGAGGAAGGGAGTATATTTAAAAGGAAACAAAGTAGCAAAACAAGAGGACATAGTCTTAGATTAGAGGGGCAAAGGTTTAAAAGTAACATCAGGAAGCATTATTTTACTGAGAGGGTGGTGGATACATGGAACAGTCTTCCAGTAGAAGTGGTAGAGGCCAAAACAGTGATTGAATTTAAGCAGGCATGGGATAGGCATAAGGCTATCCTAAACAAAAGATAAATCCAGGTAAAGTATCCATGTAATTGGGCGACTAGATGGGCCGAAAGGTTCTTATCTGCCGACATGTCCTATGTTTCTATGTTTCTATATGAATAATATTAATAAAGGATATGTTTAACATAGTGTCTCTGCACACTATAGTGAAAAACATCAAAGCAACCCTAAAGGCACTAAATTTTGGGCAACAGAAAAAATTAGAACCAACTGGCGAGGTGACAATTTTACCGAGAAACTTATTAAGTCAGAAATGAGGTGGATTTACACCCTAGATACTATGACCCCTAGAGGTCTCAATATAGATTTTGAGGTTTGTCATTTTCTCTGAATATGGATGTGTTTGTTTAGGGTCTGAATATCCTTTTGTACATATGCCTTTTTGTGTATATGTTTTTTCTTTTGTATGATGGTTTTATTTCTTTGCTTTGTGATTTGTATGGTTGTATATATTTTTTTGAGATGTATATGCTTTTGATGCTGGGGGCTGTGTGAGCTCTTCCGCACTGCAGACTCTTTTTGGTGGGATATATGAAACCGCCGCTTTTTTTTTTGTTTTTATTTTTGTTTTGTTGCTGATGGCCGGATGTTTGGGACGGAATTGGCTGAGGGACATCTAGTGAGAGTGTGGATGGCCCGGCGGCTTTGCCCACAGAAGAAAACGAAAGTATTCGGCGCTCAGATCGGCATGGTGTCATCGCTGAGAGCCGAGAAACGAGGCGGAAGTGCGTCACTGCAGTGGCGCCGGAAGTACGTCACTACAATGGCGCTTGGAACGCACAGCGTATGGTACTGTGACCCGCACGCCGATTTACGCGTTTTTTTATTTTTAATTCATTTGGAAGTATAAAAGTGGGTATTTCTGGTATCTAACTTAACCTGATTGATAAGGCCTGCAGTAGGAAACGCGTCCCGGTTTATGTATCATATTTGTATTAACTCCTTTTAAAATTATTTTTCAGTATCCCCATTTTATTTATTTTATCTTATTTTATCTCTTATCCTTATCTGGTGCCATTTGGTACATTGTTGCCACACCTTATTATATGCCCAAGAGGTACTAATTCACCAATGAAGTCTGCTTAATTCACCAATGAAGTCTGCAGGATTCTGGATTCAACTGGGATCTATGAGGTGGGACCCCCTCAGACGTTAAGAGGTCCTAGGCGCTATTACAGAACCACCCATAAGAGGAGGTTCTGGAACATGTGAGTGTCTCTTTTTTATACACAGCACATTTTGTTCATTACAGAACTGTACTATGTACCTTTTCTCTCTTCTTTGAGATATATTTACCATCAAGAAAAAGGAATCAATATATGGGTGGAGTCCCCCACAAGAGACTCAAAGGCGTGCATCTAGTGTCTTGAAGACTCCCTGTTTGTGAGTGTTATAGATAAGCTGTGTGTGCTTATTCACTCTACCAGTACATACTGCGCAATGGTCTTTTTTCTTTTTCTTTTTTAGGTTTCACGGATTATTTTTTATTTTTATATTTAATTATTTATTGATTTTTATGTTAATCTGTGTATATTTTTGTGCGCTCCCATATACCTTGGTATATTATTTATAATTTGTTAGGAGTGGAGGATACACTTATCTGGTGAGCTGCAATTGTTATTGATTTTAATACAACCACTGAGCGTCTATACTCTTACCTTTTAGGTTGTTTATTTTATGTTTTGATATGGTCGGGATATAGTTTTGTAGGTTTTGTGATCTGTGGGGATTGTAAATTGGGAGGATTTGTGTTGGGATATTGAAAAACCATCAGGGAAAGTAATACATAGAAACGAACGGAGAAACAATACGAAAGAGTTGGAACGCATCTGAATGAGACCGGAAGAATGCAATGAACCGCATGGAAAAACAACGAGCATGCGCAATGCAGCTGGAACACAACAGGAAGTGAAGAAAGGAGACGAGGACATACACGCCGTGACAGGAAACAGGAAGTCAGGTTGCGGCAATTAGAAAACGAGTGAGGTCAGCTGTACAAACATGGAAAACGACACTTTATTGGACTGTAATCCCTATAAAAGGACACAAAGGACATTAAACAAACCAGATCCGACTAAGCCTGCAGAGAGCTGGGCGAAACGCGTATCGGGATTGATATTGTTCTTTTCCCTTTTAGATTTTATATTTTTTACGTATATAGAAACGGATGAGTTTATTTTTTCATACAATAAAGCAGATTTTTTTTATATATATATGGCAATTTTATCGAATCTATGAAATAAATCATATTGGCGTTAAAGGGTAGGACCCCCCTATTTTAAGTGGGTCATAAGCTGAATTACTGAGCCACCAAAATTAGGAGGCTCGAGGACACGTGAGTGTGCTAATTTATTCCTTCTTCTGCATAAGAGCATAAAGATCTGCGCAATGTATATGCCTTTTGTGTTTTGAGGTCACGCTCGGATGGGAGAAGACTCACAGCGAAAAAGTATAAAAGCAGGAGGAAATGGAGTGAGGCCCCCTATAGTGGCCCGAATACGAGAATACTGAGCCATAACTATAAGGCTCTTCACTTGTGAGTGTGACAGTTATTGTCATTTTCCTTGACAGTTTTTTTCATGTACTACGCAATGATGTGTTTCTGATTTGTAATATAGGCAGTAGAGTGGCTATATGTAAGAGTCCAACACGCTAAAAAGAACGTAGATGAGACACACCAAACAACAAACTGTGGTCTAAGATAAGTAACCGTTAGTATTTTTTTTCCTATTCAGTGGTGAAAAGCATATTAAATTGCTGAAAGTATAATTCAAGTGCACTGGTACCAATCTTTGTTTTTTTAGAATTCTCCTGATTAAACCTGTCGCATTAAACCTCTGAACATCAGGGCATTTCACTGACATTTCTCTGCTGTTTAATGTGAATAGATTAACCATTGCTTCTCTATGGGGGATTTCACTGCCGCCAAACAGCACCGTATTTCACTGCCGCCAAACAGCATCGTAGTTCACTGCCGCCGAACAGACACCGTAGTTCACTGCCGCCGAACAGCACCGTATTTCACTGCAGCCGAACAGGCACCGTATTTCACTGCCGTCAAACAGGCACTGTATTTTGCTGGCAATTTCGCCAAAACTTGGCAAACTGTCTGCTCTCTGAATAGCCGAATGGCACTGAAATTGCACCGTATGGAGAAATTCACGGTTCGGTGACATTTCGGGGCCAGATCGGATCTCTCTAAATAACCCTGTATCATGGATAATCTGCTCAGCTGGTCCAGATCATTGCTGGTTCGACAGACAATATAAAGTATACCTGTAGTACAAAAATAAGTAACTGATTTATCTTTACAACTCCCCCCTCCCCAAACCGCATGTCCAGCACAACCTAATCCCGGCTCATACAAGTGATGTATTCGTCTTTTATGTTTTTTTATCCACAATGATATTTTAGAAATACCCTGTGAAATCAATTCAGTGAGAGCGGGCTCCTTTCTGTGTGCCGACTGCTACCAGATCAGGTCAGTGAGCGGAGTCTCCTTACTGTGCGCCAGGTGCTACCAGATAGGGATGAGCTGTTCGGGTTCGGACGGTTCGGGGTTCGACCCGAACTTAGCCTGTTCGAGTAGATCGCGAACACCGAACATTTCTGGATGTTCGCCGCATGTTCGACCACAATGGACCACAATGCATTTTCCCACTGACCTGAAGCTCGTAATTGGCTACAGCCTTGCACCTGACCACAGGTCTGGTGCAAGACTGGTTCATCACTATGCCAATCACCGCTCAGAGTCCTGATTGGGCAAATTTTGGCCAATCATGGGCTCACAGAGCTAAGTCCCACAGCACACTATATAATGTTTCCACGCAGCGCTTCTGCACGCATTTCAGAGGAGATTTCAAAGGAGATAGTTGTGTCTTGTTACTGCCGGTCTGCCACACTACTGGGGGGTCTGGGGGGTCTCATTTCGACCAAATATCAGGGAATTTAGGTGATGTGTGCCTTGTCACTGTGCCAGCAAGTTTTTTGGGGTTTTACAACTTTCTTTAAAACATTTGTGAATTGTGGTGATTTTCTGTGTCTTGTCACTGACTGTGCCAGCAAGTCTTTTTTTGGGTCTCATTTCTACCAGAAAACAGGGAATTTAGGTGATGTGTGTCTTGTCACTGTGCCCGCAAGTTTTTTTTGGGTTTACAACTTTCTTTAAAACATTTGTGAATTGAGGTGATCTTCTGTGTCTTGTCACTGTGCCAGCAAATCTTTTTGGGGCTCACTAATATCTTTAAAACATTTGTGAATTAAGGTGATCTGTGTCTTGTCATACAACCAGTACCACACTGTATTTTGGGGCTCACTAATTTATTTAAAACATTTGTGAATTGAGGTGATCTTCTGTGTCTTGTCACACAGCCAGCAAGTTTTTTGGGGCTCACTCATTTCTTTAAAACACTTGTGAATTAAGGTGATCTGTGTCTCGTCACACATCCAGTACCACGCTGTATTTTGGGGCTCACTAATTTCTTTAAAATACTTGTGAATTAAGGTGATCTGTGTATCGTCACACAACCAGTACCACGCTGTATTTTGGGGCTCACTAATTTTCTTAAAACATTTGTGAATTGAGGTGATCTGTGTCTCGTCACTGGCTGCCAGCTATGAGTGTGTCTCACTGAGTTATAACAGAGTTCTTTAAATCTTTATACCAGAGTTGAATCAGAGTTCTGTATATATTAATCTATAAATCACTCGCCATGTCTGAAAGAACAAAAAGGACAGGCAGATGCTCCAAGACACAGATAAGAGGGCAAGCAGCCCCTGTGTAGGGAGGCTGTGTCTCTGGTCGTGGTGGACGTGGTGCATCCTCTGCAGGGGCACGCTTGTCCTTTCTAACTGGTGCTGGCCGTCTTAAGCAGCAGCAACATATAGAGGACTTGGTGGATTGGCTTACCAGGCCATCCTCATCCTCCGAGTCCTCTGCCAGCCAGGCTTCTAGTGCTTTACAGTCCACCTCAGCTGCCAAAGCATCTAATGCAGCCTCCATGTCCACAGCTACTCCTGCCGTAGCCTCGCTATCACACACAGGAGTCAGCTGAATTGTTTGGCTACAATGAGAGTGACATGCTGCTTGAGGATGCGCAGCAAGTACAGTGCTCTGATTCAATCTCAGAGGTTGAGCAAGGGAGTATAATCAACCCTCGAGGAAGGGGGTGCCAGTGATGACACACAAATAACTGGCACTCATGTTGCCCCAGCAGCTGCAGCATACTGCCAAGTTGGCTCCAGTGACGAGGAGATAGGGGGTGAAGATGACATTGATGAGGTCACTGACTCCACCCGGGTGCCAGATCGAACTGAGGAATCGAGGAGGAGGAGGAGGCACAGCAAACACGAGGCACAACATCCTCTGTGACCAACCGTAGCACTAGCAAGGCATCACATGTCAGAGCTGCTCTGGTGCAGAGCGCTGTTGTCTCAAAGAACACATGCAGGAACTCTGCTGTCTGGGAGTTCAAGAAATGTGCAGCAGACCCCACCATTGCTATTTGTAATCTATGTCAGAGGAGGCTGAAGCGTGGGATAAACACCGTACACTTGGGTACCACGTGCTTGAGGCGACATATGAACAAGTGCCACACATCCCGTTGGCGCAAAACTGTGCGTAGGTCCTCCTAATCCTCATCTGTCTCTACCCACACTGTATGTCCTGCCATGTCATTGCCTACAACCTCCACCGACAGGGATGATGCTACAGTAATGGATGTACCAGCAGGTCCTTCCTCACAATGTGACATCATCCCAGTAGCTGAAGATTTACGCAGTCAGATTACGTTAGATCATTTTCATACATAGATCATTTTCATTGCAATGCATACAAAGCCAAAGAGCATATAAACTCACTATACACTGTAACAGGGCATCATGTAGAGAGCAAGGAAAGGTCCTGTCCGGGGTTTATGTGTCACCCAGATTTCTCTCTTACACCTTCCGGAACCTCTAAGCACCTGGTTTTGCACTTTGCCTCAGTGGCAATTTAGTGCAGGTGAGGCAAACAGACATTGCTCTGGAGTCTGGGGAGCAGACGGTCTCTATCTGCTGGAGCACAAGGTTGGTTATGCTAGTTTGCTGGAGCCTGACAAACACTAGGTTTGCAAAGGTTGTTAGTCAGGGCTATTGTATGTTTATTTAGTGCCGGGACACAGCTAGGAATTTTCTTTGCTTTTGAACTGTTTATTTTGAGCAATATACAGTGTGGTGTATAACCTGTGGGTTGCTGCAATAAATGTACCCCCGTTTGAAGAAAAGTCACTGGTCTGGTCTCTGAACCTTGCAAGAGTGCTCACCCCAGAGAGCAATTGCACCCGCTACCTGTTTCCCAGCTCACATATGGTGGAGAATGCGGGCAAGTGATAGCAAGAACCTGCTATTTAAAAGGCCAGTTACTGAAGTGAAAAAAAATAAATAAAAAAAAATGGAGGATGTTATAAAACAGTTGGTGTTGGCTAATGCAGCACAGCAACAGGCTAATGCTACACAGCGGGACATGTTAAATGCTCTGCAGAAGCAAACTCAGGTGCTGCACACGCACACGCAGCAGCAGATCAGTGCTGTACAGGAACAGACACAAATGTTATTTGAAAAACTTGCAGTTGCTGCTGAAGGCGATCGCAAGACTCTGACGGAGGTGGTACAGACTCTGGCACAGAGGTCTCCCCTGCAAGCTGCAGATTCTTCTGACAACTCACCCATCCATGTCAGTAGCTTCCTTTCCAAGATGACAGCAGAGGATGATCCAGAGGCCTTCCTGTTAACATTTGAAAGAACTGCTGAGAGGGAAGCATGGCCTAAGACACGGTGGGCAGGATTGGTGGCGCCCTTGCTAACCGGTGAATCACAGAAAGCATATTATGATTTGGAGTGTGTGGATGCCATGGATTATGACAAGGTCCAGCTGGAGATACTAGCACGGCGAGGTGTTACTTTGGCAGTGCGAGCACAGCGTGTTAACAACTGGTCCTACCAAGCTGGGAAGTCACCGCGGTCACAGATGTTTGACCTCATCCACCTGGTCCGAAAATGGCTGCAACCGGAGTCCCTCTCGGGGCCACAGATCATTGAGCGGGTAGTCATGGATCGCTTCCTAAGATCCTTACCAATCGTCTTGCAAAAGTGGGTAACCCAAGGGGACCCCAAGTCGGTGGATCAGCTTGTGGAGATTGTTGAGAGGTACTTTGCAGCTGAGGATTTGAACGCCTCCCCGGTGAGCCCATGGACTTTCCACCCAAAACCAAGGCCTCCCTCGGCAATCGGTAAGACTGTTCCAGGGAAAGTGGGTGGTGAGCGTGGCAAGGAGGCAGAGGGAAAAACTGCTGATTTAAACCGGGGAGGTTGGCATTCCAAAGTGGGAACACCAGTGCCCGTCAGCAGACCTAACCTGAGGAATGTAAGATGTTTTCGGTGCCAGGAACTTGGGCATTTAGCTGCGAACTGTCCATTAACTGATGAGCCTATGCAGTGTGACTTGTCTTTCAAGGAAAGACGGCAGTCTTTGTTTTCCACTGTTTCATGCACCGCAGTGCCAGTAAAGGGAAAACACATGTGTGCAATAACTGTGAATGATAAGCATGTTACAGCTTTGCTGGACTCTGGAAGTTTAGTAACCCTTATTAAGGCTGAATTGATAGGCTCTGTGAACGTCCAGGCTAAAAAGGTTGCTGTAGTGTGTGTACATGGTGATACTCGGGAGTATCCTATAGTAGCTGTGAAGTTTGGAACCGCACGGGGTGATCTGAGGCACTTGGTTGGGGTTGTGCCTCATTTGGTGCATGATGTAATTATAGGGAGAGACTTTCCTGAATTTTGGGAACTCTGGGAACACCCAGACTGTGCCACAGTTTCTAAACCAGAGACTGAATCTGAATACATGGATGCTGCAGAGCAGATGTATTCAGAGGATCCCTCTTGGGGGTCCTCAGACTTTCCCTTCTCTGTTTTGGCAGGAGAATTGGAAGAATCTGAAGGCCCTATAGCCAATGAGGATAGACCACCCTCTGTTGAAACTGAAGCTACTCTAGAGTTTGCAGATCTTAACACTCACAGAGAGAACTTTGGTAGTGAGCAGAGGAAGGATCCTACTCTTGTGAGGGCCTGGGAAAATGTTATGATGATCAATGGGGAACCTGTTGACCCAGGGAATAGGCTCTCTTTTCCTTACTTCATTAGTAATGATGACATGCTATATCGTGTGTATAAAAAGAACAATGAAATTATTGAGCAATTAGTGGTCCCCAAACCATACAAAAAGGTGGTATTGGAGCTTGCCCATGGACAATTATTGGGGGGTCATTTAGGTACTGAGAAAACCACTGAAAGGGTTTTACAGAGGTTTTACTGGCCTGGGGTACAAAAGGATATTGAAAACTATTGCAAATCTTGTCCGGTTTGTCAAATGTCTGCACCCCTACCTCATTTTCGGAGTCCCTTAGTACCCTTGCCAATAATCGAGGTGCCCTTTGAGAGAATTGCTATGGACCTTGTGGGCCCACTTCCGAAGTCTGCCCGAGGGCATCAGTATATCCTGGTCATTATGGATTACGCTACCCGTTACCCTGAAGCAATTCCCCTACGCCAGACATCAGCCAAGAATATAGCTAAGGAGTTATTACAGGTGTTTAGCCGGGTCGGGATCCCTAAGGACCTTCTGACGGACCAAGGTACCCCATTTATGTCACGAGTGACAAAAGAATTGTGCAAGTTGTTTAAGGTGACGCATTTGCGAACCTCGGTATACCATCCTCAAACCGATGTACTAGTAGAGCGATTTAATAAAACCTTAAAAAGCATGCTGAAAAAGGTTGTTGACAAGGATGGGAAAAACTGGGACTATTTGCTTCCATATCTGATGTTTGCCATCAGAGAAGTTCCTCAGTCCTCTACAGGGTACTCTCCATTTGAATTACTCTATGGGAGACACCCTCGGGGACTTCTGGACATAGCCAAAGAGACCTGGGAGGGGGAGAAGACACCCCACAAAAGCATTATTGAGCATATTTCGCAGATGCAGGACAGAATTACAGTAGTAATGCCAATTGTAAAAGAGCATTTAGCTCAATCGCAGGCAGCTCAGCAGAGAATATATAACAGGGATGCTCGAGTCCGCATTTTCTCACCTGGCAACAGGGTGCTGGTATTAGTTCCCACAGTTGAGAGCAAGTTCCTTGCTAAGTGGCAGGGTCCCTTTGAAGTGATAGAAAGAGTTGGAAGTAAATTATAAAATTCACCAACCGGGGAAAAGAAAACCAGAGCAAATATACCATGTGAACTTGCTAAAGCCCTGGAAATATAGAGTATCGCTAGCTGCTGGGTTCATCCCAATAACCCACCAGCTGGATACTGAACACCCTCAGGTCCCTGAAGTAAAAATTGCTGAGTCGCTGTCTAAGTCACAAAAGCAGGAAGTCAGAGTTTTTAATAAAAAACGAGAAAAATTTTCAGAGCTGCCTGGTCAGACGTCGGTAACACAACATGACATTGTTACTGAACCAGGGGCACAGGTTAAACTTAAACCTTACCGTATTCCTGAGGCAAGGAGGAAAGACATCAGTAGGGAGGTGAAGAAAATGTTTGAGCTAGACATCATTGAAGAGTCCAGTAGTGACTGGTCCAGTCCCATTGTCCTAGTCCCAAAGCCAGATGGGAGTTGGAGGTTTTGCAATGATTTTAGGAAGCTCAATTCAGTGACCAAGTTTGACACTTATCCTATGCCCCGGGTAGACGAACTTATAGACCGACTGGGCACAGCTCGTTATTTGACAACTTTGGACTTTACCAAAGGATATTGGCAGATTCCCCTGACAGAAGGTACCAAGGAGAAGACGGCCTTCGTAACCCCTGAGGGTTCGTTTCAATATAAAAAGATGCCTTTTGGATTAGGAAATGCACCTGCTACATTTCAGAGAGCTATGGACAAACTTTTGAGACCCCACCAACAGTATGCTGCAGCATACTTGGATGACATTGTAGTACATAGCACTGACTGGGAATCTCATTTGCCTCGAGTCCAAGCTGTCTTGGAAACTCTCCATAGAGCAGGTATCACTGCTAATCCAAAAAAATGTGCCCTGGGGTTAGAGGAAGCCAAATATTTAGGTTACACGATTCGGCGTGGAGTCATAAAACCCCAGCTAAACAAAGTAGAAGCCATTCAGGAGTGGCCACGTCCCACCAGTAAAAACAAGTCAGAGCTTTCCTTGGGATAACGGGATACTACAGGAGGTTTATCCCAAACTTTGCAACTCTTGCAGCCCCTTTGACAGACCTTACCAAAGGGAAGAATTTAATGGTCAAATGGTCCCCAGAAGCTGAGGAATCTTTCCAGTTCCTGAAGAGGGCTCTTTGTGCACAGCCAATCCTCTACTCCCCTGATTTTTCCAAGGACTTTGTAGTCCAAACTGATGCATCTGATGTTGGTCTAGGGGCAGTTTTGTCACAGGTACATAATGGTGAGGAACACCCTGTAGTGTACTTAAGCAGAAAACTAAACGATCATGAACAGAAATATGCAGTGATTGAGAAGGAGGGTTTGGCTATTAAATGGGCATTGGATGCCTTAAGATATTATTTATTAGGGCGCCAGTTTGATCTGGTGACTGACCATGCTCCCCTCAAATGGATGGCTCTAAAAAAGGAGACCAATAGACGTGTGAATCGTTGGTTTCTGGCATTGCAGGACTACAGCTTCACTGTGAAGCATCGACCGGGTAAAAAAATGGCCAATGTAGATGCTCTGTCCAGAGTCTACGCTTGTGTAGCTGATGGTGTTCCACCCAGGGGTTTGAAACAAGGGGGGAGGGTATGTAACAGGGCATCATGTAGAGAGCAAGGAAAGGTCCTGTCCGGGGTTTATGTGTCACCCAGATTTCTCTCTTACACCTTCCGGAACCTCTAAGCACCTGGTTTTTCACTTTGCCTCAGTGGCAATTTAGTGCAGGTGAGGCAAACAGACATCGCTCTGGAGTCTGGGGAGCAGACGGTCTCTATCTGCTGGAGCACAAGGTTGGTTATGCTAGTTTGCTGGAGCCTGACAAACACTAGGTTTGCAAAGGTTGTTAGTCAGGGCTATTGTATGTTTATTTAGTGCCGGGACACGGCTAGGAATTTTCTTTGCTTTTGAACTGTTTATTTTGAGCAATATACAGTGTGGTGTATAACCTGTGGGTTGCTGCAATAAATGTACCCCCGTTTGAAGAAAAGTCACTGGTCTGGTCTCTGAACCTTGCAAGAGTGCTCACCCCAGAGAGCAATTGCACCCGCTACCTGTTTCCCAGCTCACAACACATATATAGCACTTATACAGACTGGGCAGCACATATACATTGCACCATATACGCACTTACTGCACAGAGCACATATACACACACAACTCTAAACCCATATTCATAACACATATATATACACATTTGCTATGTAAATAGCACATACCCACACTGGCTGCAGCCATATGTAATACTACTCAACACACATTCATAGTGTATTTGTTCAATGCAGCAAATAATAGCTTCTGTATACATACTGCAAAGCATATATACAGGAAACACACACAGCATTTTTTTAAAGAAAACACAGCACATATATAAAGAGGACATACAATACCTCCATATATCCATACAGGGTATTGATCCGGATGCCCTGGGCGTCCAGTGACCACTGAATGAACCCCCTGTATCAAGACATGATTCATTGTTTCCTCTCGTGGCCATGAAGGATACAAGGCAGGCCACACAATTTCACGCAATGTACGCAGCTTGCTCTTGTGCAGTTTCTTTCCATATTGGTGAACTGCACAGAGAGTCTCGAAATTGCGTATCATGTACTCGAGCGGAGTCTCGCCGCGCGCAATCTTGCTCTGTGAGCCTGCACTTCTCATCTTTTAACCCTCTAAATAGTGGTTAACCAACAATCCGGTGTTTCAACCAACAAGCCAAGCACACCCCCTGTTCCGTAGCCCACGCTCAGCTGTCCCCTTGTCTGGGATCAGTATTTACCGTAACTGATCCGGACGGCTATGAGCATCACAGACTCTCTCGAGGCTCTACAGACCTCGTCTATCCTTGCTAGAGGGCGGTCGATCCCCAGCCTCTGTATCACACACAGGTGCAGAAGTCTGGAGCTCGGCCCCCTCCGCTGCGCGGACAACTCTTTACACACAGATTGAAACTAGCTGCTACCTTATTCAACACAAAGAAATACAATTTTGTTATTTATCCCTTCTGCCACGGCATCACCAATTTTCCTCGGCCTGTTCCTCTCCTTGGATTCTCGGTCGGGAGCGTGTCCTCAGCAGGTTGATGGTCCACACAGAGAGAACTCTCGCCTTGGCGCCTAGTAGAAGATTAGCATACCTGGAACATCTCCCGCCGGATTCCACAGAGATGCAGCAATCACTGCCGTTCAGGCTTCTTTGAGTCAACGAGCCCCCAGAAACGTTACGGCTATCTGACCGGGTTTTTAGGTGATGACTCGACAAAAGAAATGCCAGACGGAGGCCTTGATTCTTGTAAGGAAAAAGGGTTTTATTCTGTACCGAGCCTTGAGTCTGGTCTAGCCCAAAAAGACTCAAGTCCTGAGCCAACAGAGAAACAAAGAATTTATACATGGTGAGTAAAAATACACACCTTATTCCCCTCCCCAGGTTACCCTCCCACTTCCCATATCTACCTTCATTATACATATTGTACTTTATTCATCATTTTGCAAGTCAGCAAGGTTCACTTCAAAGACATGACCCTTGAGCCCACCGGAGACAATTTGAATTCTCTGTCTAGTCAACAATGTTGTAAAAGGGAATCATTCTTCCAAAACAAATATGGCCAGTTACAGGATTTACTCATTCCTTCTGTGGCCTTGATATATTCTAACTGGTGCTGGCCGTCTTAAGCAGCAGCAACATACAGAGGATTTGGTGGATTGGCTATCCAGGCCATCCTCATCCTCCGAGTCCTCTGCCAGCCAGGATTGTAGTGCTTTACAGTCCACCTCAGCTGTCAAAGCATCTAATGCAGCCTCCATGTCCACAGCTGCTCCTGCCGTAGCCTCACTATCACACACGGAGGAGTCAGCTGAATTGATTGACTACAATGACAGTGACATGCTGCTTGAGGATGCGCAACAAGTACAGTGCTCTGATTCAATCTCTGAGGTTGAGGAAGGGAGTATAATCAACCTAGAGGAAGGGGGTGCCAGTGATGACACACAAATAACTGGCGCTCATGTTGCCCCAGCAGCTGCAGCATACTGCAATTTGGCTCCAGTGTCGAGGAGATAGGGGGTGATGACAATGATGATGATGTCACTGACTCCACCTGGGGGCCTGATTGAACAGAGGAGTCAAGTGAGGAGGAGGAGGCACAAAAAACACGAGGCACAACATCCTCTATGACCAACCGTAGAACTAGCCAGTCCAAGGCAACAGATGTCAGAGCTGCTCAGGTGCAGAGCGCTGTTGTCTCAAAGCACACATCCAGGAACTCTGCTGTCTGGGAGTTCTTTAAGAATTGTACAGCAGACCACACCATTGCTATTTGTAATCTATGTCAGATGAGGCTCAAGCGTGGGAAAGACACCGGACGCTTGGGTACCACGTGCTTGAGACGTCATATCCCGTTTACCTGCCATGCATCCCGTTGGCACAAACCTTTGCATAGGTCCTCCTCCTCCTCATCTGTCTCTACCAGCACTGTATGTCCTGCCATGTCATTGCCTGCTACAACCTCCACTGACAGGGATGATGCTACAGTTATGGATGTACCAGGTCCTTCCTCACAATGTGACATCATCCCAGTAGCTGAAGATTTATGCAGTCAGATTACATTGCCGCAGCTGCTGCAGCGAAAGAAAAAATCTAGTCCCAACCATCCCCAAGCACAGCGTCTAAATGCCAGCTTAGCAAAATTACTCGCATTGCAGCTGCTGCCTTTCCAGCTGGTGGACTCTGTTCCCTTCCGTGAATTTGCTGCATGTTCAGTACCACAGTGGCAGGTTCCAAAACGCCATTACTTTTCATGCAAGGCCATTCCAGCAGTATACCAGCACGTGGAATACAATGTTATCCAGTCATTGGGAAAGGCAGTCAGCAACAAGGTGCATGTCACTTTAGACACGTGGTCCAGCAAGCATGGACAGGGTCGTTATATTTCCTTCACGGCACACTGGGTAACTCTGATTGCAGCAGTAAGGGATCCAAGACTGGGCTCTGTGCTGGAGCTTGTTCATCCACCACGCCTCCAGAAAGCTGCTTGTATGAGGTCTGTCTGCTCCTCCTCAGTCTTAGTCTCCGTCTCCGTCTCCGTCTCCCCGATGCCTGACAGGGTCTACGCAATGGCTCAAGCAAAAAGATGCCATACTGTGCTTGAGCTGGTTTGTTTAGGGGACAGGAGCCACACCGGGTCAGAAATTTTGTCAGCTCTGCAGGGGCAGGTGCAGAGATGGTTAACACCACGCCAGCTTGAGCTGGGAATGATCGTCTGTGATAATGCAGCCACTTCAGACGGACATTCCCAGCAAGCGTTCACCTGGAAGAAATTCAAAGAGAATTCCACCTTCCCACAAACCGTCTGATCATGCCCACCAGGAGGTGTCACGGTTCCCGGATCCCACCACGCAGTACTTAACCCCCAACACTCCACAAAACCCAGAAGCTACCAACAGTGTAGCTGTGAATGATCCCTATCTGTCTGGTCCTTAGAATTGGCCAGGTAAACTAGCTAGACAGAAAAGGGTTAACAATACGGAGAGGAGTCAGCCAAGCCAGAATCAGGAATACAGAGTTCAGAATGGTCAAATGGAATAGCCGGGTCGGTATCAGAGCAGTAGCGTAGTACAAGAAAATAGTCTGGGGCAACAGAAGGCAGAATGGTCAGAACACAAGCAGAGGTCAATAACAGGTTAAATCAATATAGCAGTCAGGTACAAGGAGCTCAGGTATGGATAACCACGATCTGGCAACTTCTGAAACTATACTGAGGGTTTTTAAAGACCTTCACCAGACCACGCCCCCCACTCAAGCCACACCTCATGCAATCACCTCCCTGCCTGTCTCCATTTAAACCGGGCAGTGGTCAGCGAGCAGCATCAGACTTGCTGTCCTCAAGCACATAGGTAGGGCTGGAAGCCCCCAACGTTACAGGTGGAACTCGACATTAGCAATGCTGCAGCGTCTGCACAAGCAGCAGAGAGCCATCAACGAGTACCTGTGTGAGTATGGCACAAGGACAGGTTCAGGTCAACTTGGTTTTCCCCCCCGCAGTGGCTGATGATCAAGGATGCATGCACTGTACTGTCACCATTTGAGGAGGCAACGAGGATGGTGAGCAGGGACAGTGCATGCATCAGTGACACTATTCCTTTAGTGTTCCTGCTGGAGAACACTCTGCAGGGAATTATAGATGTGGCTCTAGAGGCAGAGCAGCGGGAGGAAGAGGAGGCCTTCCCTAGCTCTCAAGGCCCCAGTCTTTAGAGAGACAGAATTCCAGCGGGTCCTACTCAGATCAGACAGGAGGAGGATGAGGAGGAGGAGGACTATTTAAGTAGTGGGGGCATTGAAGGTGGGGATTCCTCAAGGGAGGGTTTTGTGTGCCCAGAAACAGAAGGGCTAGTGCGTGGCTGGGAGGAGGAAGTGCACAATACGGTCATCCTCATTGACCAGGAAGACTCGGAAGCTAATGTCACCTCCAACCTACGCTGCATGGGCTCCCTAATGATGCAAAGCCTGCTAAAGAACCCCAGGATTTGTGCTATCAAGGAGAGGGATCATTACTGGTTGGCAACCCTTCTTGATCCACGATACAAGGGGAAAGTTGCAGAGCTCATCCTGCCCGCACAGAGGGAGCACAGGATGAAAAAACTTGAGGATGCTCGAAAGCGACACTTGTGTAACACCTTTCCAGGCAGTGGTAGATTACCAAGTGCTGACACGCGTGCTTCTGAGGCTGTGGGTGATCAGAGGAATAGCGGTGAAGGCAAGGGCCACTTGACTGATGCTTTTTAATTTTTTTTAGTCCACGACGCCCAAGGACGTCAAATGTAGGCACCCATTGCCAGCGTCTTCACCATATGGTGCAGGACTACCTAGGGGCAAGGGCAGACCTGGATACCTTTCCAGCAGATGATCCACTGGCTTACTGGGTGTTGAGATTGGATCACTGGCCAGAACTTAGCCAATATGCTATGCAGCTACTAGGTTGCCCTTCATCTAGCGTGCTTTCCGAAAGGACGTTCAGTGCCGCTGGAGGTTTTGTCACAGACAAAAGAGTGGGTCTGTCCACCGACTCTGTAGACCGGCTGACATTTATAAAAATGAATCAGTCCTGGATCAGCAGCTATCAATCCCCTGATGCTGAAGTAATGGAATAGATAGGGGATGTCCTCTTCTGCATTCACAAAACCTCCAGCATTGAACTCTTCCACAATACCACAAAAGGGTTACGGTGTGAAGGCACTTGCTGCCATGAAAGGCACAATATTTGGCTGCACTTATGCCTGTGCCAGATTTATATCATTTTATTTTTTAGAACCGCAGGGTCCAACCCTGCACTCTTCCACAATACCACAGAGGGGTTACTTTATGATGATACTTGCTGGCCTGGCAGTCTTGCACCAAAGGCAGACTATCTGGGTGCACTGACGCCTTAACCAGATGCATATCTTTTTAATATAGGACTGCAAGGTTCACCCCTGCACTCTTCCACAATACTACAGAGGGGTTACTGTATGATGATACTTGCTGGCCTGGCATTAAAGGCACAATATCTGGGTGCACTGACGCCCATTAACAGATCAAAAACTTTTCAATATAGGACCACATGGTCCACCCCTGCACTCTTCCACCATACCACAGAGGGGTTACTGTATGATGACACTTGCTGCCCTGGCAGTCTTGCACCAAAGGCAGAATATCTGGGTGCACTGACTCCTTAACCAGATGCATATCTTTTTAATATAGGAAAGCAAGGTCCACCCCTGCACTCTTCGACAATACCACAGAGGGGTTAGGCTAGGGTCAGATGAGCGCATTTTCTATGGACTGTGCGTCCGTGCAGTACGGACGTACTTACTGAGTGACGACAAGGTAGTGGCCACACAGTCCGTTTTTTTCACTGACGTATTTTTTGACTGATGTAGCAGGGAAAATAAATTACAATGAAAGAACATTCTGTCCATCAAAAATGCTGGACGTATAAATGCAGTCCGTCTGACCTTGTTGCATCACTCACACACAAAGCTATGCGGACGTTGTGGACGTGGCGCACGCTGCACGTCGTTCTAGCAGTATTACGTTCTTGCCTAACCTGCGTCTGTTTGCAGCGTCCGTCAGCCCCCGCACTTCTGTGCGGACATACTTCGTGTGTGGGGCTCCATTTAACACAATTGTATGCTATCACGGACGTACTTATGTGTGGGCAACACGGACGTTAACACTGCATTCGTCTGACCCCAGCCTTACTGTATGATGACACTTGCTGGCCTGGCAGTCTTGCACCAAAGGCAGAATATCTGGGTGCACTGATGCCTTAACCAGATGCATATCTTTTTAATATAGGACCGCAAGGTTCACCCCTGCACTCTTCCACAATAACACAGAGGGGTTACTGTATGATGATACTTGCTGGCCTGGCATTAAAGGCACAATATCTGGGTGCACTGACGCCCATTAACAGATAAAAAAACTTTTCAATATAGGACCACATGGTCCACCCCTGCATTCTTCCACAATACCACAGAGGGGTTACTGTATGATGATACTTGCTGGCCTGGCAGTCTTGCACCAAAGGCAGAATATCTGGGTGCACTGACGCCTTAACCAGATGCATATCTTTTTAATATAGGAACGCAAGGTTCACCCCTGCACTCTTCCACAATAACACAGAGGGATTACTGTATGATGATACTTGCTGGCCTGGCATTAAAGGCACAATATCTGGGTGCAATGACTCCCATTCCCAGATTCATATCTTTTTAATATAGGACCACATGGTCCACCCCTGCATTCTTCCACAATACCACAGAGGGGTTACTGTATGATAGTACTTGCTGGCCTGGCACCAAAAGCACAATATCTGGGTGCACTGCCACTGACGCCTGTATCAGATTCATATCCTCAGAGGGGTTACGGTGTGACGGCACTGTTGCCGACGCTAAAAGCCCAATTTTAAGCACCTATTGTTACTTTCATCCAAAGCCTGCATAAGTTTCACAATAATTTAGCCAAAAAAAATCACTAAACTTTTTCTGCGTGTCCTAAAATGTCTTATCATACAGGCTGCCGCCCCAAGCAGTTGTTTATGGATAGATTAAAGGAAAAGCATTTACTGTCATATGAAACGTCATTTTTTTAAGTGTTTCTATACATCCTAGAAATCCGCCACTTCACAGGCAGGTTATGGGGACCTCCTAGGCACGATATTTGAAGGAATTTTTGGTTTTTATTTTTGACCCTTATTTCATGGAAAACTCACTGTCCCTTTAAAAACATTTTTTTTTACCTTTTTGTCCTTGTTTCCTGTCCCCCAGGGCACTACCCGGACCCCCATACACCTTTTATGGCAAATATGTAGCATATATGCCCTCTTGGAGGGCACTCTAAAAAAACGAATTTTCAGCCCCATTGACTTGCATGGGGTTCGGGTTCGGTCCCGAACAAATGGGAAGTTCGGGTTCATCCCTACTACCGGGTTCATCCCTACTACCAGATCAGGTCAGTGACTGCAGGCTCCTTACTGTGCGCTGACTGATACCAGATCAGGCCAGTGAGCACGGGCTCCTTACTGTGCGCTGACTGCTACCAGATCAGGTCAGTGAGCGCAGGCTCCTTACTGTGCACCAGCTGCTGCCAGATCAGGTCAGTGACTGCGGGCTCCTTACTGTGTGCCGACTGCTACCGGATCAGGTCAGTGACCGTGGACTCCTTACTGTGTGCCAACTGCTACCAAATCAGGTCAGTGGGCGAGGTCTCCTTACTGTATACCGGCTGCTACCTGATCAGGTCAGTGACCGCAGGTTCCTTACTGTGCGCCAACTGCTACCAGATCAGGTCAGTGACCACGGGCTCCTTAGAGTGTGCCGACTGCTACCAGGTCAGGTCAGGGACCGCGTGCTCCTAACTGTGTACCGATTGCTACCAGATCAGATCAGTGAGCGCGGGCTCCTTACTGTGTGCCAGCTGCTACCAGATCAAGTTAGT
The DNA here is from genome assembly GCA_009667805.1 of Leptobrachium leishanense. Taxonomy (NCBI): domain Eukaryota; kingdom Metazoa; phylum Chordata; class Amphibia; order Anura; family Megophryidae; genus Leptobrachium; species Leptobrachium leishanense. The sequence goes on from CM019064.1 coordinate 913,797, forward strand.
GACCGTGTGCTCCTTACTTTGTGCCAGCTGCTACCAGATCAGGTCAGTGACCGTGGGCTCCTTAGTGTGTGCCGACTGCTACCAGATCAGGTCAGTGACTGCGTGCTCCTTACTGTGTGCCAGCTGCTACCAGATCAGGTCAGTGAGCGCAGGCTCCTTACTGTGCACCGGCTGCTGCCAGATTGGGTCAGTGAGTGCGGGCCCCTTACTGTGTGCTACCAGATCAGGTCAGTGAGAGTAGTGCGCCGGCTGCTCTCAGATCAGGTAGATTCAGGGCTGTGTGGTAAGATTGCACAAGAAGTGAGCAACTTGTGAACTAGCAAGGGGCTTCCATCCAGCCTGCTCCATAACACAAGTACCAAGATCTGTCACATCCTGACTCTAGTCATTAATCAACCCGGTTCTAAATTACCACAGTAACAGAGTCAGAAACCATGAGAAGAGCTGCAGGTTATATGTTTGAGTTAATTTGTCTATTGTTTCATTTGGTTACATAGAATAAAATAAAGACAGTTACAAAATGTGCCACTCTGGCACCCTCCAGAAAATCACAGTAAAGAGATATAAGAAAAGCATCTTAATACAGGGAAAATCACATACATGGAATAAGCTGGCGCTATCTAAATAAAGTATAGTAATAATATATTCATAAGATTCCCAGAGTTATAATCAAGAAAACCAAACGTATCTAATAATTGTGACAACACCATTTTTCCCCTAAAACAACAGCAAGCCACATTCAAAGCTCTCTTCCCTCTGCTCCCTGCATGAAACCCAGAAGAAACTCTTCACCATCATTTTCCCTCTGCTGTCCCACCCAAACCCTATCCTAATTATATAGCCTCCTTTTCTCCTTTGCTTCAATCCTCACTTGGTTTAACCTCATCATGCCCAAGCTCTTGGTCTATCATTATGCAGTGTCTGCTATATTCTCTCTGGGACTTTTCACCACACTCCCCCTGTTCCATTTTGTTTCGCTTGCCTTAGTCCCTTCGATTGTAAGCTCACGGGATGTCTAGCTTAGCACTTGTATAAAGTGCTGCATTTGCAGGACAATTATCCTACGGGCAGGGCCATCTATTCCTTATTTTTATTATTATGTCACCTGTCTGTGTTTGTGTCCCCATTGTAAAGCGCTACGGAATCTGTTGGCACTGTATAAGTAACTTAACTGTAACTGACGCTAACAGACATGTGCTTGAGGTGTGTTCAAGCTTCAAATAAAGATCTGCACTTCCAGGCCAGCCAGCAACCCCCCCAATTCTGCCCAGCTCTGTGTACTCCAACACATAGATAAGGGGGTAGTCAATTTAACTATTTTAGTCCCGTATATGATCCAAATCATGGATCACAAATCTCATAACAGTCAGACAAGGAAAAACTCTCACTGAGGAGAGAAAACCTGTCAGTGAACCTACCTAGGATTTAGTCTGACCACACTACACAATATTTATGAGGTTACATAACACCAACACAAAACTCTCACTTCAAGGAAAAGAAAACCCGAGAAACTATGAAAGAAGGTATATAAGACTATTATGGCCATGTCTTTTTTACGCTATCCTTACAACGCTTTTCTCAGGAGATGTAACCATAGCAACAGGTGGGAAATCAGAGGGGGAGAGAGAGATGCACAAGTCTGGCTATTCTCCTTGTGTTTCTGGGTGTTCTTAAATGCAATTTGTAAAGCGAAAAGAGGCACTTGATGAGCATTACTAGTACATACAAAGTGACTATTATAAAGATAATGACAATGATGATCATTTGAATTTTCTTGCCAAGTGATCCTAACCAGAATTCTACACCAAACGTCCATGTACAGATCTGTGTGGAAAAATGTTGGCCTGTTCTGCATTTAGCATTGAGAGATATGAAAGTGGAATCTGGGTGTTAAGCATGCACCCCACCCAATATGCCATAGCTATAACATAGAGCAAGAATGAGCAAATTAATTCCCATTTGTAGCAGTCTCTTCCTGGTTGTCCTCCGGTGACAACCGGCTTTGCGTTGCAGTCTGTTCCTGGTTGCCCTCTGGTGACAACCGCCTTTGTGTTACAGTCTCTTCCACAGCGCCTTTACTTTTCCCGTGTGAATCCATGTAGGACTGTTATCCGTTAAGATGACCATCCAGGTTACTGCGATCACGGTGCAAGGTGATTTTGAAGGGTGGATCCAACGTCTTGTCCTTGAAGATCCTCTTTACCAAGACTTGTATGGCTGCTTTGGGTTACCTGCAGGAAGAGAGGCAGAAATATCACCATAGATGCCATTCAATTCACTTACCAGTGCAGTTATGTATTCTGCCAGTATTAGAGATATGTCCTCTACCATACTCTGAGGTCCCTTACTTGCCCATGGAGTAGGAAATGGCCTACTCATAAGATTCTCAAATGGGGACAACCTTGTGGCATTATAGGGGGTCATCCTAATTTCAGCAAGGACTGTAGGCAAGTGACGAGGACAGCTATGGAAAGTTCCATTAGTGTTTTTCCTAGGTTTATCTTTGATAGTTCCATTTATTCTCTCAACTAACAATAATGGCTGTGGATGATATGGCATTTGGAACTTCCAGTCAATGAAGAGTAGTTTACAAACATTCTGAGTGAGGGCTGAGGTGAATGCCCAGATCACTATTTATCACTATGAGGCAGCCAAAACTTGGAATTATTTCCTGTGTGTGAAGTCAATCTGTAAGTAATGCATGACGCCATCTGGTGGGGATAAGTGTTGTTGTAAATTTTGGGGGTAGGCCTTGTGAGTTGTTGCATGTTGCATGTCAGGCATCTTTCTAGCGGTATAGATACTAAAGGCACTATACGCTAGTGAATGCTATCTGTAGCATTCAGGTGTGTAAGTGTTAACATCAGGCTAAGTGACTTTAATGTATGCCCCCATATTACCTTCCTAATGTTAAACCATGTAAAAATCCATTATCACGTCGGTGATTGTGCGAGTTACTGTACTTGCGCATCCTATACTTAGCATTAGGATAAGTGAGGTACTATAAAGTGCCAGGGCTAATTACCTCACCGATGGGCTAAAATATTTTTACTGTCACCTAGATGCTGGTGTTGATACAACTTTTGCAGAATAATTTAACACCCCCTAACCCCTCCAATAAATCAGATACTCCCTTTTCATCCCACAGTGATAACGGTGGCCCGACCTGCCGCTTTTGGCCGTTGGAAGCAGAGTGAGACTAAGCACAAATAGTCCCCAGTCTCCCTCCACGATCACTCCACGGCCTGGCAGTGTAAGCCTCCATGGAGTCCTATGGACTCCAGCAAGTGATACTCGCGGTGACACAGAAGTGCTACCGCAAGTTTCACCGAGGGTAGCACATTGGTTGCGGGGCAAGTTGCTGAAGTAAAGCCTGCCTCAGAATCTCATGCTATAATGAGGATGCTACGAGAAAAACTGCAGCGTACCCATTTTAGCATGAGGAAGGAAATAGGGTTCTAAGGAGGCTATGGGGGGGTTATTCAGAAAGCACCGACATGTCAACGACATTTCGGTGCTCTCTCGGTCCCTTTACTTCCGGGAATCACATTTTTCAACCCTGCGCTGAATTCAGAGTGCAGGGAAAACCCGCTGCAAACCTACCGCAAGCCCACCAAAAAAAAGCATCCGATACGATCTGAAGTATTGGGTCACTGGAACCATTGCAAAAAAACATGCCGAACACATCCGGGGAAAAACGCTGAGCCACCGAACACAGCGCAGACCAGCCATCGGAAAAAGCCGACAAGCTGACGAACGGGGTAAAAAGAAAAATTAAGAAAAACTTTGAAAGCATCAAAATTGAGACGCTGTTTGCAAAAAAACTACTGAACGGAAATGCCTGGAATTTACATATAAGATCCTATGAATGATAATAAAAAGGTCTGTTACAGAAAAAAAGAAAAACCGCTTTTAATAAAAAAAAAATCGGGAAATTATTTTTTGCAGAATAAATGCCTAAAAGATCCTAAAAAATAAAAATAAGTAAAGAGATTACTGCAGATTAAAAGAATAGACAGTTTATTAGATATTGTTTAAAAATGGGAATATTTTTAACATTGAAGCCTATGGGATTTGCCTGAATAAACCTGTCGAATGAAACCACTGAACATCAGGGCAATTCACTGACACTTCTCTGCTATTCGGTGTCTCTGAATAAATTAACCATTGCTTCTTTATGGGGATTTCACTGCTGCCGAACATGCACCATACTTGCTGGCGAACTGCCTGCTCTTTGAATAGGCGAATGGCCCCAAAATTGCACTGTATGGGGAAATTCCCTGTTCGGTAACATTTCGGGGCTAGATCGTCTCTCTCTCTGAATAACCCATTATGTCTCTGCACAGGAATTGGGAAATAACCCGTGTAAATGACCAATAAACAGACGACCACCCTTCCCTCCTTGTCTGACCAGCAAATGTCTTAATTTGATGCTTGGGTCTGAAGGAATGACAAATCAGGGTCCTGAAGTAAAGGCATCTTGCAAAGCTGGCATTGAGCACAAGGTTGGTTAGTGTAGTGTTGTGTAGCTTGTCTTGGCATAGTCAGGATTTCTGATCCCATTTAAGGTCAGGCGGAGATATCGGGATAACAATTTCATCATACAGACACAAACATTCAATCATAGAGATATAGGGTTCACACAAAGCACCACCCCAAGGGAATGGAAAAGACAAACCACGATTTTCAGTCTAATTGACCATGGACTCTGAATATAGTTGCGTGATGACCTCCGGCCACTCTTTCGATGAATAATTTTGCACTTTCCTCAAGGAAAGGTTCAGGGTCATCTGGTGGTTGACCATTTCATAACAGATCTAGGCACTTCTGCAACACATTTAAACTTAAGGTTAATGGTAGGTGGCTCGTTGAGCATCTGCTTGGATTTCTTATGGCTCATAATTGCTGCTGTAGCGAGCGAATGACTATTAAAAGCAAGAGAAAGCACTGGTAGAATAAACGAGACAAGAAGCACCAAATCACAATCAAGACAATGCATAAAATAACACGAACTGGGGACAGTGACGAGTCATTTACTCCCTGGATCCGCCCGGTGAGAATTCTACGTATTATAACAGCAAGTAGGTCTGATCCTATGCTTTATCTGTGTTCAGTGAGCGTCAGCTCCGGCAGTAAATAAAATAAGCGAGACACGATTCACAAGTACCAAGGGGTGAGCCACCAAAAAAAAATTACAATAGCTACTCGCCCCTTGTTGAGTCACCACTGATCTTGCACTTGTTGGAATGTGTCCACTGTAAACCTTATCATGTGATCACTCTTTATTCCCGACTAGAAACCATCAACCCAGTTCCAAATACCGCGGGACAGAGTCAGAAACCACAACACGAGGTGCAGGTTATGAGTCTCTTTAACTTGTCTATGGTTTCATTTGGTACATTGATAAATATAAAGACAGTTACAAAACATCCCACTGCGACACCTTCCAGCAAATCACAGTAAAGAGAGATACAAAACGCATCTTAATACAGCGGAAATCACATATATAGCACTTCTAATTATATACTCTTAAAATTCCCAGAGTTATAATCCATAAAACCAAACGTAACTAATAATTGTGATGGTAACAGACATGTGCGTGAGGTGTGCTCTAACGTGGAATAGAGATACCTTTAATAGAGAGCTTCTGTTTCTCTCCCTTTCACCTGCGTGCGCTTCAAGACATCTCTCCACGGATCCTGCGAGCCAGCTGCATGTCTTTGGGCATAATTGTGACCCTCTTGGCATGGATGGCGCACAGGTTGGTATCCTCGAACAAACCCACCAGGTATGCCTCGCTGGCCTCCTGCAGAGCACCGACTGCTGCACTCTGGAAGCGCAGGTCAGCATTGAGGTTCCGTGCGATCTCCTGGACCAGACGCTGGAAGGGCAGTTTGCGGATCAGCAGCTCCGTGGACTTCATGTAACTCCGGATTTCACGGAGGGCCGCAGTGCCTGGGCGGTAAAAGTGAGGCATCTTCAATCCCCCGGTGGATTTGGTGCTCTTCCTCGCAATCTTAGTAGTTAGCTGGTGACGGGATGTCTTGCGTCCAGTAGCTCTGAAGGCGACTTGCTTGAATCTAGCCATGCTGATACAATGGGCGCAATGATAAAGAGCAGGGAGTGAGGCTCTGCTTTTATACACAGAGCCGCGTTCTCATTGGCTGCTCAAAAGCAGTTTCATCGCTTGAAACACGCATTTCCCCATGTTCTCTCAAGACGCCTGCGCTCGAGGCCGCATTCTCATTGGATATCGGCTGCTCATTTCAAAAAGGCCCAACCAAAACCTGCTGCCTGACCGTTCAGGAGCTGCGTCCCACCTCACCATGGGTTACCTGGTTGCTCCCTCTGCATTGCACAGTGTTTAATTCCGGCTGCTGACAGTCACTGTGTACAAACACAAGTTATACAATGTTGCAAGGTGAAGCTGCAGGCATGAATCGGTGTGACGTCATTCTACCTGCCCAGGTAACGCCTGATTTTGCAGGACAACCTGTGAAGTTAACTCTTTCCTGCCTTTAGGCTTGTTTAAGCTCTGCTTCTGTGCGCTGTGCAGTTTAACCCTTTTCCCACCTACAACTTCTTACATACCAAATTAGCACTTGAAGGGAGACCCGTAACGGCAGGATTCCATTCATTGTGTGAGTACGAGCCTTCACAGCAGCTCAGTTTCAGGTTTACAATCTGTGTCTGCATTTCCATCTCTTCTCTCGTACCTCATCCTTGCAGACCTTAGAAAGTCATACAGGCTTATTCAAAAAGAACCAGAATTTCGGTGCTCTTTCGTTCCCCTCAGTTCAGTGGAATCAATTTCCCCGACCCTGCAGTGAATTCAGCATTCAGCGCAGGGTCCTCGAAGTGTAGGGAGAATCCGCCGAACGCATCCGAAAAACCACCGCAAAAACCACTGAATCAAACGAAAACAAAGCCACAAAAATTGCCGAATCGATCGTTAAAACCATCAAACGTATTTGAAAAACGCCAAACAAAACACTGAATCAATCCAAAAACCTGCCAAATCAATTCGTAAAATCCGTGGAAAAAATACTGAAATCGATCGGACGACCCACCGGACAGAGCACTGACCAGCTGCTGGAAAAAGCCAACAAGCGAACGAAATGTTAAAAAAAAAAAAAAAAAAAAAAAAAGCTGCAGCTTTTAAAAGCTGTTTCCGAAAAAACTACTGCATGAACATTCCTTGAATTAATATATCAGGTCGTATGAATAATAATAAAAAGGTCTGTTACAGAAAAAAAAACGCTATTTAAATAAAATCATAACAAAATTTCACCAAACAAATCCCGAAAAATGCCTAAAAAAAATCAATAAATAAAAAGACTTTTTGCTGCAGATTAAAATAATAAACAGTTTATTAGATATTGAGTTAAAACGGGAATATTTGTAACACTGAAACCTATGGGATTTGCCTGATTGAGGCCAGTGTCAGACGAGCGCAGCGATCATGTCCGTGTTGCCGCACATTCTTTTTTTTTTCAATATAAAGTTTTATTGAGCACCTTCAGGAATGTACAGCACAACGAAATATATCCATGGCAACAGAGGTCACGTAGGACCATCCAACAACATAAGTCACATAAGTACATCAGACAAACCTATTTCCGATACGGCACATTTTACATATTATCAACAGAACATAACAATAAAACAAAACACAAAGACAGAAAAGGGAAAAATAAAGGCAAATAATCAAACTCAGCATGGTTAGAGAGGTATTAAGGCGTTCTCCTGGAGGATCTATAGGACACCCAACCATCCCATATGGCGTGATATCGTGGGAGAGCATTACGGGCGGAGGCGAACATCTCCTCATATTTACATATACCATCTAAATGATTTAAGACCTCTGGGAGTGAAGGAATTGAAGGAGATTTCCAGTGGCTGGCCAGCACCAATTTAGCGATCCCCAGAATTGCTGAGATCAGACCCTGCGGGGGTAATTGAATGGTAATAGGGATGAAATGTAAGAGGTAAATTTCTGGTAGTGGAGAAATATCTAGGGAGGTATATAATTGGATTAAGCAATGAATTTCAGCCCAATAGCGTCCCAGTTTCGGGAAAGACCAAAAGATATGAAGGAACGAATCTTTGTGTATAGAACAGCGCCAGCAGACATCAGTACTAATGAATACATGGTGTAATCTAGCAGAGGTAAAATACCAGCGATACAGTAATTTAAGATGTGCTTCTCTCATGCCGGTACTCCTAGAGAGCCGGTGCACTGAAGACGTGGCATAAAACCAGTTCTCTTGAGGAAAGGTCAAATTTAATTCTTTCTCCCATCTCAACATATATGGCAATTTATGCATCTTACAAGGAGACACTAAGCTTCGGTAGCACAGGGACAATGGTTTTGTTAAGCATTTCTTACCTAAGCAAAGCTTTTGGAAGGCTGTGGTATCCGTCATAGGGATTGCTCCAACTTTTTGAGACAATAGAATATGTTTAATACGGAGGTAAGTGAACAGTTCGTTCAAAGGGATACTATATTCTTGAACCAAGTCCAGAAATGGCTTAATTACTGTCAGAGTGAGGAGGTGCTGGACAAGGGTCACACCTTGGAGCATTCAGGAGGCAAGATGTAAATCAGGAGACAATCTACTTAAAAAGCTAAGGGGTGCAAAGCTAAGCAGCCGAAAGGGCTTGACTAACGGTCTACCCCATTGGCGCCAAGTCAGGACTGAAAGATACGAGGAAGGGAGTATCCCCTCCATTTTGCTTCTAGGGAGAAGGTCATACCACATAAAGTCATGGATAGAGTTGGGGCAACAACAGTATTTTCTAAGCGTAGCCATAAAGGGGGTTCTGAGGCGTGCAGCGCGGAAAGCAGTTGGGCTAACGAGGAGGCTCTGTAATATTTCAGAAGGTCAGGGAATCCGAGCCCACCCAGCATGGTTGGGGCCGTGATCGTATTAGCTGAGATCCTAGGGGGTTTACGTTTCCATATATGGGCAAACAAAATTTTTTGCATCCGCATCAGGATATGTGCGGGAGGAAGGCCGGGACATTACGAAAATAATAAAAAATTTGTGGGAGGATCGACATTTTTAACCTCCCTGGCGTTATTCCCGAGTGTGACTCGGGGTTAAATTTCACTACCGCGAACGGTAACCCCGAGCCACACTTGGGCTGGATGCATACTCACCTCCTCCTGGCTCTCTCGCTGTCCCCCGCAGTGTGATCGAGGCGAGCTGCTTCCTGGTAAGGTTCCCTACAAGTCACACGATGCACGGGGGCGGGACCAGCAGCAAACTTAGAAAAAATTCATAAAACACTGTAATCCAAAGTGCAATGTTTATGAACGGCCACTAGGTGGCACTACGGGATTAGAAACAAACCATACATCATCTCACCCTTGTTTTCAGACAGATTTCAGTGTTTTTGTTGTATTTTATTGAATATCATTTATTTGCATTATTTTGGATAATTATTTTTGGGATAATATATTATTATGTCGTGTTTCAAACTTTATCGGATTTTTATTTATTTATTTATATATAAAAGGATTTTACCAGTAAGGACTCTTGATTGCACGGATTTCAGTGCATGATTCCTAATTATTACAGGCTAACTATGTACAAAAACACGTTTCCTTTAAAAAAAAATTGAGATGCTTTTAGACACGAAATTTTGAAAAAATTCAACTGCCAGGGAGGTTAAAGAAGCCATACGGCCTAACGAGGACAGATCCACCATATGCCACGACTGCAGTTGTCGTTCAATAGACTGCATGAGAGGAAGAAAATTATGCTTGATTATGGAGCTCCTATTTTTTGACAGGAATATGCCCAGGTATTTAATAGAGTCCGAATGCCAAACAAACGAATATTGACTCGAGGGTAATTAACGAGGAACCAGGAATATATAAAGGAAGAGCCTGGATCTTATTAACATTATTTTTATAATACGAAAGCTGACCATATTTTCCTAGCAAATTAAAAGAGGGGGTAAGGAAGTCTCCAGAGTAGATAGGTAGAGGAGAATGTCATCTGCAAATAAAGCAAGCGTCTGTTCTCCCGCAGGGGTAGGTAGGCCAGAGATAAATGGATTTAATCTAATATGGGATGCTAAGGGCTCTAAGGCCAAAACAAAAATCAATGGAGATAAAAGGCAACCCTGACAGGTGCCGTTAGTAATTGGGAATGAAGGAGACAGAAACTCATACATAACACTTTTGCCGAGGGAGCGGAGTACAGAACCATAACACTTTGTATAAACAAGGCAGGAAACCCAAAGGCCTCCAGTGTGAGGCGCAGAAACCCCCCAGTGCATGTGATTGAAAGCCTTTTCTGCATCTAAAGACAACAGGAGCCACGGGGCTCCAGATCAGTGAGCTAGATCTATCATGTCAAATAAGCGAAGAGTGTTATCACATGTTTGCCTCCCATGCACAAATCCCGTCTGATCTCGATGAATCAATTTAGGGAGCAGAGGCGCGATGCGTGAGGCCAGCAATTTTGCGTAGAGTTTAATATCTACATTCAGTAAGGATATGGGGGGAAATTTGTGCAGTGAGTGGGCGGTTTGCTCGGTTTAGGAAGAATTACCACGGTAGCCATAAGCATCTCTGGAGGAACCGTGCCATTAGTTTTAATATTATTAAATAACGCAGTCGGGTAGTGTCATGGAACGGACATAGGGGCTCTGACCAGCGAGCCCCAGAACTAACAGCCTGGGACATTTCAAAGACCTTTTTCTTTATTTGAGACTCTTTCGGTTTTGCGTGTTGAAATTAACAGTTATACCTTTTCTAGATGTGGTTTTATTGGTGTGATGTATTACCATGTATCCTGTATTGTATGAGTGTGGATTCAGATGTGTAATTGTGTGATGCATTTAAAGGTATTATATTTCCCCTTGGTTGCTAGGAGTGAAAGGCTGTGTTGAAATTCAATTGTATGCTAATTTCTGTGTACATTAGCTCTGTGTGTGTGTGTGTAATCTGATGATGCAAGCATGCCATTGTATGCAAATTGAGTTCCCATTCAAGCCTGGGCATGTCTCCTTTGTGTGTGAGATGTTTAAATGCGTGTCCCTTTTGAGTAAAAAGTCAGTTCCACTGCGTTTGACTTGAAGCATACAGCCTCGTTTGGTGTTGTCATTTCATAGCTAAAATCACAGTGCAGGAGACACTCTGCGGTCTCCTAGCTCCCCACTATGCAGAACGGGTCAACTTAATTCGGCAACACCATCTCGCCAAGTAACGCCAGGGTCATCTCAGGCCGCTCGAGACGCCCGGTAGCGTGACACTCGGTAGTCGGGCCTGGCGCCATCAAGAGGGGGTCAGATTGGAGCACACCCGCAGACGGATAACACCCCATTCCGTCACAGGTAGGAACAAGCAATGGAGCGAATTTTTGATAGCCATCAGGACCAGGTGCTTTACCCTCCGGGAGAGCATATATTCCTTTACTAACTTCCTCTTCAGTGAAAGGAGCCAGCAGGGTAGCTTGTTGAGAGGGCGATAATGTCGGTAGGTGTGCCTCTGCTAAAAAGGCAGTGATGTCTGCAGATGGGGGGGCGGGGTGGAACCACCGTGTCAGATTTAAGGTTACAAAGAGAGCTATAATAATTGGAAAATTCCGAAACAATCAGCGTCGGATTTCGCACCGTGTGGCCCCATGAGCTTTCAATATGGGTGATTTTAGTATGGACGCGTTGAGCTCTAAGCTTGGATGCCAGTAATTTCCCCCGCCTTATTACCCTGAGTATATGATGCATAATTAAGTTTATGCAATGAGCGTTCCATAACTTGTAGGTTCAAGTAATCCAGGTCCCTCCTCAAGGAAAATAATTCAGAGGCAAGTGTTGAGGTCGGTGTTATTTTATTTTGGGATTCTAAGATGGAAATTTGCTGCAAGAGAGCCGTCGTCTTAAGAGCCCACTGTTTTTTCCTATAAGCCCCTTGTTTAATAAAGTGACCTCTAATAACCGCTTTGTGAGCCAGCCACACAGAGGAGACCGCCACCTCCGAGGTGTTTAATCTAAAATAGTCCTCCAGAACTGCAGCCGCTCTATCCCTCCCATCTGAGTCAACAATCAAGGAGTCTTTTAACCGCCACGAGCCCATACCTCTAGCTGGGAATTTTGCTTGAAAGGAGAGTATCAGGGAGCACATGGTCAGACCACGTTACGGGTCCTATCTTAGCATCCAAAAGGTGGGGGACCATGGACCGGTTTATGAGACATAAATTAATCCTGCTGTAAGAGGAGTGCACTTTGGAGAAAAAGGTATAATCTCTGACCTGGGGATGAGAAATGCGCCAAGCGTCATACAAATCAGCAGAGTTCAAAAATTCAGTGAAGCGTCTGTCATGGAGCTGACGTGGCGCTCCGCGCTTCAAACCCCAAGAGGCTTTATGCTCAATTATATCGTGTGATTTTAAATATATTTTACATTGTTTGGTTTTAGTTTAAATTAGTGTAAATTGCGTAGCTTTAGTTTTAAATATATTTCTTTAGGTAAAAATGTGTTTGTTTTTTTAAAGATACTACCTGCAGCGAGTTCAAATGCTTTCTTTCGTATAGATTGTAAAATAGGTTTGAGTAATTTGTGATTAGGCAAAAGGTTTTTCTCTTTGTTCATCTGCTATCTGTTTACATGTCTCAGAGGTTGGGAGTCACCATTGTCTCAGCCAAAACCTAATTGATTTCCTTTACAATAGATTATGTACAGTTGTGTTCAAAATTATTCAACCCCCACTGAAATTGAGTGTTTTGGCCAGGTTTGACATTGATTTTGATCATTAGGAAGCTACGCCCCTTATCCCACGCTTCCTCATTGAAATTGCTAGCCTTGCCAATTGCAGACCTGCTTTCTGAAACTCCTGAGATCCTTGTCTGGAACCCCTCTGTACCATAGACATTCATGCTTTCCCTCTGCTCTGATTCTACATTTATTACCGGTATCCTCCTTGTCCCCCCTGTACCCCTCTGTTATACTGCTTGACTACCTGTGTACCAGACCCTTGCTTAACCCTTATTGCCAATTTGCCTGCTCCATCTGTACCATTGCCTGGAATATATGTTCTCTGGATCCTTTGTATTATATTTATCCAGTTCTCCCATTCCCACTACCCCTAGCTTCCTTCAATGGTTTTGTTCTGAACCTTCTGTATGATTTCTTGTCTGTTTATTTGTTGCTAAAAATAAACCCTGTTACCCTGTATCCTGCCTAATCTGCTATATTTACTGCACCTTGGGCTCACACCCACACTTCTGCACATATGCTAGGCCAGGGTCGTGACAATGGGATGCTGTCATATTCTGAAGAAGGACCTGGTACACCCATTACTGTAGCATCATCCCTGTCAGTGGAGGTTGTAGGCAATGACATGCCAGGACATATAGTGGGGGTAGAGACAGATGAGGAGGAGTAGGACCTATGCAAAGTGTTATGCAAACGGGATGCATGGCAGGTGGTCATATGTCGCCTCAAGCACGTGGTACCCAAGCGTGGGATGTCTTTCCCACACTTGATCCTCATCTGACATAGATTACAAATAGCAATGGTGCGGTCTGCTGCACATTTCGTATAGAACTCCCAGACATCAGACTTCCTGTACATGTGCTTTGAGACAACAGCGCTCTGCACCTGAGCAGCGGTGACTTCTGATGCCTTGGACTGGCTACGGTTGCAGTACCTTTACCTTCTCCAGTCATTCTCAAGGTTTTCACCTCTTTCTGAATAGCCCTGAATCAGGGTTATTCAGAGAGCGGTGAAAAGCAGGAGAATGACTGGAGAATGGAAAATTCTAGGTCAAAATAGCCGATTTGGAAAGTGAGATGAATGGGAGAATTTTTCTGGTTTGGCTATTTTGACCTAGAATTTTCCATTCTCCAGTCATTCTTCTGCTTTTCACCGCTCTCTGAATAACCATGTGTGAAAACAAGTCTAGGTACAAGGACCCAGGACTGTAGATTCTTCATTTAAGAAGTCTCTTCCAATGCAATTTAGAAGGCATATTGTTAGATAATTGTTCTGTATAAAGGAGCGAGAGGTCTGTGGGAACATAATCGGCTTTCAGTCAGTCCTTACTCGCATTGTCTGTCCTTCTGATGCATTAAATGCCTGAAGCCTCGTCTTTGGGAGCTAGGAGGTTTTCTTGCTGTTTTGCAGTGGTATATCTGGCTCTGATACTAACCAGTGCCTCACCAGCCACTGACCGCACCGCACGTCACTGGATTCTACATGCTGTCAGGAGGCATTTATCATGCAATGCCCTCAGCCTTAATTAATATATGTGTGCATATAAACATGGATAATACGGCCACCTGGGAGGATTTTAATAATGCAGGGTGTGAGGGCTCTTCACTGGATGTGTTCATACTTATACAAGCCTGTGAGGGCAGGGGATAGGTATGGCCCGGCACTCTGACTGGAGAAAAAAATGTTCTGTCTTGTACACAACCACTTTAGCGCTGGGTCTCAGCCCGGGTGTAACGGTTTGAATATCGCTTCAGGTGATAATCCTTGCACGATATGCCTTTTAAAATAGATTGGTGCCAATAATTCATTAAAAGCGAAGCAAAGGTTGTACAATCAATGCTGTCATTAACATGTGCTCAAGTGAGCACCAAGATACAACACAATTTAGTTGCTAAGTCTCTGCAGCAATAATTATTAACTGCTATATATAACACCTCTATCTAAACCATTTATATTAAAAGTTAAATCGGCTGATAACATTTTAGACAATATATAAGCAAGTAATAAAAACACATACAGGGTTATTCAGAGAGCGTGAAAAGCAGGAGAATGACTGGAGAATGAAAAATTCTAGGTCAAAATAGCCAATTTGGAAAGTGAGATGAAAGGGAGAATTTTTCTGGTTTGGCTATTTTGACCTAGAATTTTTCATTCTCCAGTCATTCTCCTGCTTTTCACACTCTCTGAATAACCCTGATAGGTTTTAAAAGTATTTACTTTGGTAGGATTTTAAAAAAAAAGGTAATTAAAAGCAATCTAAATCATCTGGTCTGGAGACAAATTAATTATACGATTAATATTTAACTATTAAAAGACTCTCCCTAGAGATTACACTAAAATAACCCCATGGTCCTTGAGTTTAAAATAATGATAGCTCTCCCCAGAGATTAAAATATAAAGGCCCTATTACAATCTTCGTGTAAACATTTGCGCCGGCACAAAAACACATTAACGCGAGGGGTAAAACAATTTGTGCAGAACGTCGTATTACATTGCTGCGCAACAAACACGCGTTATCGTCTACCGCGGGTGAACCAGCGTGATCCCTGCGCGAGCTTACTGTACTTTGCGCATCCTATACTTAACATTGTGAGCGCAAATGCGTTTGTGCGCTGGTACGCGGATGGTATTACAATCTATGCGCAGTTTGTAACGCACAGCCTTTGCGCGCATAATTTTAGCAACTCCTAAAAGCTGGTGTTAATGGCAAATCTGACGGATCTGACCGAACCCAAATACACCAGCCCAAAAAAATACACAGCAAAGTATAGTTACACATTCTACACATACCCAAACAATAAAATGGAGAAGTTGTGTGTTTTTATTATTGCTGCAGCATATATGCTCAGATTGACTTTGACAGGCGCAAAAACTTAACATGAGATAATTATGGTTCTTAATTCTGATTGGCTGCATCGTGTGAAAAAAAACAGTTAACACACTGATTTCTGCATGCAACGTTGCTGCGCGAGTATTTTTGGGCGTTCGTTTAATGCGCATTATTTTTTTGACGGATGAAAAAATGCGCGAGGATTGTAATTCCAGCGTTGATTTAAGCGTTTTTAACGCTTGGCGCACAAATTAACGCATTGCCTGTGCATTTTTGCGTGAAGAATGTAGTAGGGCCCTAAGCTGGCTCCCTCTGATTAGGTCATAGGGAGCGCCGGATGACTGGGGGCTGTGCACAGGAGTGGTAGGGGTGCCTCTCCGACCCGCAAGGAGCAGGAGATGAGGATCAGGGTAGAGAGCCCGGGCATGGCTCCGGGTCGCTGTCACCTCATTGAGTCTGACATACCGGGGCCTGTGGTGAGCTCCCCATCTCTGCCGCTCTCCTCTTTCCGGGGGGTGGGCCCTGACATCACAGGGAGGAGTAGCAGGACTCCATGAATGAAACTGAAGGACGGGAGTGGCAGCTCATAGGGTACATTGGCCTTGCCTTCCTGAACTTTCCAAAAAATAACATCACTGCTCTTCGTGGCCAGCAAACCAGCCTGGGGACTGTTTGGATATCACCTCTGTGAGGGACTCCAGCAGCCAGCAAGGAGACCTAAAACAATCTGGCACCAGAGCCTTGGATCCACCCAGCTTGCTAAGTACAGCCTACGCCATTGCAGATGCCAGCTGAAGTGCCCAGTGAGGATGGTGGAATCCTGAATAAAGTCATGACAACATGTTAGTGATTGGAAAAACATTTAAACCTAATTTTTTTCTAAATGTTAATGGGTTAGATTGATTTTAGGAAGGGAGCTCTGAAAATATTAATCCGCAGAAGTAAAGACAGCAGAAACCACTGACAGAGAATCCATAGGAGTGGAGGTAACTGCAGGAGGAATGCAACAAGTTTGAAGCTAGCAATGTCTGCAGTTGTTTGACTAAACGTATCCATGCTGCTTTTCCAAATAAGCCTGCATGGAGGTTAGGGGATGACTTAAACCCACATGCTGCATTTGTCCCTCTTGTAGTGTCAGGTGGAACACATTGAGTTACATTGAGTACATTTAACATACCTAAGGGCTTCCATTGCTGTGGAAACAGTTTAAATTGTAAAAACACAAAAAGCCACAAGCAAATTTTAAAAGAATTTGAGGCCAATAAGAAAATATATAAGATCAGCATGTGACTTGTTACATGCTTTACGAGCCATGTGATCTACCTTCTAATCTGCCCGTGTGGCCTAATGTATGTAGGACCTACTATACGACCTCTTAATTAAAAGAATACAGGAACACGTGAGAAATATTAAGAATGGAGCAGAGAATCACAGCGTATCCCTACATTTTAAAAAAATGCATAATAAGAACCCAGAGGGACTCAAATTTATGGCCAATAAGAAAGTTAAAAAAAAATTGGAGAGGGGGTAATTATGAGAAAAAGATCGGTATGGAGGAAAGGAAGGCAATTTATGAATTAAACACCTTAACTCCACATGGTCTAAATTTAGACTTTGAATTAACTCATTTTTTAAAAGAGTGAAATTTTTAAATACCCTACTTTCTTCCAAAGAATTAATTCTTTGGCTCCTCAATTTTAGTGGTAGATCCTTATCATACCCAAAACCATATAGACTATCGATATACCTTTGGAAAGTGCCGATTCCCTCCAGACCTAACATACCATAACTTGCGGTTATCACTCTATAAAGCTATAATTAGTCTCCATAAAAACGCCATAAGGAAAAAAAAAAAGAGAAACATTTTTTTTTTAGTACTTTCCATCAAAACACGATAACTATTGTTGGATTTAGCGTATAGTGCAGTGATGGCGAACCTATGGCACACGTGCCACACCCGGCAAGTGATGCCGACTGGGTCGGCACGCGAGCCATAGACTTGCCTCACTGCTGCTCCAAGCATCTTCCTCCCAGCGAGTACGGGAAAATTATGCTGCCCGCGCTCATTAAAGTCCACCAGCCGCGAGATTGCAGCGTTAACTCCGGAGTTAACGCTGCAATCTCGCGAGATCGCGGCTGGTGGACTTCAACAAACGGCCGGGCAGCATCATTTATCCATGCATGCTGGGAGGAAGACGCTCGGAGTGGCAAGTGAGTTGGGGGCATATCCATGAGATCTGGGGCATATCCATGTGAACTGGGGCATTATCCATTTGCACTGGGGGCATATCCATGAGAGCTGGGGGCATATCCATGTGAGCTGGGGGCATATCCATGTGAGCTGGAGGCATTATCCATGAGAGCTGGGGGCATTATCAATGAGAGCTGGGGCATTATCAATGAGAGCTGGGGCATTATCCATGAGAGCTGGGGGCATTATCCATGAGAGCTGGGGGCATTATCAATGAGAGCTGGGGCATTATCCATGAGAGCTGGGGCATATCCACGAGAGCTGGGGCAATATCCATCCATGTGTGAGCAGGGGGCAATATCCATCCATGTGTGAGCTGGGGGCCAATATCCATCCATGTGTGAGCTTTGGGCAATTATATCAATGTGAGCTGTTGCCAATTATAGCCATGTGTGAGCTTGGGGCAATTATAGCCATGTGTGAGCTTGGGGCAATTATATCCATGTGTGAGCTTGGGGCCAATTATATCCATAGAAACATAGAAAATGTCGGCAGATAAGAACCTTTCGGCCCATCTAGTCTGCCCAATTACATGGATACTTTACCTGGATTTATCTCTTGTTTAGGATAGCCTTATGCCTATCCCATGCCTGCTTAAATTCAATTACTGTTTTGGCCTCTACCACTTCTACTGGAAGACTGTTCCATGTATCCACCACCCTCTCAGTAAAATAATGCTTCCTGATGTTACTTTTAAACCTTTGCCCCTCTAATCTAAGACTATGTCCTCTTGTTTTGCTACTTTGTTTCCTTTTAAATATATTCCCTTCCTCTACCTTGTGGATTCCCTTTACGTATTTAAATGTTTCTATCATATCTCCTCTGTCTCGTCTTTTTTCCAAGCTGTACATGTTAAGATCATTAAGCCTTTCCTGGTAACTTTTCTCCTTCAAGCCGTTCACCATTTTCAGCCCTTCTCTAAACTCTCTCTAAGATGTCTATATCCTTCTGGAGATACGGTCTCCAGTACTGCACACAGTACTCCAAGTGAGGTCTCACCAGTGCTCTGTACAGTGGCATGAGCACTTCCCTTTTCCTACTGCTAATACCTCTCCCTACACAACCAAGCATTCTGCCAGCATTTCCTGCTGCTCTATTACATTGACTACTTACCCTTAGATCCTCTGCAATAATAACCCCTAAATCCCTTTCCTCAGATGTATCAAATATTCTATATTCAGCCCTTGGGTTTTTACGTCCCAGGTGCATTATCCTGCATTTATCCACATTAAAACTCAATTGCCACAGCTCCCACCATTTTTTTAGTTTACCTAAATCATTTGTCATTTGGCTGATCCCTCCAGGAATGTCAACCCTGTTGCAAATCTTTGTGTCATCAGCAAAAAGACATACTTTACCATTAATACCTTCTGCAATATCACTAATAAAAATATTAAAGAGAATGGGTCTGAGTACTGACCCCTGAGGTACCCCACTGGTAACAAGACCTTGCGCCGAATAAACTCCATTTACCACAACCCTCTGTTGCCTGTCACTCAGCCACTGCCTAATCCATTCAACAATATTGGAATCCAAGCTCAAAGATTGCAATTTATTGATAAGCCTTCTATGCGGAACAGTATCAAAAGCCTTACTGAAATCTAAATAAGCAATGTCTACTGCACCACCTGTGTCTATTATTTTTGTTACCCAATCAAAAAAATTAATAAGATTAGTTTGGCATGATCTCCCTGAGGTAAACCCATGTTGTTTCTGATCCTGTAATCTATGTATTTTTAGATGTTCAACAATCCTTTCCTTAACATGGTTTCCATTAATTTCCCCACTACTGACCTAAGACTAACTGGCCTATAGTTTCCCGATTCCTCCCTACTACCCTTCTTGTAAATGGGCACAACATTTGCTAATTTCCAGTCTTCTGGGACGACTCCCGTTAACAGATTTATTTAACCAATCCTTGTTAACGGTTTTGCTATTACACCACTGAGCTCTTTTAATAACTTAGGGTGGATCCCATCAAGCCCCATTGATTTATTTGTCTTTACTTTAGACAGCTGCTGTAGAACCTCCTCCTCTGTAAACTGATATGTAAATGTCTCTTTAGTGTTCTCTCCTAACTGAGGTCCCTTTCCTTCCTTTTCTTCTGCAAAGACTGAACAAAAATATTCATTGAGGCAGTCAGCGAGACTTTTATCCTCTTCTACATACCTTCCTTCCTTTGTTTTTAATCTAACTAATCCTTGTTTTACTTTTCTTTTCTCGTTTATGTATTTAAAAAATGTTTTGTCCCCCTTTTTTACTGACTGAGCTATTTTCTCTTCTGAATGTAATTTATTTATCAAGGAATGGATTTTACTAGGAAGGATACATTGAGATTTCTCTCGTTTTCAAGTATGTCCTGGGTTCAAGAACATTGAAGTGTTACAGTTACAGAAATACAAAGTAATACAATGCAAGATATTAAGAAACACAAATATACAGATTAACAGAAAATAAATATGTAGGAAATATAGTCACTATGTTACATGTTTACAGGCGCATTCTGTATTGAAATATGTTAGTAAGGAGCTCTTGAGTGATTTAAGACTGGTGGAAGATTTGATGGTGTCTGGGGGGTTATTCCATAATTGTGGTGCTCTGTAGGAAAATGAGGACCGAGCCACTGTCTTTTTGTATTGTGGTATTGCAAGTAAGGTGCTGGTCCTGGATCGGAGGTTATAGGATGAGGGAGCTGCTGGGGGAAGCAGTCTAGTCAGGTAGGGTGGCAGCTTCCCAGAAATGCTCTTAAACACCAGGCTGGAAAGGTGAAGGGTGCGTTTAGACTCCAGCGATGGCCAGTTTAGCTCTTTTAACATGTCACAATGGTGGGTCATGTAGTTACATTGTAATGCAAAGCGGCAGAATGAGTTATACAATGTAGTAAGTTTCTGAAGGTGTGTTTGTGGGGCCGCTGCATACACTACATCTCCGTAATCAATAGCCAGCATAAGCATTTGTTGTACAATCTGCTTTCTTACCGCAGGGCTCAGTCAGGATTTGTTGCTGTACAAGGCACCTAGTTTGGGGTAAAGTTTCGATGAGAGTTTTTCGATGTGGGGGCCAAAGGATAGATTAGGGTCCAACCACATACCTAGATATTTGAGAGAAGTGACTGTGGTCAGCGTGCCATTTGATTTTGTCTCAACACATAGATGGAGATTTTCAATTTGTGTAGTTTAGGTGCTGTTCCAAAGAGCATCGTTACAGTTTTGTCAGTATTTAAAAAAAGTTTGTTGTGTTTGACCCACTTTTCTACCTCTGTGACTTGTTCTTGCAGCACGGCCTCCAGCTGCGGGAGATTTGGTTTTCTGGTATAGATTACAGTGTCGTCTGCGTACACTATGCGATACATAAATGAGAAAAGAAAAGTAAAACAAGGATTAGTTAGATTAAAAACAAAGGAAGGAAGGTATGTAGAAGAGGATAAAAGTCTCGCTGACTGCCTCAATGAATATTTTTGTTCAGTCTTTGCAGAAGAAAAGGAAGGAAAGTGACCTCAGTTAGGAGGAAAAACTAACGAGACATTTACATAGGAGTTTACAGAGGAGGAGGTTCTACAGCAGCTGTCTAAAGTAAAGACAAATAAGTCAATGGGGCCTGATGGGATCCACTCTAAATTATTAAAAGAGCTCAGTGATGTAATAGCAAAACCGTTAACAGGAGTCATCCCAGAAGACTGGAAATTAGCAAATGTTGTGCCCATTTACAAGAAGGGTAGTAGGGAGGAATCTGGGAACTATAGGCCAGTTAGTCTTAGGTCAGTAGTGGGGAAATTAATGGAAACCATGTTAAAGGAACGGATTGTTGAACATCTAAAAACACATAGATTACAGGATCAGAAACAACATGGGTTTACCTCAGGGAGATCATGCCAAACTAATCTTATTGATTTTTTTGATTGGGTAACAAAAATAATAGACACAGGTGGTGCAGTAGACATTGCTTATTTAGATTTCAGTAAGGCTTTTGATACTGTTCCGCATAGAAGGCTTATCAATAAATTGCAATCTTTGAGCTTGGATTCCAATATTGTTGAATGGATTAGGCAGTGGCTGAGTGACAGTCAACAGAGGGTTGTGGTAAATGGAGTTTATTCGGCGCAAGGTCTTGTTACCAGTGGGGTACCTCAGGGGTCAGTACTTGGACCCATTCTCTTTAATATTTTTATTAGTGATATTGCAGAAGGTATTAATGGAAAAGTATGTCTTTTTGCTGATGACACAAAGATTTGCAACAGGGTTGACGTTCCTGGAGGGATCAGCCAAATGACAAATGATTTAGGTAAACTAAAAAAATGGTCGGAGCTGTGGCAATTGAGTTTTAATGTGGATAAGTGCAAGATAATGCACCTGGGACGTAAAAACCCAAGGGCTGAATATAGAATATTTGATACATCTGAGGGTTGGGATTTAGGGGTTATTATTTCAGACGATCTAAGGGTAAGTAGTCAATGTAATAGAGCAGCAGGAAATGCTAGCAGAATGCTTGGTTGTGTAGGGAGAGGTATTAGCAGGAGGAAAAGGGAAGTGCTCATGCCACTGTACAGAGCACTGGTGAGACCTCACTTGGAGTACTGTGTGCAGTACTGGAGACCGTATCTCCAGAAGGATATAGACATCTTAGAGAAAGTTCAGAGAAGGGCTACTAAAATGGTGTACGGCTTGAAGGAGAAAAGTTACCAGGAAGGGCCTAATGATCTTAACATGCACAGCTTGGAAAAAAGACGAGACAGAGGAGATATGATAGAAACATTTAAATACGTAAAGGGAATCCACAAGGTAGAGGAAGGGAGTATATTTAAACGGAAACAAAGTAGCAAAACAAGAGGACATAGTCTTAGATTAGAGGGGCAAAGGTTTAAAAGTAACATCAGGAAGCAATATTTTACTGAGAGGGTGGTGGATACATGGAACAGCCTTCCAGTTGAAGTGGTAGAGACCAAAACAGTGATTGAATTTATGAATATTGTGAATAGCAGGGGGCCTAGTATTGAGCCTTGGGGTACACCGCAAGTGACTGGGAGGGGGAGGGAGGAGCTGCCAGAAATTGACACATATTGTGATCGGTCGGATACATATGATTGAAACCAGGTTAGCGTGCGATCACCAATGCCAGAGTTTATAAGTTTTTCGAACAAGATGCCATGGTCTACTGTGTCAAAGGCCTTGGCAAAATCAAGGAAGATGGCTCCAGTTAGGTTTCCTTGTTCCATCCCAGCTTGGATATCATTGCAGACTTTTAAAAGGGCGGTTGTAGTTGAGTGATTTGGACGAAAACCTAATTGATCTGGGGTTAAGTAGTTCCAATATTGATAATAATCACGTAATTGTGTGTGGACGCATTTTTCCAAAATTTTTGACATTACAGGGAGCAACGATATCGGATGGTAGTTGGATACCAAAGTACTGTCACCACTTTTATGGATAGGTACCACTCTCGCAGTCTTCCAGAGTTTGGGTATCTATCCAGTCGCCAGTGATTCATTGATTAGGGTTGCAACAGGATTTGCAATTGCCGGCGCACTGATATTCAGCAGCATTGCTGGTATTTGATCAGGTCCAGACTGGTATTTCATTTTTTGCTTACGGAGAAGTTTAGTGACGACACTGACAGGCACTGGTCTAAAACTGAATTCCTGTTTTGTTTTTTTGTAAATATATGTTTATTCAAATTTTTCAGATCGACAAGTAACAACACAATTTTGGAACTCGCAGGTTCCCATATGCAAGCAATATTTGCTGGTCGCGCAGGACCCAAAACAACAGAGATAAATCATGTTATCACATCTGATAGTACGTAGCATAAGTTGAAAGACACTAACTTAGGTGAGGGGGGAAGGAGGGGGTTGGTGTGGACCGGGAGAAGCTTTCGGGACGTCCCTGAGGTGAGGTAAGATCAAAATAGGAAATTTATAGGCACTTATTCTGGATCTTACCAGAGAACTCTTACGTCACGGGAAGAAGAAATCAGAACCCAGAGGGACCAAATAGCGGAATATTGTGCTAATCGATCGGATGCACTGAACATCATGCTTTCGATGGAATGAAGCTCCTCCATACGAGAATACCATAGGGACAAAGGCGGGCATACACATTGTTTCCAATATAGGGGTATCAAGGCCTTCGCGGTGTTGAGTATGCGGATTGCAAGGGAGCGCTTGTAGAAGGAGACTGGGTACTCATTGTGATGAAGCAACATGGCTGCAGGGGAGAATGCAGGGGGAGGCTCCACAAATCTTGAGAGAATCTCGTATATTCTGGCCCAGAATGGTCGGATGATCGGACAATCCCACCAGATATGAAGCATTGTGCCAATCTCCTCCCCACAGCGCCAACACAGTGCGGGGATGAGGGGGCAATAGCGGCTGACCACTTCAGGGGTGCGATACCACAGGCTGAGAACCTTGTACGCGGTTTCCTGTGACTTGCTGGACGAGGAACAAGGGTGTGTCAGGTCACAGATCTTGGACCACTGCTCCTCCGACAGCACTATGATCCAGAATTGATTCCCACTTTCCCATA
The DNA here is from genome assembly GCA_009667805.1 of Leptobrachium leishanense. Lineage (NCBI taxonomy): Eukaryota > Metazoa > Chordata > Amphibia > Anura > Megophryidae > Leptobrachium > Leptobrachium leishanense. The sequence continues at coordinate 938,126 of CM019064.1, forward strand.
TAGGGGGGTGGCACGTCCGAAGACGCCGATCTCAATAGAGAATAAAGAATTGAGAGGCCATGAGAGAAAGGCCGCGTACGGCAACATAACCCCTCAAAGGTGATCAACTGGCACCCCAGTTGGTGCCGTTGAGGTATACGGTCCAAGAATTGACCAACCTGCGCATAATGGAACAAATGTATGAAGGATATCGGTCTGTCTCCCATCAGGTCGGTGAGAGGCCGGCGCTCTTTGGAGTCGAAAAAGTGTGAGAAGTGTGGCGTCGACACTGGGACCAGGCGTCAAACCGAGTGAGGGTCTAGGCCCGGGGGGAAGTCGTCATTGTAAATCACCTGCGACATCAGGGACGGGAAGGAGGTCAGGCCTGCTTTAATGGCGGAGAGCCGCCATAATTTATAGGTAACCCAAGTAAAGGGGGATGATCTGGCCATTCTCCCGCCCTGCCCCCGTGGCAGCCAGGGGAGCACCGCCACCGGGATTCCCATTATTTCCTGATCTACCACCCTCCACAATTTGGTAGATCCCTCTCTTGTCCACTCCACTACCCGCTGCAGGTGACAGGCCCTATGATAGAGTGAGAAGTTGGGTAGAGCTAGGCCCCCATCTGCTCTGGATCGGGTAAGAACCTGGAAGCTCAATCTAGGCTGCCGTCCCCTCCAAATATATTTGGTTACAATGGACCGCAGTGAAGATAGGAACGGGCCCGGGAGCGTTATAGGGATCGTCTGCATGAGGTAGAGGATTCTGGGTTGAATGTTCATTTTGATTACCGCTATGCGGCCTAGCCAAGAGACATGTGGGTAATCCCAGGCTGCCAAGTCTCGTTGGAATGATTGGAGTAGTGGGGGGAAATTATCCTGAAATAAATCAGAGCTCTGTTTCGAGACCCAAATCCCCAGATATTTGATCCTGTCGGCTGCCCAGTGGAAAGCGAAGTGAGGTTGTAGTGCCCGGGCTCTGTGGTCCTGGACCGAGATGTTCATGATGTGAGATTTAGAGAAGTTAATGCGCAGGTTAGATAGTTGACCGTATACCTCAAAGGCGGCCATGATTCCGGGTAGTGAAATCTCTGGTCGCGTCACAAAAAATAATAAATCATCAGCGTATGCTGCAACCTTATGTTGGCGGGGGCCAACCTCAACCCCGATGATGTTAGGGTCTGTTCTGATAGCAGTCAAGAAGGGTTCTAAAGTTAAAACAAACAGTAGGGGGAGAGTGGGCACCCCTGACGGGTACGGTTTCGGATAGAGAATGGAGCTGTGAAAGCGCCGTTTACGCAGACTCGTGCAGTCGTGTCCCCATAAAGAGCTCCAATCCAGGTGCGGAGATTCAGGCCAAGGCCCGCATGCGTGAGCGTCGAGGAGATAAAATCCCAGTCCACCCTGTCGAAGGCTTTCTCCGCGTCTGTGGATAGGAGAGCCAAATCCTGAGAGGAGCGGCGGGCGTGGTGCATGAGCTGGAGTGTGCGCATGGTGTTGTCCCTAGCCTCACGGCCCGAGACAAACCCCACTTGGTCCGCATGCACCAAATCAGGAAGAAAAGGCTTAAGTCACTCTGCCAGGACCTTGGCAAACAGTTTCAGGTCGCAGTTCAGCAGCGAGATAGGCCTGTAGCTGGTGTAACAGTCTAGGTCTTTACCCTCTTTCGGTAGAAGAGTTATATTAGCCCCCAAGGTCTGTGTTGGTAACGGAACACCTGTGGTCAGTTCATTTAAAGCTAGTAATAGATGAGGTGATAGCTGGGGTGCAAACCTTTTATAATACCAAATGGGGAGGCCGTCTGGTCCCGGGCTTTTGTCTGATTTAGAGGATTTAAGGGCCTGGGCCAGTTCCTCCGCCGTTAATGGATTGTCAAGAAGGTCAAATGTTTGCTCTGAGACGCGCCTGGTGGAGTGCTTGGATAGGTAGGCTAGGATGGCAGAGCGTTTACCTTCCAAGTCCTGGGGACAGACCTCTCCCCTCAAATCATACAGAGTGGCATAATAATCGTGAACAATTTGTAATATTGTTGTAGGGAGGCGCTGCAGCGTGCCTCTAGCATCTCTTAACCTTGCGATATAAGTAGTGGAGCGCCTTTTGGCCAGCATGCGTGCCAGCAGTTTCCCATTCTTGTCCCCGTGGAGGTGAAAAAAGGCTTTAGATCTGAGATAAGCCCTGTGGTAAGAGGAGGACAGAAGTGACGCCAGAGATTTACGTAGGTTGGTCAAGGCACGCCAGGCTAGATGGGTCATTATCTCGTTTATGTGCAGAGGAGGTTTGTGCTATTTGCAGGTGGAGATCGCGCATCTGGGCAGAACGCAGCTTAGCCCTTTCAGCCCCTTTGCGAATGAAAAAACCCCTGATTACGCCATTTGTGTGCCTCCCAGACTATAGGGGAAGAGACGTCCCCCCCTACATTTTCCTCAAAATAGTTAGTAAGAACTTGCCGGCCCTCCTCCTCCATCAGCGGGTCGGAGAGGAGTGAGTCACTGAGACGCCAGTTGGAGATCGTCGGGCGGTATAAGGGAGAGCTGATAGTGAGTGAAGTCGGTGCATGGTCAGACCAGGTCGCCGTGCCTATGGACGCCCGGTGCAATGTAGAAAGGTGGTAATGTGAGACAAATATATAGTCAATTCTAGAGTATGTCTGGGACGGGGGAGCGAAAAACGTGTAATCCTTATCAGTTGGGTGCAAAGCGCGCCAGCAATCTACAAGTCTGGATGTGTGGAGTGTGTGACGGCATGAGCGTAAAATGTGTGGTGGGACGGAGGAACGGCCTGCAGAGGTGTCCCATGAAGGCTCCAATGGCACGTTCAGGTCACCTCCCAGCACCACCAGACCCTCCGAGAAGTTATCTAAGGCCCGTAATGTGGATGACAGAAACCGGTGTTGTGCTTTATTAGGCGCGTAGCATGTAGCGAAGGTGTATACCTGGTCAAGGATGTGGCCCTTCACGAAGACATAGCATCCCCCCTGGTCCGCCACTGAATCTATTAATTGAAACGGTACCCGTCGATGAAATAAAATGGCAGTCCCCTTAGACCTGGCTTCCACATTATGGCTAAAGAACCCTAAGGGAAAGTGAGAGTTCGTGAGGGTGGGAGCTCTAGCGGTTTGGAAATGGGTTTCTTGAATAAAGACCACCGAGGCCTTCTGGGAGCGAAAGTCGCGCATGGCCTGTGAGCGCTTCTCAGGGACGTTAAGCCCATTAGCATTTATGGAGACAATGTGTAGGTCCGCGGGGACCAGGGAAGTTTCCGTTATAGAAGACATCATCTTGGTGTCCCTCAGGGGTCTGTTATAGGACCAATACTATTCAATTTATTTATAAATGACCTTGAGATAGGCATTGAAAGTCATGTATCAGTGTTTGCAGATGACACAAAACTAGGAAAAGTAATACAATGTGAGCAGGATGTTACTTCGCTGCAGAGGGATTTAGATAGATTGGGGGACTGGGCACTTAAATGGCAGATGAAATTTAATCTAGATAAATGCAAAGTTATGCACTTTGGAGTGAAGAACACGCAAGTAATTTATACCCTAAATGGTACGGAGTTAGGGAAATCCAAGCAGGAGAAGGATTTGGGAATAATCATAGACTTCAAACTAAGTAACAATGTGCAATGTCAAACAGCAGCCGCCAAGGCCAGCAAAGTATTGGCATGCATTAAAAGGGGAGTTCACTCACGGGATGAAAACATAATTTTGCCTCTGTATAAATCAATGGTCAGGCCGCACCTTGAATATGCCGTGCAATTTTGGGCACCGGTCTTAAAAAAAGATATTATAGCGCTAGAAAAAGTGCAGAGACGGGCAACTAAATTAATAAGGGGAATGGAAGGGTTAAGTTATGAGGCAAGACTAACAAGCTTAAACCTGTTTAGTTTAGAGAACCGGCGCCTTAGAGGGGATCTGATAACCTTATATAAATATATACGGGGCCATTATCAACCATTGTCTGATAACCTATTCATTAACAGGACTATACATAGGACAAGGGGTCATCCATTTAGACTGGAAGAAAAATTTTTTAGCTTAAAGCATAGGAAGGGTTATTTTACAGTGAGAACAATAAAGCTGTGGAATTCTCTGCCTGTTGAGGTGGTTGGGTCAGAGTCTGTACAGACTTTTAAAAAACGACTGGATGACTTCCTGCAGACACAGAATATTAAGGGTTATAATATTTAATATGTGGGTAAAAGCTTCTTGATCCAAGGAGAAATCTGACTGCCATTCTGGGGTCAAGAAGGAATTTTTTCCCAGTATGTTGCATATTGGCAAGCATTTCAGACTGGGTTTTTTGCCTTCTTTTGGATCAACAGCAGTAGGTTATGTGGGAGAGGCTGAACCCGATGGACGCATGTCTTTTTTCAGCCTATATAACTATATAACTATGTAACTATGTAACTATCTGGTTCACGAACCAAAAAGAAAAAGAAAAGGGGGGAGGGTGGGAAAAATAGGGAGGGGAGGAACTATGTACAAAAATTACAAAAGAGGCGGGGGTGACGGGTGCGAAAACGACCCAGGCGAAAACACCTGAGGTCGATCACACTCCTGGAAGTCACCTACCTCGTTGGGGAACGTGGGTGGGCCCCAGGTAAGCCTGGCTAGTTACACAAAAGAAAAGAGAAAGGAACCAAATACCTGAGAGCGCAGGGACTCAAGACGCATCGGTAAAACATTAACACGGCATAACATATAGGTCAGATAAAAGGCCGCCGAGGCAGGAAAAAACGAACCTGACCGGAACTAGGGGAAGTGCCCAGACCCTGAGAAAGACATAACTCAACTTCCGCAGTAGTCTCTGTATGTTTCTCCAGTGGCAAGGGCACTGCGTGTGTCCCGTGAGGGTTCGAGTGACCTATTGGCCAGTGGTGTACCCAGCAGAAATCTCATGTCGTTGTCGGGGCGCTCCATGTGCGGTTAGTAAAGGCTGGTCTCTCGGAGGAGCCAGATGGTGTCTTCCAGCTTAACAATGAGAGTCAGATATCAAAGTGTCCTGCCGTGGAGTCAAGGAGTAAAATATAACAGTGAAAAATCAGGAACAGGTAGTTAGAGGAAGGTGGCCTGTCCAGACCTGTCAGTAAGCCGGACATGCAGTTCAGGCCGTTGACGGAGGAAGGCGGTGGAGCAGAGTCAGGGCGGCTTCTTACTTCTGAGTGCCCGTGCGTCTGCCTATGCGTCCTTTATTGCGATCTGGTCGTGGCGGCAGAGGGGCGAGAGGAGAGACTCTGGCCGCCTGAGTGTAGAAAGCTAATGGGTCCGGCCACGGGACTTGAAGTGGAGGTAACTGGAGTTCCTTTGACAGGAGGGCCACGTCCTCAGGTGAATGTACAATGTAGGAACCGTGGTCAGAGATAACAGCTAGGCCTGTGGGGACATGCCAACGGTAGCGAATCTTCTGGTCACGCAGCAAGGTGGTGAGGGGTTTCAGGGCTCGGCGGTACGCCAATGTGGTTGGAGACAAATTGGGGAATAGTTGAAGATCCGTCCCTTCGTACGAAAAGTTGCGTAGACTCCCGTTGCGAGCTCCCTGTGGGACCCTTTGGCCTGAGGGCTCTGTGCGCCCATACGAAATCCACCGCTGTGTTCTCAGGCCGTTCGAGTAGGGCATTAAAGATGGAAGTCAGCATACCTGCGAGTTGGGCCGGGGACGTTTCTGTTTCAGACAAGCCACGCAGTCGTAGATTACTGCGGCGTCCTCTATTATCCAGATCTGCTATCTGCAAGGCCATGTTACACAATTGCGAAGACCTAAGCTGTAGCATTGTTGTTGCTTCCTCCTCCTATCCGCACAGCGTCTGCCCCTTGTTCCAAAGTGTCCACCCGGTGTGATAGGCCCTGGATATCCTGGCGGACATGTTGCAGCTCCGCCATTATGGAAGTGTGTAATGCAGCGTTTGCCTCCTTAAGGTCTGACCTGGTGGGAAGATTCTGCAGGAGGGAGAGCCAGTCCGCAGTGTCCGGTGTCTCTGTGGTGTCAGCAATCGACAGCGGGGAAGAGACGGGGCCTTGTTCCAGGGGCAGCCTCGTGTCATCCGCCATTTTCTTAGGTGGTGCAGCCGGAGAGTCATGTGGTGCGATCAGGAAACGTCGCAGGGATGAGGTGTCAGTCGCCCTGTCGGTGCCCTGAGTCTTCAGGGTGCCGGGGGTCTTAGTGACCTTCCCCATCGCTGGGCAGGGAGAGCTGTGGAGCCGTTTAGAGCTGGTGTCCGTGCGCAGCCTAGGAATCAAGCGGCCATGCTCGTTGGTGCCCAAGCCACGCCCCCCGGAATTCCTGTTTGATACAGGGACTTTGTGCAGTTGGAGGGGCCTGACCTGCATGAGGCCTCTCTGATTGCATGTCATTTCCTAGCTTGGCAATCAAAGTGGTAGCACATCCAACAAAATAATCATTAAAGGTATTTGCTGCATCTAGGGGGTGTTGCAGGGTTTGGTTGTTTACTTTGACAGCAGCTGGCTGGGAGTGGACTGGGGGTGCTTGTATGTTACTTATGGTTCTCCAAAAGTTTCTAGGGTTTGATATGTTATTGTTTAGATTTTCATTGAAGTAATGGGCTGTAGCCATTTTTGTTTATCTTGTGCATTCATTCCGGCATTTTCGGTATTCATAGTGATCGTTCATGGAACCAGTACTCTTGAAATTTGACCATAGTGAATCTCTAAACTGGTGCATTAGTGTAAGATCAGCTGTGACCCAGGGGAGATGGGTCCCTTTTACTCACACTTTATGCAGCGGGGCATGGGAATTCCAGACTTGCAGGAGCTCAGACTGAAAGTATTCAACTGCACAGTCTAGGTCTGGGATTAGGTTTAGTCTGTAACAGGGGAGCTGTTTGAGATCACTTAGGAAGGATTCAAGAATACATTTCTTGAAAGACCTGGTGGTTATTACCTTTGGGGGAGATTTCATGGCCTTTATTTTGCGCACGCGATACACTAGACAATGGTCACTAAAGCTATTAGCAAGAACGCCTGCCTCCTGTATTCTATCAGGTGATGAGGAGAGAATCCAGTCCAGCAAGGTATGGTTAGGGCTTTTCATATTAATGCGAGTGGGGGAGGAGATTAATTGAGTAAGCTGCAAAGTTTTAAACCGTGAGCAGTGTTTATTGTTTTTAGGATTTAGCCGATCTGTATTAGCGTGTGCTTTGGAAGCTCTTCTAAATTGCTTTGCCTCTTTTTGCCTAATCTGATAGGTTTGCCTATCTTCTTCACTCAGAGTTTTTTTTATAATTATTGAATGCTATCTTTTTGTTCTTCACTATTTTGGCCACTTCTGCAGAGTAACACAGTGGTTTCTTCCCTTTTTTGTTTTTGCTAACAAGCCGAATGCAATTTCCTGTGGCCTTCAATAATGCTTCCTTTAAATAATCCCATTTCTCCTGGACTCCCTTTAAACTCCTCCAGTCTGATAATGACTCCTTCACACAAAATCTCATTTTAGAAAAATCTGTTTTTTTAAAGTCTAAAACTTTTGGTTTTGTGTGGTGCGGCTCCATCCCTGTTCTTATATTAAACCACACTGACTGGTGATCACTAGATCCCAAATTTTCACCTACAACAACGTCCGATACCAAACCTCCATTTGTGAGTATTAAATCCAATATGGCCTCTTTATGGGTCGGCTCCTCAACTACTTGTGTTAGAGATAATCCCAGTAGGGAGTTTAGAATATTTGTACTCCTGGTGCACCCAGCTGTTTTGGTTTTCCAGTTCACATCAGGAAGATTAAAGTCCCCCATGATAATAACTTCCCCCTTCATTGCCATTTTGGCTATTTCCTCAAGCAGCAGATTATCTAGCTCTTCTACTTGTCCAGGGGGTCTATAGATCACACCTACACGAGCTACTGTATGATTGCCAAATGTTAGCGTAACCCAAACTGACTCTATGTTCACCTCGCTCACTTTTATTTTTTTCGTTTTTATGTTGTTTTTCACATACAGGGCCACTCCTCCTCCTTTCCTACCTTCTCTGTCTTTTCTATATAAAGAGTACCCCGGTATTGTTATGTCCCAGTTATTTTTCTCACTGAACCATGTCTCAGTAACCGCCACTAAATCTACTTTTTCAGCTGCCATCATTGCCTCCAGTTCATTGATTTTATTGACTAAACTGCGAGCATTTATAGACACGACTCTGAACTTGTCATTTTTTACCCTGCATGTTGCTTGCACCCTCAGATTTAATTTTGGGGGACAATCGGGCAGATTGTTTTTTACCCTTTTGTCCCCCCCTCCTAGTTTAAATATTCCTTTGTGAAACCTTTGAACTTATCACTGAGAACATATGTTCCCCTATGAGTAAGATGCAAACCATCTTTTTATACAGTTCCTTTCTGCTCCAATTCGAGCTATCATGGGACACAAAGCCAAATCCTTGCTCTCGACACCATTCCCGAAGCCACAAATTAAATTCCCTATTGCGCATCTGCCTATCCTGAATGTTAAGCACTGACAGAACTTCAGAGAATGACACAGTGGACGCAATCTGCTGTATTTCACCTCCAAGAACACAAAAATCTTCCTTAATCTCAGAAACCTCATTGCTAGCCATGTGTGAGCTTGGGGCAATTATATCCATGTGTGAGCTTGGGGCAATTATATCCATGTGTGATCTGGGGGCAATTATATCCATGTGTGATCTGGGGGCAATTATATCCATGTGTGATCTGGGGGCAATATATAAATGTGATCTGGGGCCAATTATATCCATGTGTGATCTGGGGCCAATGATATTCATGTGTGATCTGGGGCAATATATAAATGTGAGCTGGGGCCAATTATATCCATGTGTGATCTGGGGGCAATTATATCCATGTGTGAGCTGGGGGAAATTAAATCCATGTGTGAGCTTGGGGCAATTACATCCATGTGTGAGTTTGGGGCAAATATATCCATGTGTGAGCTTGGGGCAATTAAATCCATGTGTGAGCTTGGGGGCAATTACATCCATGTGTGAGCTTGGGGCAAATATATCCATGTGTGAGCTTGGGGAAAATATATCCATGTGTGAGTTTGGGGCAATTATATCCATGTGTGAGCTTGGGGCAATTATATTCATGTGTGAGCTTGGGGCAATTATATAAATGTGAGCTGGGGCAATTATATCCATGTGTGATCTGGGGGCAATAAATTCATCTTCTTTATACTGTATTTTTCTTTTAAGACTTAAGCACATAATTAGTTCAGATAGTCGTATGAAGTTTTTTTTTTCAAAATAAATCCGAAATTCAGGTCTAATTGGGGGTTTGGCACTTTGAGACAGATAAGTTGGTTTAGCGATCCAGTTTGGGCACTCGGGCTCAAAAAGGTTCACCATCCCTGGTATAGTGTATCATTCTCCAATATATTATACTCCTTCGAATATCAATCCATCCTCAACCAAAGGGTTTTAATTTTATTTTTATATTTGGGCTATACTAGTTGATTGAAAAGTGAGCAATTTATATCCCCCTTTTTATCAGCAATATAAATAATTAGATTAGGTCTTCTATTTAATACAACCATGTATGACCCCAATTTTTTAAAGATAATTTTAACTGTGGTCCCAAAAATATAATCCCTTTTTCTGTTGCACTAAAAGAAGAGTAAAAGAAATCATTTTTAAGAACGGTACTCTAACTCCCTCTGTAAACTACGAGTATATGAGTTTTATTTACATGCCTGAACATGAACAATACTCTATGTTTACGTCTTTATACGAATGGATCATAGCCCTGTATACTTTGAGTGTTATGCAAGCCTCTGTGTATATAGGGAAATGTTGGAAAGTTGATTGACTAACCAAAAACAGCCGCTCCATGGAACGCAGAAGTAATTGAGATGAAACGCACGCGCTCTCAGAACGAGGCACATAGCTTACAAATTGGACTATATTAAAAGGAAATGAGAAATGTTGTTTATTACAAACTGATGAAGCCGTGTATTCGGCGAAACGCATCTCAGTACGTTTTTTAATATATTTTACAATAAATTTTATTAATTTAATCCGTCCAAGGATGGATTTCTTTCTATTTCCTTTTCCACCATTAAGAACTTGACACGGACCGATGGAGCATTCGAAGGGGCAGAGGATTGCCGATAAAAAATCCTGCATGCGAGACACCCTCGGAGCCGGGCCAGGGGCTCCCCACATTGTAGTACCCCATAAGGGGAAGACTGGGGCGGTGTCGCTACGTACTGGGCTATCGTCTCTTTTGTTTTATCGACCCATATTGTAGGGTATCAAGTGACCCAAGGACTGATGATCAGCCCGGGAAACACATTATCAGAAAATATTCAGAACGGATGCAAACTAGAAGATAATTGAATCTTAAGAACCAGTCCAACACATTGCTGTAAACTCCGCAAATCCAGAGAAAGAAGCAGCATTTAACCACTTTGTTGAAACACGCTATTTCCCGGTATATGAAGGATTTCCCTTTCTAATTGGACTTTTAAGCAGTACAATACACATTGTCGGCATAAAAATACAGATACTTGACTATAAATACTTTACATAAGAGACTGAATTTTACGATCCTCTATGTATGCTGACATGAACGGAAATATGTTTATTGTATGTGTGCCACGAAGTCTAAAACTAGATCACTTGTAAAATAAATCCATCTGTTATCACTATCACGCCTAAGGGGACCCCCTTTCTACATTGAGTCACTGTACTGGTTCAAATTCTGAATCTGTGGTTAGGTATCACAGAGCTCCACAGTAATGTGTCATGTGTATGAAAATATCACAGAGCTCCACAGTAATGTGCGGTGTGTTAGAGGGTATCACAGAGCTCCACAGTAATGCACAGTGTGTGTAGGAAAAAAAAATTGGCTGCTCAGTCCGAAATGCCCGGGCCTATTTTTTGTCCCAGTCCAGGCCTGGCTGCTTGTTATAAAGGGGTTTTTAAGTCTCATACATTTAGTATCCAGCTCTCCCAGTTACTCTGTCATTATGAGCCTTCCGTGTGATTTATTTGAATGTTTTCCCTGGATTTAAAGTGCTTTATTTTATTATAAAAATAAATTTGCACAAGTCATCTCTTCTCTGAGCTTTCAGACAAATTTACGTTAATATTTTCCCTCTCCCCTGCTTTTATAATCCTCCCCCACAGAGATACAAAGTTTAAGTAAAAGTTCCCTCTCCTGTGCTGGATAAGAAATGCATTCCGAGGTTCTGCACCCTCCACATGCCAATGCAGTAGGATGTTCTATACAGAAAGGGGCATTAATTAATGCAGGAGGATGTTCTATATATTATACAGAGAGGAGCATTTTTTTCTCTCTCTTTAACCCCTTCACTGCTGTGGCATTTCACCGCTGTGTGCTGAGCTCATTTTTACCGCTTTCGCTCATCATATTTAAACGTGATTTGAAGCCACATTTTATTAAATGACCCAGACATATTATATATCGTTCTTTCCATCAGACTCATAATATATCATTTTTATATGTATATTTCATGTCCTGCCTGTATATTATAACAAAAAATGCAATGAAATTTGAATTTTTAATCATCTGCAGCGTGTAAAGTGTTTTTTTTTTCCACATTTTGTCCCATGAGCGTTTGCGGTTATATTTTGTAAGGGGGGGCTTGTAAAAAAATTAGAAATGGGGACTTCTTACATTTTTTGGGGGGAATTATGTGATTTTTAGCAAACGCACCCCATAGAAAAAAATCATTAGTGCAGCATTATTGTTCACATTATAATTGAAATGTGAACAATATTGATATCAATTCCCCTTACGAGGACAAATAGTACCTGTTGCTAAGAATTAAAAAAAATTGATTTTATTAAACATAGTTTAAAATAACTTCTTACATTAAAGAATTGTTGTCCAATATTGACATGAATTAATTCGATTTTAAGCACGATTGTAATGCGTCAGTCTTAAGATACAATTACTGTTAATAAGTAAACGGTGCGTCCACCAGTTTACACAAATTGCGCACATCAATTAAAGAATATGGGTGGCAGAGATTATAGCACCTTTTTGAAAACACATTAGCACCACACCTTATAGTTCTGTCAAACCTTAAATGTATAGGTAAACCAACACTTGACCCATACTGAAGATAACTAGCGTGAGTTATACTCAAATTTGAGTAGCCCATGAGTAGGCTACAATCAGTAATTGAAAAAATTGAGCGTGTTTGGTAAAATAGCTAGACCTCTGGATTACCAAAATCCTTATTTATTGAGCACTATTATTCGTCACTGCAAAACTCATTGGTATAACAACCTATATTGGTATGACGGTAAAGGCATGAACATTAGATGCTTAATAAATATGCCATGTATTACCACAATTTTGGTTAATGGAAAATAGCTCGGCCACCTAGCCCAACAACGTGTGCTGACACAACCGAAAAATAGCTCATTAGATCTTCGGTATCACCATCCATGAACTAGAACATGAGTGAATATTAGACACCTATTCAGGCACAATCCATATCGTTTCAGAAAAAAAAATCACATTAATGAAACCACCATGGATTATTTCAGCCTCACAGGCTCGATAAACTGTCGGCAATGAATTTTCCCATCATTAATTATTACCATTTGTATAAACCAAAACGTAGGTGATTATTGGACGCCTATTCAGGCATGATACATATCATTAAAAACGTCACACTGACGAAACCAACATGAATTATTTCAGCCTCACTGGCTCGATAAATTGTCGGCAGAAACTTTTCTCATCGTTATTGACATTTATATGAGAGATGATTTTAAGGTTTAATTAACCTGCAAACGCCCAACGCGTGTTTCTCTGCTGTGTGACCAGCAATTTCATCAGGAGCTCCGAGGAACATGATTACTAGCTTTCTATATATAGGTAGTCAAGTCACCAAATTAGTGTTTGATTGCTTGCAGTGTTGAAATTAATAACAGATGCCCGCCAGAGGAAAAATTAGGTAAGCGTATAGCCCTTTCATTTCATGTTACACATACGTCATCGTTATTTACAAATGTCTAGGAAGGAAGGAATTAAGAGTCACGTGATTATAGGCACCAATCAGAGATCTTACAAGTGCCTTGTCACGTTCAGCCACTATGGCGGTACCTGGCATGCGCCAAGTAGGGCCCAGGTAAGAGGAGAAGCCGCTATACACAGAGATGCGTGACACAACAATCAGGATAAGGAAATAAACCACAGTAGACACTGGGGACCTCTGCACGGCTAATACCGAAGGAGCCCTATACTGATAGATCGGTCCTTAGAGTGGCCGAATCTGCACTAATGGAAAAAGGTTACCTTGTAGCCGTGCAGAGTCCTGGGAAAAACACAGACACCTAAAGGAGATATACTCAATAACTTGCAGGGAAGGACTTCAATAAACTAAAGCCGTGGTTTACAAGGATACACAACATATAAAACGATAAGCACAGAACCGCTAGGGATGTCCAGAAGAGTGGTCAATAAATAAGCCAGGAGTCAAAACCAAAACGTATACCTTGAGCCAAAGCGGGGATATAGCACCAGAGAAAATCCGTCAGCCAGACCAGAGGGTCAATACCTGGAAGTCAATCAGAAACCTAGAACTCAGACAAGGGGGAAACACTGAGAAAGAACTAGGATAGAATAACAGGGAGCTCTCAGGAACAAATCTGTAGCTGAAGTGAACCAGGATGCAAGAGCATGGTGATATGGGCCCATGGCTTTATATAGGGGAGTAATCAGCCCATATCACCAGCAGAAGCTCAACGAGCAATGAACTTAACCCCTGAGCTGCATGTCAGGGAAAGCAGCACAGGGAACCACATGGAAACACAGACATAAGGAATACAGAGGGCAGGGAGACAGGGTTGGAACGTGGGAACGTGACAGTAGCCCCCTCCAAAAAAGGTGACCTCAGGGCACCTACAAAAATCCCCAAAAAAAACAAAAAACAAGACACACTCAGTCTTCTGAGTCGTCTGAATCTTCAGCAAACTTCTCCATGAGACTAGGGAATCGCTGGAACACAACCCAGTGTGCCTCCCGGACCAGTAACCCAGAAGGAGTCCTCACAAAACCATTAGGAACATTTCTCCCTTTTAGGAAACATTTTACCAACCAGACTCCCCGATTGCTGAGATTCCTCAAGGTAAGCTAGGAATACAGCCTTATCAGACTCGGAAAGGAGCGTGATATTCTCAGACCCTGGGCGAAGAGTGGCATCCTCGGACCCAATGCGACTGGGGTTTTTCACCCTCTTTCGTCTCCTCTTAGAGCGGGACTTGAGAGGGATAACCCTATCACAGGACAAGACACTGGTGGAACCACTGTGGGACATGGGCACAGTGGGAGTGCAATGAGGCTCTGGAACCGCTGACACACAGCTTGACTGGGTTTCTGGAACTGCTGACACACAGCTTGACTGGGTTTCTGGAACCGCTGACACACAGCTTGACTGGGTTTCTGGAACCGCTGACACACAGCTTGACTGGGTTTCTGGAACCGCTGACACACAGCTTGACTGGGTTTCTGGAACCGCTGACACACAGCTTGACTGGGTTTCTGGAACCAGTGACACACAGCTTGACTGGGTTTCTGGAACTGCTGACACACAGCTTGACTGGGTTTCTGGCACCGCTGACACACAGCTTGACTGGGTTTCTGGCACCGCTGACACACAGCTTGGGACTGGCACACAGCTTGGGACTGGCACCGCTGGCACACAGCTTGACTGGGTTTCTGACACTGCTGACACACAGCTTGACTGGGTTTCTGACACTGCTGACACACAGCTTGGGACTGGCACTGCTGACACACAGCTTGACTGGGTTTCTGGAACCGCTGACACACAGCTTGACTGGGTTTATGGAACCGCTGACACACAGCTTGACTGGGTTTCTGGAACCGCTGACACACAGCTTGACTGGGTTTCTGAACCGCTGACACACAGCTGACTGGGTTTCTGGAACCGCTGACACACAGCTTGACTGGGTTTCTGGAACCGCTGACACACAGCTTGACTGGGTTTCTGGAACCGCTGACACACAGCTTGACTGGGTTTCTGGAACCGCTGACACACAGCTTGACTGGTTTCTGGAACCGCTGACACACAGCTTGACTGGGTTTCTGGAACCAGTGACACACAGCTTGACCGGGTTTCTGGAACCGCTGACACACAGCTTGACCGGGTTTCTGGAACCGCTGACACACAGCTTGACCGGGTTTCTGGAACTGCTGACACACAGCTTGACGGGTTTCTGGAACCGCTGACACACAGCTTGACTGGGTTTCTGGAACCGCTGACACACAGCTTGACTGGGTTTCTGGCACCGCTGACACACAGCTTGACTGGGTTTCTGGCACCGCTGACACACAGCTTGGGACTGGCACACAGCTTGGGACTGCCACCGCTGGCACACAGCTTGACTGGGTTTCTGACACTGCTGACACACAGCTTGACCGGGTTTCTGGAACCGCTGACACACAGCTTGACCGGGTTTCTGGAACCGCTGACACACAGCTTGACCGGGTTTCTGGAACCGCTGACACACAGCTTGACTGGGTTTCTGGAACCGCTGACACACAGCTTGACTGGGTTTCTGGCACCGCTGACACACAGCTTGACTGGGTTTCTGGCACCGCTGACACACAGCTTGGGACTGGCACACAGCTTGGGACTGCCACCGCTGGCACACAGCTTGACTGGGTTTCTGACACTGCTGACACACAGCTTGGGACTGGCACTGCTGACACACAGCTTGACTGGGTTTTTGGAACCGCTGACACACAGCTTGACTGGGTTTCTGGAACCGCTGACACACAGCTTGACTGGGTTTCTGGAACCGCTGACACACAGCTTGACTGGGTTTCTGGAACCGCTGACACATAGCTTGACTGGGTTTCTGGCACCGCTGACACACAGCTTGGGACTGGCACTGCTGACACACAGCTTGACTGGGTTTCTGGCACCGCTGACACACAGCTTGGGACTGGCACACAGCTTGGGACTGGCACCGCTGGCACACAGCTTGGGACTGGCACCGCTGACACACAGCTTGGGACTGGCACCCAGCTTGGGACTGGCACCGCTGGCACACAGCTTGGGACTGGCACCGCTGGCACACAGCTTGACTGGGTTTCTGGCACCACTGACACACAGCTTGATACTGGCACACAGCTTGGGACTGGCACCGCTGACACACAGCTTGGGACTGGCACCGCTGGCACACAGCTTGACTGGGTTTCTGGCACTGCTGACACACAGCTTGGGACTGGCACTGCTGACACACAGCTTGACTGGGTTTTTGGAACCGCTGACACACAGCTTGACTGGGTTTCTGGAACCACTGACACACAGCTTGACTGGGTTTCTTGAACCACTGACACACAGCTTGACTGGGTTTCTGGAACCGCTGACACACAGCTTGACTGGGTTTCTGGAACCGCTGACACACAGCTTGACTGGGTTTCTGGAACCGCTGACACACAGCTTGACTGGGTTTCTGGCACCGCTGACACACAGCTTGGGACTGGCACACAGCTTGGGACTGCCACCGCTGGCACACAGCTTGACTGGGTTTCTGACACTGCTGACACACAGCTTGGGACTGGCACTGCTGACACACAGCTTGACTGGGTTTTTGGAACCGCTGACACACAGCTTGACTGGGTTTCTGGAACCGCTGACACACAGCTTGACTGGGTTTCTGGAACCGCTGACACACAGCTTGACTGGGTTTCTGGAACCGCTGACACACAGCTTGACTGGGTTTCTGGCACCGTTGACACACAGCTTGGGACTGGCACACAGCTTGGGACTGGCACCGCTGGCACACAGCTTGGGACAGGCTTAACTGGAAGCTTGCCAGCCACGGGCGTGACAACTTCACTGTCAGACAAAGGCAACATGATAGCAGTTTTCCCACCAAACTCCTTGGCTGTGACCCCATCGCCAGACGCCATAATAGTGGCCTTGCTACCTGGCACTATGAGTGCAGTAGGTGATGCAGATAAGCGTACAGCACCGCAGGTAATACAGCCTGTAACAATCTTACGCCCTGGACCACCATTAGGGTGTCTGGCCATTTGGCAAGGCCACATACGAGAGGTACTAATGGGAATAACCTCCATGGCTTCATCCTTTGACTCCCTGGCCGAGAAGGAGTCAAACTCCATTTGTACCTCGGGATCAAAAGGGGAATACTCGACTGGGTCTGAGATGTCAGTTACCCCCTCCACAGACCTGGTTACCCCTGGAAGGGCTCTCCTAGGCCTGGACGGTAAAGGGGGTCTGACCTTGGATACATGGCAGGGTCTGATGCCATCTGACCCAGTACGGGGCCTGGCACCATCTGACCCATCGTCAGAATATACAGCAAGGTCAGTAACATCAGTTGCCCCCTCCACAGGTCTGGTTGCCCTAGGAAGGGCTCTCCTAAACCTGGACGGTACAAGGGGTCTGATTACTTTGGATTTATAATGAGACCTGGCTTTGGTGACCCGGCTGTGGGTCGTGGGCACAGCGGGCATCTTGCCAGCCTCAGCGCACACTGGCATCTTGCCAGCCTCGGCACGCACTGGCTTGAGCGGGCACCATTAAATAAAATGCAATGAACTGGCACAATAGAAACAGAGCTTGTCAGTTCGCCTTCTATTCATTTCCTCAGGGGAAAGCGGACCACGTACCCTGCTTTCTAGAACAGCTTGATCATTGGAAGGGAGAAAAGCTGTGTCCATTAACCCCTTCCACTTAGACATGAAATCATCAAACAGGTGCAGCATGGATTCAAACAATGTACGCAGCTCTGCGGGCTTTATGGTAGGCTCTTGCATTATGTCACTATGGCGGTACCTGGCATGCGCCAAGTAGGGCCCAGGTAAGAGGAGAAGCCGCTATATACAGAGATGCGTGACACAACAATCAGGATAAGGAAATAAACCACAGTAGACACTGGGGACCTCTGCACGGCTAATACCGAAGGAGCCCTATACTGATAGATCGGTCCTTAGAGTGGCCGAATCTGCACTAATGGAAAAAGGTTACCTTGTAGCCGTGCAGAGTCCTGGGAAAAACACAGACACCTAAAGGAGATATACTCAATAACTTGCAGGGAAGGACTGCAATAAACTAAAGCCGTGGTTTACAGGGATACACAACATATAATACGATATGCACAGAACCGCTAGGGATGTCCAGAAGAGTGGTCAATAAATAAACCAGGAGTCAAAACCAAAACGTATACCTTGAGCCAAAGCGGGGATATAGCACCAGAGAAAATCCGTCAGCCAGGCCAGAGGGTCAATACCAGGAAGTCAATCAGAAACCTAGAACTCAGACAAGGGGGAAACACTGAGAAAGAACTAGGATAGAATAACAGGGAGCTCTCAGGAACAAATCTGTAGCTGAAGTGAACCAGGATGCAAGAGCATGGTGATATGGGCCCATGGCTTTATATAGGGGAGTAATCAGCCCATATCACCAGCAGAAGCTCAACGAGCAATGAACTTAACCCCTGAGCTGCATGTCAGGGAAAGCAGCACAGGGAACCACATGGAAACACAGACATAAGGAATACAGAGGGCAGGGAGACAGAGTTGGAACGTGGGAACGTGACATGCCTCAAACGTGTTCCCCTTAGCAGTCATCAAGGACCCATTCAAATAGTTACATATTCGTTAGTTCATGTTCAAAATGAATATGAAAAATACTTCCCATAGCACAAAAGGAAAGGACCATTGTCCATACCATGATGACTGATCCAATTTAGTATGCAACCGTTCGATATTAGAATGTATATTACAGTAAATACCAGACGAGCATATACATCCGCAGATAAAAATTACACCACTTAGTATATTGTTTAGAGATCTATATCTTTCACCTGATACCCATAAAGTATATATAATAATGTACTCATGATTAGAGACATTTCATTTCGATTGCTCCTTGAATTACATTATCTATACAGATGGATGGCAAATCCAAGGACAACTAGATTCATTAAGGGTCAGACATTTATGTACCTATGTATGGGGTAAAACTAAACCCTTCGTTAAGACCTGCTGGACTTAACGTTTTAAGCTGATAGGGCGAGATCATAGTGTCATTGCCTTTGTAATCTATTGACCTTTTCAACGCCCAAAAAACATAGGGCATTTGGATCATTATTGTGCTGTTGATGTATATGTCTGGCAATTGATGTATCTAGGTGATTTTTAATGGAATGAACGTGTTCCTGGATTCGTAATTTAAAAGCTCTAAAGGTTTTGCCGACATATACCTTTCCACATTTGCAGGACATGGCATACACTAAGCCCTTAGAGTTGCAGTTGAAAAAGGATGTAATTTTAAATTCTTTATCTCCTTTTGAATCTTTGATTGTAGTTGAATCCTGTTTTATAAATTTACATGCGCTGCAGTGAATGCATTTATAGGTGCCTTGTAGTTTGTTAGAAAGCCAGGTTTTTGTAAAGTTGTTATTACCACCATAATGGCTTCTAACAATCATATCTTTTTATATTGCGGCATCTTCGTGCTGTGATCGTTGCATGCGGAGTGAGAATTTCTTTAAGGTGGGATCCCAAGTAATTAGTGACCAGTACCGTTCCATTATATTTTTGATCTTATCCCACCCTTTATCAAAACTGCCTACGCATCTAATTAGAGATTTTCCTGTTGGATGTACAATATCTTGTAACAATGTTTCTCTGGGCATAAGTAACGCTCTCTTATATGCACTTTTCAAAATTTTATTCGGGAAGCCCTTATCTTTGAAATTTTTCTTTAACTCTTTCGCTCGTTCCATAAATTCAAGATCATCAGAACATATACGTCTAAGCCTCAGATATTGCCCATACGGAATACCACGTTTTAATGGAAAAGGATGATAACTTTGCCAGTTAAGGAGGCTATTAGTTGCATAAGAAATTGATGCGCGATTTACAAGATTATAAGGAGAATAAAGTGTTCAAACCATCTAGAAACACTAATCGAACTAAAGTTGGAACCACTCAGCTAGTGAAGCAGATTCATCGGAATCTGATACTGAAAGGGGGTCATTTATATCAACAGCCAAAGGGATTCTTAAGAAAAATGTCTCTTTTTTTAGAAGAACCACAGGAACAACGGGCAGAGAGTTCCGCAAGCAAAGAACGACCAGAAACAATCGTTGATTAAGAATCAACCAGAGGTTATTAATTTATCTCAGTTTCCACTAAATGATAAGCACATCAAGGTTTTGCAGAAGGGTTTATCTTTTGTTCCTACACCGCAGTTCAACAAATTTACATGGATTAAAGATATTAATTTATTTTCACGTAAGATGGCATTACATAAATATCACGTTATAAAAGAGGAAAATCGCTTAAAACAACTAGGACTTACATCTAAAGAAGATCAATGTATTAAAGACATGATCTCCCCACTTGAAGAGAATGAACAACTTAATGCTAACCAGATTATGCATACCTCGGTTCAAACACAAAGTACGTTTACTCCATCTTTAAAACAATATGAAAATATAGACCTTTTTTGCAAACTAGTCTGTGATGAAATAGAAGAACTAGATTCAAAAACAATTTGTGGACAGATAAATAGTAACCTTTCTAGTGCACAGCAAACTGGACTGAATGATCTAAGTTCCAATGAAGAAATCATCATTAAGGCGGCTGACAAGGGAGGTAATATAGTGTTAATGTCTAGAAAAGGATATGAAGAAATGACCCTAAATGTATTGAATGACCAAACTACTTACAAACAGTTAACATCTGACCCTCCACACAAAAATACCTAACAGAATTATATCAATTACTAGATGAAGGTCTAGGGAACTGTATACATACAGAAAAAGAGTTTACATTTTTGAAAATCAAAAATCCGACTGTGGCCACGTTCTACACGATACCAAAAATCCATAAAAATAAAGAATTACCACCAGGTAGGCCGATTGTGTCCGGTATTAACAACTTAACCCAGAATTGCATTCAATATTTGGACAAACTTTTGAAACGCTATGTAAATACTTTACCATCTTATTTGCGAGACTCTAAACAAACTTTAAACATTCTAAGAAATTTAATCTTGAATCCTTTCTAGGGATGTGCACCGATTTTTTTTTTTTCGGTTCGATTCGATTTTTAGAATTTTTAACCTTTTCGATTCGGCTCGTTTCGACCGCTTTCTGTTTCGATTCGGTTCGGTTCAATTAGTTTTTCGGGTACATTTATTTTTCGGAATATCGACCATTTTTCGTATTTTCGTGTCACTTTACTCAGTTTTTGTATCGACTTTTCGTGATTTCGGGAAATTTTCGTTTTTCGGAACTTTACATGGTTTTCGGCATATCGCCCATTTTTCGTATTTCGTGTCACATTGCTCGTTTTTTTGTATCGACTTTTTGTGATTTCGGTAATTTTTGTTTTTTCGGAACGTCTGTTCTCGTTTCAAAGCTGTCTAACTCTATTCGTTTTGATGTAAACTACTATGGTTTACTTTTTAATACTACTTTATTTATTTTTTTATAATAAATTTTTGGTTTGTTTTTCGGATCCAATAATTCATTCAGTCGATACGATAATTCTGGCGATTCTATCGTGTTTTTTTAATTAACCCCTTCGCTGCTGAGGCTTTTCCCGCCCCTGTGCTGAGGTAATTTTTTTTTTTCACCGGTTTTGCTCATCATGTTTAAACGTGTTTTGAAGGCTTATTTTAATATATGACCCAGACATATTATATATCGTTCTTTCCGTCAGACTCGGCAGATTCATAATATGTCATTATTATATGTATACGTCATGACCTGTCTGTATATTATAACAAAAAATGCAATAAAATATGATTTTTCAATAATTTACAACGTGTAAAGTGTTTTTTTTTCACATTTTAACGCGCGAGCAATTGCAGTTATATTTTGTATGGGGTGCTTGTTAAACAAATTAGAGATGGGGTCTCGTTACATTTTTTTTGGGGAAAATTACACAATTTTTAACAAACGCACCGCATACAAAAATCGTTACTGCAGCATCATTGTTCACATTATAATTGAAATGGGAACAATATTGCTGCATTAACAAACCAAAAAAAAGAAAAAAAAATTGTTTATTTTTTTTATAAATTTTTTTTTTTTTTTTTTTTTTTTTTTTTTACAAACGTTTTTCACATTCGTGTTTGGTATCGTTGGAACGGCCATGCTCTGGCCTATCCAACAATACCAAACTTTAACCCCTAGCTGCCACGGATCGGGAGATAGGGGGTTCATTGGTGCTATGCACAATGACGCCAGTCCTCAGGGGGAGTTCCCGGAAGCTTGGCCGACATCCGACATCCTCATGGATATGCCCCAGCTACTCATGGATATTGCCCCAGCACCTCATGGATATGCCCCAGCTCCTCGTGGACATGCCCCAGCTCCTCGTGGACATGCCCCAGCTCCTCGTGGATATGCCCCAGCTCCTCGTGGATATGCCCCAGCTCCTCGTGGATATTGCCCCAGCACCTCCTGAATATGCCCCAGCTCCTCATGGATATTGCCCCAGCTCCTCGTGGATATGCCCCAGCTCACACATGGATTTGCCCCAGCTCCTCATGGATATGCTCCAGCTCCTCGTGGATATGCCCCAGCTCCTCGTGGACATGCCCCAGCTCCTCGTGGATATTGCCCCAGCACCTCATGGATATGCCCCAGCTCCTCATGGATATTGCCCCAGCTCCTCATGGATAGTGCCCCAGCTCCTCGTGGACGTGCCCCAGCTCCTCGTGGATATGCCCCAGCTCCTCCTGGATATGCCCCAGCTCACACATGGATTTGCCCCAGCTCCTCATGGATATGCCCCAGCTCCTCGTGGATATGCCCCAGCTCCTCATGGATTTGCCCCAGCACATGGAATGCCCCAGCACCTCATGATAATGGCCCCAGCTAACCTCCGCCGCCTTTTTCGCTCCCTCAGAGCGTCCGGTGGCACGCAGCTTGGGTGCTCGCCAGGGGGAGCCACGTGACCAGCCGCGATTGGCTGGTGATGTGTTTCCTCCAGGCGAGCGCCGAAGCTGCATGCTTCGGACGCTCGCAGGGAGCGAAAAACGTGGCGGAGGGTGAGACACCTGCCCTTAGGGTGACAGTGTCACCCTAAAGGCGGGTGTCACCTGGTACGGGCCGCACCCCCCGCCCCCACGTAGCGACGCCACTGGTATATACATTTAACAGCCGCACGCCACGGACTTACTCTATCCAAACAAAGTTCAGAATGATGTGAAACATTGGGACTTTTTGGATAGATTTCGATTTTCGACTATCCAAAAGTTAAAAAAATAAAAATGGTCGAAATCTAATGCAAAAGTCCCGATGTTAAAAAAAATTGTAAAGGGGACTTGTTATATTTTTTTGGGTGAAAATTACACTATTTCTAACAAACCCACCCCATACAAAAATCCTTAGTGCAGCATCATTGTTCACATTATAATTGAAATGGCAACAATATTGCTGCATTAACAAAACAAAACAAAAAACCTGTTTATTTTTTTTTTATATTTTAATTTTTTTAAATTTTTAACATTGTCATGTTTGTATTGTTGGAAAGGCCATGCTCTGGTCGATCCAAAGATACCAAACATTAACCAACCGATAGCTGCCGCGGATCGGGAGATAGGGGTTCCAATGAACCCCCTATCTCCACCATTGGTCACAGTTAGGGGTTAACTCCAGAACTGACGTCATTGTGACGATGTCTTGGGACTGTCGGCAGCTGCTGTTCCCCCACGCTGTTGTCTTCCTGCAAAGACGTGACCATGTTGGCTGGCAGCGTCTTAGCGGGCAGCGGTGGGAGAGAGTGAGCTCATAGCTGGGAGGAGGTGTTGCGTGAAGCTGCAAACAGGGACAAATAAACTAGACCTGAGCCGCACTAAGGATCTTTGGGTTGTGTCGGAGAAGACTTCACGCAGTGCTGCCATCAATATTTTTTGATAAATTCTTGGTTATACAATGAATGTGACTGTGGACAAAAATCCGTGTTGTTGTGACATCGCCTAAGCTTAACAAAACCAGGCCACGTCGGTAATCAAATCTCAAGGCAGTACAACAAGGTTGTGTTAGTGTGTGACATTTTTTGGCCAGGCAGGAAGTGTAGAATGTGCACAGTCACATTCATGGCCACAAATATGTTGACAAATTTATGACAAAGGGTCCATAGAAATGTCAATACATTTATGTACATATAATTTTAACAGTGTGGAAACCAAGCAATACGTATTAAGTAAGGAAAAGCAACGCACACAAACAGGAAAATAGTGAAAAAATAGAAAATTTATTTACAACATATGAACATAGGGAAGGGAACATGCCAAGGATGGCAAACTGCCCAACAGTTACTGGCATTTGAGGAGATGTTGGAGCTGGTCCGCATCTTGGATTGCAAAGATTATGATTGCTGTAAGGGCCCTTACGGCAGGAAGAATAACACCCGCAAGGATCATATCCTTGAAAAGCTACGCACCACCATCCTGGAGCTGTTCGGGAAGGACCGGACGAAGGACCATCTCCAAAAACACTGGTCCGACCTCAAGGCACGCGAGCAGGAGCAGCTGTGGCACATTCTAGTGACATTCGGGAGGAGGCTGCCACTGGTCTCACTGCTGCTCCAGGATTTCTGCGGCATTGTTTAAGTGCTCCCGCAGTTCCTGGAGCAGTTCTTGTATGGCGTCGATGGAGGTAACTGCCAGGCGTAGCTCGCCGATCGCCTCCCGTCTGGCTTCTCCTTCTATATATCCAATAAATGAAAGAAGGAAAATACAGTAAGTAAAGCAGGTTTCTATTTTTGACTGAAAGTCTTGAAAAAATATAACAGTAGTATATACCAGTGCTGGCGGCCTCCTGAAGCGCCGACTCATCCTCCGACTCCTCCCCCACCACCACCGTCTGCATATCCAGTGCTATATCTAAGAAATTAAAGAAATAAAAAATACAGTAAACAACAAAACTGATTTATTTTTGAACAAAAGTCGATGCAAAATACGACAGTAAAAAAAAAAAAACCTGGACTGGCGGCCACCTGCTGCTCCGGCTCCCTCTCTCCATCATCGCCATCCTCATCTTCCTCCTCTTCCTCCTCCTGCTCCTCTTGTGCTATACATAAAAAAATTAAATTAAAATACAGTAAACAAAAAATGTTTCTGTTTTTGACCAAAAGTCGTTGCAAAATAAAACAGTATATACCAGCGCTGGTGGATGCCCGTGGCTCCTCCTCCTCCTCCACTGGGGCACTGGTCCCCGCCGGGGCAGATGCCGCCTTCTTCCTGTCTTCTGCCAAATCCAAAAAATAACACGTAAATAATGCAGACTGGAAAAAATGGTATATCTATACACTATATTGCCGAAAGTATTGCGACACCCCTCCACTACCACTACCAGTTTGACCCACCACTACTCCCATCTCATAGTTCTAAAGTCACAAAATATTTATTTATTTCCTCTGCACATACACATATATTACCGGTCAATTATATATTTTTTTCAGAAGTAAACATTACGTTTATTCAATAAAAACTATTATTTGTGTTGTGTGCGTACAAAACGCATTGTGCGACTACTTTTAGTTATTTTATAGAAGGCCTCAGCCTCAGTTTCACTTTCAGTTTCTGCTAATAATAAAACTGGATATTGCAGAAACAACAACAGAAATCCACCATTTTGTTTTGAAATTTGCATCTAAAGCGTTCAATAATGACACTGCTGCAGCAAACTGAATCGCTGCGCTGCAACAATTCAGCAGCTGCTGAGGATGTATTGAACGCGGCTCTGTTTGGATGCACTTACAGAAGAACTACATGTCCCATCCTACCACTTTAGCAAAGACGCAGAGATTTTTATTGTTGCGCAAGTGGGAGCCAATATTGGGCAAGCTGCGGGTCTTCTCGTATGCATCACTCAATCACAACAACCTCCCCACCCCCCCAGCACACTACAGACTATACACACAGTGAGAAAAGAAATCCAGCATTGTAACTTCATCTACATACATCAAATGTCACAATTTTCACGAATACGTAAAATCACAAAAAAGAAGAGCTATGGCAAAAATGCATGTATGACGAGTCGTGAAAACGCAAAGCTATACACAATCACATTGCATGAAAAAAGGACTAGATAAATCAGCGTATTTCTGTGCACATTAGCACATGCAAGCACATTATTATTATTATACAGGATTTATATAGCACCAACAGTTTGCGCAGCGCTTTACAATATAACATGACACTTACGTTTCGCTATGACGCGACGGATGTGTCTCAGCTGCTCCTGCTCGCGTACTTTCAGATCAGACCAGCATTTCCGGAGCTGGTCCTTCGTCCTGTCCTTCCCGAACAACTCCAAAATGGTGGTGCGTAGCTTGTCAAGGATACGATCTTTCCTAGCGTTCTTCTTCCTGCCGTAAGGTCCCTTATAGCAATCGTAATCCTTACGATCAAAGATCCGGACCAGCTCGAGCATCTCCTCAAACGCCATATTGCTGGCCCGCTTCTTTCTGGGTGGTGGTGGTTCATGGAGAGACGATGCGGAGGTGTCAGAATGGCACTCATCGTCTCTTGCAGCCACGGTGAATAATAATAACAATATTTTGTCCAAAAAAAAGTTGTCAAAAAAGGGCTCAATAAAGTTACGGCATCCGCGCATGCGCGACCCGCGGACGAATCAAATCCGACCGAATTATGAAATTTCTTATCGGATCATTGGAAACGAAAACAAAATTATACGCATTTACAAATACAAAATTTACAGAATCAGCGATATAACCGATAATATAGTATGTCCAGAATTACCGAAATGGAACCGAAATCACGAATGGAACCGAAATCATGAATAGAGGGAACATAAATTTCGATTTGACACATTTCAAGTCCATTCGAAAATTCCGAAAATTTTTCGATTCGGCTCGGAAAACATTTCGGATTCGAATTTTTCGGATCTAAAAAATTTCGGAATTTCGACCGCATCGAAAAACCCGAATCGGGAAATTTCGTGAAAATTCCGAAACACGAAACGCACATCCCTAATCCTTTCTAAATGTTCTCAAACAGCTCCCATGGTACAGACTAAACCTAATCCCAGACCTGAACTGTGCAATTGAATACTTTCTAGCCGAGCTCCTGAAAGTCTGGAACACCCATACCCCGCTGCGCAAAGTGCGAGTAAAAGGGGCCCACCTCCCCTGGGTTACAGCTGACCTCACGCATATGTACCAGTTTAGAGACTCCCTGTGGTCAAATTTCAAGAGTACTGGATCCATGAGCGATCACTGTGAATACCGAAAATGCCGGAATGAATGCACAGAACAAACAAAAATGGCTAAAGCCCAATACTTCAATGAAAATTTAAACAATAACATATCAAACCCCAGAAATTTTTGGAAAATCATAAGTAACATACAAGCACCTCCTCTCCACTCCCAACCGGCTGCTATCAAAGTAAACAACCAAACTGTACAACACCCCCTAGATGTAGCAAATGCTTTTTATAATTATTATTTTGGATGCGTCACCACCCTGATTGCTAAGCTAGGAAATGACATGCGATCAGAAAGGCCGCACACAGATCAGGCCCCACCAACAGTGCAAAGACCCTGTAACGCAGAGAAATTCAGTTTTAGACCAGTGCCTGTCAGTGCCATCACTAAACTTCTCCGTAACCAAAAAATGAAATACCAGTCTGGACCTGATCAAATCCCAGCAATGCTCCTGAAAATCAGTGCGCCAGCAATTGCAAAACCTGTCGCAACCCTAATCAATGAATCACTGGCGACTGGATACATACCCAA
Source organism: Leptobrachium leishanense (assembly GCA_009667805.1). NCBI lineage: Eukaryota > Metazoa > Chordata > Amphibia > Anura > Megophryidae > Leptobrachium > Leptobrachium leishanense. Next base: position 965,847 of record CM019064.1, read on the forward strand.
ACTTTGGAAGACTGCGAGAGTGGTACCTATCCATAAAAGTGGAGACAATACTTTGGTATCCAACTACCGCCCAATATCACTGCTCCCTGTAATGTCAAAAATCCTGGAAAAATGTGTCTACACTCAATTACTTGATTATTATCAGTATCAGAACTATTTAACCCCAGATCAATCAGGCTTTCGTCCAAAACACTCAACTACAACCGCCCTTTAAAAGTTTGGAATGATGTCCAAGCGGGCATGGAACAAGGAAACCTAACTGGAGCCATCTTCCTTGATTTTGCCAAGGCTTTTGACACAGTAGACCATGGCATCCTATTACAAAAACTTAAAAACTTTGGTATTGGTGATCACGCGCTAACCTGGTTCCAATCATATGTGTCTGATAGGTCACAATTTGTGTCCATTTCTGACAGCAATTCCCTTCCCCTCCCAGTCACGTGCGGTGTACCTCAAGGCTCGATACTCGGCCCCCTGCTATTCACTATATTCATAAACGATCTGCCCAATGTCTGCAAAGCCTCAACTGTACACAGGTACGCAGACGACACTGTAATCTATACCAGCAAACCAAATCTCCCACAGCTGGAGGCAGTGCAGCAAGAACAATTCACAGGGGTAGAAAAGTGGATCGCAGATAACAAACTTTTTCTAAATACTGACAAAACTGTTACAATGCTCTTTGGAATTGCACCTAAACTACACAAATTGCAAACACCCCATCTATGTGTTGGGACAAGATCAAATGGCACGCTGACCACAGTCACTTCTCTCAAATATCTAGGTATGTGGTTGGACCCTAATCTATCTTTTGGCCCCACATCGAAAAACTCTCATCTAAACTCTACCCCAAACTAGGTGCCCTGTACAGAAACAAATCCTGCCTGAGCCCTGCGGTAAGAAAGCAGATTGTACAACAAATGCTTATGCCAGCTATTGAATACGGAGATGTAGTGTATGCAGCTGCCCCTCAAACACACCTCCAGAAACTTACTACATTGTATAACTCATTCTGTTGCTTTGTGCTACAATGTAACTACATGACCCACCATTGTGACATGTTAAAAGAACTAAACTGGCCATCGCTGGAATCTAGACGCACCCTTCACCTTTCCAACCTGGTGTTTAAGCGCTTTTCTGGGAAGCTACCACCCTACCTGAATATGCTGCTTCCCCCGGCAGTTCCCTCATCCTATAACCTCAGATCCAGGACCAGCACCTTACTTGCAATACCACAATACAAAAAGAAAGTGGCTCGATCCTCATTTTCCTACAGAGCACCGCAAATATAGAAAAACCTCCCAGACACCGTCAAATCTTCCCCCAGTCTAAAGTCCATTAAGACTTCCCTATTAACATACCTCAATACGAAATGCACCTGTAAACATGTAACATAATGACTTTATTTCCTACATATTTATTTTTCTGTATATTTGGTTTTGTGTTAATATCTTGCATTTTACTATTTTGTATTTCTGTAACCACTCTCGTTCTTGAACCCAGGACATACTTGAAAACGAGAGAAATCTCAATGTATCGGTAAAATCCATTTATAAATAAAATAAATAAATAAATAAGAGATTTACAGATACCTGAATCAGCACTTTTATGTAGTTTGGATGTTGAGGCTCTATACAGCTGCATTCCACATACAGAGGGTCTGCAAAATATAAAAATCTTTTTTGATACAACATAGTTCTTTACTTGAGGTCCAAATTAACTTTATTGTTAAACTGCTTAGATTTGTATTAACTCACAATTACTTTTTGTTGAACAATAAATGGTACCTGCAACAACAAGGGACAGCTATGGGAAGCCTTTGTGCCCCAATTTACGCAAATCTATATTTAGGATTCTGGGAGGAGGAATTCATCTATAAATTACACAATAATCCATTCTTACCAAAAATAATCTCTTGGAAAAGATATATAGATGACATCCTGGTGGTATGGGGGGGTTCAGAGGTGGAATTCATAGAGTTAAAAAATTATCTTAACTATAATAATTTGAATTTGAAATTCACCTGTGACATCCAACATCAAACTCTTAATTTTTTGGACATTGCTATCTTAAAAACAATTAATAAAGACTCAACAAACCTGTCTACAACTATCTATAAAAAGAAGACTGCAACTAATAGCCTCCTTAACTGGCAAAGTTATCATCCTTTTCCATTAAAACGTGGTATTCCGTATGGGCAATATCTGACGCTTAGACGTATATGTTCTGATGATCTTGAATTTATGGAACGAGCGAAAGATTTAAAGAAAAATTTTAAAGATAAGGGCTTCCCGAATAAAATTTTGAAAAGTGCATATAAGAGAGCGTTACTTATGCCCAGAGAAACATTGTTACAAGATATTGTACATCCAACAGGAAAATCTCTAATTAGATGCGTAGGCAGTTTTGATAAAGGGTGGGATAAGATCAAAAATATAATGGATCGGTACTGGCCACTAATTAGTTGGGATCCCACCTTAAAGAAGTTCTCACTCCGCATGCAACGATCACAGCACGAAGATGCCGCAATATAAAAAGATATGATTGTTAGAAGCCATTATGGTGGTAATAACAACTTTACAAAAACCTGGCTTTCTAACAAACTACAAGGCACCTATAAATGCATTCACTGCAGCGCATGTAAATTTATAAAACAGGATTCAACTAAAATCAAAGATTCAAAAGGAGATAAAGAATTTAAAATTACATCCTTTTTCAACTGCAACTCTAAGGGCTTAGTGTATGCTATGTCCTGTAAATGTGGAAAGGTATATGTCGGCAAAACCTTTAGAGCTTTTAAATTACGAATCCAGGAACACGTTCATTCCATTAAAAATCACCTAGATACATCAATTGCCAGACATATACATCAACAGCACAATAATGATCCAAATGCCCTATGTTTTTTTGGTGTTGAAAAGGTCAATAGATTACAAAGGCAAGGACACTATGATCTCGCCCTGAGAAGGAGAGAATGTGTGTGGATCTATCAGCTTAAAACGTTAAGTCCAGCAGGTCTAATCGAAGGGTTTAGTTTTACCCCATACATAGGTACATAAATGTCTGACCTTTAATGAATCTAGTTGTCCTCGGATTTACCATCCATCTGTATAGATAATGAAACTTAAGGAGCAATCGAAATGAAATGTCTCTAATCATGAGTACATGATTATATATAATATATGGGTACCAAGTGAAAGATCTAGATCTCTAAACAATATACTTGCAGGGTTATTCGGAGAGCTTGAAAAGTAGGAGAATTGACCTAGAATTTTTCATTCTCCAGTCATTCTCCTGCTTTTCACCGCTCTCTGAATAACCCTGATAGTGGTGTCATTTTTATCTGTGGATGTACATGCTCGTCTGGTATTTACTGTAATATACATTCTAATATCGAACGGTTGCATACTAAATTGGATCGGTCATCGTGGTATGGACAATGGTCCTTTCCTTTTGTGCTATGGGAAGTATATTTCATATTCATTTTGAACATGAACTAACGAATATGTATCGATTTGAATGGGTCCTTGATGACTGTTAAAGGGAACACGATTGAGGCACTTGTAAGATCTCTGATTGGTGCCTTTAATCACGTGACTCTTAATTCCTTCCTTCCTAGACGTTTGTAAATAACGATGACGTATGTGTAACATGAAATGGCTATACGTTTACCTAATTTTTCCTCTGGCGGGCATCTGTTATTAATTTCAACACTGCAAGCAATCAAACACTAATTTGGTGACTTGACTACCTATATATAGAAAGCTAGTAATCATGTTCCTCAGAGCTCCTGATGAAATTGCTGGTCACACAGCAGAGAAACGCGCGTTGGGCGTTTGCAGGTTAATTAAACCTTAAAATCATTGCTCATATAAATGTCAATAACGATGAGAAAAGTTTCTGCCGACAATTTATCGAGCCTGTGAGGCTGAAATAATTCATGTTGGTTTCGTCAAAGTGATTTTTTTTTTCTCAAACGATATGGATCGTGCCTGAATAGGCGTCCAATAATCACCTACGTTTTGGTTTATACAAATGGTAATAATTAATGACGGGAAAATTCATTGCCGACAGTTTATCGAGCCTGTGAGGCTGAAATAATTCATGTTGGTTTCGTCAATGTGATTTTTTTTTTCTCAAACGATATGGATCGTGCCTGAATAGGCGTCCAATAATCACCTACGTTTTGGTTTATACAAATGGTAATAATTAATGACGGGAAAATTCATTGCCGACAGTTTATCGAGCCTGTGAGGCTGAAATAATCCATGTAGGTTTCGTCAATGTGATTTTCTTTTTCTCAAACGATATGGATCGTGCCTGAATAGGCGTCTAATATTTACTCATGTTCTAGTTCATGAATGGTGATACCTCTGATCTAATGAGCTATTTTTCGGTTGTGTCAGCACACGTTGTTGCGCTGGGTGGCCGAGTCATTTCCCATTAACCACAATCGTGTCAATACATGGCATATTCATTAAGCATCTAATGTTCATGCCTTTATTGTCATACCAATATAGGTCGCTAATCGCTATACCAATGAGTTTTGCAGTGATGAATAATAGTGCTCAATAAATAAGGATTTTTGGTAAATCCAGAGGTTTAGCTATTTTACCAAGCACGCTTAATTTTTTCAATTACTGGTTTTAGCCTACTCGTGGGCTACTCAAATTTGAGTATAACTCACGCTAGTTATCATCTCCAGTATAGGTCAAGTGTTGGTTTACCTATACACCTAAGGTTTGACAGAACTATAAGGTGTGGTGCTAATGTCTTTCCAAAAGGTGCTATAATCTCTGCCACCCATATTCATCAATTGATGTGCGCAATTTGTGTAAACTGGTGGACGCACCGTTTACTTAAGTTTTAAAGATACAATTATTGTTATAATTAAGACTGACGCATTACCGTGTTCAAAATCGAACTAATTTATGTCAATATTGGAAAACAATTCTTTAATGTAAGAAGTTTATTTTAAACTGTGTTTAATAAAATATTTTTTTTTAATTTTAAGCAATAGGTACTATTTGTCCTCGTAAGGGGAATTGATACTTTTGATTCTAGTGTTTAATCACTTTCCTAGCTTGCTAGCCTGCATTACACGGTGGTTTTTTACCATCGGTTCACTCACTTTGTTTATAATCTATTTGTTATTTTGGGTTGTTAGAGGAAACCCCACACACATCGTTTAGCGTACGAATTTATACACTAATCTGTGGGCGCTTCACCTTGTTTCCTTAAATCCATTAGTAAACGTAATTGTAGCTAATCTTTTAACAAGTATTTATAAAGTGTTAACAAGTTCCATAGTGCAGTACAATGGGGGAGCAGACGTTAAACACACAAAACGGTAGGAGAGCGGACCCTGCTCGAGAGCTTACAGTTACAGGCATTTATACGGCGCCAACATATTCCATATCCCTTTACAACAGGGGTGCACAAACGAGATGTACACGATAATTGTGAAGTGTGTCACTTTGGACTCGAAGTACATGGGCCTAGCAATGTATTTGGGAGGTGCGAGCCTGATGTTTCATATTGTTTTCCTGCTCTTTCCTTTGTAAAAGTCACCCTGTATCTACAATTTTAGATGCAGGGTGTTACAAACGGGCATCATTTTCTGCAAGCAGGGTGCAAGATTTTAAATGCAGAATTGGTGGGGGGGTTTTCTCTTGTCTTTGCAACGGAGTTTGCAAAGCAAGGCCACTGGGGTTTACAACCTGCTTATCTGATCTGCTCTCTGGGGCTGAAGGGAAACATGATCCGGGAACCAAATGGTTGGGAAAGAGGGTGAGGGGCAAGCTCTTTATTTAGCAGTACTCACCCAAAACTCAGGGTATATTTCGACAAAAGACTTTGAATCTTCTGGGACATTTGAAATCTGGAAATACCCATAGAAGTTGCCTAATCCAGTTCGGTTTTCTATGTAAGTCCCATTTTATTTCAAGAACTGTATTTGCACGTTTTCGTATATTTTGTATGTCTTGTTTTTAATGTGATACTGGGACTGTGTAAAGTTTGTATTTTTTTTTTATCTTCTTCCATTAAAACTTTAAAACCAGTACTGTCTCTGCTCTAGATTAGTGATGAGCCGAACACCCCCGTGTTCGGTTCGCATTCAAACTCGAACCGAACTCAATACAAGTCAATGGGACTCAAAGTTCTATTTTTAGAGTGCCCTCCAAGAGGGCATATATGCAAGATATTTGCCATAAAAGGTGTATGGGGGTCTGGGTAGTGCCCTGGGGGACAGGAAACAAGGACAAAAAGTTTTAAAAAAAACATTTTTAAAGGAACAGTGAGTTTTCCATGAAATAAAGGTTAACAATAAAACCGAAAAATTCCTTCAAATATCATGCCTAGGAGGTCCCCATAACCTGCCTGTGAAGTGGCGGATTTGTAGGATGTAAAGAAACATTTAAAAAAAAAAAATGACGTTTCAAATGACGGTAAATGCTTTTCCTTTAATCTATTCATAAACAACTGCTTGGGGCGGCAGCCTCTATGAAAAGACATTTTAGGACACGCAGAACAAGTTTGGTGATTTTTTTGGGCTAAATTATGGTGAAAATTATGCAGGCTTTGGATGAAAGTAACAATAGGTGCTTTAAAATTGGGCCTTTAGTGTCGGCAACAGTGCCGTCACACCGTAACCTCTCTGTGGTATTGTGGAAGAGTGCAGTGGTGGAGGTTTTGGTAATGCAGAAGAGATCCCTGATCTATTCAGTTACATCAGCAGCTATAACAAAACCGGGTCAGCAATGTTTAGGCACTTGTACTGCGCTACTGTATATGATGAGAATCGGCGCACACCAGTAGCGACAGGAAGCAAACAGAACAGGCAGGGAATACACAGAGAGAATAGTCAAATGGCAGGCAAAGTCGGCAATAGATCGGGTCCTCAGAACAAGCAGGGTCAGTAACAAGTATACAAACTGATTCGGTAAGCTAGAGATGCAGGAATAAAGGCTGAGACACACTGAGCGTGTAGTGACGCACAGCGTAGCAAACATTTTGCAGGCTTGACTTCACTCTGCTCCACCTCGCAGTGTGTCTACACTGCATTACGTTTGCTTCTCACCGCACTGGACAGGAATCCACTAACTAAATTAAAATGTACACACAAAACCGTTTTATTTTCACAAAGCACATGTTATATAGGCAAAAAAAAGTTTCTACTGAATAAAATTCATCAAAAATTACTGTTAATTTAATAGGAATAGTATAAAAATATAAAAAAAAAGGTAACCCCTGATCATATATATTATAGGGACACGGAGCGCTGTGTATAGAGTAGGGATGCATTGATACCACACACAGACATATACGTATATATCAACACGCAAACCTATATATATATATATGTATATATCAACACGCAGATATATATATACACCCACCCACAGACCTCAGACCATATATACACATATGCACATGGGGGTGGCATGTGGACACTCTCAACTAAATGCGCTCCCCCATTTGGCTGATCCCTCCAGAAGAAATGTTGAACCCGACAGAGCAGAGAATATATATATTATTCTCTGCTCTATCGGGTTCAACATTTCTTCTGGAGGGATCAGCCAAATGGGGGGGGCAATTAGTTGCCAAAATGTGTGTGTAATACAAGTCTGGATATATATATTTATAAGAATATAGTTATATATCTTATATATATATATCATACCTGCCCTTACCTTCCCCTATAAATTTGCTAAAATATACACAAAAAAACCAAACCACTGCCTTTTTCTTTCTTTAGAAAAAGAAAAAAAAAGTTTTACTTTATGTTCCCTGGGACATTAAAAAATGTCCTCGGATTAATTTTTTTTTAGAAATGTGTCAACTCACCTTAGCCTGGTGGTCAGTGGGGGCTCCCTGGATCCTGGTTGTGGGGGTGGTCTGCCGTGGCCGCAGGTGCAGTGGCTCCCTCCCTGCGCCGCCTGTCTCTGCCACATGCACATGGACGGCTAGCCCGCACAGTCGCAGCTCTGTCATCCGGCGGCCGCATGCTCCTCAATGCTCCTCAAGGGAATCCTTGGGAGGCCCCTGCAGGCTGCCCTCTACAGTGCCTGATTAGAGGGTCGTGTCTGCCTGATGTTTTAGTAACAATGTTTTATCCCATAGGCTTCAATGTTAAAAATATTCCCGTTTTAATTCAATATCTAATAAACCGTTGCTTATATTCTGCAGTAAAGAGTCTCTTTATTTCTATATTTTTTAGTATTTTTTAAGCATTTTTTATACATTTTTCAATTTTTTTTCATAACGTTTGGCGAACGTCCCAAAAAGTTCGAAGTTTGTGAACTGTCGAACGGCCGATGTTCAATGCGAACTCCGAACAGATCGAACCGAACAGTTCATCCCTACTCTAGATAATTCATGCTTCTCGAATAGGATGCTTGGGTATTTTTACCGTAGTATTTTACATGTGGTGTATATATATATATATATATATATATAAAAATAATCAAAAAGGTTATGCACTCACGGTTCACCACTTGCTTTCAGTACCCGATGCTCAGTTATGGCCTCAAATGACACAAAAAACGCAGAAAAGCCAGCTCTCCAGGGATTCTCAGAATTTTCCTTTATTCATTCCATAAAAAAGGTCAACGTTTCGGCTCACAACAATGAGCCTTCCTCAGGACATACATGTACACACAATGACATACATAATTTAAATAGAGGAATAGTAAGGATTCCTATTAGTTCAGAAGCAGCGTGGTCTGAATGACCGTTCTAAAGTGCTGGTTAGAGGGCGGGGCTATAGGCAAGGTGCAGACAAGCTGTGAAGCTGTGAGCAGGTTATACAATAGCAGCCTTCCTAGATCAGGGAAACATTCAAATGCATACAAAGTGCAAAACGTGCGTACAAAAATGCATGTAAAGTGCAATATGCGAATTGTGAACAAAAACACAATGTGAAAGAGTGTACAATTGCAAAATAAAATAGGGTCCAATTGACCAAGTGAACAGTAGATGCCCTGGTGGCTCAAATGTGCGTACAGATGTAAAAAAATATGGGGTTAAATGTACATAGGAAGGTTATTCAAAATATTAAAAAAGGGGGGGGGAGTCTTGTTTCTATTGTCCGTAATGGATAAAGGAAAAGTAGAAAAAATTCGGACCGTATATTGCGGTGAAGGCAAGAGATAGCCCGTTCTGATCTCTATTGGAGGGATCTAGTAGTTCCAGGTGCAGTCCTGAAGCGCAGTCTTTGCCGTGGTCCTATATAGGCTCCCAATCTCCCAAAAAATGGGAAAAGAAGGAGGGTAAAGAGGAAAGAAAGAATATATAGTGCAATTATGCTTAATAAATAGTAGGTGCCCAAATGACAAAGGGACACTTACAGTGTCCAGAGCCTCTTCTACCGGCTCTGGTGTGAAATGCCTAGGGCCTGGTCAAGGGTGGCCTCTGCCCTTCTTTACAGGTGCGGGGTGGTCTTCACAGTTGCTATGGGGCAGCCTTCGTCTTTCTTCTGACGATTTAGTTGTTGCCTCCAATACAAAGGGAAGACATCTCCATAGCGCAATGAGTTTAATTATTAAGTGAGGTATATAATAGTCAAGGACAAACTCACCAATGCTGGAGCCATAAATCCAGGCTCAACTTGTAGGCCTATGGTACTTCTATGGTGGGTACCTGCACCTCTTTCAACAGCAGCGCAGCTTCCATGCAGGCAGAGAAACAGAGGGGGGGGAAGGGAGAGATCAAGCATAAAAAATGCAAAATAAAATAAAGGATTCCTCAATGGATGTAGATGATTAGAAAAAAGGGTTTATTAATTAAAAGGAGTATCACAGATACGCGTTTTGGCTATTAAATATAGCCTCATCAGTCTGTGTGGAGAAAACAGTCTCAGAAAATGGGGGATAATGGGCACTCCACGTGTGTGTGCTTATAAAGGGTGTTTCACATCAATTTCCAGGGTCACTTCCTGGTTCATGGTGATCCTGGTCACATGGTGTGGTCACATGGTGCGGTCACATGGTGCGGTCACATGGTGTCCAGTACATCAACAGTACATCAACAGAGCATAATAAAATGCACAAAAATGGACACTAAATACACAATAGATCAATAATAAAATACACAAAAAAATAAATCAATAGTAAAAGGTGGATATGAATTCAATGTTAAAAAACGGTAAAAAATTAATAAGTAAAAATAAATATGAAAATAAAATGGTAAAAGCGGCAGGATAGGGTACCAGGATGACAGGTGGGTTTCAGTATATAGTATCACAGCGTGGATAGGGGTACGAATTCTACAAATATAAAATTTAAAAATTTAAAAATTTAAAAATATAAAAATAAAAAATTATATTGTTCTGGATCTCACGGGGTGGAAGAGTGTGTGGTTCTATACATAATGGTAATATCGATAGGATAAACTGCAGAGTAGACATGTGCATTCGTTTTAGTACTAAAACGATTTAGTCCGAATTTGGATAATTTAGTTTTCGTATATACTCAAGAGAAACGAAACTGCTCAGTCCAAAAAACGAAAGAAACTAAAAATAAAATGCACTACATTTAGTTTCTGTCCTTTTGTGATTATTCCATTGAGTGAAGGAGACCAGCAATGAAGAGTGCAACATCTGAAGTTCTGCACCCTCCACATGCTAATGCAGTAGGATGTCTATCAGAGAGGGGCATTAATTAATGCAGGAGGATGTTCTTATTACATATACAGAGAGGGGTATTAATGTAGGAGGATGTTATATACAGGTACATTATACAGAGAAAGGTATAAATTGAGGAGGATGTTCTATACAGAGAGGGCTATTAATTAATTCAGGAGGATGTTGATACATTATACAGAGATGGGTATTAAATTAATGCAGGTGGATGTTCTAAACATTATACAGAGAGGAGCCTTTTTTTCTTTAGCCCTTTTAAATCAGTGGCTGTGGAGCGCTGAGATCGGCTGCTTTTATATTATCTCAGTACAATGATCAGGCTCAACTGTTACAGTAATGACTGTAACAGCGCTCAGAGTTTCAGTAAAACAAGGAAATAATATTGTTATAACCTATTATATAAAAAAATATTATTTACTAGTTTTACTGAAACTTCTGAGCGCTTGTGATGAGCAGTAGTCACAGTTACTGTAAACAGCTTTGCCTGACACGGGGCTGTATTACAATGTTGGTGCTAACTTAACCAGAGCTGTTGTAAACTGAAAACCTCCATAGGCTATAATGGCTCATGGGAAGTTTACAACAGCTCTGGTTAAGTTAGCACCAACTAGTAATATGGCCCACATTGTGCTGAGAGTGAGAGATACTGTAAACAAGCAGCGATCTCAGCCCTTGAGGAGCCACTCCAATAGTAATTGTATCCACTGGTTTTGATGAATGAAATTAGTTTTCATACTAAAAACGAAAACTACTGAAAACGAAAATTACTGAAAACGAAAATACTGAAAACGAAATTCTTTAGCAACTAAATAAATTGCATTTTTAGGACTAATTCATTAGTTCAAAACGAAATTTTGTGCTGTTCACATGTCTACTGCAGAGTCAGTGAATGATAGTGGATGGTCAGAAGTCAATTGAGAAAATGGCATAGTTCGAAATCAGCGTTCAGACCTTGTGGTTGGAGAGTACCTAAGTTGAAGATCCATCTCATTTCTTCCTTTCCTATTACTTTCTCGAAATCGCCACCCCTCCAAGGTGCTTTGACTATCTTAATTCCTATGAATCTTAGTCCCTCTGGGTTCATGGCGTGCTTGTTCTTAAAGTGTAGAGGGACGCTGTGATTTTCGTTCCCGTTCCGAATATTTCTGACATGTTCCTGGATGCGTACACTTAAGGCTCTGGTCGTTCTCCCTACATACCTTAGGCCACATGGACATATTAGCAAGTAGATCACATTCCTTGTGAAACAGGTAATAGCGTCTTTTATTTTGATAGGTCCACTGATTCCATCTATCTGTGTAATGATTTGCTTCTTGCTTTTGGTGTTGCGACAATTCAGACAATTCCCACATTGGTGGAACCCCTTTTGTATGTGGTAATAATTGCGGCTCAAAGATGCCTTCTTCCTGTGATTCTGTGCTAATTTCATTTTGAGGTTACTGGTTCCTCTGCAGATCATCCTTGGTTTTTCAGGTAGGATTTCTCTTAATAGTGGGTCCTTCTTTAGTATGGGCCAGTATTTCTTTATCGTCTTCCTTATGTATTGATTCTGCGCATTGTATGAAAAGATGAAAGGGACATCAGTTGAATATAGGGATCCAGTTTTTGTTTTTTTCTTCAGTAGATCGGTCCGTTCCATGTTTCCGACTTTATTCTTGGTCTCCTCGAGTGTGTCTACGTCGTAGCCTTTTTCCAGAAAATCTTTTTTTAATTTGTTTGATTGTCTTTCATAGGTTTCTAGATCCGTACAGTTTCTCCTCACTCTTAGAAATTGACTTTTCGGAATCCCGTCAAGCCACTGTGGTAAGTGGCAGCTGGTGGTTTCAATGAAGCTGTTTACGTCTACCTTTTTAAAGAACGTCTCGGTCTTGATTGTCCCATCCTGAATGTAGATACTTAAATCCAAAAAATTAATGCGTTCGTAGCTCCATGTAGTGGTGAGTGAAATACCCCTTCCGTTATGGTCTAATTCTTCCAAGAATGTCTTTAGTGCATTGATTCCTCCCTTCCAGATAAAAAAGATGTCATCGATGTATCTTTTATAGCAGACAAGGTTGCTTTGGTATTCAGGTAGGAAGGATTCCTCCCAAAAAGCCATAAATAAGTTGGCGTATGATGGTGCAAAACGACTTCCCATCGCAGTCCCATTCGTTTGTATATAAAAGTCATCCTGGAAATAAAAATAGTTATTCTCTAAAATCAAACGTATCCCCTCTAAAATAAAGACAATTTGTTCTGGTTGCAGTGTTTCACTTTTCTTTAAAAAATGTTCTGTAGCCTCTAATCCGTTCCTGTGTGGTATAATCGTATATAATGATTGGACGTCACTTGTGACTAAGAGTAGGTCACTTTCCCACCTAACATCATTTAAAATATTCAAGATCTCTGTGGTGTCCTTCAGATGTGCTGTGGTGCTGGTCACATAGGGTTGTAATTGGTGGTCAATATATTCCGATAACCTGCTTGAAATGGAACCTATTCCAGAAATAATAGGTCTCCCTGGTGGTTTTAAGAGATCTTTGTGAATTTTAGGGAGAAAATAAAATACGGGTGTCTTTGGGTGCTCGATTTTCAGATATTTAAACTCTTGGTCGTTAAGTATACCCAATGTGTGTCCCTCTTCAAGGTACTGGGCAAACTTATCTTGAATGTCTTTTCCTGGATTTTTATTCAGTTTTTTGTATGTATTCTCGTCACTTAGAATTCTGTTAGATTCATTTCTGTAATATTCTGTTGTCATAATGACCGTGCCACCTCCCTTGTCTGCTGGTTTGATTTCTATTTCATTGTTTGTTGTCAGCTTCTTTAGGGTGTCCCTTTCTTTTCTTGTTAGGTTATTTGATTTCGTAGATGCCTTAAGTTTGCCTAAGTCTGTCATCAGCATCTGTTCGAAGGTGTTAATTTCCTGTGAGATAAGGGATTTGGGGAAGAAAGTGGACTTGTCTTTCAGGTTTGTATGATGGTAGAATTGGAGAGTGTTGGGTCTGTTGATAGGGTTTTTTAAAAAATATTTCTTCAAACATAGGTTCTTTTTGAACTTTTGTAAGTCAATGTACATGTCAAACAGATTCATGTGTGCGGTGGGGGCGTATTTCATGCCTTTTTTTAAAACTTTTATCTCTATGTCTGTGAGTGGAGTGTCCGTTAAATTAAAGATCCCTCCATCCTGCTGTGTTTTCCCTCCTCTTTCCTTCTTCTAATTCTCCTTCCTCTACATCCTCGTCTCTGTGGAGTCTTTTCCCAGGTGACCAGCCTCTTCTCAGGGTGGTAAGATCCCTGTCTGTTCGTGGGGGATTCCTGTGAAAATCCCCTTGTTGTTGTGTGTTTCTGTGGGGGTCTCCCTCTTGTCTCAGTGGATCATATCGGTTGTTGGTTGGAATCGTGTATGCTGAATGATTGGTATAATTGTCATCTCTTCTATTATGGTCTCTGTTCCAAGGTCCTCTATAGGGACCATGGTAGGCCCGGTTAGGTGGGCGATAATTGTTCAGGGGTCTATTGTTACCGTATCGTGTCTTGTGATACTGTGGTGTCTCATAGGTGAATCGGCCGCTCTGGGGTACTGGGTGCTGGTAATAGCGTCTATTTGGCCTTTGTGGTAAAGGTGTTCTTTGGAATAATTTCTGCGATTGATATCCTTGTGCAAGTGATGGAATGTGTTGTGTAGGTTTAGATGTCAAGTCCCACAGTGGTGTTTTACTGGTTGTGGGATAGTGGTTCTCTGATGGATCTGTGGTGCTCTGTTTCCATACATTACCCCTTTTATAATCTTGAAGGTCACGTTGATATTTCTTCCTTTTCCTTTCCTTGACCTCTTCGTTTAACTTATCCAGGTCTTTCTCGAATTTACCCAAGTAGTTGTTCATTTCTTGTTCAGATGATAACAAAGTCAATTCTTCATAATTTTTTTCAATATTCATATTGAGTTCTTTCAGGATTTCAGTCCTTCTTTCTACAATAATCTTCACACTATGTAGGGAGAAGCCCTCTAACATCTTCTCCCATCTTTCCTGGAATACAATATCATCGGCATCTCCTGCTAGACTCTTAGAAAAGCGGAGTCCTCTGGGTACCATGTTATCCTTAATATATTTCTCAAGTGTGATAATGTCCCATTTAGTTCTAATCTCTTTTTTGAGATTTTTCTCGAGTTGTCGTTTAACAGTGTAAATGTTATTGGTGTTGATCTTCATTGTGAATACATAAATCGCCAAATATGTCATCGTTGTTACATTTACCAAACCTGGATCTGAATTCCATATCTGTGCAAGCTGCCTCAACAATGGTCGAGTGTTTAGTTGTAAAGTGTAAAGAGAGAATGCAATGGAGGCGCTAATTAAATGTGGATATATTATGTTATGCGGCCAACAGGGATTACAACACAAAACCTCGACAGAAATGTGTCAGTGATAGAGCAGAGAAAAGTAGGGGGATCCTAGTGGCGCAGTCCCTTCTGAGGGTAATTTGAGAGGAATAGTAAGGATTCCTATTAGTTCAGAAGCAGCGTGGTCTGAATGACCGTTCTAAAGTGCTGGTTAGAGGGCGGGGCTATAGGCAAGGTGCAGACAAGCTGTGAAGCTGTGAGCAGGTTATACAATAGCAGCCTTCCTAGATCAGGGAAACATTCAAATGCATACAAAGTGCAAAACGTGCGTACAAAAAATGCATGTAAAGTGCAATATGCGAATTGTGAACAAAAACACAATGTGAAAGAGTGTACAATTGCAAAATAAAATAGGGTACAATTGACCAAGTGAACAGTAGATGCCCTGGTGGCTCAAATGTGCGTACAGATAAAAAATGGGGTTAAATGTACATAGGAAGGTTATTCAAAATATTAAAAAGGGGGGGGGAAGTCTTGTTTCTATTGTCCGTAATGGATAAAGGAAAAGTAGAAAAAATTCGGACCGTATATTGCGGTGAAGGCAAGAGATAGCCCGTTCTGATCTCTATTGGAGGGATCTAGTAGTTCCAGGTGCAGTCCTAAAACGCAGTCTTTGCCGTGGTCCTATATAGGCTCCCAATCTCCCAAAAAATGGGAAAAGAAGGAGGGTAAAGAGGAAAGAAAAGTATATAGTGCAATTATGCTTAATAAATAGTAGGTGCCCAAATGACAAAGGGACACTTACAGTGTCCAGAGCCTCTTCTACCGGCTCTGGTGTGAAATGCCTAGGGCCTGGTCAAGGGTGGCCTCTGCCCTTCTTTACAGGTGCGGGGTGGTCTTCACAGTTGCTATGGGGCAGCCTTCGTCTTTCTTCTGACGATTTAGTTGTTGCCTCCAATACAAAGGGAAGACATCTCCATAGCGCAATGAGTTTAATTATTAAGTGAGGTATATAATAGTCAAGGACAAACTCACCAATGCTGGAGCCATAAATCCAGGCTCAACTTGTAGGCCTATGGTACTTCTATGGTGGGTACCTGCACCTCTTTCAACAGCAGCGCAGCTTCCATGCAGGCAGAGAAACAGAGGGGGGGGGAGGGAGAGATCAAGCATAAAAAATGCAAAATAAAATAAAGGATTCCTCAATGGATGTAGATGATTAGAAAAAAGGGTTTATTAATTAAAAGGAGTATCACAGATACGCGTTTCGGCTATTAAATATAGCCTTCATCAGTCTGTGTGGAGAAAACAGTCTCAGAAAATGGGGGATAATGGGCACTCCACGTGTGTGTGCTTATAAAGGGTGTTTCACATCAATTTCCAGGGTCACTTCCTGGTTCATGGTGATCCTGGTCACATGGTGCGGTCAATGGTGCGGTCACAGTGCGGTCACATGGTGCGGTCACATGGTATGGTCACATGGTGTCCAGTACATCAACAGTACATCAACAGAGCATAATAAAATGCACAAAAATGGACACTAAATACACAATAGATCAATAATAAAATACACAAAAAAATAAATCAATAGTAAAAGGTGGATATGAATTCAATGTTAAAAAACGGTAAAAAATTAATAAGTAAAAATAAATATGAAAATAAAATGGTAAAAGCGGCAGGATAGGGTACCAGGATGACAGGTGGGTTTCAGTATAGTATCACAGCGTGTGATAGGGGTACGAATTCTACAAATATAAAATTTAAAAATTTAAAAATATAAAAATAAAAAATTATATTGTTCTGGATCTCACGGGGTGGAAGAGTGTGTGGTTCTATACATAATGGTAATATCGATAGGATAAACTGCAGAGTCAGTGAATGATAGTGGAAATGGTCAGAAGTCAATTGAGAAAATGGCATAGTTCGAAATCAGCGTTCAGACCTTGCGGTTGGAGAGTACCTAAGTTGAAGATCCATCTCATTTCTTCCTTTCCTATTACTTTCTCGAAATCGCCACCCCTCCAGGTGCTTTGACTATCTTAATTCCTATGAACCTATGTTTGAAGAAATATTTTTTTAAAAACCCTATCAACAGACCCAACACTCTCCAATTCTACCATCATACAAACCTGAAAGACAAGTCCACTTTCTTCCCCAAATCCCTTATCTCACAGGAAATTAACACCTTCGAACAGATGCTGATGACAGACTTAGGCAAACTTAAGGCATCTACGAAATCAAATAACCTAACAAGAAAAGAAAGGGACACCCTAAAGAAGCTGACAACAAACAATGAAATAGAAATCAAACCAGCAGACAAGGGAGGTGGCACGGTCATTATGACAACAGAATATTACAGAAATGAATCTAACAGAATTCTAAGTGACGAGAATACATACAAAAACCTGAATAAAAATCCAGGAAAAGACATTCAAGATAAGTTTGCCCAGTACCTTGAAGAGGGACACACATTGGGTATACTTAACGACCAAGAGTTTAAATATCTGAAAATCGAGCACCCAAAGACACCCGTATTTTATTTTCTCCCTAAAATTCACAAAGATCTCTTAAAACCACCAGGGAGACCTATTATTTCTGGAATAGGTTCCATTTCAAGCAGGTTATCGGAATATATTGACCACCAATTACAACCCTATGTGACCAGCACCACAGCACATCTGAAGGACACCACAGAGATCTTGAATATTTTAAATGATGTTAGGTGGGAAAGTGACCTACTCTTAGTCACAAGTGACGTCCAATCATTATATACGATTATACCACACAGGAACGGATTAGAGGCTACAGAACATTTTTTAAAGAAAAGTGAAACACTGCAACCAGAACAAATTGTCTTTATTTTAGAGGGGATACGTTTGATTTTAGAGAATAACTATTTTTATTTCCAGGATGACTTTTATATACAAACGAATGGGACTGCGATGGGAAGTCGTTTTGCACCATCATACGCCAACTTATTTATGGCTTTTTGGGAGGAATCCTTCCTACCTGAATACCAAAGCAACCTTGTCTGCTATAAAAGATACATCGATGACATCTTTTTTATCTGGAAGGAGGAATCAATGCACTAAAGACATTCTTGGAAGAATTAGACCATAACGGAAGGGGTATTTCACTCACCACTACATGGAGCTACGAACGCATTAATTTTTTGGATTTAAGTATCTACATTCAGGATGGGACAATCAAGACCGAGACGTTCTTTAAAAAGGTAGACGTAAACAGCTTCATTGAAACCACCAGCTGCCACTTACCACAGTGGCTTGACGGGATTCCGAAAAGTCAATTTCTAAGAGTGAGGAGAAACTGTACGGATCTAGAAACCTATGAAAGACAATCAAACAAATTAAAAAAAGATTTTCTGGAAAAAGGCTACGACGTAGACACACTCGAGGAGACCAAGAATAAAGTCGGAAACATGGAACGGACCGATCTACTGAAGAAAAAACCAAAAACTGGATCCCTATATTCAACTGATGTCCCTTTCATCTTTTCATACAATGCGCAGAATCAATACATAAGGAAGACGATAAAGAAATACTGGCCCATACTAAGGAAGGACCCACTATTAAGAGAAATCCTACCTGAAAAACCAAGGATGATCTGCAGAGGAACCAGTAACCTCAAAATGAAATTAGCACAGAATCACACGAAGAAGGCATCTTTGAGCCGCAATTATTACCACATACAAAAGGGGTTCCACCAGTGTGGGAATTGTCTGAATTGTCGCAACACCAAAAGCAAGAAGCAAATCATTACACAGATAGATGGAATCAGTGGACCTATCAAAATAAAAGACGCTATTACCTGTTTCACAAGGAATGTGATCTACTTGCTAATATGTCCATGTGGCCTAAGGTATGTAGGGAGAACGACCAGAGCCTTAAGTGTACGCATCCAGGAACATGTCAGAAATATTCGGAACGGGAACGAAAATCACAGCGTCCCTCTGCACTTTAAGAACAAGCACGCCATGAACCCAGAGGGACTAAGATTCATAGGAATTAAGATAGTCAAAGCACCTTGGAGGGGTGGCGATTTCGAGAAAGTAATAGGAAAGGAAGAAATGAGATGGATCTTCAACTTAGGTACTCTCCAACCGCAAGGTCTGAACGCTGATTTCGAACTATGCCATTTTCTCAATTGACTTCTGACCATCCACTATCATTCACTGACTCTGCAGTTTATCCTATCGATATTACCATTATGTATAGAACCACACACTCTTCCACCCCGTGAGATCCAGAACAATATAATTTTTTATTTTTATATTTTTTTAAATTTTTAAATTTTTAAATTTTATATTTGTAGAATTCGTACCCCTATCACACGCTGTGATACTATACTGAAACCCACCTGTCATCCTGGTACCCTATCCTGCCGCTTTTACCATTTTATTTTCATATTTATTTTTACTTATTAATTTTTTACCGTTTTTTAACATTGAATTCATATCCACCTTTTACTATTGATCTATTTTTTTGTGTATTTTATTATTGATCTATTGTGTATTTAGTGTCCATTTTTGTGCATTTTATTATGCTCTGTTGATGTACTGTTGATGTACTGGACACCATGTGACCGCACCATGTGACCACACCATGTGACCAGGATCACCATGAACCAGGAAGTGACCCTGGAAATTGATGTGAAACACCCTTTATAAGCACACACACGTGGAGTGCCCATTATCCCCCATTTTCTGAGACTGTTTTCTCCACACAGACTGATGAAGGCTATATTTAATAGCCAAAACGCGTATCTGTGATACTCCTTTTAATTAATAAACCCTTTTTTCTAATCATCTACATCCATTGAGGAATCCTTTATTTTATTTTGCATTTTTTATGCTTGATCTCTCCCTTCCCCCCCCCCCTCTGTTTCTCTGCCTGCATGGAAGCTGCGCTGCTGTTGAAAGAGGTGCAGGTACCCACCATAGAAGTACCATAGGCCTACAAGTTGAGCCTGGATTTATGGCTCCAGCATTGGTGAGTTTGTCCTTGACTATTATATACCTCACTTAATAATTAAACTCATTGCGCTATGGAGATGTCTTCCCTTTGTATTGGAGGCAACAACTAAATCGTCAGAAGAAAGACGAAGGCTGCCCCATAGCAACTGTGAAGACCACCCCGCACCTGTAAAGAAGGGCAGAGGCCACCCTTGACCAGGCCCTAGGCATTTCACACCAGAGCCGGTAGAAGAGGCTCTGGACACTGTAAGTGTCCCTTTGTCATTTGGGCACCTACTATTTATTAAGCATAATTGCACTATATACTCTTTCTTTCCTCTTTACCCTCCTTCTTTTCCCATTTTTTGGGAGATTGGGAGCCTATATAGGACCACGGCAAAGACTGCGCTTCAGGACTGCACCTGGAACTACTAGATCCCTCCAATAGAGATCAGAACGGGCTATCTCTTGCCTTCACCGCAATATACGGTCCGAATTTTTTCTACTTTTCCTTTATCCATTACGGACAATAGAAACAAGACTCCCCCCCCCCCCTTTTTAATATTTTGAATAACCTTCCTATGTACATTTAACCCCATATTTTTTTACATCTGTACGCACATTTGAGCCACCAGGGCATCTACTGTTCACTTGGTCAATTGTACCCTATTTTATTTTGCAATTGTACACTCTTTCACATTGTGTTTTTGTTCACAATTCGCATATTGCACTTTACATGCATTTTTGTACGCACGTTTTGCACTTTGTATGCATTTGAATGTTTCCCTGATCTAGGAAGGCTGCTATTGTATAACCTGCTCACAGCTTCACAGCTTGTCTGCACCTTGCCTATAGCCCCGCCCTCTAACCAGCACTTTAGAACGGTCATTCAGACCACGCTGCTTCTGAACTAATAGGAATCCTTACTATTCCTCTCAAATTACCCTCAGAAGGGACTGCGCCACTAGGATCCCCCTACTTTTCTCTGCTCTATCACTGACACATTTCTGTCGAGGTTTTGTGTTGTAATCCCTGTTGGCCGCATAACATAATATATCCACATTTAATTAGCGCCTCCATTGCATTCTCTCTTTTATAATTTAAATAGATCCTGTAAACAATGTGCAAACAAAGTTCCTAATCACTCACCACCCGGTGTATCGCAATCCCGGTGTGTCCTCCATGCTACTGCGCATGCGCCGACTCCCGGCGCCTGGCGCCTACTTCTGACATCACACCAGTTACCCAGGTGACGCCAGCGTGTGTACACAGCGCAATTCATTCAACGCTGGTTACCCACACCACTCTGATTCCGGGGGTGAGAGCTAGAAAGATAAAAACAAAGAGTACCACCACCACTACTCTCAGCCAAAATATCGGAAAACAACCCCTAACAACAGTGGACGCTGGTATATACTGAACTACCAACACTATTCTCAGTACCATTATCAGTACTAGAAATCCTATCTCTGCCCAAGCCTAAAACATCGGTTATCAGTCAACAAAAAGACTGAGTACATGTTCCTCTCATTGAGTCCATTAGGATGGACAGTGTCCAATCTATGTATCCAATGAGCCTCCCTCTGAAGGAGTATCAATGCCCTATCCCCACCTCTTCTCAATGGAGGAATATGATCGATTGCTATAAACTTAAGCGAAGACAAGGGGTGACCAGACTCCAAAAAATGCCTTGCTACTGGCTTATCAGATTTCCCATCTCTATACGCTATCCTGATGTTCGATCTATGGTTGCGTATTCTTTCGCACAGTGGGGTGACTGTTTTCCCCACATACATTAAGCCACACGGACATGAGATTTTGTAGACCACATACTCCGTCTTACAAGTGATAGTATGCCGTATAAAATAACGTTTCCCCGTATGGGGATGTCGGAACTCCTTGGCCGGTATCATATGGCCGCAAGTAACGCAGCCTAAACACCTCTTACAGCCCCAGTTCTGAAATTGCTTTGATCCCTGTCCAGAACTTTGGACAGGGTCTGTTTGGACCAGTAGGTCCTTTAAATTACGATTCTTGCGATAGCAGAACATGGGTTTCTGTTTGAATAGCATTGGTAAGGACTGATCCTTTTCCAATACCTGCCAATTCTTCCTAACGACTGATGTAATTTTTTCTGACGCTGTGTCGAAAGTCAAGGGAAATTTTAGTCTGTCAGGTTTAACCTCTCTCACCTCAGGATTTCTAGCCCTCCCCAGGGCATCCATCAATAAATCCCTCGGATAACCCCGACTTACAAACCTTTGAAACATAAGCTGTATTTGATCCTCCTTGGTCTCTTCATCACTATTGTTACGTATCACCCTCAGGAACTGTGCATAGGGCAATGATCGCCTGGAATGCTCAGGATGAGCACTAGAGCTATGGAGAAGTGTATTACGATCCGTTGGTTTCGTGAATAAAGAATATTGCAAACGGCCATTCTTTTTGAAAATCCTAACATCCAAAAAAATTAATGGTTGACTGATTAACCTCACAGGTGACTTTAATGGGTGTATCCAAATTGTTAATACACTGCTCCATAGCCCATGCCTCATCTACTGTCCCACTCCAGGCTATAAAAATGTCATCAATAAATCTGACATATTCCATAATTTTATCGGAGAACCGGGTCAGAATGTGCTTCTTCTCAAATTTGTACATGAAAGCGTTGGCCATAGAGGCCCCCATGGACATACCCGGACGCTGCATGTACCACTGGTCTTCAAACCTGAAATAATTGTTCTCTAACGTGAGAGCAAGAAGTTCTAATACAAATTCAATACATGGGCCCTCATAAATCTCTGAGTTAGACAATAAATCCCTCCTATATACTATATATATATATTTAAATATTTATATATACTATATATATATTTATATATACTATATACTATATTTGTATATATATTAGCTGTATATGGTTGGGCTCCTGGATTGGGATGGTATACAGCTAGTGGGGGTTTCGAAAGCCCCCTATTACTTTCGTGGTGGCAGCATATACTTGTAAGAGTGTGTACGGAAAGGGGGTTAGGTTGGCATAACTTGGGGCCCTTTGAGCGGGTAGAGTTAGTAAGTCCAGAGGCTTGGAGCTGTATCCCCTTGTACCAGGCCCGGATTAAGATCTCTATGGGCCTGGAGGTGAATATTTTGGTGGGCTTTTTTTGTAATTTAGTGAAATGAAAACCTATTTTTGGTTATTTAAAAGTGCAGATACGGGTCTATCTAACCAGGCAGATACTGTGTGATTAATTTTCACTCAGATTTCAATCATTTAAAGAGTGTAAAAAAATGTTTTTCCCATTTCTATCATCCAAACCTTTGTGGTTATATATTCTATAGGGCATTCTTGTTAAATAAAATTTGAAATGGGAACCTATTATTGCATTTTTCTGAAAAATATACAATTTTAACCAAAAAATAATGAAATATTTCCCTTGTGTTTTGGAACATGTTTTTTTACGAATAATGTGACTATATATAAAACACTGACCTTGCTCCCAGCGTGGGAAATGAGAAGGTGAGTAATGGCAGTGGTATTGCTCATTTTATAAGTGACAAATGGACAATGCCATCGCTTTGGAACTAAAAAATAAATAAAAAATTGTTTTTATTTTAGAATTTACATGGTCAGGTTTGATATTAATGAAAAGGCCAGACTCTGTCCTGTCCAATGAGATCTCACTTGACCTTGTGAGGTGTAAAGATTAGTTACGCAGGGGTCCAAAGTTCCCCTCAGTGCTTTTCGCTGCAGTGCGGCGGTTTAGGTTTTTGATGTAACAATTCGTAACAATGGATTGTACCATCATCTCCACACTTGTTGGTGACATGAGAAATTTGATGGTTAGTTAGTGCAGCATCATTGTTTACTTTATAATTAAAAAGTGAAAAATATTACTGTTGGAAAGAAAAAGAAAATTAAATATTTATTATTTAATTTTTTACTTAAAACCTGGTCATATTTGGTATCATTGGAAAGGCCCATGCTCTGGCCTTTCCAGTGATACCTAACTTGACCCTGTAGCTTCTATGGAGTTGGAGATACAGGGGTCCAAATGCAGACATAGTTATCTTTTCTCTGGGCCTATTCTGAGGCATGGGCCTGGAGCTGCTGCTCCATCTGCCCCTATGTTAATCCGGCCCTGCCTTGTACGCTCTCCTTCTGCACGACATGGCAAGGTAGGTAGTTAGTTTTTTTTTCTTTCTTTGACAAACTGGCTGGCAGCTGGTGGAATATCAAGAGTTTTAGTGCCAGTGACTGCCTGGAGGGTAAATCGTGGTACTAAAGAAATTACTTATTTTTTTGTGTGTAATTTTCCAAAGACAGTACTCAGTCACAAATCACAGACATACAGGTGAAAAACAGTTTTTTCCTTTCCCTTTCTGTTTTATTTCTCTATTCCTGAAACTATGGATGCCTACAGGAAACAGTCTAAAGGCTCTGGAGATGCTGTGCCAATCTAGAAAGCTAGAGCCGCATGGCAAGAACAAAGAACAGCTTATCAGAGATCTGCTGGAGGCTGATGAACGCCAAGCAGAACGGGATGCAGACACAGCAGGGGTTACTGTGGAGGCTGTTAACCCTCTAAGTGCCAAGGACTCTGAGCTGGAAATGGCCCTTAGACTTCTGGGAAGTGATGACCCCCAGCTGAGACTGCAGCTAATTCTCCAGCATCAGATTGCTGCACAAGAGGCTGCAGAGAGAGAGAAAGAAAAGCAGCATGAACTGGAACTGCGGTGCCTGGAGAGGGCCAGTTCTTCCACCCAGAGCAGCAATGGAGGGGAAAAAAGCCATTAGACCCCAGCCAGAGCATTTTCCCATGGTCGAGAAAGACACTGACCTGGATGTGTTCCTGAGAGGGTTTGAGAAGGTGTGTCGGCAGTACGAGTTGCCAAAGGAGCAGTGGGGGAAGTATTTAACCCACACTTGAAAGGAAAGGCCCTGGATGTGTGTGCTTTCTTTCCGGAGGAAAGTGACAAGGACTTTGACGCCATAAAGAAGGCCTGCTCAAAAGTTTTAATCTAAACCCTGAGTTTTATCATAAAAAGTCCAGGAGCATACAGCAAGGAACATCGGACAACTGCACAGAATTCACTAGGCAGCTCAGAACCCCATTCCGGCAATGGACTATGTGGCCCTGGAGGACCTAATGATTCTGGAGCAGTTCCTGCAAACCAGGAATCCTGAGGCCAGAGAGTGATTTCTGGACAGAAAGCCTAAAAGGTACAGCAGAGGCAGTGGATCTGGCCAGCGACTATGTGAACAACAGAGCGCCTCCAGCACAACGCATGCCTACACCAGCTGGAAGTACAGCCTGGAAAGAAGGAACTACACCTACACCGGTTGTCAAGTCAGCGGGGAAACCGATGACTACATCGTCCACCAGCCATGGAGCAGCGGCCGCATCGAGCCAAGGGGACACCTGCAGATGCTTTCAATGTAATCGTTTGGGGCACCTGAGTGCTACTTGTGCCACCAAGAAGCAGCCGCAGCAGGCAGAAGGGAGGTTAAAAAGCCTCAGGAAGTCCAATGCCTGTCCTTTGTGTGTCTGGACTCTGGATCAGTGGATCAAGGTAGCGACAACCTGCAGAGCGTTACTGTGGGTGACCATGTGACTATTGGTCTCTGGGATAGTGGTGCATCGTGTACCCTGGTGCGACCTGAAATAGTCGGTCTAGAGGATATTACTCCAGGAAAGACGATGGCCATCAAAATAGTTGGTGGGGTTCGCCCTACGGTGCCCATGGCACGGGTGTACCTAGTTTGGGGTGTTGGTAAGGGGTTGCGGGAGGTTGGGGTTTCCGAGGATATTCCCGTCAACGTGCTGCTGGGGAATGACTTGGGCCTGCTGGTATGTCGGTATGCCCCAGAGGATGACTCCTGTGACTCGACTGTGTTAATGGACATCCCTGTACAATCTGGGGTACTGTGTGAAACTTTGGGACCCTCTATTGCTTGAGGGAGCGGGGAGGGCAACCCTGGGACTGTTACGCCTGAACCAGCTATGCTGGCATGGGCGAGGAAATGCATTGAAGACTGTGATTCTGCACTGTGTCTGATGCCAGCCTGGCACAAAAGCAGGCTGTGAGGTGAAGCAGAAATGTCCTCTGTTCTGCCTAAGTGTGAAGGAAGTGGCAAGAGCAATACCTCGCCTGTGTGCTAATGTGATCTCCAGGAGTGGGGCAGAGGAAGGTGGAGCCCTGCCTACTGTCCCTTCAGGTGTAAATGGTGTGGAGCCCAGTCAGATACCCAGTGTAACAGTGGTGACCCATTTACAGGCTGCCCGTGAGGCTGCTGCAGAGGCTGTGAACTCAGCCAGTAATGAAGGGGAAAATAGTTGTGCTCCTTCTCCGGTGGCTGAGGAGCCCTATTATCCTCGGGAAGAGAGCCCTGATTCACAGGAGGCTCCGTCCGAGGGGGCTATGGCTCCAGAGTTTCTCAAGCATGGGAGCAGGAATGAAAAGCTTATAGCAGCCTTGCACGCGACCCTTCCCTGGAAGGGATGAGGAAACGTACAGAAGCGCCAGTAACTGATTCTGATTCCAACAGAGTGTACTGGGATAAGGGGCTTTTGTACCGAGAGAATCTTCCAAGGGAGGAGCAAGGATGTGATTGGGAGAAAAATCTTCCTCATCTACTGCTTGTGTACCAGCAGGTGGGGAGGGCTGTGTGGGAGTGCACAACAGGATCCTTGGAAGGGAGGGCAGGAGATGGCAATGAGTCAGTCTGCGCCTGCGCCAGGTGTGTCTGAGGTGTTGTGTGGTAGCAGGAAGGGGCAGTGTGACTGGGGAGAAAGGCAGGGGGTGAGTGAGTGCCCGCCTACACCTGAGTCAGCTGGTCCCCTGGACCCTGTGTGAGGGCAGCGGTGCCCATGCTAGTAGTGGGTACCCGCTGGCAGTCTGCAGGGAGTAGGGCACAAGGCCCATCTCTGCTGTCCGATGGTGTGAAAGGACCACAGAGTTGGGTGGAAGGGCAAGAGATGAATGAGGGTCTGCCTGCGCCTACACCCACCAGGTCTTTAGTGCCATATGAGAAGTGTGTGGATTGGAATGCCTGGGATGGACAGGATACCGCGGTGTGCCAGCCTGTGTCGTGTGTCTGATACTGTGAGTGGCACCGGGCGCATGTTGTGTGGCCAGAAGGATGGATTTTCCCGCCAAGGGGAACTGTTTAACTAGGCCGACATAGGCCCAAACGTTTGCTTGAGGCCTCCGTCGTCCATCTTTTGGTGGGAGGTGTCACAAACGAGCATCATTTTCTGCAAGCAGGGTGCAAGATTTTAAATGCAGAATTGGTGTTTTTTTTTCTCTCGTCTTTGCAACGGAGTTTGCAAAGCAAGACCACTGGGGTTTACAACCCTCTAACTGATCTGCTCTCTGGGGCTGAAGGGAAACTTGATCTGGGAACCAAATGGTTGGGAAAGAGGGTGAGGGGCAAGCTTTTTGTATAGCATACTTACCGAAATCTCAGGTTATATTTCGACAAAAGACTTTGAGTGGGTAACATCCAAAGAATCTTCTGGGACATTTGAAATCTGGAAGTACCCATAGAAGTTGCCTAATCCAGTTCGGTTTTCTATGTAAGTCCCATTTTATTTCAAGAACTGTATTTGCACGTTTTCGTATATTTTACATAGTTACATAGTTATATAGGCTGAAAAAAGACATGCGTCCATCGGGTTCAGCCTCTCCCACATAACCTACTGCTGTTGATCCAAAAGAAGGCAAAAAAACCCAGTCTGAAATATGCAACATACCGGGAAAAAATTCCTTCTTGACCCCAGAATTGCAGTCAGATTTCTCCTTGGATCAAGAAGCTTTTACCCGCATATTAAATATTATAACCCTTAATATTCTGTGTCTGCAGGAAGTCATCCAGTCGTTTTTTAAAAGTCTGTACAGACTCTGACCCAACCACCTCAACAGGCAGAGAATTCCACAGCTTTATTGTTCTCACCGTAAAATAACCCTTCCTATGCTTTAAGCTAAATTTTCTTTTTTTCCAGTCTAAATGGATGACCCCTTGTCCTATGTATAGACCTGTTAATGAATAGGTTATCAGACAATGGTTGATAATGGCCCCGTATATATTTATATAAGGTTATCACATCCCCTCTAAGGCGCCGTTTCTCTAAACTAAACAGGTTTAAGCTTGTTAGTCTTTCCTCATAACTTAACCCTTCCATTCCCCTTATTAATTTAGTTGCCCGTCTCTGCACCTTTTCTAACGCTATAATATCTTTTTTTAAGACAGGTGCCCAAAATTGCACGGCATATTCAAGGTGCGGCCTGACCATTGATTTATACAGAGGCAAAATTATGTTTTCATCCCGTGAGTGAACTCCCCTTTTAATGCATGCCAATACTTTGCTGGCCTTGGCAGCTGCTGTTTGACATTGCACATTGTTACTTAGTTTGAAGTCTATGATTATTCCCAAATCCTTCTCCTGCTTGGATTTCCCTAACTCCGTACCATTTAGGGTATAAGTTGCTTGTGTGTTCTTCACTCCAAAGTGCATAACTTTGCATTTATCTAGATTAAATTTCATCTGCCATTTAAGTGCCCAGTCCCCCAATTTATCTAAACCCCTCTGCAGCGAAGTAACATCCTGCTCACATTGTATTACTTTTCCTAGTTTTGTGTCATCTGCAAACACTGATACATGACTTTCAATGCCTATCTCAAGGTCATTTATAAATAAATTGAATAGTATTGGTCCTATAACAGACCCCTGAGGGACACCACTTACCACTGGTGTCCATCTTGAAAATGTACCATTTATGACCACTCTCTGTACCCTATCTTTTATCCAGTTTTCTATCCAAGAACAAGTATTTTCATCTAGACCAATTTTTCTCAATTTAAATAGTAACCTTTTGTGTGGAACTGTGTCGAAAGCTTTGGCAAAATCTAAGTAAATCACATCCACTGCGACCCCCTGATCTATACTGACACTTACTTCCTCATAGAACGTAATTAGGTTAGTCTGTCATGATCTGTGTTTCATGAAACCATGCTGATTTTTGCCAATAACATTATATCGCCCAATAAATTCCTGAATATTATCCCTTAGTAACCCCTCAAATACTTTCCCAGCCACAGATGTTAAGCTCACAGGTCTATAATTCCCAGGCACAAATTTTAAACCTTTCTTAAATATTGGGACGACGTCAGCTTTTCTCCAATCCTCTGGTACTATTCCTGAAAGAAAATAATCTTGAAAGATTAAGAACAGAGGTTTACATATTTCAACACATAGCTCCCTTAGTACTCGCGGGTGAATTCCATCTGGCCCTGGGGCTTTATTCACATTCACATTGTTTAATTTGTGTAAAACCTTGTCCTGAGTCAACCAGTCACTTT
This sequence comes from Leptobrachium leishanense, assembly GCA_009667805.1. Classification (NCBI taxonomy): domain Eukaryota; kingdom Metazoa; phylum Chordata; class Amphibia; order Anura; family Megophryidae; genus Leptobrachium; species Leptobrachium leishanense. The sequence goes on from CM019064.1 coordinate 995,146, forward strand.
GTATTAAGTTTTTATTAATGAATTTCATGTCTCCTGTTATAGGTTTCTCTTTGATAAATACTGAAGAAAAATAATCATTTAAAATTTCTGCCTTATCCTGATCTTCCGTTAACAATAACCCTGACTCAGATTTTAGTGAACCTACATTTTCACTCTTGGGTTTTTTAGAATTTATGTACCTAAAGAATCTTTTGGGGTTGGTCTTGCTCTCTTTGGCTATTTCTTTTTCATTTTCTAGTTTAGCCCATCTAATCGCATTTTTACATGCTTTATTGGCTGCCCTATATGCTTTATAGGATGCCTCAGATTTATCAAATTTAAAAGCTTTAAATGCCTTCTTTTTATTTTTCATTTCCTTAGTTACCTTCCTACTAAGCCACATTGGTTTCAGTCTGTTTCTTTTATATTTATTAACCAGTGGAATATATTGTGACGTGTACTTTTCTAGTGTTAGTTTTAGGGATGCACCGATACCGATACTAGTATTGATATCGGTGCCGATTCCGAGTATCTGGGTGAGTACTTGTACTCGCCGAAATGCCCCCGATGCCTATCCCGAGTACTTTTGCCGCCGCCGGGGAGACGCAACCGCCGGGAACACAGACAGCCATCGCGATCCGCCGGGGAGGCGCAACCGCGCGATCCGCCGTGGGGGAGACGACACCGCCGGGGATGCAGGGGAGCCAGGACACATCCATCGTGATTCATGGCCGCTAAGTACCGCCGCTAAGAACCGCCGCCAAGTACCCGCCTGGGAAACGCAACCGCCGGGGACACAGACCTCCATCGAAACATGGCCGCCAAGTAAGTCTCTCTCCAGCGTCTCGCTCGTATTGACTCTTCTGCTCGTGTCTGACTGGTGAATTAGCCTGTCAATCATCCATTCGGCCAATCAGCAGTAGAAGAGGTCTGAATGGATGAATTGCTAGGCTCAGGCTGTGACGTCGATCGAAGACGGAGAAGAGAAGACTGTTAAATCAGGTCAGGATCACCGCATGGCGGCACATTGAGCAATTTTTAAATAATTAAAATTGGGTATAGAGTCGGAGCATTTGCCAATTATTATTTTATATATTATTATAATAAATAATAGTCTACAATTAATTAATTTATGGAGGGCGCTGAATTAAAACAGCCAGGTAAAAGATTCTAATAGTACACTACAAGTAAAAAAAAAAAACTAGGTAATTGGTCCTAGAATACTGTCTATTAGACAGTATTCTTTCTATGACCAATTACCTAGTTTTTTTTTTACTTGTGTAGTGTACTATTAGAATCTTTTACCTGGCTGTTTTAATTCAGCGCCCTCCATAAATTAATTAAAAAATGAATCTTGATTATTAATTTAAATGTTACTAAACAGGGAGCCACACATGCATAGCGCTGCACTCCAGGTAGTAGCGAGTGATTGTACAGTACTAGTATTCACAGCCCCTCCACCCCATGCAAAACACAGCCGGTGACAGCGATCCCAGTGAATACAATGCCTGGGGTCCAGATGCTCATTTATTTTTGAAAAGCAGCTCCAACCCCCTGCTGGGAAGATAAGGAGCAGCGCAGGATGTTTAGACTGACTCTGCAGTATGCAGAAGAATAAACGGGGTTAACTTAACTCTGCAGCCTGGAAATCACTTCTAATTTATGTAGTGCTTGAAATAAAAAAATAAATGCTTTAGCTCAGGATCACTGTGTGTTTATTTATTTCCTAAAAGACAATACAACAGAGCCCCTATGAATAACCCCAGTTCCCACCCCTATTGTACCAGGGTACAGATTTAAATATACATACATGCGAGGAGGTTAAGCAAGTTTGCAAATCAGAAAGTCAGCCGACTACAATGCTCATCAGCCCCATCCAGCAAGAACAACTTAATTTCCAGATGCTGCCAAACGCAATACCGGTTTATCGGGTCTCTGGATTCACAAACACATACAGGGTTATCCAAAGAGATTCGAAAAGTCACCGCACGTTCGGTGACTTTTCGTTCTCTTCAATTCGGTTCCTTTTGCCGATCCCATTTCGGTGACCCTGCGGTGTATTCAGCAAACACCACAGGGTCCCCGAATTGCAGGGAAAAGCTGCCGCAATCCTGACGAAAACTAACCGAATGCACGCTGAAAACAAGCAAAAACATCTGGATTAACCTTCGAAAAACCCGAACAGGAGCCGAACAGGAGCCGAACATGAGCCGAATCACACAGAGCCGAATCACACAGAGCCGAAGCAGCTGTGACGTAGAGGAGGCAGTGAATAAATTAGAAAAACCATTTGTATGAATCTGGGAAAAAGAAACGCTGTTTGCAAAGGAACTACTGAGCGAAAATGTCTGAAATTTTCACAGGAGGTCCAGGGAATGATAATAAAGAGGGCTGTTACAAAAAAATAAGCAAACTGAAAAAAAATCTAAAAAAAAAAAATCGGACTTTAAAAAAAAAATAAAAAAAAAAAATCAGAAAAATGCTTAAAGTATCCTAAAAAATATATAAAGAGACTTTTTGCTGCAGAATTTTATAATGAACGGTTTATTAGATATTGAATTAAAACAGGAATATTTTTAACATTGAAACCTATGGGATTCGCCTGAATAAATTTGCCGAATTAAACCACCGAATGGCAGGGCATTAGGGGAACCTTTCACTGCTGGTTTGTGTTCTCTGAATAGCCGAAGCAGTGCTTTTTCATGGGGATTTCACTGCCCTCGAACAGGCACCGAACAGGCACCGTATGTGCAGGCAATTCGCCAGGATTTGGCAAATTGCCTGCTCTCTGGATAGCCGAATGGCCAGGAAAGGTAACCGAACGCTGATTTTCAGCGTTCGGTTACCTTTCTCAAGCAATTCGGATCTCTTTGGATAACCCTGTTAGTGTAGATCGGTTAACCCCTTCAAGATTAGAGGGGAGAGAAAATATTCAATCGCTCACGTGGAGGGGTTAAAGTTGATAGTACTTTCCGCTAGTACGACTTCTAATATTTATTATATAATCCTATAATTTTCTATTTTTTTGTTTTTTTAACCAAGGTGGAGTGTATTTTATATATTGGAGCCTTTCAGAGACATCAGCAGAATGTCAGTGGTGTGGAATTATTTTAAAATTAATGAGAGCAATGTACGCATGGCAGACTGCAAACTTTGCCCTGCAAAAATATCCAGGAGGTGGATCAAAGATAAGTTCTTTCAATACCAGTAATCTGATCGAGCATTTGAAAATGAAGCACAAAGCTGAATATGGCGAATTTGTTGCTGTTAGTAATAGCAATGCTGGCAGAAGCGCTCGGCAGCTAACACGGCAGGAAACCTTTTCCAGAAAAGAGAAAACCCCAGAGCTGTGAAAATAACCGAGGCGCTTAGACAATTTATTGTTCTGGATGATCAACCACTTTCATTAGTCGACAATATGGGTTTTCGTCGATTTATAAATATTTTGGAGCCAAGGTATGAGATTCCCAGCCGCCGGTACATTACAGATGTTATGTTGCCAAAGATACACGACGCAGTTAAGAAGCACATTTCCAGCATGTTGCAGAAGGACATGAAGGCAATCAGCTTCACCACGGACATTTGGAGCAGTAGTGTGAGTCCAGTGTCTCTCATCAGCCTGACAGCACAGTGGGTAGATGGTGATTTCACTCTGCAGCAAGTGATGCTCCACGCCAAAAAATTTCAGGGCTCTCACACCGGTCAAGCAATAGCAACAATGCTAGAAGAAATGTTTGAGACTTGGGCGATCCCTAAATCGTCTGTTCACGTTGTGGTCCGCGACAATGCCAAAAATATGATCAAAGGCATGGAAGATGCTGGACTTCCCAGTATTTCTTGTGTGGCACATACACGCCAGCTGGCTGTCTCTGAGGGCCTGCTATCACAGCGCAGCATTGCAGATACTGTGGGAGTCGGGCGCAAAATAATCGGCCATTTCAAACATTTCAACTTGGCCTATTCTCGCCTACAGGACATCCAGATCCAGCTCGGTCAGCCAGTGAAAAGGCTCCAACAAGACGTGCCGACTCGTTGGAACAGCACATTCTACATGTTGCAGTCTCTAATTGAACAGAAACGGGCCTTTGGGGTCGATGAATCGGAATAAGAGCTCCCTGTTACCATTTCCGCAAACCAGTGGAATTTAATGGAGAAGGTGCTGAACATCTTAACTCCCTTTGAAGAGTTGACGCGTCAAATGAGCTCCTCTGATGCCTTTCCCTCAGATGTTATTCCATCTGTCACTGTGGTACAGACAGTTCTATCGGACATGGCTGGGGAGGACCAAGGTATCGGAACAATGAGGAACACTTTACTCTCCGCTTTGCAGAGGCGTTTCACTGACACAGAGCAAAACCCTCTTTATGGCATAGCTACTTTACTAGATCCAAGGTAATTATGTGTCATTTTTATTTTTTAGCTATTCATTATAATTTAATTATATTTCATTCAATGTTGTTTTTGTTTTGTTCTTTCTAGGTATAAGGAGCGATTCTTTTCCAATGCAGAGAATGCCCGGCATATGAAAGAGCTGCTAATGCTCAAACTACAAAAGAACGCTGAGGAAACCCTGACCTCTTTGAGTGGACAACCATCTGCCAAAAGCCCTCGCAGTGACCAGCCAAGCACAAGGCTGGACAGTGTCCTTGAAAGATTGCTGGTGACTTTCCATCAACTTCTGGAACCAATGCTCCAACAGCTGCCAACATACAGCTGGACACCTACCTGGGAGAGATCACTGCTCCTCGGTCAGATAAACCCCTCCAGTACTGGGCAGTGAATAAAATTAGATATTCAGCTCTGGCTGAAATGGCGCAAATCTATCTTTCAGCGCCTGCAGCAGCGTGGAAAGTGAACGATTGTTCAGCTCTGCATCAAATATCCTTACGGATAGCAGAAACAGACTTTTAGCTGACCATGCAGAGATGCTTCTCTTCCTTAAAAAAAACTTGCCACTGGCTTTAGAAAAAATTGGTTAATTGAATTCATTCCTATAATATTAATTATAGGACTAGATTACACTTGATAAGCTTTACCAATGCTCCGAGTCTCTTCACATTTCTCACTCCATAGACTTTAATGGGGTTGGATATGTAATGAGAGCATCGGTAAAGCTTAACAAAGAACTGTAATCTAGCCCATACTGCTGCTCCCTATGAGTACACAGTGAGTGCACGGTTATACTGTGGTGATATATTGCTGTATTGCACCTTGTTAATTGTTATTATTGTTTTTGTTGTTAATGTTATATTTCTTAACCAAATGTTCTGAGAAATTTATTTCAGTAATACAACTTTGTGACAAATCAATCATTTAAGTAAACTTTTATTTTTTGGACAGATGTGTCTTTTGAGTTACAGTTCTTCATAATATTAAACTGACCTAAAATCATTATTTTGTATTGCTTTAGAAAAAATGTGTCCTGTCCCTTTAAGAAAAAGTATCAGTAATTGGTATCAGTGAGTACTTGAACAAAGTATCGGTACTCGTACTCGGTCTTAAAAAAAGTGGTATCGGTGCATCCCTAGTTAGTTTAACCACTTCGATGCGGAGGACGCGCTCAGCGCGTCCTCCGCATGTCTGCTGGTGTGCGGAGGACGCGCTGAGCGCGTCCTCCCCTTTGGGGTCAGCGTTCGGCCGGGTTCCGGCCGATCGCTGGCCCCCCTGGTGCGGGCTGACATCCTCGATGTCAGCCCAGCATCCGGAACCGCAGCCGCTGAAATTAGGTGTCATCGCGGCAGCGCGATGACACCTAATTCAGGCCCCCCGCATGTGCGGAGGAGGCGCCTGAAAGGGAGGGGGGGGAAGTCCTTCGGACCTCTCTCCCTCCCGATCGGCGGCGTTGCGGGGGTTAACCCAGGCACCATTTGGAATGGCACAGCCTGCCCTTCCAAATGGTGCCTGGCATTAACCCCTGGGGAGCTAGATCGCGAATCGGCGCTGAAAAGCGCCGGTTCGTGATCCTTTCCCGGAGCTGGCCGACATCTTGGATGTCGACTAAGCCTCCGGGAACTCCCCTGAGGACTGGCGTCATCGTGCGTAGCACGATGACGCCAGTCCTAGAGTTAACCCCTAACTGCCACCAACGGTGGAGATAGGGAGTTCCAATGAACTCCCTATCTCCCGATCCGTGGCAGCTAGGGGTTAAAGTTTGGTATGGTTGGATCGGCCAGAGCATGGCCATTCCAACGATACCAAACACTATAGTGAAAAAAGTTTAAAAAAATAAATAAATAAATTAAAATTAAAAAAAATATATATTTAACCCTTTCACTGCTGAGGACGTGTGGGGAAAGTCCTCATTGACTCCTAAGGAAAGATAGGGGGTTCTTTTGAACCACGATATCTCCCCACTGTTGGCAGCTAGAGGGTCATGTTTGTTATCAGTAGAAAGGCCAGAGCATGGCCTTTCCAATGATACCAAACATGACCATGTTTAAAGTAAAGAAGAAAAATTAGACCAGAAATGGCTCAGCAGTGAAGGGGTTAAAAAAAAAATTATAAAAAAAAATAAACATTTTTTTTTGGTTTGTTAATGCAGCAATATTGTTCCCATTTCAATTATAATGTGAACAATGATGCTGCACTAACGATTTTTGTATACGGTGCGTTTGTTAAAAATCGCGTAATTTTCCCAAAAAAAAATGTAACGAGACCCCATCTCTAATTTTTTTAACAAGCGCACCCCATACAAAATATAACCGCAATTGCTCGCATGTTAAAATGTGAAAAAAAACACTTTACACATTGTAAATTATTGAAAATACATATTTTATTGCATTTTTTGTTATAATATACAGACATGACATAACGTATACATATAATAATGACATATTATGAATCTACCGAGTCTGACGGAAAGAACGATATATAATATGTCTGGGTCATATACTAAAATAAGCCTTCAAAACACGTTTAAACATGATGAGCACAACCGATAAAAATGACCTCAGCACAGAGGCGGGAAAAGCCTCAGCAGCGAAAGGGTTAAAGATATTCCACTTATCCTCAGTGTTTTTCCCGTGAAAGAGTTTCTGCCAGTCAATGACATTAAGAGCTTCCTTTATTTTAATAAAGTTGGCCTTTTTAAAATTATATGTTTTAGCTGCCCCTTATGAATGTGTTTTTTTGAGTTTATTTCAAAAGTCACCATATTATGGTCACTGTTTCCCAACTGTTCCTTTACATTAATATTTGAGAAAAGATCCACATTATTTGTTATAACCAGGTCCAGACAGTTATCCTCTCTAGTTGGTGTTTCTACCAGTTGTGACATGAAGGTATCATTTAAAATGTTCAGAAACCGGATTCCCTTTGCTGAATTACTAGTCCCACTATCCCAATTAATGTCCGGGTAATTAAAATCTCCAATAATTAAAGTGCTACCATGATCTGCAGCCTTCCTAATTTGTTCTTCAGTTGTTCTTCCTCCTCATTATCTATATTAGGTGGTTTATAGCAGTGCTCCCCAACCTTTCTATTGCCGCGGACCGGTAAACGTTTGATAATTTTTCCGTGGCCCGCTTGTTTTGATTTAATAATTTTAATTTAATTGTATTTAAACATGCCTTTAAAATAAAATACAGCTACACCAAAAAATGAATATAAAGTGATTTATTTTATTTAACTCACTAGAATGCCAAATCAATGAGAACCCTGAGCTTGTTTCTTTGCAACGAGACGGTTCCATCTGGGGGTAATAGCAGACAATGACACCCGAAGTGTGTTGCTTATATCCAGTTTATTACGATGTTTTGTTTTGGTTGCTGTTACTGCAGAAAACCCCGCTTCACACAGATAGGTTGTCGGAAATGGCAATAGGGATTTAAGTGCTGTGGTGGCAATCTCAGGGTATTCCGCCATGACTTTAATCCAGAACACCGGCAGAGTTGTTGTCTCGAACATATTTTAAGGCCACCGTCATTTGCAATCTCCAGCAGTTGCTCTTCTTCTGCATAGACATTTGCCCCAGCTTATGGATTTGCCCAAGCTCATGGATTTGCCCCAGCTCATGGATTTGCCCCCAGCTCACTCGTGGATTTGCCCCAGCTCACTCGTGGATTTGCCCCCAGCTCATGAATTTGCCCCAGCTCACACATGGATTTGCCCCAGCTCATGGATTTGCCCCAGCTCACTCATGGATTTGCCCCCAGCTCATGAATTTGCCCCAGCTCACACATGGATTTGCCCAGCTCATGGATTTGCCCCCAGCTCATGGATTTGCCCCCAGCTCACTCATGGATTTGCCCCCAGCTCATGGATTTGCCCCAGTTCACTCATGGATTTCCCCCAGCTCATGGATTTGCCCCCAGCTCATGGATTTGCCCCCAGCTCATGGATTTGCCCCCAGCTCATGGATTTGCCCCAGCTCACTCATGGATTTGCCCCCAGCTCATGGATTTGCCCCAGCTCATGGATTTGCCCCAGGTCACACATGGATTTGCCCCAGGTCATGGATTTGCCCCAGCTCTCACCTGGATTGTTGCCCCAGCTCCGCAGGGGGTTGAGGGACCCAGATGCGGGGCAGCGCGGGAGTGCCTGCCCGGTCTTTGAACAGTCCGTCCTGTGAAGTGGATGCGGCTGTGTGCGTGCGCAGCCGGTCACGCGGTCCGGCCAGTCAGGTGGTACAGAGACTCAGTACCACCTGATTAGCCGGACCACGTGACCGGCTGCGCACGCACACAGCCGCATCCACTTCACGGGACGAACTGTTCAAGACCGGGCAGGCGCTCCCGCGCTGCCCGGCATCTGGGTCCCTCAACCCCCGGGCCAGTTTTAGGGGCGCGAATGCGCCCTAACAAAACTGCGCCCGGGGCCACGGCCCCCCCAGCCCCCCCCCACGCTACGCCACTGGGCGAGAGGAAACAGAGCTTCTCCCACCCATGCCAGGCATGGGCGGGAGAAGCTCTGTTTCCTCTCGCCTTCCCTCGGGCGGCCTCGGGCGGTAGTTCCTCGGGCGGCCCGGTACCGTTTGATCCACGGACCGGTACCGGTCCGCGGCCCGGGGGTTGGGGGAACACTGGTTTATAGCATATGCCAACCAATAGTTGACTTCCCTGTTTATTCCCCATTTCCCTCATCGCTTTCCAGTTGTGTAATATTAGGCTTTAAATCCTGATTTACATATAAACACACTCCACCCCCTTTCTTATGTTTCCTATCCCTTCTAAACAATGTATAACCGTTTAAGTTTACAGCCCAGTCGTGCGTTTCGTCCCACCACGTTTCTGTTATTCCTATAATGTCGTATTGCTTAGTGTATGCTATTACCTCTAGTTCCCCCATCTTGTTATTGAGGCTCCTTGCATTAGCAAGCATACATTTAATGTTGTCTCTACCCACACATATTTTGTATGTCTTGTTTTTAATGTGATACTGGCACTGTGTAAAGTTTGTATTTTTTTATCTTCTTCCATTAAAACCAGTACTGTCTCTGCTCTAGATAATTCATGCTTCTCGAATAGAACGCTTGGGTATCTTTACCATAGTATTTAACATTTAGTATATATCAGGGGTGTGGGAACTGTATCGCCCGGAATATGAAGATCCGGGCGCCGGGCACGTTGTTTTTATGGAGATGCAGTCCGGCGGGCAAGAAGCTCGCCTGACTGCGGGCTAATTCCAGGGATGCCCCGACACCGGAAGCCAGCATTGAGCTGGCATGCCGGCATCCGTGGGTCTGGGACTGCTGTCCGAATGCTCTAATGGCATTCGGACAGGCCCCTGCAGCTTACCGCGTTCAATTACCTTCCAACGAGCGCCACCGGGACAGTCTCCAAGCGGCCGCTCGTTGGGAAGCCCCAAGGCGTTCGCTAGATCACGCCTGGGGGCTTCCCATCGAGCGGCCGCTGGGAGACTTTGAACGCGGTCAGCTGCAGGGGCCTTTCGAATGCCGTTAGAGCGTTCGGACAGCGTTCCATGTCTGGTCTGAGGTCTGAAACATGCCTGGTGTGTATGTATATACACACACAGGCATGTTTCAGACCAGACATGGGGCGCTGTCCGAACGCTCTAACGGCATTCGGACAGATAGGCAATACAACGGCATTCGGACCAGTATATATACACACACACACGGCTGCCCTCAGGGTGTGTGTGTGTGTGTGTGGTGTGTGTATATATGTATATATATATATATATTATATATATATATATATAAATATCATACATACATACGCATTGCCGCCCTGTGTCTGTATACATACAATGTGTATGTAATTATATATATATAACACACACACACATTGCAGCCCTCAGTGTCTATATGTATGTACACTACACACTGAGGGCTGCAATGTGTGTGTGTGGTGTATGTATACATACTGAGTTATATATATATATATATATAATGTGCGCTTCGATTCGGACCGATTCGTATTGTTCACGATTCGGTCCGATTCGTGGCTTTGGATTCGACCGATTTTCCGAATCGGATCGGATCAGAAAATGTCTGATACGAAAAGATTTTCGTTCCGTAATGAAAAGTATTTTGTGTTTTCATATGGACGTGAAATGTGTAATATCAAATCATTTTCGTTACATTCGTGATTTCGGTTCCATTTCGGTCATGTTGGACATCGTATTTTTCGGTTCTATTGCTGACTCCGTATCGTTTCCAGTGATTCGATATTTCTGTAAATACGATAATCCTGTCGATACGGTAATTCTGCCGATTCTATCTTTTTTAATTAACTAAAGATCTTTTTTTCTTATGAATATGCAATGCACAACTTTATTTAATCAAATTAAAATGGTATGAAAGGAACAAAAATGAACAAAATGATTTAAAAAAATGCAAAAATAAAATACTGAACCAAGTGGTCTAACTTTAAAGAAAATAACAGAACAAAAGGTTTTAAAACCTAAAAAAAGCTGAACAAACTTATCAGAAACAAAAAAATAAATGAAGAAATAAAATGATTTAAAACGAAAAAAAAATGCAGCATGTGAATCCACACACTGCTGGGAAGCGCCTCTCTGCAGTATAATTAATGCAGCATATGAATCCACACACTGCTGGGAAGCGCCTCTCTGCAGTATAATTAATGCAGTATATGAATCCACACACTGCTGGGAAGCGCCTCTCTGCGGTATAATTAATGCAGCATATGAATCCACACACTGCTGGGAAGCGCCTCTCTGCGGTATAATTAATGCAGGCATATGAATCCACACCACTGCTGGGAAGCGCCTCTCTGCAGTATAATTAATGCAGCATATGAACCACACACTGCGGGGAAGCTCCTCTCTGCGGTATAATTAATGCAGCATATGAATCCACACACTGCTGGGAAGCACCTCTCTGCGGTATAATTAATGCAGCATATGAATCCACACACTGCTGGGAACAAGCGCCTCTCTGCAGTATAATTAATAGAGCATATGAATCCACACACTGCTAGGAAGCGCCTCTCTGCGGTATAATTAATGCAGCATATGAATCCACACACTGCGGGGAAGCGCCTCTCTTCGGTATAATTAATGCAGCATATGAATCCACACACTGCTGGGAAGCACCTCTCTGCAGTATAATTAATGCAGCATATGAATCCACACACTGCTGGGAAACGCCTCTCTGCAGTATAATTAATGCAGCGTGTCACGGAATGGCTCAGCACCCTCAGCCAGGGGCGGTGCAGTGACAGTGAGATGGCCATGGACAATTAGGTGCGGTGGCACGCACGGAGTTTTAAAGTACTTTTATTTAGATGTTATGACGGAATGGGGATGTTGTTCCGCCTGCGGGTGTGCTCAATCTGCGTGACCCCGTCGCTTACCGCTGGCCCGACTACCGAGTGGCGCGCACTCGGCGTCTCGTGCGGCCTGGTGTGACCCCGGGAAGGGGTTAGCGGGCGGTGGAGGAAACCCCTGCCTAGACCAGCCCGACCACTGAGCCATACGGCACTCAGCGTCCCGAGCAGCTGGTTCACTGACCTTGTGGGTGTGGGACGTTCGTGGAAATCGGATCTGCCAGCCGCGGAGGAATCTTCGGATCTTATGTGGGAAACGTTTCGGATCTTCTCTTGCGGGAAACGTTTCCGATCCAGGTGCGGGTGAATCTTCGGATCTCCGGTGGAGGACTTTTCGGATCGGGGACAGATGAATCTTCGGATCTTGCGGGATCGGCGAGGGATTCGGATCTTACCGCAATCCTCGCAATACCGAAGCGCGGTACACGGCCGGCGCCCTTCGGATCGGATCTCTCGACCTGGGAACCGAATCACCTTCCCGCTGCGCCTCTGCCCTGATGCTCGATGCAGGCACAGAGCGCTCGGTTCGGTTCGGATCTGGGACACCGCACCCTGAGACCTCGAGGGATTCTCAGATACGAAATACGGCGGAGAAATAATCACATCAGTCGAGGCTGGATGCACTGCTAAATCTGCCTTTATTATGCACAGCTCAAGCATTTATCACTTTCCACAAAATTACAATACAATGGGACTCCTTGCCGCCCTCCCGGGACCCATTGGCATTACGATTCAGGAGTCGCCAATTCGGACCGGATGGTCCGAATCGGCCATTTTACGATTCGAACCGGATGGTTCGAATCGGCCATTTTCCGAATCGAAGATTCTGAACTGCGCCACAAGGTGATCGGAAAATGGCGGCGAGCAAGGCAGACAAAGGGACAATACATTACGCAATAAACCAACGGGGACACTTTATTACACCACACAATAATCACATCTAAATAAAAGTACTGGCAAAACTAGGTGCGTGCCACCGCACCCAAGTGTCCATAGCCACCATGGTCACTGCACCGCCCCGGGCTGAGGGTGCTGGGCCATCCCGTGACAGATGTGGTTATGTGTGGTGTAATAAAGTGTCCCCGTTGGTGTTGAAATGTATTCCCTTTGTATGCCTTGCCCGCCGCCATTTTCCGATTGCCTCGTGGCCGTTATCAGATTCTTCGAATCGTAAAATGGCCGATTCGAACCATCCGGTTCGAATCGTAAAATGGCCGATTCGGACCATCCGGTCCGAATCGGCGACTCCCCGAACTGTAATGGCCAATGGGTCCTGTGAGGGCGGGCAGGGATTCCCATTGTATTGTAATTCGTGCAAAGTTAATAAATGCTTGAGCTGTGAATAATAAAGGCAGATTTAGCAGTGCATCCAGCCTCGTCTGATGTGGTTATTTCTCCGCCGTACTTCATCTTCTGAGTATCCCCCGCGGTCTCAGGGTACGGTGTCCAAGACGATCCGAACCGAACCGAGCGCTCTGTGCCTGCATCGAGCATCAGGCAGAGGCGCAGCGTATGAGGTTCGGTTCCCAGACTATTAGACGGAGATCCGATCCGAAGGGCGCGGCCGTGTACCGCGCTTCGGTATTGCGAGGGACTGCGGTAAGATGAAGACTCTGCCGATCCCGCAAGATCCGAAGCTACATCCATCCCCGATCCGAAAGTCCTCCGCGATCAGATCCGAATAGTTGCCGGAAGAGATCCGATCCCCGTAATCGGCCGGCCGCCCGCAGACGTACCCCACCACCCACAAGGTCAGTGAACCAGCTGCTCGGGACGCTGAGTGCCGTATGGCTCAGTGGTCGGGCTGGTTCTAGGCAGGGGTCCCCTCCACCGCCCGTTAACCCTTCCCCAGGGTCACGCCAGGCCGCACGAGACGCCGAGTGCGCGTCACTCGGTAGTCGGGCCAGCGGTAAGCGACGGGGCCACGCAGATAGAGCACACCCGCAGGCGGACAACATCCCATTCCGTCATACTGGTGGCAGCGGTGGTCCGTCATACAGCATATGAATCCACACACTGCTGGGAAGCGCCTCTCTGCGGTATAATTAATGCAGCATATGAATCCACACACTGCTGGGAAGCGCCTCTCTGCAGTATAATTAATGCAGCATATGAATCCACACACTGCTGGGAAGCGCCTCTCTGCAGTATAATTATTGCAGCATATGAATCCACACACTGCTGGGAAGCTCCTCTCTGCAGTATAATTATTGCAGCATATGAATCCACACACTGCTGGGAAGCTCCTCTCTGCAGTATAATTATTGCAGCATATGAATCCACACACTGCTGGGAAGCTCCTCTCTGCAGTATAATTATTGCAGCATATGAATCCACACACTGCTGGGAAGCTCCTCTCTGCAGTATAATTAATGCAGCATATGAATCCACACACTGCTGGGAAGCACCTCTCTGCAGTATAATTATTGCAGCATATGAATCCACACACTGCTGGGAAGCGTCTCTCTGCAGTATAATTAATGCAGCATATGAATCCACACACTGCTGGGAAGCGCCTCTCTGCAGTATAATTAATGCAGCATATGAATCCACACACTGCTGGGAAGCGCCTCTCTGCGGTATAATTAATGCAGCATATGAATCCACACACTGCTGGGAAGCGCCTCTCTGCGGTATAATTAATGCAGCATATGAATCCACACACTGCTAGGAAGCGCCTCTCTGCAGTATAATTAATGCAGCATATGAATCCACACACTGCTGGGAAGCGTCTCTCTGCAGTATAATTAATGCAGCATATGAATCCACACACTGCTGGGAAGCGTCTCTCTGCAGTATAATTAATGCAGCATATGAATCCACACACTGCTGGGAAGCACCTCTCTGCGGTATAATTAATGCAGCATATGAATCCACACACTGCTAGGAAGCGCCTCTCTGCAGTATAATTAATGCAGCATATGAATCCACACACTGCTGGGAAGCGCCTCTCTGCGGTATAATTAATGCAGCATATGAATCCACACACTGCTAGGAAGCGCCTCTCTGCAGTATAATTAATGCAGCATATGAATCCACACACTGCTGGGAAGCGCCTCTCTGCAGTATAATTAATGCAGCATATGAATCCACACACTGCTGGGAAGCACCTCTCTGCAGTATAATTAATGCAGCATATGAATCCACACACTGCTGGAAGCGCCTCTCTGCTGTATAATTAATGCAGCATATGAATCCACACACTGCTGGGAAGCACCTCTCTGCGTATAATTAATGCAGCATATGAATCCACACACTGCTGGGAAGCGCCTCTCTGCGGTATAATTAATGCAGCATATGAATCCACACACTGCTGGGAAGCGTCTCTCTGCAGTATAATTAATGCAGCATATGAATCCACACACTGCTGGGAAGCGTCTCTCTGCAGTATAATTAATGCAGCATATGAATCCACACACTGCTGGGAAGCACCTCTCTGCGGTATAATAATGCAGCATATGAATCCACACACTGCTAGGAAGCGCCTCTCTGCAGTATAATTAATGCAGCATATGAATCCACACACTGCTGGGAAGCGCCTCTCTGCGGTATAATTAATGCAGCATATGAATCCACACACTGCTAGGAAGCGCCTCTCTGCAGTAGAATTAATGCAGCATATGAATCCACACACTGCTGGGAAGCACCTCTCTGCAGTATAATTAATGCAGCATATGAATCCACACACTGCTGGGAAGCGCCTCTCTGCTGTATAATTAATGCAGCATATGAATCCACACACTGCTGGGAAGCACCTCTCTGCAGTATAATTAATGCAGCATATGAATCCACACACTGCTGGGAAGCGTCTCTCTGCGGTATAATTAATGCAGCATATGAATCCACACACTGCTGGGAAGCGCCTCTCTGCGGTATAATTAATGCAGCATATGAATCCACACACTGCTGGGAAGCGTCTCTCTGCAGTATAATTAATGCAGCATATGAATCCACACACTGCTGGGAAGCGTCTCTCTGCAGTATAATTAATGCAGCATATGAATCCACACACTGCTGGGAAGCACCTCTCTGCGGTATAATTAATGCAGCATATGAATCCACACACTGCTGGGAAGCGCCTCTCTGCGGTATAATTAATGCAGCATATGAATCCACACACTGCTAGGAAGCGCCTCTCTGCAGTATAATTAATGCAGCATATGAATCCACACACTGCTGGGAAGCGCCTCTCTGCGGTATAATTAATGCAGCATATGAATCCACACACTGCTGGGAAGCGCCTCTCTGCAGTATAATTAATGCAGCATATGAATCCACACACTGCTGGGAAGCGCCTCTCTGCAGTATAATTAATGCAGCATATTAATCCACACACTGCTGGGAAGCACCTCTCTGCAGTATAATTAATGCAGCATATGAATCCACACACTGCTGGGAAGCACCTCTCTACAGTATAATTAATGCAGCATATGAATCCACACACTGCTGGGAAGCACCTCTCTGCAGTATAATTAATGCAGCATATGAATCCACACACTGCTGGGAAGCACCTCTCTACAGTATAATTAATGCAGCATATGAATCCACACACTGCTAGGAAGCGCCTCTCTGCGGTATAATTAATGTATACGTTGGTGTTCTATGAAAAACACATGTGGGGGAGTTGCACTCTGCCTAAACTCAGCATTTTAGTGCAGGTGTGTCTCAAAAATAAAATACAAAACAAAAACATGGAGAGAGCACTCCAGTCAAACAAATTCCAAAAACCTGCAACAACAGCTCCATGCATGGGTACATAATAGCAGCTTTTACCACATGGTGAAAATTTCATAACTCTGAGCTTTGCTGAATAAAATGGTGGAAATTTGGTTCGCAATGAACGGCCGTGAATTGCTTAAGCCTGCCAACACCGTCAATGTAATCCACCCTCAGGCAGGTCCTCCTCTGCAAACCTAATGACTAACCATCATGGGATAAACTCACTTACTGAGGAACAGGTCCCCTTGGTGGAGCTAACACAGATCAAGGTTAAATAGAACCTGGAGGAGGAGTAACCTGTGGCAGGGAGCGGTGCATACCCAGGAAATTCATATGAAAAATACATTGGGGGGGTTGAACTCCGCCTAAACTATCAGGGTTATTCAGAGAGCGGTGAAGAGCAGGAGAATGACTGGAGAATGAAAAAGTCTAGGTCAAAATAGCACATTGTGTTTGTTTCATTCCAACTCCATTGTGGTGGTGTATAGAGCCAAAGATGAATTGTGCCCATGTCCCAATATTTCTGGACCTGACTGTATATACACTACAAAATAGTGTTTACATATGTCTTTATTCACATGTATCTGACGCTGCCTCTCTAGACTGTTATGAATAAAGACCTATTTAAACACTATTTTGTTGAAATTATTTTCCTTATCAGGAGTCAGGACAAGTAGATTGGAGAACTACTACTATTTTTTTTAAACTTCCACACCCCTGATATATATATATATATTAGCTGTATATAGTTGGGCTCCTGGATTGGGGTGGTATACAGCTAGTGGGGGTTTCGAAAGTCCCCTATTACTTTTGTGGTGGCAGCATATACTTGTAAGAGTGTGTATGAAAAGGGGGTTAGGTTGGCATAACTTGCGGCTCTTTGAGCGGGTAGAGTTAATAAGTCCAGAGGCTTGGAGCTGTATCCCCTTGTACACTCTCCTTCTGTACGTCACGGCAAAGTAGGTAGTTAGCTAGTTTTTTTTCTTTACGTGACACAGGGTGTTTGTTTTCTGTGCCCTATTCCCTGATGTCTGTGTTATAATAATATTCCCTTATGTATTTATTGTGGCGTCTCCTGTGGTATAACTGTATATACTGTGTTATTGCCTGGGTTCTGGACCAGAAGCAGTACTCCTGCGGAATACTGACTTCAAGGGGATCAGTCTACACGTGGACAGTGATCACCCACGTTACAATAATAAATGAGGATAGACGACCCTGTCCATAGTGTAACTATCCAGGTAATACATATTTTCTAGCTTACAAGGAAAGCATGCTTTACAGTCTGCCTAATGTCTAGGTGCAAAGATTCTCACCCCTAAATGACATGTGCTTGCTTACAGCAGGGCTCTCAAATGGCGTAAACAACAGGTGTTAATTAGTGTTTGGAAATAACATGTGCTTCTAATTAGTCTGGTCTCATGAATTTGATATATTGCCTGCAGACTGGGTGTGGCCAGGGCCGGTGCAAGCATTTTTATGTACACAGGCGAAAATGCAGTTTGCCGCCCCCTCCCAATGAACTGACATATGTAAGTGTGCGCAGACTACGTGTGTATTACATTAGGGGCGTGTGTGTGAGACGAGACTCTGTGTGTGGTTGTCTACGCAGCAGAGGAACGTGTTTAGGTGAGCTGCCAGTGATATGAGTGCGTGAGCTGCCAGTGATAGGAGTGCGTGAGCTGCCAGTGATAGGAGTGCGTGAGCTGCCAGTGATAGGAGTGCGTGAGCTGCCAGTGAGTGGTGTCAGTGTCAACTATCTATGAATAATGTATTACGCGGAGGCCACATGAGTGCGGAAAGAACGTCCGTGAGAACGGACTTTTTTCCGCACAGATGCCCATGTGGCCTTCACACTGTGTGTAATGCTATAATGGGCACTGGGCGGGGGGGTTACAACAGAAGCACTAACAGGTCTATTCACTAAAAGGTGAAACTCAGGAGAATTGGCAGTAGAAGAGAACAATCTAGGCAAAATGGCCAATTTGAAAAGTGAGATAAATGGGAGAATTTTTCTGGTTTGGCTATTTTGACCTAGAATTTTCACGTCTCCTGCCAATTCTCCTGAGTTTCACCTTTCTTTGAATATACCTGTTAGTGTGCTTGTTTGGCCCCAGCCTTAGCTGTCTAAGTCCTGTGAGTGGTTTATGGGCTGTCTTTGAGTGGTGTGTGTGATGTATGGGATGCCTCTGTTTGGTGACTGGGCTGCCTATGTGTGATGTGATGCCTGGTCTGCCTGTGTATGAAGTGATGCCTGTGACTGACATCTGATCTGTGAGTGATGTATGGTCTGTCTGTGAGTGTCGTATGTACTACCTGTGAGCAGTGGGAGTGACGTATGGACAATACGTGTGTATGTGAGCGCTAAGAGTGATGTATGGACTGCCTGGGAGTGATGTGTGTGTGAGCTATCTCTCGCCTGTCTAATCTTTTATAGAGGTGAGCATACAGAACTATATATTAATGGGGGGCACTTTGATTATAGGATGTTATTAGAGGAACTATGGACATGAGAGGTGGAGAGCAGTTGACAGGTCTAGTGGCAATCCTGGAAAATATTATGGGAGACATGGATGAGGCCAGGAATTAACACAACCCCCCCCCCCCCACCTGACTCTGCAGCCAGATACAGTGAGGAATGCAGGCGGGAGGGAGGGAAGTAGCATTTCAACTACAACAAGAGAGGGGGAAAACAGTTGAAGAGGGAGAGAAAGGGTTAAAAGAATGTAAGTTTGATGAGAGACAGGATGAACATAATGAAGCTTTGCAGGGAGCAGTAACCCTCCCCCCCACACACACACACACACACTGTGACAGGTGGGTGCAGGGGAGATGTAAAATAGTGCCCTAACGAGTCCTCCCAATTGTTCCTTCTCTGTAGTGGCAGTCAGGGCACTGTCTCCTCCTCAGCAGCCCTGGTGCATGCATTGAGAGCTGTGCAGTGTGCTGGGACAGGATGCTTGTGACGGAACCTGATGTTATCATCCGCCTGCGGGTGTGCTCCAATCTGCAGGTGTGTTCCCCCTTCGTTTTGATTCTTCCCCCGGCCCGACTACCAAGGTTGTGGCACTCGGCGTCTCGAGCGCAGTGTTCCCTGCAACGTGCGCGCGTGCGCGCGCGCGCAGGGAACGCGGTGCCAGCGCGCACAACTTGTGGTTATGCGCGCATGGCAACCGGCGGGGTTTGAGGGGACCAGAGCCGGGCAGCGCGTGAGTGCCTGCCCGGTTCTGAAGAGTCCGTCCTAAGCGGCTGCGTGCGTGCGCGCGCAGCCGGTCACGGGGTCCGGCTAATCAGGCCACCTGACTGGCCGGACCGTGTGACTTGCGCACGCACGCCACGCAGCCATCCCCTTTAACAGGACGGACTCTTCAGGACCGGGCAGGCATTCCCGCGCTGCCCGGCATCTGGGTCCCCTAAACCCCGCTGGGGCAACTAACCAGGTATGAGCTGGGGGCCAAATCCACGAGCTGGGGGGTTAAATCCACGAGCTGGGGGCAAATCCATGAGCTGGGGGCCAAATCCATGAGCTGGGGGCCAAATCCATGAGCTGGGGCCAAATCCACGAGCTGGGGGGCAAATCCATGAGCTGGGGGTTAAATCCACGAGCTGGGCATTATCCACGAGCTGGGGGGCAAATCCATGATCTGGGGGCCAAATCCACGAGCTGGGGGCCAAATCCACGAGCTGGGGGCCAAATCCATGAGCTGGGGGCCAAATCCATGAGCTGGGGGCCAAATCCACGAGCTGGGGGCCAAATCCATGAGCTGGGGGGCAAATCCACGAGCTGGGGGGCAAATCCACGAGCTGGGGGGCAAATCCATGAGCTGGGGGTTAAATCCACGAGCTGGGCATATCCACGAGCTGGGGGCAAATCCAAGAGCTGGGGGCCAAATCCATGATCTGGGGGCAAATCCACGAGCTGGGGGCCAAATCCATGAGCTGGGGGCCAAATCCATGAGCTGGGGGCCAAATCCACGAGCTGGGGGCCAAATCCATGAGCTGGGGGGCAAATCCACGAGCTGGGGGGCAAATCCACGAGCTGGGGGGTTAAATCCACGAGCTGGGCATATCCACGAGCTGGGGGGCAAATCCAAGAGCTGGGGGGCAAATCCACGAGCTGGGGGGTTAAATCCACGAGCTGGGCATATCCACGAGCTGGGGGGCAAATCCAAGAGCTGGGGGCCAAATCCATGAGCTGGGGGGCAAATCCATGAGTTGGGGGGCAAATCCATGAGCTGGGGGGCAAATCCATGAGTTGGGGGGCAAATCCATGAGTTGGGGGCAAATCCATGAGTTGGGGGGCAAATCCATGAGTTGGGGGGCAAATCCATGAGCTGGGGGCAAATCCATGAGCTGGGCAAATCCATGAGTTGGGGCAAATCCATGTGAGAGCTGGGGCAAATCCATGAGCTGGGGGCAAATCCATTTGTGAGCTGGGGCAAATCCAATGGATTCCCTCTAACGTGCGCGCCCCGCGCACGGAATGCAATGACAGCGCGCACAACGTGTATTTATGCGCGCACAAATTAGTGCAGGGGTGGCCAACCCGCGAGAAAAATCTCAGTGGTTTAGCTGTCTAAAAAAGCAGGGAAATCTGGTTTAGCTGTCTAAAAAAGCAGGGAAAAATCCCAGTGGTTTAACTGTCTAAAAAAGCAGGGAAAAATCCCAGTGGTTTAACTGTCTAAAAAAGCAGGGAAATCTCTGGTTTAGCTGTCTAAAAAAGCAGGGAAATCTGGTTTAGCTGTCTAAAAAAGCAGGGAAATCTGGTTTAGCTGTCTAAAAAAGCAGGGAAAAATCTCAGTGGTTTAGCTGTCTAAAAAAGCAGGGAAATCTGGTTTAGCTGTCTAAAAAAGCAGGGAAATCTGGCTTAGCTGTCTAAAAAAGCAGGGAAAAATCTCAGTGGTTTAGCTGTCTAAAAAAGCAGGGAAATCTCTGGTTTAGCTGTCTAAAAAAGCAGGGAAATCTGGTTTAGCTGTCTAAAAAAGCAGGGAAATCTGGTTTAGCTGTCTAAAAAAGCAGGGAAAAATCCCAGTGGTTTAACTGTCTAAAAAAGCAGGGAAAAATCCCAGTGGTTTAACTGTCTAAAAAAGCAGGGAAATCTCTGGTTTAGCTGTCTAAAAAAGCAGGGAAATCTGGTTTAGCTGTCTAAAAAAGCAGGGAAATCTGGTTTAGCTGTCTAAAAAAGCAGGGAAAAATCCCAGTGTTTAACTGTCTAAAAAAGCAGGGAAATCTCTGGTTTAGCTGTCTAAAAAAGCAGGGAAATCTGGTTTAGCTGTCTAAAAAAGCAGGGAAAAATCCCAGTGGTGACAGACGTGAACAAATCTAGGTAAATATAGGTTATCAGACTCTTATAAATGATAGGACTGATATTTGTAGAAGTCTCATGTACCTTAATTGATGGAAGTTTTTCCTTTTCTTTTCTCACATGAGTTAGAAAATATAAATATACATTCATTCAGATATAAGTTTTATCAAATCATCTGGTTGCTTCGTTTTAGCTTTGAACAGTTTTCACTTACACGTACGATCAATTGCGCTACTTTTAAAAAACCAACTATTGGTTACCATAGTCAATAAGCGCTCATGACGAAAATATTGTTGCTCATGAAAAATCTGGTGCGCTCACGGCCCCCAAAAATTAGAGGGAACATTGCTCGAGCGGCCGGGTATGTCTTTGTGATCTGGGTGACCCACGCAGTCAAGGGGACCTTGATGTGTACCTAGCCCGACTACTGAGAGGTGTCACTCAGCGTCTCGAGCAGCTGGCCACGGATCTGTACGCAGACCTTTACGGTCGTAGATCGGAACGGCTTGATTCTGCGAAGATTCGGATCTTCCACTAGCGAGTTAGTTGACGATCGATCGTCTGGGTATTCGTATCGCCCAGCGGTCGAAGAAACATCCGCGGCACGGCACCAACCTGTTCGGATCTCACCCTCACTAGAGACAGCTTAATTCGTTCGACAGCAGGAGTCGGATCGTGCGGCGGTCGAAGCGCCCACACGTTACAAGGTACGAATTCTCGGATCTCCCGGTAGTTAGCTGGACACGTTCAGTCGGCTAGGAGTATTCGGATCGCGCAGCAGCGGCGCACGATAGACTTGTATTTCGTCCGGGGTGCTGAACCACGAGGGATGTCAGGCACGCTTGGCAAACAGAGACACGAGACGCAGCTACATGAACTCAAACCAAAGACACTTTTATTCAGAACAACATCTGTATTTATACTTTCAACCTGAGCTCCACATGGAAAACCCCCGGCCCGCCCCCACAGGTATCATTGGCTTAAAGTGCATCGGGGCGTTGCCGATTCGGGACCAGCTGGTCTGATTCAAAAATAAGGCGGCAAAAAAAAAGGCGGCAAATTTGAAACGGCATTCATTACACAACAACACTTTTGTTTACAGGTCATTCTTCGGTCAGCTAGAAGGCAGGGACGTTGGTGCAACGGCACAAACACATGTTCATTAAATAACAGTGTCCTGAAAACCCATCTCTGGCTGAGGGTGCTGAGCCATTCCTTCACATTCCTCCCCCTCCCCAAAGTCCGACGAACCCGGTTGGACCCCAACGGGTCGTACCGGGAAGTCGGTGCTCTCAGGTCCATAGTCAGTTGGGAGAGGCCGAGCCACCAGGCTTCTCCAGTTGGCCCTGCGGCCGTACCAAGTGGGTGGAGGCCACGCGGGTTTGGGGTTACCCCTCCGGCAAAAGGGTCCTGTGGCCGGGGAGGAGCACCCCCTGTGCCCCCTCCGGGACTATCTCGCACCCGGGGAAAACGGGTGCTAACTGCACGCGCCCCGAGTACCTGGGCCAGCCGCAGAGGGAAATCGTGGCTGCGCGGGGCCTCTGGGCCAAAGGGCTGTGGGAATGGGCAGAGCGGAAGCAGGCTCTGCCCTGCGGCCAGCGCGTCAGCTGGGTGTGTGTCCCCTGGTGGGAGGATGGTTTCCTCCATCCCAAGGACGTACCATGGCGGCCAGCAAAGCCGTCGGGGTGAATCAGGCTGCTCCTCAAGGCATACGGCAGCGAGTGGGCAGAGGCCAGCGGCGCTCTGTCCCGTGGGCAGCTCTGCTGCTGCGGGGGTGGATTCTGAAACAACTTTCGGAGGGTCGGGTGAGGACAACAGCTGCGGGGTCACCGGCTCGGAAAACCCCTGTTGCTCCTCAGGACAGTCGGGAAAGGGGCAGAGGCCAGCGGCGCAGTGCCCCGTTGCCAGCTCTTCCGCTGGGAGGTTGGATGCAACGCTGACATCCAGGGGAACAGGGAACAACGGCTGCGGGGTCGCCAGCACGAAGAAATCCTGCGGCTCCTCAGGGCAGACGGGGAGTGGGCAGAGGCCAGCGGCGCTCTGCCCCGTGGCCAGCTCTTCCACTGGGGAGTTGGATGTAGGCACAACTTGCGGGGGTCGGGGAAGAACAACGGCTGCGGGCCGAACAGCTGGGGTGAACCTGGCTGTTCCTCAGGGCATTCGGACAGTGGGCAGAGGCCAGCGGCGCTCTGCCCCGTTGCCAGCTCTTCTGCTGGGGGGTGGGATGCAACACTGACATCCAGGGGATCAGGGAACGATGGCTGCGGGGTCGCCAGCACGGAGAAATCCTGCGGCTCCTCAGGGCAGACGGGGAGTGGGCAGAGGCCAGCGGCGCTCTGCCCCGTGGCCAGCTCTTCCACTGGGGAGTTGGATGTAGGCACAACTTGCGGGGGTCGGGGAAGAACAACGGCTGCGGGCCGAACAGCTGGGGTGAACCTGGCTGTTCCTCAGGGCATTCGGACAGGGCAGAGGCCAGCGGCGCTCTGCCCCGTTGCCAGCTCTTCTGCTGGGGGGTGGGATGCAACACTGACATCCAGGGGATCAGGGAACGATGGCTGCGGGGTCGCCAGCACGGAGAAATCCTGCGGCTCCTCAGGGCAGACGGGGAGTGGGCAGAGGCTACCGGCACTCTGCCCCGTGGCCAGCTCTTCTGCTGGACCCGCGGACACGACCACCGTGTCTTCTGGTAGGCTTGGGGGCCCTTTCCTCCCGGGACCCCTCGGGCCCCTCACACGGCCCATCCTGGACACTTGGCACCTGCTGTGCCTCTTCCGACCGGGCCGGCTCCTCTACTGTGATCCCGATAGGGACCCATGGGAACATCTCGGGCTCCCAAAACTCGCAGTTTCTTTCAGGGGGCAGCGCCTCATCCCGAAGTTCTTGGCGGACCTCGTCCCGCCACTCAAGTCCAGTGGGCTCCACCATGGACCCGAAATATTGATCCAGGCTCTCTTGCAGCTTTCTCAGAAAGTCGCTCTCCATGTCCTCGACGGGGAATGTGGCGTCCTCGGATGTAACTCCAGGCGGGCTGTAAGTCTCTATCCAAGGTCCGCTGGGCTGTGCGGGTTCCCCAATACAGGCTCCAGTCGAGCTGTAAGTCCCGTACGGGGTATCGCTGGGGGGTGCAGAATTCCAGGGGGAAGCTCCAGTCGAGCTGTACTCCTCCTCCCAGGGGTCTACGGAATAAGGGTCAGGGGTAAAATGTTCAATCTTTGTCGCACGGAGCACTGCCAATCGCAGCTCGTGCTGACGCTCCTTTTCTCGTTCTTCCTCCTGGCAGATTTCTCGAACCAGGTGTTGCATCACTGCTTCTGTCGGGGCTGCTCCATAGTAAGCGGCCCGTTCTCGGACTTTCCTTTGAATGTACTTTCGTCGGCTCCAGTCGCGACGATGACCGGGGGTGTCGGCGGGTAGCGCTGTGTTCGCCGCACCTGGTCCAACCGCTGTAGCTCCTCTATTAAAGTGTCCCGACTCTTGGAACCTGGAGTGCCACCACGGTTTTCCAGCATGTTCCGCAAGGTGTCTCGCTTTATATTGACATACACTGCCATGATGGTGCTTCGGGGAAGTCGATGGTACAGATTGCAGAGAGCTATCCCACCGCTGCCACCAGTGTGACGGAACCTGATGTTATCATCCGCCTGCGGGTGTGCTCCAATCTGCAGGTGTGTTCCCCCTTCGTTTTGATTCTTCCCCCGGCCCGACTACCAAGGTTGTGGCACTCGGCGTCTCGAGCGGCCGGGTATGTCTTTGTGATCTGGGTGACCCACGCAGTCAAGGGGACCTTGATGTGTACCTAGCCCGACTACTGAGAGGTGTCACTCAGCGTCTCGAGCAGCTGGCCACGGATCGATACGCAGACCTTTACGGTCGTAGATCGGAACGGCTTGATTCTGCGAAGATTCGGATCTTCCACTAGCGAGTTAGTTGACGATCGATCGTCTGGGTATTCGTATCGCCCAGCGGTCGAAGAAACATCCGCGGCACGGCACCAACCTGTTCGGATCTCACCCTCACTAGAGACAGCTTAATTCGTTCGACAGCAGGAGTCGGATCGTGCGGCGGTCGAAGCGCCCACACGTTACAAGGTACGAATTCTCGGATCTCCCGGTAGTTAGCTGGACACGTTCAGTCGGCTAGGAGTATTCGGATCGCGCAGCAGCGGCGCACGATAGAGTTGTATTTCGTCCGGGGTGCTGAACCACGAGGGATGTCAGGCACGCTTGGCAAACAGAGACACGAGACGCAGCTACATGAACTCAAACCAAAGACACTTTTATTCAGAACAACATCTGTATTTATACTTTCAACCTGAGCTCCACATGGAAAACCCCCGGCCCGCCCCCACAGGTATCATTGGCTTAAAGTGCATCGGGGCGTTGCCGATTCGGGACCAGCTGGTCTGATTCAAAAATAAGGCGGCAAAAAAAAGGCGGCAAATTTGAAACGGCATTCATTACACAACAACACTTTTGTTTACAGGTCATTCTTCGGTCAGCTAGAAGGCAGGGACGTTGGTGCAACGGCACAAACACATGTTCATTAAATAACAGTGTCCTGAAAACCCATCTCTGGCTGAGGGTGCTGAGCCATTCCTTCACAATGCTGATAGAGGAGGAGCTGGGTGTGGAAGCAGGAAGCCTCCGGCTTTCACTCCACATAACAGCTGGCAGCGTATACAGAATCTTCCACTCGGAGTGGAGAAGCTCCAGGGAGGCGGAGGCGTCTTGGAGGGGGCAGACCCAGCGCTGCTGATAGGACAGAGGCTGCACAGAGGGGGTGGCTTGAGAGCCGCCAGAACACCAATGCTGTGTAGTGTGTGTACATAAGTGCCGAGGTTTGTGAGCTGCAAAAAATGCCAGGAGAATTGCGCCCCCTAGCTGGTGCTCCCTTAGGCTGTCGCCTGACCTGCCTGATATGTAGCGCCGGCCCTGGGTGTGGCTCCTGCACATGTATGAACACTGTGCTTCTGAATTCAAAGAAGTGTTCATTTCTACTACATGTTCCTCTGATATGCTGTTTAACCCCTTAAGGACCAGGGCTCTGTAAAGCCAATCATTAATGATGTACACGTTACTAGGGATGAGCTGTTTGGTTCGGACAGTTCGGAGTTCGGGCCGAACTTAGCCTGTTCGGTTAGATCGCGAACTCCAAACATTTCCGGGTGTTCGGAGCAAGTTCGACCACAATGCATCACAATGGCCCATAATGCACTTTCCCACTGGCCTGAAGCTCGTAATTGGCTACAGCCTTGCACCTGACCACAGGTCTGGTGCAAGACAGGTTCAACAGTATGACAATCACCGCTCAGAGTCCTGATTGGGCAAATTTTGTATTAGGGATGAGCCGGACACCCCCGAGTTCAGTTCGCATTCGAACTCGAACTTTTCAAATGTTCGAATTCGAACTCAAACTCAATACAAGTCAATGGGACTCAAAATTCGATTTCCAGAGTGCCCTCTAAGAGGGCATATATGCTAGATATTTGCCATAAAAGGTGTATGGGGGTCCGGGTAGTGCCCTGGGGGACAGGAAACAAGGACAAAAAGTTTTAAAAAATATGTTTTTAAAGGGACAGTGAGTTTTCCATGAAATAAGGGTTAAAAATAGAAACAAAAAATTCCTTCAAATATCGTGCCTAGGAGGTCCCCATAACCTGCCCGTGAAGTGGCGGATTTCTAGGATGTATAGAAACACTTAAAAACAAAAAAAAACTTTTCAAAAGACAGTAAATGCTTTTCCTTTAATCTATCCATAAACAACTGCTTGGGGCGGCAGTCTGAATGGAAAGAGGAGACATTTTCGGACACGCAGAAAAAGTTTACAAATTTTTTTTGGCTAAATTATTGTGAAACTTATGCAGGCTTTGGATGAAAGTAACAATAGGTGCTTCAAAATTGGTCCTTTAGCGTCCCCAACAGTGCCGTCACACCGTAACCCCTCTGAGGATATGAATCTGATACAGGCGTCAGTGGCAGTGCACCCAAATATTGTGCTTTCGATGCCAGGCCTGCAAGTACTATCATACAGTAACCCCTCTGTGGTATTGTGGAAGAATGCAGGGGTGAACCTTGCGGTCCTATATTAAAAAGATATGATTCTGGTCAAGGCCTCAGTGCACCCAGATATTCTGCCTTTGGTGCAAGACTGCCAGGCCAGCAAGTATCATCATACAGTAACCTCTCTGTATTATTGTGGAAGAATGCAGGGGTGGACCATGTGGTCCTATATTAAAAAGATATGATTCTGGTCAAGGCGTCAGTGCACCCAGATATTGTGCCTTTCATGGCAGCTAGTGCCTTCACACCGTAACCATTTTGTGGTATTGTGGAAGAGTGCAGAGTTGGACCCTGCGGTTCAAAAAAATTAAATGATCTAAATCTGGCACAGGCATCAGTGCAGCCGAATATTGCGCCAGTGCAAATTATTGAGCAAGTGCATTCATACCGTAACCCTACTGTGATATTGTGGAAGAGTTCAGTGCTGGAGGTTTTGTGAATGCAGAAGACATCCCCGATCTATTCCGTTACGTCAGCATCAGGGGGTTGATAGCTGCTGATCCAGGACTGATTCATTTTTATAAATGTCAGCCGGTCTACAGAGTCGGTGGACAGACGCACTCTTTTGTCTGTGACAAAACCTCCAGCGGCACTGAACGTCCTTTCAGAAAGCACGCTGGATGAAGGGTAACCTAGTAGCTACATAGCATATTGGCTAAGTTCTGGCCAGTGATCCAATCTCAACACCCAGTAAGCCAGTGGATCATCTGATGGAAAGGTATCCAGGTTTGCCCTTGCCCCTAGGTAGTCCTGCACCATATGGTGAAGACGCTGGCAATGGGTGCCTACATTTGACGTCCCTGGGTGTCGTGGACTAAAAAAAATTAAAATGCATCAGTCAAGCGGCCCTGGCCTTCACCACTATTCCTCTGATCATCCGCAGCCTCAGAAGCACTTGTGTCAGCACTTGGTAATCTACCAGTGCCTGGAAAGGTGTTACACAAGTGTCGCTTTAGAGCGTCCTCAAGTTTTTTCATCCTGTGCTCCCTCTGTGCGGGCAGGATGAGCTCTGCAACTTTACCCTTTTATCGTGGATCAAGAAGGGTTGCCAACCAGTAATGATCCCTCTCCATGCTAGCACGAATCCTGGGGTCCTTTAGCAGGCTTTGCATTATTAGGGAGCCCATGCTGCGTAGGTTGGAGGTGGCATTAGCTTCCGAGTCTTCCTGGTCAATGAGGATGACCGTATTGTGCACTTCCTCCTCCCAGCCACGCACTAGCCCTTCTGTTTCTGGACACATGAAACCCTCTCTTGAGGATCCCCACCTTCAATGCTCCGACTACTTAAATATTCCTCCTCTTCCTCCTCCAGTATGATCTGAGTAGGACCTGCTGGAATGCTGTCTGTGGAAAGACTGGGGCCTTGAGAGCTAGGGAAGGCCTCCTCTTCCTCCCGCCGCTCTGCCTCTAGAGCCACATCTATAATTCCCTGCAGAGTGTGCTCCAGCAGGAACACTAAAGGAATTGTGTCACTAATGCATGCACTGTCCCTGCTCACCATCTTCGTTGCCTCCTCAAATGCTGACCATACAGTGCATGCATCCTTGATCATCAGCCACTGCGAGGGGGGAACCAAGTTGACCTGAACCTGTCCTTGTACCATACTCACACAGGTACTCGTTGATGGCCCTCTGCTGCTTGTGCAGACGCTGCAGCATTACTAATGTCGAGTTCCACCTGGTGGGCATGTCACAGATCAGACAGTTTGTGGGAAGGTGGAATTCTCTTTGAATTTCTACCAGGCGAACGCTTGCTGGGAATGACCGTCTGAAGTGGCTGCAGACTTTTCTGGCCTGGATGAGAAGCTCTGGCAGCCCTGGGTACTTTGTTGGGAAACGCTGTACCACTAGATTTAGGACGTGTGCTAGGCATGGTACATTCATCAATTTACCCTTGCGTAGGGTGGAGAGAAGGTTGCTGCCATTATCACAGACGATCATTCCCAGCTGAAGCTGGTGTGGTGTTAACCATGGAGGAGGAGGATCCATGCTTGCTGGACCACGTGTCTAAAGTCACATGCACCTTGTTGCTGACTGCCTTTCCCAATGACTGGATAACATTGTCTTCCACGTGCTGGTATAGTGCTGGAATGGCCTTGCGTGAAAAGTAATGTCGTTTTGGAACCTCCCACTGTGGTACAGCAAATTCACGGAAGGGAGCAGAGTCCACCAGCTGGAAAGGCAGCTGCTGCAATGCGAGTAATTTTGCTAAACTGGCATTTAGATGCTGTGATTGGGGATGGTTGTTACTATATTTTTTCTTATGCTGCAGCAGCTGTGGTAACGTAATCTGACTGCGTAAGTCTTCAGCTGCTGGGAGGATGTCACATTGTGAGGAAGGACCTGGTACATCCATTACTGTAGCATCATCCCTGTCAGTGGAGGTTGTAGGCAATGACATGGCAGGACATACAGTGGGGGTAGAGACAGATGAGGAGGAGGACCTACGCAAAGTTTTGCGCCAACGGGATGCGTGGCGGGTGGTCATATGTCGCCTCAAGCACGTCGTACCCAAGTTTCTGGTGTTTATCCCACGCTTCAGCCTCCTCTGACATAGATTACAAATAGCAACGGTGGGGTCTGCTGCACATTTCTTAAAGAACTCCCAGACAGCAGAGTTCCTGCATGTGTTCTTTGAGACAACAGCGCTCTGCACTGGAGCAGCTCTGACATCTGATGCCTTGGACTTGCTAGTGCTACGGTTGGTCACAGAGGATGTTGTGCCTCGTGTTTGCTGTGCCTCCTCCTCCCCCTCCTCCTCACTTGATTCCTCAGTTTGATCTGGCACCCAGGTGGAGTCAGTGACCTCATCATCAATGTCATCTTCACCCCCTATCTCCTCGTGACTGGAGCCAACTTGGCAGTATGCTGCAGCTGCTGGGGCAACATGAGTGCCAGTTATTTGTGTGTCATCACTGGCACCCCCTTCCTCTAGGTTTATTATACTCCCTTGCTCAACCTCAGAGATTGAATCAGAGCACTGTACTTGCTGCGCATCCTCAAGCAGCATGTCACTGTCATTGTAGTCAAACAATTCAGCTGACTCCTGTGTGTGATAGCGAGGCTACGGCAGGAGTAGCTGTGGACCTGGAGGCTGCATTAGATGCTTTGGCAGCTGAGGTGGACTGTAAAGCACTAGAAGCCTGGCTGGCAGAGGACTCGGAGGATGAGGATGGCCTGGCTAGCCAATCCACCAAATCCTCTGTATGTTGCTGCAGAAGACGGCCAGCACCAGTTATAAAGGACAAGCGTGCACATGCAGAGGATGCACCACTTCCACCATGACCAGAGGCACAGCCTCCTGACACAGGGGCTGCTTGCCCTCTTATCTGTGTCTGGGAGCGTCTGCCTGTCCTTTTTGTTCTGTCAGACATGGTGAGTGATATATAGATTAAATATATACAGAACTCTGGTTCAACTCTGGTATAAAGATTTACAGAACTCTGGTATAACTCAGTGAGACACCCTGATAGGTGGCAGCCAGTGACAAGACACAGATTACAATTTGCAGAAACCTCCTATAAATCAGTGAGACCCCCTGATGGGTGCCAGTGACAAGACACAAACTACGATTCGCAGAAATCTGCTACAAGTCAGTGAGACCCCCTGATAGGACCCCCTGATAGCTGGCAACAGTGACAAGACACAGATTACAATTCGCAGAAACCTCCTAAAATGCAGTGAGACCCCTTGGTGGGTGGCAGTGAAAGCTCTTATAAATCAGTAGGACCCCTTGATGGGTGGCAGTGAAAGCTCTTATAAATCAGTGAGACCCTTTGATGGGTGGCAGTGAAACCTCCTATAAATCAGTGAGATCCTTTGATGGGTGGCAGTGAAACCTCTTATAAATCAGTGAGACCCCTTGATGGGTGGCAGCCAGTGAGAACCCACGGATTATAAACAATTCCCAAATATTTTGTAGAAATTAGTGACCCCAAAAATACTGCGTGGTACTGGCTGTGTGACAAGACACAGATCACCTCAATTCACAAATGTTTTGTAGAAATTGGGGAGCCCCAAAATCCTGTGTGGTACTGGCTGTGTGACAAGACACAGATCACCTCAATTCACAAATGTTTTAAAGAAATTAGTGACCCCAAAAAAATTTGCTGGCACAGTGGCAAGACACACATATCAATTCCCTGATATTTTGTAGAAATGAGACCCCCCCAGACCCCCCCAGTAGCGTGGCAGACCGGCAGTAACCACACACACAACAATCTCCTCTGAAATTTCCTCTGAAATGCGTGCAGAATCGGCGCGTGGAAACATTATATAGTGTGCTGCGGGACTTAGCTCTGTGAGCCCATGATTGGGCAAAATTTGCCCAATCAGGACTCTGAGCGGTGATTGGCATACTGTTGAACCTGTCTAACACCAGACCTGTGGTCAGGTGCAAGGCTGTAGCCAATTACGAGCTTCAGGCCAGTGGGAAAATGCATTGTGGGCCATTGTGATGCATTGTGGACTCGAACATGCGCCGAACATTTCCGCGATCTACCCGAACAGGCTAAGTTCGGGCGAACTCCAAACTGTCCGAACCCGAACCGCTCATCCCTAGTAACCACATACCTAGATATTTGAGAGCAGTGACTGTGGTCAGCGTGCCATTTGATTTTGTCCTGACACATGGGGAGTTTGTAATTTGCGTAGTTTAGGTTTTGTTCCAAAGAGCATCATTACAGTTGTGCCAGTATTTAGTCATAGTTTGTTCTCTTTGATCAACTTTTCTCCCTCTGAATTGTTCTTGCAGCGCTGCCTCTAGCTGCAGGAGATTTGGTTTGCTGGTATAGGTTACGGTGGCGTCTGCATACATGTGTACAGTTGAGGCTTTGCAGACATTGGGCAGGTCATTTATAAATATTGTGAATAGCAGAGGGCTGAGTAACGAGCTGTCACGGAATGGCCCAACACCCTCAGCCAGGGGCAGTTCACCGTGACAGTTATGGCCATGGACACTTAGGTGCTGTGGCACCCGCAGAGTTTTAAGTTCTTTTAATAGATGTGAATTTGTGTGTGGCGTAATAAAAGTGTCCCCGTGTGTTGTGCAATGTAATTCCCTTTATCTGCCTTGCCCGTCGCCATTTTCCCAGGGCCTCGTGGATCCGGTCAGAATGATCGAATCGGGAAATGGCCGATTCGGACCATCCGGTCGAATCGCAAAATGGTCGATTCGGACTATCCGGTCCGAATCGGCAACTCCCCGATTCACAACCACCAATGCGGATCGGGGCCCGGGTGCCTCCTGCCAGCGAGGGCCAATGGGTCATGTGTGGGCGGGCAGGGATTCCCATTGTATTCATAAGTGTGTAAAGTTGATAAATGTCTGTGATGTGAATAATAAACTCAGATTTACCAGTGCATCCAGCCTCGCCTGATGACTTTTATTCTCCGCCGCATTATACTGTCTGAGCACCCCGCGAGGTCTCAGGGTGCGGTGTCCAGCTTACGTTCCGAGCAGTTCGAGGTGAGATCCGAACCGAACCGAGCGCCCTGTGCCTGCATTCCGCATCAGGACAGGGGCGCAGCGTATGACCGCCGGTTCTAAGATTACTCGACCGGGATCCGAACCGAAGGCGCGTACCGCGCTTCGGTATACCCAGTGGCTAGCGATCCGATCCGAAGATTCACCCGTCCCCGTAGATCCGAATATCCGTCAGATCCGAAAAGTCCGCTGCTGGAAGATCCGAATATTTCTCCGCGGCAGATCCGATCCCTGAATTCGGCCGGCCGCTCCGCAGACGTCCCCACACCCACCAGGTCAGTGAACCAGCTGCTCGAGACGCTGAGTACCGTGGTGCTCAGTGGTCGGGCTGGTTCGACACAGGGGTCCCCTCCACCGCCCGCATAACCCTTTCCCAGGGTCACTCCAGGCCGCATGAGACGCCGAGTGCG
This sequence comes from Leptobrachium leishanense, assembly GCA_009667805.1. Lineage (NCBI taxonomy): Eukaryota > Metazoa > Chordata > Amphibia > Anura > Megophryidae > Leptobrachium > Leptobrachium leishanense. The sequence goes on from CM019064.1 coordinate 1,028,852, forward strand.
CGTCACTCGGTAGTCGGGCCAGCGGTAAGCGCCGGGGGCACGCAGATAGAGCACACCCGCAGGCGGACAACATCCCATTCCGTCATACTGGTGGCAGCGGTGGGATAAGCTCTCTGCAGACCCCTAGGAGACCCTCACTATGGCCGGGTACGGGGCCTACAAGCGGGACGTCCTGCGTGGGATGCTGGAGAATCGGGGGGGCACCCCGGGCTCCAAGAGTCGGGAGGCCATGATGGAGGAGCTACGGAGGCTGGATCAAGAAGAGGCGGCGTCCGCAGCGTTACCCGCTGACATCGCGCCAGCACCCGTCCCCGCCGAGCCCGAAGAAAGCGATTTCCATCGGAAGGTGCGGGAGCGGGCCGTTATGTATGGAACGGCCCCATCGGAGGCTGTCATGCAGAGCCTGATCCGGGAGGTCAGCCAAGAAGAGGAGCGGGAAAAGGAGCGGGCGCACGAGCTGCGGCTGGAGGAGGTGCGGGGCCGACGGAACAGCAGCCCTCACTCAGACCGTGCCGCCGGGCGCAAAGTGCCTTTTCAGGCGTTCAAGGAATTCCGAGAAGCAGAAGAGGAGATAGAGAGCTATCTCCAGGACTTTGAGCGCCTGTGCCAAGTGCACGAAGTGCACCGTGCCGACTGGGTGAGGATTCTGGCATGTAAGCTGACCGGTCGGGCCGCCGAGGCCTACCGCACGGTGCCGGACGAGGAGGCCACCAGTTATAAGCACGTGAAGCAGGCGTTGCTGAGCAGGTTCGCTGTGACCCCGGAAGCCAGCCGGGTGAAGTTCAGGAACTCGCGCCGGCCCAATGGCGCTACCCACGTGAGTGGGCCCATCGGTTGCAGAGGGACTTGCGCACCTGGTTCTCGGGTAGCAGAGCGGAGACGGTAACTGAAATCATCCAGCTGCTACTGCTCGAGCAGTTCTTCGAGCACACCCCCTCCGCTATCCGGGAGTGGGTGCGTGATAAGAAGCCCCAAACAGTGTAGCAAGCGGCTATTTGGGCCGAAGAGGATACTGACACTCGGAAGGTTTCCGTGGGGGAGCGATCCCTGCCCTTCCGCCCCGCTCTACCTGCTCCACCACCACCCCCAACACCGGTAGTCTGGACACCGGCAGCACGACCCCCCAGTCGGCCCAACAACTTGGCCAATGTCCGATGTTATGGGTGTAACCAAGATGGGCACTACAAACAGTATTGCCCCAACCGTCCGGAGTTGACCCGACCGCCCGCCAGATCATCGTCGTCCGCCCATTGTTGCGACACCGAGACCCCGTGGCCAGAGGCCCCGGAGGAATGGGAGCGGCTACATGAGGCAGACCCCGTGCAAGCCGCCGCGGATGACAACCGCCATCACCACCGTCAGGCGGTGTGGATCAACGGGCAGGCCGCTGAGGGGCTGCGGGACTCCGGGGCTACCATTACCCTGGTACGGCCCCATTTGGTTCCGCCGAACGACCGTCTGCACAACACCATTGCAGTACGGGTGGCCGGAGGAAAGGTTCTCCGGCTTGAGACGGCCCGGGTACATCTGGACTGGGGGACTGGGGAGAGAGTGGTGAGGGTGGGGTTGCTGAAGCAACTGCCGGCCGAGGTGCTTCTTGGCAACGATCTGGGGAAGCTGGTCTCTTCTTACTCCACAGATGCGGCCACCCCAGTAACCACTAGGCAGCAGAGTCAACGCCACGACAGGGGCACTCCGATCGGGACCCAGGTGAGATCCCAACCACGACCTCCCCGACCTCCCCGACCTTCCCGACCTCCCCGACCTCCTCGACCCCCCCCATACCCCGACAAGTCCCGGCTCTTCCCGTCCCACCTGATCTCCCGTCCCCATGGAGCTCCCCGGAGACGCTTCGTCACCAGACCCAGACCGATCCCATGTTACAGTGCTACCGGGATCGGGCCGGACGAGGCCTCGACGATAAGAGAAATGACAGGATAGAGTGGGAGGATGGGCTTCTCTATAGGTACACCGCGAGGGAGGGGTCCAAGAAGAAGCAGGTGCCCCAGAAGCAGTTGGTAGTTCCCCAGGGCCCTAGACAGGAACTGTTGCGTTTGGCCCACGACATCCCCTTGCAGGTCACCTAGGGCAGAAGAAAACCCGGCACAGGTTGGCGCGCGCGTTTCTCTGGCCCCGCCTCAGCGAAGATACCCGCGAGTATTGCTGCACCTGCCCAGTTTTCCAAAAAACTGGGAAGGCCTGGGATCACCCGAAAGCGCCCCATGCCCATCATTCAGGAGCCCTTTAGCCGGGTGGCGGTCGACATCATTGGGCCGTTGCCACGGCCCAGTGCCACCGGTAAGAGGTACATCCTTACCGTAGTGGATTATGCCACCCGGTACCCCGAGGCTGTGGCCTTGGCCAACATCCAGGCGGACACCGTAGCGGACGCGCTCCTACGGGTGTTCACGAGGGTAGGGTTTCCCTGGGATATCCTATCCGATCAGGGTACCCAGTTCACCGCTGAGCTCACCCAGCAGCTCTGGCGTCTCTGCGGTGTTAGGGCGCTGCACAGCGCCCCGTATCACCCCCAGACAAATGGGCTGTGCGAGCGGTTTAATGGGACCCTGAAGCAGCTTATCCGGGCCTTTGTGCACGAAAGCAAGGATTGGGAGAAGTATCCTCCCCACCTGTTGTTCGCCTACCGGAAGGTTCCTCAGGAATCCACCGGTTACTCCCCCTTCGAGCTGCTATATGGACGCCAGGTGAGGGGGCCTCTGGATTTGGTTAGGGCTCAGTGGGAGGGGGTACAGGAGGAGGATGGGGTTCCTGTGTTGGGTTATGTCTTGAAGCTCCGGGAGCGCTTGGCAGAACTCGCGGGGTTCGTACAGGAGAACATGGAGACGGCCCAGGCTCAGCAGAAGGCGTGGTACGACCGCGCTGCTTGCAGTCGCTCGTTCCTGGTGGGGCAGAAGGTTCTGGTGCTGAAGCCACAGCGGCAGAACAAGCTGCAGGCGGCCTGGCAAGGTCCCTACAAGGTGGTAACCCAGCTGGGGGATACCACCTATGTGGTTGTTAGCTGCGCAGACACCAGAATCCAGCGGACGTTCCACGTCAATATGCTGAAGGCCTACCATGAGCGGCCAGAGACGGTGGACGCCATATGCGCGCCGGCTGCCGAAGAGACGGAACTATTCCCGTTGTGGAACTTCCGGGGGTAGCCAAGCAGCCTTCCGGGGTGGATCAGGTGCAGCTGGGGGAGGAGTTAGGGCCCGAGAAGCAGGCGCAGGCGCGGCAGCTGCTTCACGATTACCCGGGGGTTTTCTCGGCTCTTCCGGGATACACTGACCGGGCCATCCATCAAGTGGACACGCCCGGTCAGAGACCCCTTCGGCAACCGGCATACCGGCTCCCGGAAGCGGTCCGCGAGTCCATGCGGGCCGAGATCCGGGAGATGTTGGAGCTGGGGGTCATTGAACCGTCGGCCAGCCCCTGGGCGTCGCCCGTGGTCCTGGTGCCCAAGAAGGACGGTACCACCAGGTTCTGCGTCGACTATCGGCGGATAAACGACTGTACCATTACAGACGCTTATCCCATGCCCCGAGTCGACGAGTTGCTAGACCAGATCTCCCGGGGTCATTTTCTGACCACGGTCGATCTGTGCAAGGGGTATTGGCAGATTCCCCTTGCCGAGGAGGCGACCCCGAAGTCGGCCTTCATCACCCCATTCGGCTTGTACCAATTTCGAGTCATGCCGTTCGGGATGAAGAACGCCCCTGCTACCTTCCAGCGGTTAATCGATCGCCTCCTCGATGGCCTCCAGGGGTTCGCTTGCGCATACCTGGATGACATAGCCATCTATAGCCAGACCTGGGAGGAACACCTGGACCATGTAGGGACAGTCCTGGGCCGGATTAGAGACGCCAACCTGACCCTGAAGCCGGAGAAGTGTAAAGTGGGGATGGCCGAAGTACAGTACTTGGGCCACCGGGTGGGGTGCGGGATACAACGGCCAGAGCCCGCCAAGATAGAAGCCATCCTAGACTGGCCCACCCCTGTGACCAAGACCCAGGTCCTCGCCTTTCTGGGCACCGCGGGGTACTACAGGAAATTCGTACCCCATTACAGTGACCTGGCCAAACCCCTGACTGACTTGACGAAGAAATCCCTACCTCGCCAAGTCCTGTGGTCCCCGGAGTGCGAACAGGCCTTCCGGCAACTGAAGGCCGCCCTGACCCAAGCCCCCTGCTAGCAGCTCCCAACTATAACAAACGTTTTGTTGTCCATACAGACGCGTCCATGTTCGGACTGGGAGCTGTCCTAAGCCAAGTGGGGGACGACGGGGGGGATCACCCAGTGGCGTACATCAGTCGGAAGCTGTTGCCACGGGAGGTGGGGTATGCTGCCGTGGAGAAGGAGTGCCTGGCCTTGGTCTGGGCCCTACGGAAGCTCCAACCTATGTCTACGGTCGGTCCTTCACCGTGATGACCGACCATAACCCCCTGGTGTGGCTCAACCGCGTGGCGGGGGAAAAGGCCGCCTGTTGCGGTGGAGCCTGGCTCTCCAACCCTTCAACTTTACCATTCAGTACCGGCCCGGGTCGCAAAACGGTAACGCAGATGGGTTATCGCGGCAGTCGGGCCGGGAACCAGGGGATTGGGGAGCCCCGACTACCCCGGTACGACCCGTTGGGGTCCAACCGGGTGCGTCGGACCTTGGGGAGGGGGAGGAGTGTCACGGAATGGCCCAACACCTCAGCCAGGGGCAGTTCACCGTGACAGTTATGGCCATGGACACTTAGGTGCTGTGGCACCCGCAGAGTTTTGAGTTCTTTTAATAGATGTGAATTTGTGTGTGGCGTAATAAAAGTGTCCCCGTGTGTTGTGCAATGTAATTCCCTTTGTCTGCCTTGCCCGTCGCCATTTTCCCAGGGCCTCGTGGATCCGGTCAGAATGATCGGATCGGGAAATGGCCGATTCGGACCATCCGGTCGAATCGCAAAATGGTCGATTCGGACCATCCGGTCCGAATCGGCAACTCCCCGATTCGTAACCACCAATGCGGATCGGGGCCCGGGTGCCTCCTGCCAGCGAGGGCCAATGGGTCATGTGTGGGCGGGCAGGGATTCCCATTGTATTCATAAGTGTGTAAAGTTGATAAATGTCTGTGATGTGAATAATAAACTCAGATTTACCAGTGCATCCAGCCTCGCCTGATGACTTTTATTCTCCGCCGCATTATACTGTCTGAGCACCCCACGCGGTCTCAGGGTGCGGTGTCCAGCTTACGTTCCGAGCAGTTCGAGGTGAGATCCGAACCGAACCGAGCGCCCTGTGCCTGCATTCCGCATCAGGACAGGGGCGCAGCGTATGACCGCCGGTTCTAAGATTACTCGACCGGGATCCGAACCGAAGGCGCGTACCGCGCTTCGGTATACCCAGTGGCTAGCGATCCGATCCGAAGATTCACCCGCCCGTAAGATCCGAATATCCGTCAGATCCGAAAAGTCCGCTGCTGGAAGATCCGAATATTTCTCCGCGGCAGATCCGATCCCTGAATTCGGCCGGCCGCTCCGCAGACGTCCCCACACCCACCAGGTCAGTGAACCAGCTGCTCGAGACGCTGAGTACCGTGGTGCTCAGTGGTCGGGCTGGTTCGACACAGGGGTCCCCTCCACTGCCCGCATAACCCTTTCCCAGGGTCACTCCAGGCCGCATGAGACGCCGAGTGCGCGTCACTCGGTAGTCGGGCCAGCGGTAAGCGCCGGGGGCACGCAGATAGAGCACACCCGCAGGCGGACAACATCTCATTCCGTCATACGAGCCTTGGGGTACACCGCAAGTGACTGGGAGGGGGAGGGAGGAGCTGCCAGAAATGGACAAATATTGTGATCGGTCAGATACGTATGATTGATATCAGGTTAGCGTGCGATCACCAATACCGAAGTTTTTCAGTTTTTGTAATAAGATGCCATGGTCTACTGTGTCAAAGGCCGTGGCAAAATCAAGGAAGATGCTCCAGTTAGGTTTCCTTGTTCCATGCCAGCCTGGATTTCATTGCAAACCTTTTAAAGGGCGGTTGTAGTTGAATGGTTTGGATAAAACCGGACTGATCTGTGGTTAAATAGTTCCAATATTGATAATAATAATTACGTAATTTTGTGTAGACACATTTTTCCAAAATTTTTACATTACAGGGAGCACCGATATCGGACGGTAGTTGGATACCAAAGTACTGTCTCCACTTTTATGGATAGGTACCACTCTCGCAGTCTAACAGAGTGTTCAGAGTGTATGTATCCAGTTGACAGTGATTCATTGATTAGGGTTGCGACAGGTTTTGCAATTGCCGATGCACCGATTTTCAGCAGCATTGCTGGTATTTGATCAGGTCCAGACTGGTATTTCATTTTTTGATTGCGGAGAAGTTTAGTAACTACACTGACAGGCACTGGTCTAAAGTTGAGTTTATCTGTGATATGGGGGTCTCTGCACAATTGGAGGAGCCTGACCTGTGTGTGGCATTTCTGTAAGTGTGTCATTCGTTAGCTTAGCAATCAGGGTGGTGTTGCACCCAACAAAATAATTATTAAAGGCATTTGCTACATCTAGGGGGTGCTGCAGGATAAATAGGTCTTGCATTGATGCACCTGTGACCGGTGGGGGGTCATCTGGATTCAAGTGCTCCACTTTAATATAGTTTTCTCTTTTTATAAACTTTTGAGTCAGGGATAAAAGATGGGGATTTGGTTAGAAGATTCGATCATACCTACGAAAGCCAACTACAACGTCAATGTACCCCATCCCGGCAGGTTTATGTTCTGTTTTATTGGCTAGGAGTAAACCCACGTGGGCCCCCTGTGTATTTCCAGGTTTCTTTCCCTCACATTCTGTCTTCTCGTGTGATTAATTTAATGTTAGAGCACATTCTCTCCTGTCTGGAATTTTCTGGAAAGACACGGTTTCCATCTGGTTTTCCTGAATTTGAGGGTGTCGCGCTCTCATTGGTTCCCCCTGTTTCTCCACAGAAATGATGACATCATTATTCACGTTATGTTGCTCTGGTCCCGTCTGCAGGGGATTATTCTCCGCTGTGTCTTCTATTTCATATATAGAATCCGTATCACACGTCGTTTCAGGTTTGTCAGGATTTACAGAGTTTAATGGTTTTAACTCAAACACAGAACTTTGTGATTTCTCTGGATATTCCTGAGACTTACGACTGTATCGCACAAAGCACCCTGAAACTGAAAAACAAAAAGAATTCAGATTGTGTGCGTTACCCCCAACCAGCACTGACCCTGCCCCCTGCTACCCCAAAACACAGCCAACACTGACCCCGCCCCTGCTACCCCAAAACACAGCCAGCACTGACCCACCTCCTGCCACCCCAAAACACAGCCAGCACTGACCCACCTCCTGCTACCCCTAAACACAGCCAGCACTGACCCCACCCCCGCTACCCAAAAACACAGCCAGCACTGTCCCCTCCCCCTGTGCAGCATGGTATTAACGATCACTGTCGGTGGTATGGCAAATAAAGCTGCCCTGGAAATAAAGCTACCCATGTCACAAAATGTCACCAAACCCGCCCACAACACAGGAGGCGTGGCCGCAGGGATGACCGCCCCCATTGGTGGATCTCCGAAAATCAGAACAACCCATCTGGGGATGGGAGATTCGGCCGCAGGGCGCACTGGCATTGGTGGATCTAAGGACCAGCCTGTCCACCCACATCCACCGCCTCGAAGACATCAGCCAAGGGGGCAGGAAGAGAGTCAAGCACCTGCCCGTCTCAGCTCCCCTCCCACCTGCCACTCACACAAGGAGGCAGGGGTTGATGAAACGCCCCATCTGACTAACTCACCCCCCCTGCTACCGTCCCAGCATCTCCTGCCATGCAGCCCCCGGTCCAGTCACACAAAAAGAGAAGGAGTGAAGCAACTGCCCCATCCCAGCACCTCTCCCCCTCACAGTCACAGACTCTAGGAAGGAATTGCTGCCTTCCCCCTGAGGAAATGTTGGATTGCAGGAGGCCGAAAGCCGCCTCAATCCGCTGAATGCAGCCGCAATCCGCTTAACACAGCCAATGATCCACCGAGCAGACTGGCGAATGCACCCACAATCCGCTGAAGGCAGCCGATGATCCGCTGAACTGACTGCCAAACGCCAATACTCAGCCAGCCAACCTGGGAGCAGAGACCTGTAATACACCCATGGAAAGAAACAGTGACCCCAGGCAGGAGTTTGCACTCACACTCACGAAGCCCCTGCCCAAGGTGCAGCTATCAGATAGCCAGTCCCCCTAAACGAGCTCCAACCCATCATCGCCACATCAGGACAACACTGCAGAAGCGCCTCGTGATTCTACATTCAGAATGTAAGGAGAATCGCAGTGACATCAGGACGGGGCGACAACAGGGTGGAGCTCGTTCAGGGGACGGGCTACCAGTGGCGTAGCGTGGGGGGACAGGGGGGCCGTGGTCCCGGGCGCAGTTTTGTTAGGGGCGCATAATTTCTTTTGAAATTATGCGCCCCTAAAACTTGTGGCCCGACTGACCCGCCGGGCCCTCGGGCGCCGCCCAAGGGCCCGCGGGTTGAGGGGACCCAGCTCCCGGGCAGCGGGAGTGCCTGCCGGCTGCCCGGTCCTTAACAGTGAGTCGAGTCCGTCCTGTTGATTGAAGAGGATGCGGCTGCGTGCAGGCACAGGTCACGTGGTCCGTCTAATCAGGTGGTACAGAGACTCAGTACCACCTGACTGGCCGGACCGCGTGACCTGCGCACGCACGCAGCCGACTCCCCTTCAATCAACAGGACGGACTCGACTCACTGTTCAGGACCAGGCAGCCGGCAGGCACTCCCGCTGCCCGGGAGCTGGGGCAATATCCAGGTGAGAGTTGGGGCATATCCATGAGCTGGGGCAAATCCATGTGCTGGGGGGCAAATCCATGAGCTGGGGCAAATCCATGAGCTGGGGCAAATCCATGAGCTGGGGCAAATCCATGTGCTGGGGCAAATCCATGAGCTGGGGCATATCCATGTGCTGTGGCAAATCCATGAGCTGGGGCATATCCATGAGCTGGGGGGCATATCCATGAGCTGGGGCAAATCCATGAGCTGGGGCAAATCCATGAGCTGGGGCATATCCATGTGCTGTGGCAAATCCATAAGCTGGGGCATATCCATGAGCTGGGGGGCATATCCATGTGCTGGGGCAAATCCATGAGCTGGGGCAAATCCATGTGCTGGGGCAAATCCATGAGCTGGGGCATATCCATGTGCTGGGGCAAATCCGTGAGCTGGGGCAAATCCATGAGGTGCTGGGGCAAATCCATGAGCTGGGGCATATCCATGAGGTGCTGGGGCAAATCCATGAGGTGCTGGGGCAAATCCGTGTGCTGGGGCAAATGTGTGAGCTGGGGCAAATCCGTGAGCTGGGGCAAATCCATGTGTGAGCTGGGGCAATATCCATGTGAGAGCTGGGGCATGATAACGTGTCCACAGGTTGGGGGGCGCACAATTCTTGGCTGGCCCCGGGCGCTGACAACCCACGCTACGCCACTGCGGGCTACTGGTGTATGAGCCTGCTGGAGTCGGGGAAAACTACACCTCCTGGCGTGCTGCGCAGAGCGAGGGCGCATGCTTGGTTTTATACCAATCTTGAATGATTAGCTTAAAGTGAGGGTGCCCTCCGGCCACGACAGATCCCACCTCTCCCAAATCCGGGAGTTCCTGAAGTGTTTGCAGGGGGTCAGGAGCCCACATTCACTTGAGACTCCTGAAATTTCTGGGAGACTTGGGATTTCTCCCAGTGGGGGCAGTAACAGCTATATAGAAAGGGTTTATTGCCCCCACTTGGAGGCTAGTCCATGTAACGGCAATATAGAAAGGGTATATTGTCCCCACTCGAAGGCTAGTCCATGTAACACTCATATATAAAGGCTATATTGCCCCACTCTGAGGCTAGTCCATATAGCACTCATATAGAAAGGGTGTATTGCCCCCATTTGGAGGCTAGTCCATGTAACACTCATATAGAAACGGTATATTGCCCCCACTCGGAGGCTAGTCCATGTAACAGCAATATAGAAAGGGTATATTGCCCCCACTCGGAGGCTAGTCCATGTAACAGTGATTTAGAAAGGGCATGTTGACCCCACTCAGAGGCTAGTCCATGTAACAATGAGATAGAAAGGGCTTATTGCTCCCACTCAGAGGCTAGTCCATGTAACAATGATATTGGAAACTTTTTTCTGCATTTAAAGGTTTTTTAAGCATTTTATCATTCTTGCAGATTCAGTTCTGAAGTCACATCAGGAACATTTCCAGAATAATGGACTGTGGGGGGTGGTTTAAATGTTGGCTTTGGAAGAAGCTCCCGGTGGGCTCACAATCCGGTGTAATACAGACTCAGTAAATCGCCTGATTCTCTGCGTTTTCGACCATTATGTGTTTTTTTCCTCCCGCAGATGCAGGGCCTGGGCGCCACATTCAAAATTCTCTTCTCGGAAAACCAATTTGCAGATATCCCAGAACACGGGCCGTGGCGCGGATTTTACCTTGAATGCCAGAACAGTGTAGCTCTCTTCAATGCCTTCGAGCGGTTAGTACTTTATATGTATATATGCAGTGGTGTATTTAGGTTTTGTGCTGCCCTAGGCCTGACTAAACTCGTGCACCCCCTAATTTAAATTTGAGGCACCCCTTCCTGTCAAGGGCACACCTCTTCCTGGTTAATCCCCACCCTTCCTCTTTAAGCTCCACCTTTTCCTCTTAGAGCTCCGCCTTTTCCTCTCTTTATATTAAAAGTGGATACCAAGTGGCTACTTGTATATTTTGTATACCATTTCAAATGTATCTATTGAGATAAAGAAAATTATGAAATGTTTAAATTCAAGCATTTTTACAAAGAACAGCCACGCATGTCAAGTATACTGGATCACAGCCGCTCTAATTGGTTGAACAATAAAGTCCACAGAAACGTGCACTGCATACAGTATGAGCATATCACAGAGCTGCACAGCAATAAAACCCACAGAAATTGGCACTGTGTATGAGCATATCAGAGCTGCACAGCAATAAAACCCACAGAAATGTGCAGTGTGTATGAGCATATCACAGAACTGCACAGCAATAAAACTCACAGTAATGTGCAGTGTGTATGAGCGTATCCCAGAGCTCCAGGGCAATAAAACTCACAGTAATATGCAGTGTGTATCACAGAATCCACAGCAATAAAACTCCCAGCAATGCAATGTGCGGTATGTGTCAGCGTATCAGAATCCACAGCAATAAAACTCCCAGCAAACCGAGTGTATATGAGTACACAGCAATTATGCTGTGGAGCCATCTTGTCAGCAGTGGGGTCAGGTGACACTGCCAGAGGGTGCACTGTAGCTTTGATTCCCTTCCCGGTGGGTGTTCAGTCCAGAATAGAGTCTGTGTTAACGAAAGGGCGGGCAGCTGCGCGCGTGCGTTTCACGTGGTTCAGCCAGTCATGTGGTACTGAGACTCAGAGAAGTGTCAGTGAAATGCCCTGATGTTCGGTGGTTTCAATCAGCAGGTTTATTCAGGCGAACCCCATAGGTTTCAATGTTAAAAATATTCCCGTTTTTATGCAATATCTAATAAATCATTTATTATTTTAATCTGCAGTAAAAAGTCTTTACTTATTGATTTTTTTTTTAGTACCTTTTAGTCATTTTTCAGATTTTTTTGGGCAAAATTCCCCCCCCCCCTTTTTTTTAATAGCAATTTTTCACTTTTCTGTAACAGAACTTTTTATTATCAATCATAGGATCTTATATGTAAATTCCAGACATTTTCGTTCAGTAGTTCTTTTGAAAACAGCAGGCCACGGGTTTGCGGTGGCAGCATTCAGTGGCCGACTCCATGCACTTTGGGGACCCTGCGGTGAATGGTGAATTCACTGCAGGGTGGGGAAATGTTATTCTCCTAAGTGCAGGGAACTACAGAACACCAAAACGTTGGCGTCATTTCGGTGCTCTGTGAGTAACCCATTTAGTGGTGAGGTTTTTTGCTGCCCCCTGGAAAGTGAAATTGAAAGTGTAAATTTGTGAAATCTCAATGTATCCTCCCTGGTAAAATACTTTGCAAAAGTAAAAAAAAAAAAGTTTTTTTTTCTTTTTAGGGGTGGGGCCACCCAGTGCGGGCCGCCGCCCCCTGGAAAGTGCCGCCCTAGGCCTGGGCCTAGTCGGCCTAGGCCAAAATACACCAGTGTATATATGACCGGGGAGGGCCGGGAGGTGTCGCTGGCGCTGTGCACTTCTTGCTGCTGCTGGGCATCTCAGAGCAATGCCAAACTCTGTGGGCAGAAGGATCCTACTCGCACCAGCAATGAGTCAGATGTGAGATCCACTTGGAAAGGTTCCTCATCCTCCCCAGATGGCTAAATGGACCTGGAGTTGTGAGCAAAAAGAGGCCTTTGAAAAGTCCAAAAATCTTCTCCAGTCGGATGCCTTGTTGGTACATTATGATGTCAACAAACCTATTATCCTGGCTTGTGACGCTTCACCTTATGGTGTGGGGGCTGTGTTGTCGCACAGGATGGGGGATGGATCTGAACGGCCAATAGGGTTCGTCTCACGTACACTGAATGCAGCTGAGAAAAATTATTCTCAAATTGAGAAGGAGGGCCTTGCGGTGATATTTGGGGTGAAGAAGTTTCACACATACTTGTATGGGAGACAATTCACCATTGTTACAGATCATAAACCACTGATCTCATTATTTAATGAACTGAAGGAGGTTCCACAAATGGCCTCGCCACGCATTCAAAGATGGGCTGTGACATTATGTGGATATGAGTACTCCATCGTGTACAAAGCAGGCAAGGATCATCAAAATGCTGATGGCTTGAGCCGGTTGCCAGTCGCGGAAACAGGGGTGGAGACTCCTGCGGAGGAAGAGAGAGTACTTCTATTGGAAGAAAATGGCGTACCATTGGTTAAAGCCGACCAGGTGAGGAAATGGACAGATAAAGATACCGTTTTAGCACGGGTTAGAGAGTTCGTCCTCAGAGGATGGCCAAAAAGAGTGGAGAAATCAGTGTTTGGAGCTTATGTGAAAAGGAAGGAGGAACTTAGTGTGGAGGCAGGTTGTGTCTTGTGGGGTGCCCGTGTGGTCATTCCACCCCCAGGTCGCACAGACCTACTGAAGCACTTACACACGACTCACCCAGGAATAATCAGGATGAAGGGGCTGGCGCGGAGCTATATGTGGTGGCCGAAGATGGATACCGATATAGAAGCAATGGTAAAAACTTGCACCATGTGCCAAGAAAATAGAAATTCTCCCCAGTGTGCACCTTTACATCCTTGGGAAGTACCAAACCTTCCATGGAGAAGACTTCACATTGATTATGCGGGCCCGTGGATGGGCAAGATGTTTTTGATTTTGGTGGATGCTTACTCTAAATGGATAGAGGCGTACCCGTTAAATAAATCCACCTCCGCAGTGACTATTCAATGCCTCAGACAGAGCTTTAGCCAGCATGGAATTCCCGAAATGGTGGTGTCGGACAATGGCACCAGTTTTACGAGTATGGAGTTTCAAGAATTCATGGCTCGAAATGGTATTAAGCACGTGACCACAGCGCCTTACCATGCAGCGTCCAATGGACTGGCCGAAAGGGCGGTGCAGACATTTAAAGGGCTGATAAAAAAAAGTTCAGGAGATTCCATTGAGGTCAAGATGGCCAGAGCGTTGTTTAGTTACAGGATAACTCCTCAGTCCACGACTGGAAAATCACCTGCAGAGCTCTTGTGTGGGAGGAAATTGCGTTCCACGTTGGATCTCATACATCCGGATTTTAAAGGCCAGGTGCAAGAAAAGCAGGCGAAGCAAAAACTTTATCATGATCAACATGCCAAGGAGAGACATCTGCGGGAAGGTGACAAAGTATACACTAGAAATTTTGGTGTGGGACCTTCCTGGATTCCGGGGACTGTTCAGACGCAGACAGGTCCTGTGTCATGCACTGTTGCACTTGGAAATGGCCAGATTGTGCGTCGTCACATAGATCAGGTGAGAAATAGACATGTTGCATATCCAGAGGATCTACAGAGTTTGGCGGAACCATTAACGCAAGATATGGAGATTTTGGCTCCCCTTTCCCGTGTTGTACTTGCAGAAGCCGGGGAAGATGGACAGATGGAGGGGGAGCTTGTCACAGAGAAATCATCAGAGACTGCTCATGTGGAGGGGGAGCAAGAATTACGGCGATCCACCAGAACAAAGAAAGCACCAACTTATCTACAGGATTATACTTAGCTTAGTAGTGAGTTCCCCAGCCACAGGACAAGAATGCGTCCTGGAACTCACTGGGACGGAGGTAGTCTACCCAAAGTCTCAAGTTTAGTGGGAGTTTTTCTGTGCCTAGGGTCATGTGGGGTATTTTTGAAACTAGTGTTATCAGAGGGAAGGGGATGTAGTATATCATAGTGTTATATCTATCCACCACTAGAGGGCGCATGTTGTAGGTATTATCTGTGTTCCTGTTCATTGTAAATAAAGTTTCCTGATCACATGGTAGAGTTCTAAGGCAGCGTGCAGACGCTGTGTGCAGCTCCTGTAAATAAAGAATAAGAACCTTCCACAGCCTGTCTCTGCTTTCAAGATATGGAGATATCACAGTGATGATCAGTCTTTATGCTGTTAATGCATTCTGCCAGCTGCCCCAGCCCTCACAAACCGCCCACAAGCCAGCCCAGTGCTTGCTTCCAGTATCGGTATAGGTACCGGGGGCATTTGCACCAGCAGCGATACTATCATCAGTTCCTCCCTACAAAAAACTAAAATTACACAAACACATCTTCGATGGGAGGTAGAGAGGGGTCCCCCCCACCAGGTCCTCGGGCCAGCCAGGGGCTTGCACCCAGGAGGTAGAGAGGGACCCATGGAAGGTACCTTTGTTCCCCACCTGGCCCGATGGCCTGGTAGGAGGGTCCACCAAGGAGCCCCTTCTACCTAGAAATGTCTTCACTGCCCTCCTCCTCCTCCTTTAACCATTCTACCCCACTGACTCTGTCACTCCCTGCCCCCTTTTCTACTATGTCTTCCTTTACTCCAGTCTCGGAGGAGGAGGTCTCTTAAGTTCTCACGTTCTCCTGCCCAACCACCTGTCCACTTGATCCCATTCCCTCACACCTTACTCGTCTGTTCTACCAGTCAATGTCCCTGCTTTGACCCATATTTTTAACCTCCTTCCCTGTGTGACTGACTGGGGGGCTGCATGGGGGGAGACGCTGGGACGGCTGCTTTCCTCCTCTCCCAGAGTGTCTCGCCTGCCAGGGGGGATGAGAGGTGCTGGGAAGGGGCAGCTGGCTCACAAAACTCCCTCCCTGCCTGAGTAGCAGGGGGCGGTTAGTCAGAAGGGGCATTTCATCAATCCCTTTGTCCATGTGTGAGTGGCAGGTGTGGGGGAGCTGAGACAGGCCGGCGGATCATTCTCTTCCTGCCCCCTTGAGTGAAGACTTGGAGGTGGTGGATGTGGGCGGGCAGGCTGGTCTTTAGATCCACCAATGCATGGGCGCCCTGTGGCCGAGCCTCCCATCACCAAGCAGGTTATCCTAATTTTCGGAAATCCGAGAATGGAGGGTCATCCCTGTGGCCGCGCCTCCTGTGTAGTGTGCGGGTTTGGTGACGTGGGTAGCTTTATCTCCGGGGCAGCTTTATTTGCCAGAACACCGGCACAGCCCGAGTCACATGACTCACTGTGTCTGTTACACAGAGATTATCTAAACCCCAGGAACCAAATATTACAGGGAACCAACTTTAGCATGACACCAGCTGTGTATGGGCGAGCCTGGAGCGTGGGGGCCACACAGGGAAATACTCATAAAGTATTAACACGTACACCTCAGTAAATGGAACACATCACATCCTCTAATTCTTTATAAAACAGAAGTATAAATAAACAGCAGATATACTGACACGGCATATATAATAGAATATAAAAGCTCTGGATTGTGACTGTATCATATCTAATAAAAAATAATCTGTAAAAGGTATCACACAATACAAGAAGTAAACAACACCTTTATGGTAATTCTGTGTGTAGAGACCAGACACCCTGGCGTTTTAACCCCTTCATAAACAAAAGTAGCTGAAAACTGAGCTTAAACCCAAGTTTGGAAAAAAGTCTATTTGGGACTGAAACATGGTGTCACGTTTCCACCGGTTTCAGCCAGGCCCCCTGGTGGGGAGAGCTATCCTTATCAGCACTTGTTAGTTTCGGGGTTAATCAGTTCAGACTCTCTGCCCCTGGAGTCTCTGTGGCTGATTTGGTCTGTTGTCACATGACCTCCCCAGCCTTATATATATGGCCAGCAGTACCTCTGTTCCTTGCTCCTTACTGAGTGCCTGCATCTGTGATTTGGTTCTGTTACTCTGTGTTTGACTTCTGGCGTATCTCTTGACCATTCTCTTGTCTGCTCCCTGTACCGTGTATTCTGGTAACCTGCGTATGAAGAAGGGGGTTTGTGAGGGTCCTGAGAACGAGCATCGGCACTGGTGGCCTGCTCTACGATGGGGCCCGCTCAGGTCTCACAAGGGTTTAGCTCAATTGTTCCATTATAGGGACAACAGCTCCACATGCAAATCTGACGCCGTCACCCAGAAAGGACGGCTAGTACTGAATGACAAAAGCGTCATCCCTGCACGTGAGGTACAGCAACCCTCGACGATCGTTTCGGCCTCGTTAGGAGGGTATAGCTGCCACCCCTCAAGGCACCTCAAGCAAAGTGTCCACGTCTGGATTACCCTTACCCTGTATACTTATATTGAGGAAAAAGAGGGTATGTGAGGGTCCTGAGAATGAGCAACAGCACTAGTGGCCTGCTCTACGGTGGGACCCGCTCAGGTCTCACAAGGCTTTAGCTCGATTGTGCCATTGCAGGGATGAATGCTCCTTAAGCAGATCAGACTGTTCTCACCCAGAAAGGGTGGCCAGTACTGAATGCCAAGGACATCATCCCTGCACGAGAGGTACAGCAACCCCCGACGATCGTTTCGGCCAATCATTAAGCCAGACGTGGGCCCCTTGCTTGATGTGCCTAGAGGGGTGTCAGCTATACCCTCCTGAAATGATCATTGGGGGTTGCTGCACCTCACGTGCAGGGATGACATCCTTGGCATTTCAGTACTAACCGCCCTTTCTGGGTGACGCCGTCTGATTTGCAGATGGAGCAGTTGTCTCTGTAATGGCACAATCGAGCTAAAACCCCATGAGACCTGAGCAGGCCTGTAGCGGTAGTGGTAACGCTGCCACACGAGTAGCGGAGTTGAGATCCTTGAGGGCAGAAGTATCTGCTTGAATAACACAAAAGGTTTATAAACTACAGACTGTAACTTAATAGCTAAGGAGACACAAGGACTAACTGAATTGTCTCTAAGCTCTGAAGGTTTTGAGACCAACAGATTACCTAGGACACGCTCAGAAACAGCATACGTGGAACGACAGTCTGTGAAGTATTCAAGGTGCAGGGCAGTCAGAGATGCAGAAACCAATCGTTGTGGTTAATACTTGAGATTATTAGATATCTGGTGACTCTCGGAAGGTACTGACTTGCATACAAGATTGTTATTGCTAATATGTACAGAGATGCAATTAGAAATAACATTAAACGGAAATAAACAATAGTTTGTTATCGTGGTCTTTGCAAAAACATTAACATGAGTAGTAGCCTGGGTAAAGGGACCCCGGAGGGTTACAAACGATATCCCCAAATGTGATGGGACAGAAACCAAACAGCGAGCGATCAACCCAGCAACCAGCATCGGGTTAAATCACTAAAATAAACGAACAACGTAAAATACACAATAGAGAGAGAGTAGTCAAAAGCCAAGCCGGGTCAAATAACAGGAGCAGGAATCTCATACAAAGCAGGGTCGTCAATAGTAAATACAAATAGATTCAGTAAGTAGCGGTGCTTGAAATAAACTCCACAACAGGGCGATGAGACAACTCCTAGAGCCCTGTTTTAAAGCCTGTGGCTCCTGGTAACCACACCTGACCCCGCCCCCCTCAGATGCCGATCTGTCAGCATAAAGTGCTGGCACCCGACCAGCCAGCGGTCCCCCTTCTTGCAAAGACCCCCCAGGGGGCACAGGGGGGGCCGAGGATGTAACAAGCCCCCACCGTAGAGCAGGTCTAGTGCCATTGCTCATTCTCAGGACCCTCACAAACCCCTCTTTTTCTAACCTGTGCATGACTTTGGATTTTATTCTTTACCATTCTCTTGTCTGCTCCCTGTATGCTGATATCCTGCATACCGACCTTGGCTTGTCTGACTTGTTCTTCTGGCTCCTGATCCCTGCTTTATACTGACTATCCTCTCCGGTGCCTAGACCTGGCTTTTCCCTAACGATTCTTGCATATTCCTGGTAATGTTCTGTATGTTTTATTTCCTTGTCTTTGCCCAGCAGCATAGTGTAGTCTGTGTGATAGAGGCCAACTATAAATGACCTCATACATAGTTCAGGGTTCTGTGTTCCTGCTGGGCATATTGTTTATTGTTACTTGCTCACACTTGTTTATTGTGGTGTTGATCCCTGGCCGGTAATCTGCATATATTAGATGACCACTACAAGGATCTTCCCCCAGTGCAGGGTTTCCTCTTGTGTCTATTTCCTGTTCTATCTGTGTGTTTTTAGTGTACTGGGTTCTGTATCATTCAAGCCATAAACCTGCAAAAGGGCTTAATGAAACTCAGCATAAAGGGCCCTCCTTAGCTCCAGCCTGGAGGCCCCATGACACGTGGCCTGGGCTCAGCATTCTGCTTATAATTAACCCTATACACTGAATTAATGGCACTGCGTGTCTGCGATAGGCTTGGAGAATTGCAGCACTTGACATGTGAAAGATGCAGAAAATCATGGTGCGTGGGCTGGCCCTGTACACGTAGCTAGAGAATGGTGCCAGCACGATGTCTGCCTAAACCACCACATGCTGCTACACGGGAAAAAAGTGAAGCATTAACCAGCCTTAACCCAGAGCTTGAAAAAAAATAAGGGGTTGGGGCAAAGGTTTCAGCAGCAACAGCATGTTATTGTCACATTTTCCCTGGTTATGGCCGCACCCCCTGGTGGTGAGGGGCCTTCATGTCTATTTTCCCTCGTTTAATGTTTCGTTGTGCTGTCTGGGGCTGCTCTGGGGTTCTTTTGTGGTCTCCTGGTCTGAGGTCACATGGTCCGATCACAGTGACCAACTCCCTATTTAATTCCCAGCAGTACAGAGCTTCTTGGCCTGAATGTCAGAGTTCACTTGGTGGATTTGTTCCTGTGTCCTGATCCTGGTTCCCTATTCCTCGCGTTGCTGTTTAGCTTCTTGTCTGGTATTCTCGTGTATGACCCATTGGCTTCAGTTCTGGTTATCTCTCTTGTTTGGATACTGTATCTTGTATATTTTCTGTGTATGACTTATTGGCGTGTCTTCTGGATTCCTCTCTTGGAAGTACCCTGTACCATGAAACCTGTATGCCTGTTCTGTTGCCGACCTCTGCTTATCCATTCTTATACGTTTCATGTTCTGTGTGTTTGCTTTATCTGAGTTTAGTTTATTTAGAGGCCAACTTAGAAGGACCTCTCCGGTCTAGGATTTTGGCTGTCGTGTTAACCCTCGCTCTTCTTGCTTCCCCTGCTCTGTCATACTTTGTGAGGTGTTCTCCCTAGATAGAGGCCAACTAAGGACCTACCCCAGCTTAGTATTCCTTTTAGATTTCTTCCATGCCCTCCTGTCCCTCGTGTTTCAGTCTGTTTCACCTCTTGTCTGTAATCTGTATACAGTATAAATCTTGTACCCCACCCTGACAGTTATTAATCTGTCAAAAAAAAAAAAATAGTTACTGTACTTTAACCTACGCACAACTATTTTTTTAACCCAGACAGGCCCTGGACATGGTGAAACTGACCATTAAGTACACAATGCTGTGAAAACCTTTCATAAAGTCTTTTTATACAGTCCCACCATTAGGTCAATGCAGCCCATGATGTGTTCAGGAGCACATGGACTGGGGGGGCCCAGCGCTATCGGCAGCGCCCTTCCTATTTATCAGCTCCGTTATCGGACTCTCTGAATCCAAATCCGGAACTGTACTGTGAACCATGATCTGCGGCTGGCTGGCCGGGTGGCCCTGAACACTGCACGGCGCTGCATTGGCACTGCCCCTTCGGTCACGTGTGTTCGGTACGTGCGTCACATGCGAGGAATAGAGGATAACGGGTGAGGACCTATCAGAAGATGGCAGCTGGAGAAGAGAAGAAGCGGTGAAGAAGACAGGGGGAGAAGAGCACAGTTCCGGACGGGACATATGGAAGCAAAGCAGTAAATAGTGCTGTGCTGCTAAACAGGCCCGGTGTATTAATTGTGGAGGAAGGGGCCCTGGGGCTGGCCTGCATCCTGAAAATGGGGGGGGGAGAATGAAGGGGGGGTGAAAAGAATGAAGGGTGTGTAAAATGAATGAGGGGGCCATGCCGGAGTGTAATAAAGAAAGGGATGGGCCAGAAGGTGTAAAAAAGGCTGTGGAGCTCTGTGACACACTCATACACATCGCACATTACAGTGAGTTTTATTGCTATGGATTCTGTGATACGTTCATACACACCGCACATTACTGTGAGTTTTATTGCTATGGATTCTGTGATACGTTCATACACACCGCACATTACTGTAAGTTTTATTGCTGTGCAGCTCTGTGATGCGCTCATACACACCGCACATTACTGTGAGTTTTATTGTTGTGGAGCTCTGTGATACAGTACTGTGTAGTGTGTATGAGAGTATCACAGAGCTCATACACACCAAGGATCAGTAACGGGCCCCATAATACAGATTGGTATCGTGGCACTGTATATGAGGTACGATGGGTACCGTGGCTTTGTATATGAGGTGTCAGTGGGTATCGTGGCTCTGTATATGAGGTGTCAGTGGGTATCGTGGCTCTGTATATGAGGTGTCAGTGGGTATCGTGGCTCTGTATATGAGGTATGATGGGTATAGAGGTCCTGTATATAAAGGTATTATGGGTATCATCTCTCTGTATAAAAGGTATGACGGATATCGTCTCTCTGTATATAAAGTATGACGGGTATCGTCTCTCTGTGTATAAGGTATGACGGATATCGTCTCTCTGTGTATAAGGTATGACGGATATCATCTCTCTGTATATGAAGTATGACGGGTGTCAGGTTCCCCACCGATGACTGCACCATGTCTGCTGTTCGCTGCTTAATCCATGCTTGCAGAACATCCATGAAAAGTGCTGCTCAGTCTCAGCTCTCGCTGTCCAGACTATGAACAGTGAATCACAGTGCACACACATACGCCACACCCCTGCTGGAAATAAAAGTGCCTTTTCCCCTTCCAGCAGGGCCTTTGCATTAAGTGCCTTTACCTGCTGAAGTTACTGTAAGACATACTCTGCATTACTCCAGACATTCCTGTGAAACAGACCCTGCTTTCCTATTTGACCACGGCTTCTGGATATCCCTTCTGTACTGCGTAAAGATACCTCCTGTGTCCTGTGTACAGCACCCTTGTGTTCTCCCCCTCAAGGTACCTCCAAAGTTCCCAGTGTCTAAAGTCCTCCAAGTGTCCTGGTACCTGTTGTCTCATTGTGTCCCCCCTCAAGCATTCCCAAGACACCCTGCTGTATACTGACTTCTGGTATTCCTTCATCCACCCTGGTCATCCTTCTGCAACCCCAGCATCACATCAGTGTTGGACCTCCTGCTTCTGCCTCCACCCATGTACCCTCAAGTGTCTGTGTTATTGTTCACTGCATACCAGGCTCGTACCCACAAGGCCAGTACCCTGATCCTGACAACGGGTATCGTCTCTCTGTATATGAAGTATGATGGGTATCGTCTCTCTGTATATGAGGTATGATGGGAATCGTGGCTCTGCATATGAGGTATGATGGGTATCGTCTCTCTGTATATGAGGTATGATGGTTATCGTGGTTCTGTATATGAGGTGTCAGTGGGTATCGTGGCTCTGTATATGAGGTATGATGGGTATTGTGGCTCTGTATATGAGGTATGATGGGAAATCTAGATAAATGCAAAGTTATGCACTTTGGAGTGAAGACACACAAGTAATTTATACCCTAAATGGTACGGAGTTAGGGAAATCCAAGCAGGAGAAGGATTTGGGAATAATCATAGACTTCAAACTAAGTAACAATGTGCAATGTCAAACAGCAGCCGCCAAGGCCAGCAAAGTATTGGCATGCATTAAAAGGGGAGTTCACTCACGGGATGAAAACATAATTTTGCCTCTGTATAAATCAATGGTCAGGCCGCACCTTGAATATGCCGTGTGATTTTGGGCACCTGTCTTAAAAAAATATATTATAGCGCTAGAAAAAGTGCAGAGACGGGCAACTAAATTAATAAGGGGAATGGAAGGGTTAAGTTATGAGGAAAGACTAACAAGCTTAAACCTGTTTAGTTTAGAGAAAAGGCGCCTTAGAGGGGATCTGATAACCTTATATAAATATATACGGGGCCATTATCAACCATTGTCTGATAACCTATTCATTAACAGGACTATACATAGGACAAGGGGTCATCCATTTAGACTGGAAGAAAGAAAATTTAGCTTAAAGCATAGGAAGGGTTATTTTACAGTGAGAACAATAAAGCTGTGGAATTCTCTGCCTGTTGAGGTGGTTGGGTCAGAGTCTGTACAGACTTTTAAAAAACGACTGGATGACTTCCTGCAGACACAGAATATTAAGGGTTATAATATTTAATATGTGGGTAAAAGCTTCTTGATTCAAGGAGAAATCTGACGCCATTCTGGGGTCAAGAAGGAATTTTTTCCCGGTATGTTGCATATTTCAGACTGGGGTTTTTGCCTTCTTTTGGATCAACAGCAGTAGGTTATGTGGGAGAGGCTGAACTCGATGGACACATGTCTTTTTTCAGCCTATATAACTATGTAACTATGTAATGGGTTTCGTTTCTCTGTATATGAGGTATGACGTTATCGTGGCTCTGTATATGAGGTATGATGGGTATAGTCTCTCTATATATAAGGTATGATGGATATTGTCTCTCTGTATATAAGGTATGATGGGCTTCTTGGCTCTGTTTGTGGTATGATGGGTAGGTATCTTAGCTCTATATATGAGGTATGATGGGTATCGTCTCTCTGTATATGAGGTATGATAGGTATCGTGGCTCTGTATATGAGGTATGCTGGGTATCGTCTCTGTATATGAGGTATGATGGGTATTGTATCTCTGTATATGAGGTATGATGGTATCGTCTCTCTGTATATGAGGTATGATGGGTATCGTGGCTCTGTATATGAGGTATGCTGGGTATCGTCTCTGTATATGAGGTATGATGGGTATTGTATCTCTGTATATGAGGTATGATGGGTATCGTCTCTCTGTATATGAGGTATGATAGGTATCGTGGCTCTGTATATGAGGTATGCTGGGTATCGTCTCTGTATATGAGGTATGATGGGTATTGTATCTCTGTATATGAGGTATGATGGTATCGTCTCTCTGTATATGAGGTATGATGGGTATCGTGGCTCTGTATATGAGGTATGCTGGGTATCGTCTCTGTATATGAGGTATGATGGGTATCGTCTCTCTGTATATGAGGTATGATGTTTATTGTGGCTCTGTATAGGAGGTATGATGGTATCGTCTCTCTGTATATGAGGTATGATTATTATTATTTATTATTATTCTTTATTTATAAAGCGCCAGCATATTCCACAGCGCTGTACAATAAGCACAGTACAGACAGGGTTAGAATACATTGAACAACATTTGACAAACAGTACAGGAGGAGATGAGGGCCCTATTCCCGTAGGAACTCACAATCTGGGAGGGTTGGGGTTGGAAACAGGAGGAGAGGACTGTAAGGTGAGAGTGATTGATGGTTGCGTCAGTGAGTTGGGGGGGTCGGCTTCCCTAAATAGGAATGTTTTAAGGGAGTGTTTGAAGGAAGAGAAGTTAGGGGAAAGTCTGACAGTACGAGGGAGAGCGTTCCAGAGAGTGGGGGCTGCACGTGAGAAATCCTGCAGTCTATCATGGGAAGAGGTGATGCGGGGAGAAGCTAGGCGCAGGTCACTGTTTGACCTTAGGGAGCGGGCTGGGGTGTATTTGGTGATTAGTGAGGACAGGTAGTGGGGAGCTGAGTTAGTGAGGGTTTTGTAGGTAAGGATAAGGATTTTGAACTTAATTCTGCAGTGGATGGGGAGCCAGTGAAGGGACTCGCAGAGGGGAGCGGCAGAGACAGAGCGGCGGGTGAGGTGAATTAGCCTGGCGGAGGCGTTCAGGATGGATTGTAGGGGGGAGAGGCGGGACAGAGGGAGGCCAGATAAGAGATTATTGCAATAGTCGAGTCGGGAGATTACCAGGGCGTGTATGAGTTGTTTTGTGGTGACAGCGGTAAGAAATGGCCGAATTCTGGAAATATTACGCAGTTGGTATCGGCAGGAGGAGGAAAGAGACTTGATGTGGGGGATGAACGAAAGAGCAGAGTCAAGTGTAACTCCAAGACAGCGAACTTGGTTTGATGGGGAGATGGTGATTCCCTCCACCGTGATAGAGAAGTCAGGAGGTGGGGAGGCATTGGAGGGAGGAATAAGTAGGAGTTCAGTCTTTGACATGTTGATCTTTAGGTGGTGGGAGGTCATCCAGGAGGAGATGCCAGATAAGCAGTCACTGACTTTGGAAAGGACAGGGGGGGAGAGATCAGGGGAAGAGAGGTAGATCTGAGTGTCATCAGCGTAGAGGTGGTAATTAAAGCCAAAGCTGTTGATGATTTTGCCCAGGGAGGAGGTGTAGATGGAAAAGAGCAGAGGACCAAGGACAGAGCCTTGAGGTACACCAACAGATAGAGGCAATGAGGAGGAGGAGTTACCAGCAAAGGACACACAGAAGGACCTGTTGGATAAATAGGAGTCAACCCAAGCGAGTGCAGTGTCACCGAGACCCAGAGAGTTGAGGGTCTGTAGAAGGAGGGGGTGGTCAACAGTGTCAAAAGCAGCCGAGAGGTCAAGCAGAATGAGAATAGAATAGTGGCCGTGTTTTTTAGCAGTTAGGAGGTCGTTGGTGTCATGTGCCTTGCCGCCGGCGCCGCAAGATAACTAAGAACAAGTTGCCTGATAGTGGTATGCGTAGCAGTGGCCCTCCTGAAAAGCCTTGCTGAGCTAGGAACCAGGTGCTAGCTAATACCTCCTGATTTCTCCTCTATAAAAGAGGACCACACCTATTACTAAATGCTTCTTCATTAACTTAGTATTTTCTTCACTAGCAAGAAGCTACTCCAGTTCCTGATACCCGCTCAGACCCTTGTTGCATCCTGCCTTCTCTACGTTCTGCAGATAACCCCTCTACAGTCTCCAGCCTTAAAGATATCCTGCTACAGATCCTGTCTAAAGGTATTCTGCTACAGACCCTGTATAAAGATCTTCTGCTACAGACCCTGTATAAAGATCTACTGCTGCCGACTCCTCACAATCCCGCTGCCCTGCATCCTGCAGAATCCTCAACCCGCTGCCCTGCATCCCGCAGAATCCTCAACCCGCTGCCCTGCATCCCGCAGAATCCTCAACCCGCTGCCCTGCATCCCGCAGAATCCTCAACCCGCTGCCCTGCATCCCGCAGAATCCTCAACCCGCTGCCCTGCATCCTGCAGAATCCTCAACCCGCTGCCCTGCATCCTGCAGAATCCTCAACCCGCTGCCCTGCATCCCGCAGAATCCTCAACCCGCTGCCCTGCATCCCGCAGAATCCTCAACCCGCTGCCCTGCATCCTGCAGAATCCTCAACCCGCTATCCTGCAGAATCCTCAACCCGCTATCCTGCAGAATCCTCAACCCGCTATCCTGCAGAATCCTCAACCCGCTATCCTGCAGAATCCTCAACCCGCTGCCCTGCATCCTGCAGAATCCTCAACCCGCTATCCTGCAGAATCCTCAACCCGCTGCCCTGCATCCCGCAGAATCCTCAACCCGCTGCCCTGCATCCTGCAGAATCCTCAACCCGCTATCCTGCAGAATCCTCAACCCGCTGCCCTGCATCCTGCAGAATCCTCAACCCGCTGCCCTGCATCCCGCAGGTCCTACAGTTGTCGCCGCCCTATATCCTATCCAGGACCCCCTCGCTTTACAGATCTAAGACCCCCTCACTCCGCAGATCCAGGACCCCTCTGCATACCCAGGACATTCTGCCTCAAAGACTCTTCCGTTTCTATTTTCCTATTTATTGTTCTAAAGATCTCCTTCTCTCTTCCTTCTCCTATTTCTCTCCATATCTGGTTTAACCCGGCTCTAAATTCAATCTACACTTTTCCTTTATATGTAGTAGTTTAGTTTAGTGTAGTTTTAGTTTTGTTACTTTTGGTCTACCTTTCTCTCATCTTGCCTTTTAGTTTCTTATTGCTGATTATTATTTATACAGTGTTTCCCTTCCTCGTCTTATCCAGCTCCTTGATATATATATTTGTTTATTGCCTTTTTGTGTTACTCCTAAATAAACCCCTTTTGTTCATATACGTCTTTCTATTTCCCATCATTGCATATTGGGCTCAAACCTGCCACCCCGGAACCAGCTCCCTGACAGAATGAAGAAGCCTTTACCAATTGAGCCCGCAATGATGCAAGCCCTCACAGGGTTAATTCAAAAGACCCTTCAGGAGTTCCTGGCTCACCTGCTGCAACTCCTAAATCCTACAGCTTCAAAAACCATGGAATCCTTCCTCTAACGAGAATATTCCTGCTACTAAGGTAACCCATGGTCCCTTATCCCCAGCAGAACGTGCCGGGAGACTTAATGCCAACCTCTGCATCTATTGTGGGGCGCCAGGCCATTATATACCACTCTGCCCCGTAAGACCACCTAAGAAGACCCCCGCATCTAAGTCTAATGTTACTCCTGCAGCCAAACCCGGTCCTAAGAAATTCGTCCCAGTGCCCAAATCTACACCTACTAAGCCTACTCTCAAATCTCCAGGGAATCTACCTGAGTTAAGCAAGACCACCCGTGCTGATCCAAATAAATCTGTGTCCCCAGAAGCGAGCTTTGAAGAATATTATGACTCTGGAACCCATGGAGGCTGAAGACACCACACCTATAGAGCCTGATCCAATGGACTGTGAACCCCCTCTGCCCTTGGAACCTGAGTTTATGGAGATCATGGCTACCCAGGTTTCAGACCCTGTGCCACCTGACTGCGTGTATGCCTCTAACGGAACTCTGGTTTGCGTAAAAGACCTAGTGAGATTTCAAAAGGCATTGAAGATCAGGGAAGCTGCACACCAATCCAAGAACCCCACTATGGTAGCAGCAACTACTCCCATCACCCCCAGCCACCATCCTACCTCCTGATCCTGGTTCAGAGGGCTGGGACACTGACTCTTCAGGGATATCTCTACAAACAGCCCGTCATCCCCATGGTGGCCCAGGTTGGCATAGGAGACACACCACTTCTACTACGAACACATCCTATGGTAAACCACAGAAAGATGGCATATCTCCATGCTATGTACTACCTACAGATGATGAAGAGGACCTAAGTGGTGAAGACCCTTATGAAGAGATTGGGACTGCTACTCCCACCTCTTGTACAATTCAGGGCTCCTATAATCATGTACCTATTTCCTCTTCAGCCGCAGAACCTACAACTGGAGCACCTTATCCAATGTTCTGTGGTGCCGCGTTTGTAACTGTGCCTATTCAACCCCCAAACAGTTCTCCCTTTTCCTGAGCCTCTAATACTGGCATCCCGGACCCGGCTCCTCCGATAACCACCCAAGAGGATGAGAAACCTGACGCCTTAACGGCAAAAGAAATTCAACTGGATACATTGGTTCAAATTGCTGTGCCCGCTGCAGGAGCTTCATTTCACGCCAAAGAGCCCGTCGCCGAGACTTCGGTTCCTGCCGACGTGTTCGTTGCTGCATCGCCCGCTGATGAAGTTCCTAGACATGCCAAAGTGCCTGCTGTCCGAGTACCACCAGTCGCATTGCCAACTACCAAGGCACCTACTGCTGAACTGCCTCTGGTTGATATACCCGCTACTAAGGCAGTACTGTCTGGTACCACACATCTACCTGCTGAGTCGTCTAATACCAAGACCAGGCCAGCCATCAGAAATTTTGGGGCCCCTTACTGGCCCTCAGAATGGGGCCCTCCCGAACCTCTCTTCCATACGAAATACAATATTTAGTGTGAACCGTGATCACATTACAGAGTACTAGTCCCAATATCTTAAAATGAAAGAATGGAAAAACAGGGTTTAGTGATAATCCCCTAATCTAATTTATTTCTCCAACCCAGTTACACAGACCATCTGCCTCTCAGTTTGCACAGTGACTCTTACAGAATGTCTCCCAGATCAGAGGCAGCAAAGCATTTTACAGGTTTAAAACTTAAAAGCCAGCCAGGGAGGGAAGGGACTTTAGGGAAGTCAGCACAGAGCCAGCAACTCATCACCCCTGTTTGCAACATAATCGTTGGAGTCACTGTGTTTAGGATTTCCAGCTCTGTCCCTTTCTGACACCTACTATAAGTGCCCCTTGATAAATTTGGATTTAAAGCAAACAAAACAAACTCCCTATAATAATTACCATTTATGAAATTTCAATAAACCTT
Organism: Leptobrachium leishanense; assembly: GCA_009667805.1. Lineage (NCBI taxonomy): Eukaryota > Metazoa > Chordata > Amphibia > Anura > Megophryidae > Leptobrachium > Leptobrachium leishanense. Next base: position 1,057,437 of record CM019064.1, read on the forward strand.
TTCTAGTTTCTTCTCATATATCAAAGTTGAAAACTGGGCGCGGCGCATCACCATGGCGAGAGACAACAAAATCAGCCACAAAGCAATGTAGCGTCAGTCCTGTCTGAAATATCCTTCCTTAGACAGGTCTTTTATTAGATTTCAAAGAACTTATAGCCAATCAGCATACAGATACATTTCTACGTCAGAGTTTAACCAACAGTGAGCCAAAAATTACTATATTGATTCAGAGATGGCTTTTTCTAGCATACATTTTTCACACACCCCTTCCTGCACACAAAGGAAATGGCTAAATTCCACAGGCTAACATCCTATGCAAGTAAAAGACTTGCAGGGTTTGACACTTATAATGGGGGGGGTGGATTCACACTACCTATCATATTAAAATACCTTTCAATCGTCTCATTGATCACATATACAATCGTGATCACAAAAAGGGATGAAACAAACTAGACAATTAAACTAATTATACCTGGGGCCATAGTATCCTCGCCTAATACCTGTATGATATACGAAAAGGATTCCCCAAGGATGCCCTTTATGAGCATAAAATACACTTATCTATCTAGATTCACTCTTCCAGCGAACCACATTTGGAGCGTAGGCAAAAATACCTAATCTAGACATTAAATAATTATTTATTCCCATTTCCCAAAATATAATTCACCGAACAAGAAAAGTATAATAACTTGAATGTAAAAGTTCATTTATCTAATAAATCAACATGAGTCAGATCTATATCTGTGTGTTTTCCTATGTTCAGCTTCACTCCACAAAACGCATATACACCTGCATTCATACACACATTCAAGAAATACATTCTCATTTTCACAAATTAAATCCTTTCTCAAACTTATCTAGGGGATTAAATAAATAAAAAAAATAATATTCCATAATCTAATACCATAGTCCACAGTGCGAGATCAGGGTGTGGTCTTTTTTTTTCAACATCCCAGCTTGAGACGCATAATCATTGAATGTCATTAGAGCTCCCACCATAGGGACTCCTGAACAAGCTGTCTCTTTGCGCTGGTTGCTTATTACCTGTGACCTTTGACCTTGACACAAAATGTCCATGATTCGTTCCATATGCAGTCATTGTGACTGTCAGGTTTCTTGATGATGTGATATGGTTTCAGCAACAATAAAGAAATAAAAAGAAAAGAAAATATGGTATACCCGCTAATCATCTACATCCATTCATTCATTGTCACTCTCAAATGCACGAAAACAATAAAAATGTTAATTTACACAAGAAAAGACACAGATAATATTTCAAAATGTCCCCGCGAAGCCTGTCGGCCTCACGCAATAAAAAAATTATACTACTTCTGACTCATTGTTAGAGAAAAATATATATATATATACGCAACTTTGGCTCAAAAGGGAAATAGCCGAAGTGCATATTCCACCCTTTTATTAAATATAATTGTTTTTTTCTTTTTTTTGTAATTACTATCCTATTCAGTCTTGTTCGGTGTTGTGAAACAAACCTGGCGTTTATAAAACACACCAATCCTCAAATGAAATAAAACATAAAATAAAAACCGCATTAATTTTATCGAATTAAACTTCCCATTTACCACTATATATGTCCTGAAATGTATTCATGCAAATGCATTAAATTATATGTTCCTAAAAACATTAATGAACTCTAATTTTAATTGGATGTGATCTTCAATAATCCTAAATGTGTCAGGGAATTTTGAACAATATTGATTGTAACTAAACAACAAAAATAACAAAATATAAAATAATAAAAGACACAAATAATTATCACTTAGACGACATCAGAATATAAAAATACATTATCTTCTTTCTTTGTCTTCTGTCTTATTGGTTGAAAATAACAGTTTTGTAAAACTGACATGTCTTAAGTTGTATTTCAAATCAATGATCTTCTACAAATAGCATGATTTATTGATGAGTTGTCGATAACCAGATTGTTTTATTGCCTGGTGTCTGATAATTCCTTATTATCCGGTTGATGTAACATTGCAATGTGAAATGATAATGTGTTTGAGTAAATTTCCTTCAATTCCAACATCTTTATCAATATTGGTATCGCATAATCTTCCATCTAGCTTGAGCAAAGTTGGCATGCATGGGTAATTTTCACCTAAAGTAAAAACTTGGGAAAAAAATGTATTATTAACCTGTCAAAAACTTTAAAATTCATATGGTTAAAATACTTTTAAAATGGAGAAAAACAATGCAACACATTTTTTGGACACAAAGAAAAGGAGTGGTCATGAGTGAGACAACACGGAGGAGAGGAGGGGTCATGAGTGAGACAACACGGAGGAGAGGAGGGGTCATGAGTGAGACAACACGGAGGAGAGGAGGGGTCATGAGTGAGACAAAATGGAGGAGACTAGGAAAAGAATGTGAACTTCAATTCAAATAAAAAAAAACACAACAAAAATATCATGAACTGGGAAAGAAAGTATAGAAGGGCATGTTTAAAACTTGACGCGTTAATTAGCACAAGTTCTCAGAGGAACTCAGAGAAAAAGATTCTTAATAAACATCAATAATCTTTATTAAGGATATTGGTTAAAACAAACATTCAAACGTGAGGTGTTTGTGCAGCTATTTTACAACCTGTTTTATTCCCTCCAAGAATATTCAATAGAGGCAAAGTTATACGCTATTGCACTTCACACCCAAAAGACAAAACATCAGACAGCAAAAAAAATAAAAAAAATAAAACTAGACATCTGGCTACCACTGCAGAAAAGAAAACAATCAAACAATACTCAGATACCAAACTACAACCTTCCATCTCCCTTAGTCAACTAAAATAAAACCCAAAAACCACCTTCTCTTATTTGAAATCTGCCTAAATTCCTTTGTACAGCGCTACTAAACCTGTAGGCGCTTTCCTTTAAACTTTCACTCAAATCCTTTAGCTTTATATCACTTCATCCTCTTAGATTCCAAACAACTAAACATGAACCTACATATATATTTCCATTATACAAGTTACAAAACTGTAAATGATCTCAGTCAGCCATTTTGGCAAATATATAACCTATATTTAAGGTGCGGTCAATCCCTTAGTGCTGGACTCAAACAAAGACCAGAGGAAAATAACCGACCACGCCTCTCTTGGGAAAATGTACAACTTTGAGCCCATCACCTTGATACACTACTTTTTATATATATATCATACATCAATTTATAATCCATTTACAGTAAATAAGCTCCCATAATTACTTTCTTCTGTTCCACTACTGTACGCACGCCGAAGCACTCAAACCGCGCCCAATTCAACAACAGTTACAGTTTTATAAAGCACTAACAGCTCCAGAATTCAACTGCTACTACAGTCATTCAAAGCATTAGACACATGTCATTTGTATATCCTGTTCAATTATCCCAAATACTCACAGAACAACAAAAATAACTACATATTCCATTCTCCAACTTGCACTGCTAAAGACTACTAGCATTCAAAGAAAAAAGTCCTTATACAAACACATAATAACATTATACTTACAAATAAAGAGTTTCTTTTCATTAAATAAAAAAAAGAACAAAGAGAAAGAATGAATGTATAAGAAAAAAAAGTTAGCAGGCGCTTTTGAAAGTCACTGTAAAAGTAAAGCCCTATTGTCTTCTCCATTTCCTGTGCCCCTTCTTTTTTTTTTTTACACGAGGCAAGGCAGTAATGACACAGAAACAAAGAAACCTGGTTTACGAAAAGCAGTCCCTATACATAAATTACATATAAAAAACATAATATCAAAACTACGAAATACAAAACATCAAAGATAAACACATATATTAATAGTTAGTAAAGACAAACATTTAAATAAGCAGACGCAATCAATGGCCATAAACAAAATAAAAATCATGCAATCTGAAAGAAAAAACAGTTAGCAAATCCTATAGAATCAGCGCGCAAACACATGCAGCAAAAAAAAATAAAAAATAAAAATGGCAGCAGCGCGCACGAGAAAATAAAAATAAAAAAATTAAGAGGAAAAAAAACTGTCTCTCAATGGGAGATTAAATCAGTTGATATACAAGAAGAAAATCCAATCAGTTAAAATAAAATTCTCACAATTACAAGATATGGACGACCCAGAAACACCAGAATTGAAGTACAAGATAGACACAGAACGGAGACAAAACAACTAGAAACATCTCGTTTCTTTTTTTATGAGTTCAATTTCCAGCAAATACAAATACTCAACGCAGCGGGCGAGTTCAAAACACGTGAGGTCCTCAAACGATTTTCCTTTACTACAATACATAAAATGACAAAAACAAATCAAGACAAAGAGTCCAACCTTGCACCAAAAAAAAAAAAAAAAATCAAAAAAAAAATCAACAAGCTCTGAACCATAGCTTTAACGTCAGGAAAATAAACAAAAAACCAAACCTGGAGGCAAGTTCGCAAAATCTGAACAAGCAAATGTAAGGTATATTCAAATGTAAAGATACACTTAAATATAAATAACATCTGAATGGCAAATCCCACTTCAGACAACAACTGATAAATTTGGATTTAAGCAAACAAAACAAACTCCCTATAATAATTACCATTTATGAAATTTCAATAAACCTTTTCTAGTTTCTTCTCATATATCAAAGTTGAAAACTGGGCGCGCGCATCACCATGGCGAGAGACAACAAAATCAGCCACAAAGCAATGTAGCGTCAGTCCTGTCTGAAATATCCTTCCTTAGACAGGTCTTTTATTAGATTTCAAAGAACTTATAGCCAATCAGCATACAGATACATTTCTACGTCAGAGTTTAACCAACAGTGAGCCAAAAATTACTATATTGATTCAGAGATGGCTTTTTTCTAGCATACATTTTTCACACACCCCTTCCTGCACACAAAGGAAATGGCTAAATTCCACAGGCTAACATCCTATGCAAGTAAAAGACTTGCAGGGTTTGACACTTATAATGGGGGGTGGGATTCACACTACCTATCATATTAAAATACCTTTCACCCTCACCTTGCCCCCTGTAGACAGCTGGGGGGGGGGAATCTGAGGGCAGACACTATTCATTCTTTCTCGGCGCTGTATAAGAATCTCCCTGTGTCCCTCCTTCTCACTGACACTGCACGGAGGCTGACACGGAAGTTCCATGCGGCTCCACCTGTCTGCACATAGATGATCTCGCTGCCGGAGCTGAGGCAGGAAATGCAGAAGCCAGGAAGTCTCCTCCCATCACATCCCAGAGCCAATTCCTGTGGGGCAGCCAGGACTCCCCACGGCAGACCTGTGCCTGTTTAATCTGGCAGGGGCTTGAGGCAGCACAGAATAGGTGATGTGTTCAGTGTTAAGCAGGCTGCAGAGCTCGATGGCCTGCCAACAGGGAGGGCAATCCAGACTGGCTCACCTATCCCTGCCCCCGCCCACATGCCACAGTATAACTCGCCACCTCTCCTCTGCACTGAGCTGCCTCTCTCCGTCTGCTTGACACATCCATTGTTGACCTCTTCAAGCATTTGTGCAGTGGCCGGTGTCCCATCACATGACCTACATCTTGCTGGAGGGGGCGGTGGTGCAAGCAGTGTGCCTTTCCCAACACAGCTTTTTGTATGGGAGACACGCTGCAGCGCTGGGGCCACGGATTGCGGTCAGACCAGGCTCCGGATTCGGACTCTAAGAGTCCGAATCCAGAGCTGCTGATTAGGAAACCAGGTGGCCCACTGAGCCATCGGCCCACGGGAACCTCCCGGGGCTCCCGATGGGCAGTAATGCCTGCATTCCTGACTGGGCATCCCTACCGACGTGCGGCACCGGCTGGGGAATAAACCCTGGGCGCGCCTCCTCTGACATCATCAGAGGGGGCCGTTGGCTGCCGGCCGCCATCTTGGAGGCTCTGCTCGGCGGCCGGGCTCAGGTAGGCCGCAGAACCTCCTCCGAGGCCTGCGGCCTAAGGTAAAAATATATAGCCGCTGACAGCAGGCCCGGGCCCCCCAGTCCCGGCCCCTTACCACAGCATGGGCTGTAATGCCCTGATGGCGGCCCTGACCAAGACAGTATTCACTACAAGACTCCATCAGTTGCAGTGGGATCCACTGATGAAATTCCGACCACACTACAGTCTGTGCTATCGACACAATACCTGTCTTGTTCCTCCTTGGCAATGACTTACTGGTCAGTTAGTGCATAGCTCAAACTGTAAACAAACAACAGTCTTTAATATTCGCTTTACAGAAACAGTTACAGACGCTCTCGATCCTGTATGGCCTTTGCTTTTTGATACCTCCACTGTTTTATCTATACAGAGCCCAGATACAGACCCGTACGGACTTGGTATTTCCCATGAGACACCCTGGGATCGCTAAGGTGGATCTTCCAATCATCAATACCAGGAAGATCATGCAATAAGGTGCCGAACCCTGGATACAAGCAAATCTCCCGTTTCTTCGGATTCTGAGACCTTTCTGGAATCGCTACCACTACAGAAGATTCTGAGGCGCCTGCGACAATCTGGCCACCCAGAGTGTGTCCTTGTTTGGGGGCTCTGTCATGTGCCTTGCCACCGGCGCCGCAAGAGAACTAAGAACAAGTTGCCTGATAGTGGTAAGAGTAGCAGTGGCCTCCTGAAAAGCCTTGCTGAGCTAGGAACCAGGTGCTAGCTAATACTCCTGATTTCTCTCTATAAAAGAGGACCACACCTATTACTAATGCTTCTTCATTAACTTAGTATTTTCTTCACTAGCAAGAAGTACTCCAGTTCCTGATACCTGCTCAGACCCTTGTTGCATCCTGCCTTCTCTACGTTCTGCAGATAACCCTCTACAGTCTCCAGCCTTAAAGATACCCTGCTACAGATCCTGTCTAAAGGTATTCTGCTACAGACCCTGTATAAAGACCTCCTGCTACAGACCCTGTATAAAGACCTCCTGCTACAGACCCTGTATAAAGACCTCCTGCTACAGATCCTGTTTTAAAGATCTACTGCTTGCCGACTCTCAATCCCGCTGCCCTGCATCCTGTAGAATCCTCAACCCGCTGCCCTGCATCCTGTAGAATCCTCACCGCTGCCCTGCATCCTGTAGAATCCTCAACCCGCTGCCCTGCATCCTGCAAGTCCTACAGTTGTCGCCGCCCTATATCCTATCCAGGACCCCCTCATCCGCAGATCCAGGATCGCTGCATACCCAGGACCCTCTGCCTCAAAGACTCTTCGTCGTTTCTATTTTCCTATTGTTCTAAAGATCTTCTTCTCTCTTCCTTCTCCTATTTCTTCCATATCTGGTTTAACCCCGGCTCTAAGTTCAATCTACACTTTTCCTTTATATGTAGTAGTATAGTTTAGTGTAGTTTTAGTTTTGTTACTTTTGGTCTACCTTTCTCTCATCTTGCCTTTTTAGTTTCTTATTGCTGATTTATTATTTATACAGTGTTTTCCCTTCCTCGTCTTATCCAGCTCCTTTATATATATATTTTGTTTTATTGCCTTTTTGTGTTACTCCTAAATAAACCCCTTTTGTTCATATACGTCTTTCTATTTCCCATCATTGCACATTGGGCTCAAACCTGCCACCCCGAACCAGCTCCCTGACAGTTGGTGACTTTGGCAGTTTCAGTTGAGTGTAGGGAACGGAAGCCAGATTGCAGGGGGTCAAGTAGGGAATTGGAGGACAGGAAGAGGGAGAGGCGGTTGAATGACTAGTTTTTCCTAAGAGCTTAGAGGTAAAGGGAAGCAGGGATACAGGGCGGTAGTTGGATGGAGAGTTGGGATCGAGGGATGGTTTCTTTAGTAAAGGGGTAACTAGCGCGTGTTTGACGGCGGATGGAAAGGAGCCAGTGGAGAGAGATAGGTTGAAGATGTGTGTGTGAGAGCAGGGGTGAGGGAGGAGGAGAGGGGAGGAGGAGAGGGGAGGAATTAGATGTGAGGGAATGGGGTCGAACGGGCACGTGGTGAGATGTGAGGAGGACAATAAGGAATTGACTTCCTCCTCAGTGGCTGGGAGAGAAGCGGCAGAGGGGACCTGTGGGAGTGGAGGTGGCAGATAACTATTTGTGTTGGGATGTTGCTTCTGATAGAGTTTAACTGAGGAAGTAGTCTGCCAGGTTTGAGCGCTGAAGGCAGCTGAGGGGGGAGGTGCAGGTGGGTAGAGGAGGGTGTTGAAGTGGACCAGAGCCGTTTGGGTTGGAGGACAGCGTAGATATAAGAGATGAGAAGAAGGATTGTTTGGCCAAGTGGAGGGCAGAGGTGTATGACCGAGAATTAACTTGAAGTGAACAAATCAAGCTTCAGAGCAGGATTTCCTCCAGGCACGCTCTGCGGTGCGGGAGCATCTTTGCAGGTAGTGTGTCTGGAGGGTGTGCCAGGGCTGAAGCTGGCGGCGTGGGGCCTTACAGAGTCGAAGAGGAGCAAGAGTGTCTAGAGCAGAGATAAGCGTAGTGTTTGTAGTGATTAGCGGCAGCATCAGGGCAGGTGAAGGATGAGGTATGAGGGAGGTGGTGGAAGTAGTTGGAGAATTGATGGGGTCCACAGCATGTAGATTTCTGCGAGTGTGTGCGGGGTGGGGGAGCAGGGTGTTTAGGAAGTCCAGATAGGTTGAAAGAGAGAAGGTGGTGGTCAGAGATGGGGAAAGGGCGACATTTGAACTCAGAAATGGAGCAGAGGTTGGAAAAGACCAAGGTCAATAGCGTGACCATCGCAGTGGGTAGGGAGGAGGGAGGATTGTGTGAGTCCAAGGAGGATGTGAGTGAAAGAAGTTTGGAGGCAGCAGGGGCGGAAGGATCGTCAATGGGAATGTTGAGTCCCCGAAAACTAGGCATGGAAGATTAGAAGACAGGAAGTGAGAAAGCCAGGTAGCAAAGTGGTCAAAGAACTGGGAGGTTGGTCCCGGTGGGCGGTAGATGACTGCCACCCTGAGAGCCAGAGGGAGAGAACAGGCGGATGCAGTGTGCCTGCGAGGAGAGGGATGGAGGTGGAGGGAGATGCTGGTAGGTACAGGTGGGAGAGAGCAGGATTCCGACCCTGCACCATTTCTCTCTCTAGGTCTGGGGTATGGCTCAAGTGTAGACACATGTGAGAGAGCAGCAACGGAGGCGTGTCAGAGGGAGTTAGCCAGGTTTCAGTTAAAGCTAGGAGGTTGAAGGAGTTTGAAAGGAAGAGGTCATGGACGGCTGGTGAGTTTGTTGCACACAGAGCGGCGTTCCAGAGGGCGCGAGGAGAAAGAGGACAGGTGCTGAGGGATTATGGGATGAAGGTTGCTGGGCTTGCAGGGAGGTGATTTATGTGCGATGGAGATAGGATGGAGAGGGAGTAGTTGGATGTGTTGTGGGGCAGGGTTAGGGGAATTGTCACCTGAATAGAGTAACAGCAGGAGGGTGAGAAAGAGAAGGTGGAATGGGATTTGTGGGAGTGATTGGCAGCACGAGAGATAGAGGGAGACCATGTTCTGAGGAAACAAAGGAGCTCATGCGAGGCCATCATGTGGGACGAGAGGAGGGAGGGAGAGATGCAGATAGTGTAGGGGTCGGTGGTAGAGGGGCAGGAGTTCCATTTAAGGAGAAAGGTAAAGTAAAGAGCAGAAGCGAAGCGTGAGAGAAAGCATGATATAGACGTGTGTTTACCCAGAGTAAAAAGTGGGCCTTGCAGTTCCTTCCTCCAGTCCCGCAACTCCAGGAAATCAACTCTGAACGTCCACTTAGGATGCCACTTGGGGAGGTCACAAGAGCCAAGGCTCAAATAAAGCCAGTGTTAGTGGTTATATAGGGCGGACTGATTGCATTCAGGCAGTTAGCAGGTAAATTAATATATTGCACTAATTAATATTAAATGGTGAAAAAATTGTAATAATTTTTTGAAACCAAATTTTTGAAACTAACTTAAAATAAAGCACTGAAGCACTAGACACTTTTTTTGATAAAAGGAGTTCACTAAATGGGATAATATTTATATGGCTACTATTGGAATATCTAAGTTATTGAGTGTTAATTTTACCTTTATAAACAGTAGAGGCTATAAGATATTTCTCCCAAAAAATTTATTATATAAAAGAAAAAATTTTTTTTTTATTATATATAAAACAGCCTCTATTTCTTCTCTTTGATTGGCATCACACATAAGATATAAGTATATTGTTGGTCCATAGGAAGACCCTGCGGGGTGCACAATTCATTTTAACAGTGTTGATCTCTTTTGGGTTTAATGTATGTAATTTTCTTTCTATGATGCATATGGTGAAAAGGGAAAAGGTTTTTAAAACCCCAACCTCTGAACACTGTGGAGAAAAGAGGAAAAAGAAAAAAGGAAAAGGAAAGAGAAGAATTTTGCATCCATTTCCATTTTCTGGTGAAGAACCGCCGACCGGAAGTAAAATAGCGGTGTTTGGAACGCGGAAGTAAAAGAACAGGCGTTTGGAACGCGGAAGTAAACCGCGCATGTGCAAAATGGCGGCGCCCAACATCAGACGTCGATGAAAACGGAAGGACCAATTAAAACAGCAAACAGGACATATGGGGACAATTAAGACTGCTTATGGACACTATAAAAGGGCCCATAGGCCCACTACAACCATTCCAGCTGATGAAGCCGCTACCTGATGCGGCGAAACGCGTTCTGGTGGTTATTTTAACTATATTTTAATAAATTTTATTTTCTATCTTTAATCCCATTTCCTGCGTTGCTGTTTCCTGGATTATTGGTGCTGTTTCCCGGATCATTGGTGGTTTTTCCTCTGGGTTTTTCTCCCACCTTAAAAAAACCTATGGGCATACATCCACGAGCTATGTGAGCTCCTCAAAATGTGAGTACGATTCCATCTGTACACAACACTGTGACCTCTGTCTGCGGATCTACACAAGGAAATTTTCTTCTTTTTTCTTTCCACTGCATAAATTCTGGACAGAAAATTTGCTGTAAGGTGGGGGTCACCTAAGAAACTGAAGATAATTACCCACATACCTGGACCCACTTAGAGCCAGTGTTACGGCTCTATATTTGTGAGTTGGATATACACCTACAGTACTTTGTATATATCAGTGTTGCACTATTATTGTTCTCCTTTTTATTATATATATATATATATATATATATATGCGAGATTCCAGGACCCCAGAGAGCAATACTTGCGCCGATCCAGGTTATTTATTCTATTATTGTGTGTAATGGTATAGGGGAAACCACTATATCCTGAGATTGGCTATCTGGGCACCCTGTTGGTGGATGCATGTTGTGTGGCGCTGCACCATTCCTTGTTTATATAGTTAGCAGGTAAACACCTGAAGCTGGATGGGCTGTGTCAATAGGGCAGGAGAAGCAAATGGTGGAGAAAAACAAAATTAAATAAAAGAACAGAAAAAGACCAAGGTACGTTACAATGTGGGTGCCTGCGAATACTGGGTGATGGGGGTCCTACCAGCAAAAGTATGCAGGGGATCAGTTGAGATGTGGGTGTCTGGATAATGGGTGATAATGTTGTAGCGCTGTGTTAAAAATCTTGCTGTGGCATTACCTATTTTTGGCCACAAGATGGAGACAGTCGCGATTAGAGACACTGGACATTGGGACTGCATTTCCCGGCATGCTTTGCGGGGAGACAGGAAGTGGGTGGGGACTGGACACTTACATCCTCCACCTCGTGGAGAACGCGCCAGGGAACGAAGGAAAGCAGACGCACTGAAGAGATCGCGAGAGGGCCTAGGCCAAAGCCAGAGGGAGACCTGTCAGTCCGGCTTTGGATCACCCAACCTGAGGAGAATGAGACTTGCCAGCGCCCAGGCATTGCGGCAGACCGGAGGAATCGAACGGAGAGCAGGGGGTGAGCGGGACAAGCTGCATGAAGTCAGACAACGGATCCGGCCGCTAGTATCCCCAGTCAAAATCCGGCGGAGAGACGTCCTGGGTCAGCGGAGCCTAAAGCAATCGTCGGATGGGTGAGAGGCCTCCAAGGCTGTTTGGTGTTTAAAGGTCGAGCTGCTGTTTTCTCTTTAAAGTCCACAGGGCCCCAACTGACTAGTCGAAGACTTTCCTTCAGTAAATTCACTGGCCAGTTGAACAGTACCCGGGTACATCACACACACATATACACCTTTTACATTTCGGGACTTAACCTGTGCAGGACTCATTTTGTTACGAATCGGAACAGGGGTTAAAGAGAAAAAGATCCGTTTACCGCAATACGAAGGGATTGTATGTTTTGGGTTTTGCTACGTGTCCCTTTTTCTGAAACTATCGGGAAATTGCATCTGTTTTTATGTTCGGTTGCGAATATTTTATTTTCCGAAATATGAAGCCTCGTGTTTCGTTTCTTTTCCGCTACGCGTTTTACCGTAATACGAAAATACTGTAATAATACATTGTGAATACCGTGTTTCAACATCTGCTCATTATTTTAGTAAACTATTTAAATGATAAAAACTCACAACTGTGTTGGAGTATATTTATTCCCTAGTGCGGGGAGACTGACCCGTGGTTCATTTTCAGCGGCTCCTCCGGGAGTGAGCGCTACAATGTCTTACCAGCAAAAGTATGCAGGGGATCAGTTGAGATGTGGGTGTCTGGATAATGGGTAATAATGTCTTACCAGCAAAAGTATGCAGGGGATCAGTTGAGATGTGGGTGTCTGTGGCTAATGGGTGATAATGTCTTACCTGTGGAGAGAGGAGACACAGGAATTAGGGATCGTGATGGTGGATGGCATAGGGGATCTTGGATAAAACTCCAGGAAATCAACTCTGAACGTCCACTTAGGGATGCCACTTGGGGAGGTCACAAGTATGATAGGTATCGTCTCTCTGTATATGAGGTATGATGGATATCGTCTCTCTGTATATGAGGTATGATGGGTATCGTGGCTTTTTGTAATATGATGGGTAGGTATCGTAGCTCTATATATGAGGTAGGATGGGTATCTGTCAGGAACCTAGCCGCCGGCGCCGTAGAAAGCCTAAATCCAGCGCCGCCTCGTAGTGCTGAGACTCTCAGTCTTCTCAGGACTCTCCTCTGCAACACTCAGGTGTTGACTAATTCACCTGATGCTCCCTGCATAAAACCAGACCGCACCCAATTAACATTGCTTCTGCATTGTCTTGGTGTTTGCCAAGCTGACAGGGAGCTACCTCTTTGTCCTGTATCTGCCTAGAGCCTAACTATTCTGTCTTCTCCAGCATTTCCTTCCACTGTGCCTGCATCCCACAGAATTCTTGGAACCTGCTGCCCTGCATCCTACAGAATCCTCAGCCCACTGCCCTGCATCCTGCAGAATCCTCAGCCCGCTGCCCTGCATCCTGCAGAATCCTCAACCCGCTGCCCTGCATCCTGCAGAATCCTCAGCCCGCTGCTCTGCATCCTGCAGAATCCTCAACCCGCTGCTCTGCATCCTGCAGAATCCTCAGCCCGCTGCTCTGCATCCTGCAGAATCCTCAGCCCGCTGCCCTGCATCCTGCAGAATCCTCAACCCGCTGCCCTGCATCCTGCAGAATCCTCAACCCGCTACCCTGCATCCTGCAGAATCCTCAACCCGCTGCCCTGCATCCTGCAGAATCCTCAACCCGCTGCCCTGCATCCTGCAGAATCCTCAACCCGCTGCCCTGCATCCTGCAGAATCCTCAGCCCGCTGCCCTGCATCCTGCAGAATCCTCAGCCCGCTGCCCTGCATCCTGCAGAATCCTCAGCCCGCTGCCCTGCATCCTGCAGAATCCTCAGCCCGCTGCTCTGCATTTCCAAGACCCTCTACAGACCCAGGACCCTCTACAGATCTAGGACCCTCTACAGACCCAGGACCCCTTACAGATCTGCATTTCCAGGACCTTCTACAGACCTAGGACCCTCTACAGACCCAGGAACCCCTACAGATCTGCATTTCCAGGACCCTCTGCATTTCCAGGACCCCCTACAGACCCAGGACCCTCTGCCCTGCAAAGACTCATCTGCTTTTGTTTTCTATTTATTTCCGAACGATCTCCTTAACCTTCATTCTTATATTGTCTCCTTTTATAGTTTAGAGTAGCTTAGTACTGTCCTTCTATCTATCCTTTTCTCACCTTGCTTTCAGTTGATCTTGTTACTGTTTATTTTATATATACAGTGTCTTCCCTTCCTCGTTTTATCCAGCTCCTTGA